>JACXIX010000010.1:868389-1468389 GCA_014737535.1 Bombus cullumanus | reverse complement strand
CTAAAAGCGATTCGGTCGCTCGCGCGCACCTTTCGTATATATCGATTACCGAAATGCGCGATTCGAGAAGCGCGCCAACAAGACGCGTTTCTTTCGCCAGTGTATTATGTTTTTCCTTGCGCGTGAAAATCCGCCGTTTCAACGTATTCGCCAGCCTGGAAACGTGTTTCCTACTTTGGCGTATTTTTATAGAAAACTTATTGCCGAGCTGCGGATTTTTGCGGAATTTGATATTTTCATTAACGCGAGTGGAAAGCAGTGAAGCTGCGTAAAGATTTATTTTACCACCCCAGTTTGAATATTTCTTATATTTCCACACGTTGCGCGCGCTTTTTTCTACATTCCCGCGCCTTGAAATTTTATGCAAATTCAGAGAAATATGCAGTCCGTTTGTTACGGACGAATTCGACGGTAACCGACTTTTCGACAAATATCTCCTCTCCTTTTTACACCGTCGATTCGCTTTCGCTATTCTAAACATCTTCCCACGTGCAATTCCGCTTTGTTCTTAAGCCTTCGGAGAATTTCATAGCGTACGTATAATCGAAATTAGACAGAATTAGAACGCCTAATATTGGTATGATATAAAATATATGCACAATCGTTAGGATTGTTTAAATTATCTGCTTGCCACTTTGCTCTTAAGGCTTTGAAGAATTCGATAGCGTACGATATAATCGAAATTAGACAGAATTAGAACGCCTAACATTGCAATATGATACAATATAAAATATATGCACGATTCTTATCAACCGTAGAATTGTTTAAATTATCTGCTTGCCACTTTGTTCTTAAGGCTTTGAAGAATTGGATAGCGTACGATATAATCGAAGTTAGACAGAATTAGAACGCCTAATATTGCAATATGATAAAATATATGCACAATTGTTAGGATTGTTTAAATTATCTGCTTGCCACTTTGTTCTTAATCCTTTAAGGAATTTGATAGCATACGATATAATCGAAATTAGACAGAATTAGAACGCCTAATATTGCAATATGATACAATATAAAATATATGCACAATTGTTAGGATTGTTTAAATTATCTGCTTGCCACTTTGTTCTTAATCCTTTAAGGAATTTGATAGCACACGATATAATCGAAATTAGACAGAATTAGAACGCCTAATATTGCAATATGATAAAATATATGCACAATTGTTAGGATTGTTTAAATTATCTGCTTGCCACTTTGTTCTTAAGGCTTTGAAGAATTGGATAGCGTACGATATAATCGAAATTAGACAGAATTAGAACGCCTAATATTGCAATATGATACAATATAAAATAATTACACTGTCCTTATCATCCGTAGAATTGTTTAAATTATCTGCTTGCCACTTTGTTCTTAATCCTTTAAGGAATTTGATAGCACACGATATAATCGAAATTAGACAGAATTAGAACGCCTAATATTGCAATATGATAAAATATATGCACAATTGTTAGGATTGTTTAAATTATCTGCTTGCCACTTTGAACTTAAGGCTTTGAAGAATTTGATAGCGAACGACATAATCGAAATTAGACAGAATTAGAACGCCTAATATTGCAATATGATACAATATAAAATATATGCACAATTGTTAGGATTGTTTAAATTATCTTCTTGCCACTTTGTTCTTAAGGCTTTGAAGAATTTGATAGCGTACGACATAATCGAAATTAGACAGAATTAGAACGCCTAATATTGCAATATGATACAATATAAAATATATGCACAATTGTTAGGATTGTTTAAATTATCTGCTTGCCACTTTGTTCTTAAGGCTTTGAAGAATTGGATAGCGTACGACATAATCGAAATTAGACAGAATTAGAACGCCTAATATTGCGATATGATACAATATAAAATATATGCACGATTCTTATCAACCGTAGAATTGTTTAAATTATCTGCTTGCCACTTTGTTCTTAAGGCTTTGAAGAATTTGATAGCGTACGATATAATCGAAATTAGACAGAATTACAACGCCTAATATTACAATATTATTTGATATAAAATATATGCATGATCAGTAGGATTGTTTAAATTATCTGTTTGCCACTTTGTTCTTAATCCTTTAAGGAATTCGATGGCACACGATATAATCGAAATTAGACAGAATTAGAACGCCTAATATTACGATGCGATATAATATAAAGTATAAAAATGTAGAATTGTTTAAACGTATCTGCTTGCCACAGAGAAATCGCTTTCGACGTATCGTCTCGTTGTTCGTCATTACGCTATGAATTAGTATTTTACGTTCACGAGAAATTGCGAATGCGCGTAACGCACAAACATACCTGGTATACAAAGTACGCTTATGCACATTCATATCTCTACGAATGAATTAATTAAAAAAACAAGATCCGGCCAAACTATCGTCCTATCACAACGAACCTATTTCAACGAACGCTACATCTTAGACGCTTTACGTACGAAGGATAAAATTGTACAAAATATATGACGTACACATTAGCATACGAAGTACAAAGCATGCAAGGTACAGTACGTAACAAAACGACGATCGTCTGTCCAGATTTCGTTATCTGAATTCCTAAAAATACGAACTTACGCGCGCTGCTTATCACCGCTCCCGCAATATATCGTTCTCGTTCCACGTTTCAGTTTTTCCTACGACATCTCGGTTAATCGCGACAGCCGCATAGACACGCACAGTTCTCTCGCGTTCCCTTCAAACGCCACTTATAACGCTGTCTTTGCGAATGAACCCGATGGGCGTTTAATCGGCGAGACATTTATAAGGTCGTTTCTCCATTTACCGTTTTACTGCGTGCATTGTTTTTGGCACGGAGACGCCGAGCATTCGCAATTCACCACCCCCATAATTCTGACCGCCGGTCATTCGGCTAACCCGTTTCCCATTCCGATGTCCGGCCGATGTCCATGCACCCCATTCTCCGCTCACCCTACACTCTCACCCCACGTAAGCACTTTCTACCCCGGCCGATCGCCAGTGAACCACGTGTTCATACACTGATTTCGGTGCGAGATGGGCATGCGGTAATTTAGATTTCCTCTTTGCGAAACCGCGCGAGAACTGCACATTCGCGTGTTTCAAGTTTGATGAAAAATCGATGGAAAATCTGGCTGAAAAGTTTCCACCAGACTTGTCCACTAATTCGCCTCCGTTCCATTAAATGGTATTGTCGCAGTTACTTCGTCTAGTTCGTCGATTGTACGACAAATTCGCCATCCTGTTGTCGCGACTTGAAATAATAACAAAATAGCAACGAGAAGATAATTATAGCGATAATGTTTTATATCTTGCAACGGTACGAGCTGCTTGCGTCGATCAATTTGATAAGTAGAACGCGCGCAAATACTCTTTCTTCAATCTACCTAATTATTTTTCCCACCTTCGTGTCATGTTTCTGCGACCGAGGTGACCCGTTTGTTCCTTCGGAATCCGACGTCAATCGCGTACTGAGAGATGTCACCGAATGAAGAAATCAACGAACAGGCTCGATACAACGAGATTGTCTCGCGAACTATCGCCTGGTGCGTCGTCAGCGAGGAAACGGACGACGAAGGGAAGAAAACGAAAGTAACGGGGTTTTTTCGAAAAAGCCAGTAGGAAGACACGCGCGTCCGATCATTTTTTCGAATTCACGCGATCGTTCGCGGGCGGAATGCATTTAATTAAAACGCACTAGAAACTAATACCGGCACTCTGGCTAAAGTTTGTTTCGAATTTAATTAGGTTTATGTAGGGGGGGGGGTGGTATAGATACAATCAGCCGTAACGTTTCGTCGTGGAAACCTGGCCGCATCCGGCGCGACTATTGATCACGTCTAACTCATAAAAGTGAATTCCGCGAGATTGTCTATAATTTGAAAACGCGGTCTTGTTATTTTCACGTGCAACCAACAATATTCCGCGTTGGTGTGCGCCGGTCGAGAGATCCGCGCGCTCTTGGCCGCTCGATCGATACCTAAATTTATTATGCCCCACTTGCCGCCGTGCAACCGTGCTATGTTACCGCCGTTACCTGTTTTGACTTTGTGCCATTGAAAATTTCACCGTAATGAAACATTTGATTTCCCCTAAAATTCAACGCTACTCGGTTGTCCGTTAATTCTTTGCGAAATAATAATAATGATACGTCGCTTTAAAATCTCTCGCTTCTTTCCATCGGTTTTATTTCGTCGTTGTTTCATCGAACGTGATAGCAGATATGTGGAAATTCTATGGCGAGAAATTTGATATTGCAAACGTGTTTGTCGCGCCTATATTTCACGCGTCTCTGTTTACCAGCCGCTCGGCAAGTAAAATCGAGCAACGAGATTTAAGGACGTCGCAGGATACTCGGTCGTTGTACAGGGCGATGTACAATTTTCATTGTCATTTGTCGGTATTCCACGGTGCAAGCTACCATCCCGTCGCTTTCGCAATTAATTTCAACGCGACGTTCATTTCGCGCAACCTGAAACGATACGGCCAGTTTTTAAAGAAGAGTCGATTTACAGTTGGAAATGATCGCGCGGTCAGAGAGAAAAATCGCGGTAGAAAAGCGAACGACGCGGAACACGTCCTCGGAAGAGGCGAGGATCTCGCGTAGGTAGGTGGAGCGTTAGAATTTAAACGGAGGAAAAAAGGGAAATGTGCAACAGTTAGCTTCTCGACGAACATTTAAGAATTCTTGGGCCGCATCAAAGCCGGTGATACGTGCGGAGTGGTTTTCTCGCGGCTGAAGAACAATGCAATTAGCGAAGCGGCGAAGCAGCGAGACACGCGAAGATTCCTCGGCAAGTCGTTTCGCTGCGACGAATCTAAACGAGCGTATGTCCGTCTTTTTATTAATCGCAAACGAAATTCTACTTGTCGCTGGGAACAAAGTGGAGGATGATTCGCGTATTAGAATTTCCATTCTCGTTCGAGCAGCGTTCTCGTAAGAAACGCCCAACACGATCGATTGAAACGGATCCAATCAGATTTCACCGAATCTGATCATGTCTTGTTTTTATTAATTGCAAAATAAATTCTACCGTGTAATGGAAGCAAATAGGGTGGATGAAAATTAAGCAGAGGGAAGTCGGCGGTCCTGGACCATTCTCGTTCGAGCGGCGTTGTCTAAGACGGGCAAATTTTCCAGCGCGATCTAAATCCCTGTCTTTGTTAATCGAAAAATAGATTCTACCAGACACGTGCAAGCAACGCGGACAGAAATACGGCGAAGGTGAAGAGCTTCGAGGATACGAGTTTCCATTCTCGTACTCGAGGAGAGTCGCGGCAAGGAAGTCGAAGGGGCAGAATGAAGATGAACGTAGATGGTGAACATAAACGCGGGGGTGTGCGTGGGACGTCGGAGGGTAGCGTTGGTCGGCGGCGGACGTCACTGTGAGAGACAGAAGAGAAGAGCGTGGCGCCCGGAGGCTATAAAAATCGTATTTTGGCGGCAGCCCCACGTTTGTAGGTTGTATTTTCCCTTTCTATGACCCAATGCAGCTTTATCGGGTCAGTTGCATTTGCATTGCGATGCGCACGGCGTTCCCGTTTCACAACTCTCTCACGTATTTTCCCTCCTTCTCTCTCTGTCTCTCGGTCGCCGCGCCGTCCTTGCTTCTCGCTCGCCTCCCCTTTCCGTTTGTCGTCCTTTTTATTTCCACGTCAGCTTCCTCTTTTCCATGCCACGTTCCCGGCCGTGCAGCCACTCTCCGATGCATCGTTTTCCCGGAAAATCGCCCGGCATTCTCTTTTAATTCGAAGAAGCGCTACGTATCTACGGTGACGTTATTTCTGCGTGGCGGCCGGCAGTTCGCAAGGGTCGCGAATTATTTCGAAAAATACGCCGATGTATCGGCCTTTCTATTATTCACGATATCGCCCGATTTTTCCGCCAAACCTCGTTAATACGCTCTGCCGCGATAGACGAAAGAGCAATGTCATATACACACGGGACATCGGAAAATTGATTGAAACATTATTAGGACGGCAATAGCTAGGAAAAAGCGAAACAAATAATTACAGGTTTCTGGTTGCTAAATAAAATACAAACAGACCGACGATGAGAGCGATTGGTAACTCGCTTAGAAATAAGGCACTGTACAAAGCTAACTACAGTGGGAAATTAACGGTTCAGAAGACGCAGACATCGTTTCTCAAACTCAGCTCAGAATTTATTATCGTTGATATCGTCTGTGTACGACGAATGAGCTTGCGAATGACGAACAACGGAACTATAACATCTTCTTGCTGTTCGTAGAACTCAGTGAAAAAGTTCCATGGAAAACCAGCCGATATAAATACCTCGCGTACAACTTTTGCCAAGCGCTGTCTGGTCGACGTAAGGCTAATCGTTAGAAATGTGGGAAATTGGAGCGTCTAACGAACGAACGGTAATTGTAATCGCGGCGGACGTTTTTGTTCGATACTGGCATTCTCACGGCTTACCAAAGCTCATCCATTACTACTATTGCCCGTTATCTGATAGGCACGATCGAACGGTCGATTAGATTTCTGCATTAAACGCAGAAGCCAACGGGCCAACCTATCTGCGTTTTATCGTTCGTGTACTGGAAAAAGATCATTATATTTGCCGTTACGTAAACAATTTAAAGCCGGCAGAAGAAAGGAAGCGCGTTGTTTAGTGGTGTTTTATACGAGCCGCGATAGTACATGCGCCTACGGTGATGTATAAACAGCGAGCTCGGGTTGCTCCCTTGAACGCGAAAAATAATTCACGCGGTCGGAGCTTAAATCGGGATCA
Organism: Bombus cullumanus; assembly: GCA_014737535.1. Lineage (NCBI taxonomy): Eukaryota > Metazoa > Arthropoda > Insecta > Hymenoptera > Apidae > Bombus > Bombus cullumanus. The sequence continues at coordinate 1,461,670 of JACXIX010000010.1, read as the reverse complement.
CCGGTGATTTAAGAACCACGGGGTTAGCAATCAGAGAGCAAAACGGACTCCGGTGCCGGAGTCTGGCCGCTCTTGCCAGCCAACCTCCGCTGAAAGAAGACCGAGCGCGGTACCGTAAACACCCCTGATGGATGGATTGTTTTCGCGCCTTTGGAGATTCCAGGATTGTTGACTCGCCGCAACGACTTCGACTCGAAAGGAAAAACAAAGAACGTTCTCCGCTAAACACTATATCTAGTGGATAATATAAGGAATATATATATATATATTATATATAAAGGAATATACATTTGCAACGCGTGTCCAAGGGAGGATCGGAGGAGGGTGGATTTTCATTGTTGGAAAATGTTTTGGTTGCCCCGTTGGTAACCCTATCCGGTACCAGGGCCAACACCGTGTCGCGCTGGCGTCGCTGCTGCCGTTTATCTCACGAAACTCCATTACCGACGTTTTCTCTGAATTCCGCGCTAAGCAGACGCGAGAGTACCGTGAGCTTGACGCAATGAAATTTGAACGCGCGGTGCGACGCCTCTTTCGTCCTTCTCTGCACTTGCATTGTCCCTCTTTCTCTTTATTTCTGTCTCTTTTTGGCTTGCGTTTGGCTCGTCGCTCTCCTTCTTTCTCTACGGTAGTTCCATCGGCACGGTCTCTCCGTCTTTGTTTTATTCCTGTTTTCCTCTTTATCGTTCGAGGAGCAGGAGTGGGGATAGACGCCTATCGTGTCGGACGAAGGGGCGTGGTGTGAAGGGAGGGAAGGCACGAAACGTGGCAACGCTACACGACCGTGCCACCAGCAATAGCGTGGATGTGTATCGGCAACGCAGCAGTGACTCAGCACCGGGTAGCAGCGCTGTTGCTGCTGATGGTACTGGTGCGCTACGCTTTGCGTCGGCTACGTGATATAAGACAACGTCAATGTAGACCTTTTACAACTCGGTTTTGTAACTCGATTCTGTATGAATACCAGACCAGGCGTCGTTTGCCTACGGTGTCACGGCGCGACGACGGAGATACGCTGACGGCGACGTGTTTGCCAACCGAGTCCACTTTCGTGGAACACGTGCCGAAAACAACGCGTATCGAGCAGCCCAGAAATCAATTCGAATTACGAATCGATGGATGCAACGTTAACGATTCCTCTGAAATGAAAATCACAGTCTCTAGTCCACCACGATGAAATGAATATATATCGCTATTGAAAATAGTTGCTCTGCGAATTCACGAGTATTCTTCGTAACGAGGCATGTATACGTAATTTTTGGAAATACATAAAATGACATCATAAATTCATCGACCTGATGACTTTAAATATCTTTTGCCTTAACGTAGTTGAAATAACTGGGACGAGTATCCTAGTACGGTAGTGTCGAAACTTTAAACGAAAAGATATATTTATCCTATTTTTAGTACTTGGAAATAATACCGCTGGAAAATGGAGCTTAAGTGCCAAGGCGGTGCGATATCAGCAGCCGATAAAGCAGAGACGCGAGAATAGTTTTAGATGAAGACGTTCTCGTGGCCAGTGGCCAGTGGTTTTGTTATATCGCGGCGGTGTTTAGAATTTCGTGCGAGCGAGCCCCGGGAGCTCGTTGTCTGCGCCGATGACGAAACCAAGGCACACGAGGAGAGAACTCTGGACTGAAATCCGACTTGGTGGGAGCGGCCGAAGGCCGACGTTTTGTAACAACGAACATACTGGGCTGCGGAACGCCTACGACGAAATTTCGGCGCTGCTCACGGTTAGATTAAGCAATCTTTTCTTTTATATTTACGGTATCTCTTCTTCACGCTTCTACAATTTTAACGTAATTCTTTTTCGTAACGATTCTACGTAACCATCGTTTTTTCACGCGAACGTACTTCTAAACTGGTCTTACGTACCGTAAATTCTTTTCTTTACGTTAAGAATGTAGTATATAATATACGATGCAGGTTATGACAAAATGGCGGAAGAGATACGAAATTCCGCTCTAATTCAACATTATTGGGACTCTTGTATTTGAATGTAGTTTTTCTTTGATATAAAATACGTATTTGAGTAAATTACTTGGAACGAGAAATTCTCTATTGCAAACTACCGGGCAGATATAACACCAAAGCTCTACCGATCTCAGGAGAAGCTACGAATTTTCCGTACTTCTCTCAGAAATCGATGTAAGCTGGCTCCAAATATAATTACAGTTCGTACATTAAATTTTCAAACGGTTCGGAAAGTCTAGCGGCCGTTCTCAATAGCATACTCCAGATTACTTCGGTTCAGCCCTACTACATTTTCCGTTTCGAGATCTATCCATTCGATAACATTTTATCTAAGAGTTTTGAAGAGAGTATCTTACGATTTATTCAAAATTGCAAGGACCCTCGTTGCTTTTGTTTCTCGCGTACCTTTAAAATCATTAAAAATCGAAGAGCATTCGATGCCTGTTCTATCATTGAGGACAATTTAAAGAGTATCACGTATCAATGTATGGCTCAATAGGACGGTGAATCGAATGCGTGTGGTCATTAATGGCCGCTGGTTAATACTTTTCGATTCCACGCACAAATAAAACTCTATTACCGCTGCAAACACGGTGCACATGATAAAATACAACGAGAAATAAAGCAGCGGTGGAAATAGAAGTATATAGAGAAATAGAAGAGACATGGCGTAACGAGAGAATAGGATGGACATAATATATAGAGGGAGCGTTTGCGCGGGAATGAGAAAGAGCGAGAGAGACAGACGAGCCTCGTATAAATTCGTGCATTCTGTCTCGCTCGCACAGGCGAGATCTATACTGCAAACAAAATCGTGGGATCGCGAGAAAAGCTGGGAATAGAAGGTAGCTGCAATATCGGCGATACGTCAGGATGTCGAAGAGGGAACCAATCGTTTCTGGCGGAATTGGGCTCATAGTGCGCGCATATGCATCCGTGAAGGGAACTGTTTACCGACCGCGATTCGGTGAACGCGGAAAGTTCCCCAAAGAGGACCGTCGTAAGGCACCTGGGCTCGACGTACATGAGAATACGAAAATAGTGCGAGGCGCTGTGTGAAACACGCCACTGACATGCTAATTATGTTTCCGACGCCGGGATATATTTCTGAATCGATTCGTTCGGAACTGCCGCTAGTTGCCTACGTTCTCAATCTAATAATTTCATTTTCACGAGGCATCGCCTTCTTGCAAGTGGGAAGAATCTTGAAATATATAGAAATAAGGGAAACACTTTCGAGATGTCTCTAGGTTCTCATTTCCGATTCTGATTACAGCGGAAATAGTTGGAAGATTCGTTCGCCTCTCCGACTCTTCTCCGTTCCTTTTTTATTTTTATTTCTATCCAATAAAATTTCCATTCTGTCCTTATCAATTTCGTTGGAGAGCGCGATACGTCAGCGCAGAATTCATCGATTACCCGGCAATAAACGATATCTAATCGGTGAAAACAATTTAAAAATAAGCGACGATGGAACGTCGATGTTGCACACATCATGATCGTTGAAATCGTAAAAATACGTTCAACCATGAATTCGTTTTGTCGATCGTTTGCTTTACTATTTCCTTACGCGGTGTTGGTCGATCGTTTTCCTTAAAGTAGCCAGTCTAAACCTTCGACTACAAACTTTTTCACGGCTTCTTCTGCGCGATGTTCCACTGAACTCGTTTCAGTTTTGTGCTTTTTACCGTGGCCTCGTTATTTATAGCGAGACGGCCGCTATAGTGCGTTGATCTAAGCACAGCGAGGACGTTCGTGGTTATCGCGAAACTGTTCTTCGAGAACAGCAATCACCGTCCAGTAAATAAGCGTGAACAAGCCGAGCAAGGTGGAATGCACTCGAGTTGAATTTTGTGGGCAGACCAGTATACGAGAGAGAAGAAAGTGACAAGGATGTCTCTTGGCCGTTGTCGCGACCCATGGAAACTTGCCGCAGTTTAATGCACACACAGTTGCTTTTTCGCCGCTTCTTTTTATTCCTCCACGGTTCGGTTATGTGCTCCACATACGAGTTTGCACGAGTTGTCTCTTTCACTTNTGCCTTGATCTCTAACCGAGCTAGACGCCGCGAAGCCACGCGTTCTTCCAGCTTTTTGAACTTTCATTAAGGATACTCCTTTAAATATATATATATATATATATATATATATATATATATATATATATATATATTTAACACTCTATATATATATATATATATATATATATATATATATATATATATATATATATATATATATATATATATATAACACTCTATATATATATATATATATATATATATATATATATATATATATAGGGTGTTTTATGTATACAAAGAGATAAAGAAGCAAGGACGTACTACACATTTTGCGGGGTTATACGTCTCCTGGAAAAAAATTTCTTTTTTATTTGGGAAGAATCTTACGATCAATTCTCATTGAGATTTATAAATTATTATACATGAGGATTATAAATAAATTATTCTGGCGTGGTACTGTAACGCGAATAATAAATGCTTGTCGTAGGATTCTAGCTGAATCTAATGATCCTGGAAAATTGAAGTAAAAATTGTTTTTCGTAAATTTCTTAAGTTCGAGGAAAATACGAAACGGACGAATAATTAAAAATGTACCTGGTGTTTATTTTCAAATAGATTGAAGATACGTTAAATATCTTTCGCGTTCTTTTGTGTTCTACACGGGGAGGACTGTAAAATTGCAAACGCCTAAAGTCTTACAGTTTATTATTTTCATCAATCACTGTGTATACGTATTAAGGGCGTGTTAAGATTCTTGTTTCATCAGATCGTTTAGGGACAAGTGTATGGCAGAGTGTAGCTGTTACTATTTTCTTTTTTCTTTCTTTTGCATTGCACGAGGACATGGCGAGGGCAAGATATTGGCTTTTTATTCTCATAGATGTCCGATAGTGGCTGGTACAAGAGTCACTTAATTACCCGATCGAGAAGTAGATCCGCTTTAAGGGACGTGATATCGAACTTTTTCGTTCCTGTCTAAGCAAAGAGTCAAATATTTAGTTAGTAAAATTGGAGCCGTAAAAAGTATTCATTCGTATGGAATCTATATTATAATCTTTTAATGGAGGAATCGATAAAGCAAATGGATCATAAAACCACACCTGTTATCGTGTACTTGAAGAACGTACTGATAGTAGAAAGTGCAAGAGATACGAAATCCATCGACTTGTACTTTAATCTACACCACGATCTTTGTAATACTATTCATCTTTCATTTACGTGCCGTTGAGTACACGAAATATACAGGGTGATGAAAAAGTGTGAAAAATCCAACACTAGGAATCTTCGTAATACAATTCGTCTTTCATTTACGTGTCGGTTGTTTACTACACGAAATATACAGGGTGATGAAAAAGTGTGAAAAATCCAACACTAGGAATCTTCGTAATACGATTAATCTTTCATTTACGTGTCGGTTGTTTACTACAAGAAATATACAGGGTGATAAAAAAGTGTAAAAAATCCAACACTAGGAATCTTTGTACTACAATTCGTCTTTCATTTACGTGTCGGTTGTTTACTACAAGAAATATACAGGGTGATGAAAAAGCCTGAAAAATCCAACACTAGGAATCTTCGTAATACAATTCGTCTTTCATTTACGTGTCGGTTGTTTACTACACGAAATATACAGGATGATGAAAAAGTGTGAAAAATCCAGCACTAGGAATCTTCGTAATACAATTCATTTTTCATTTACGTGTGGGTCGTTGAGTACACGAAGTATACAGGGTGACAAGAAAGTGTGAAAAATCCAACACTTTAGGAATCTTTACTTTTCATTGAAAGAAGCGAGAGAGATAAATGTAATTAACGTATGTACGTTCTTCTGTAATCAATTCTGTTGCCATGTATTTACGTTAAATTGCATTAAACACACGCTACGCTAGGGATACGTTGTATTAAAGACGACGCGTATGGCGTACGGTACGCTGTTTTAAAAATACACAACCCGCCGCCATACGATGTGTATGAAAAATGCGTACGTGCACTCTGCGCAATTAGTATCGTCGTTGCACGCGGTTCCGCTAACCGTGAACAGAATTTCGCGAATTTCAAGAAAAAGGACGGAGAACTAAGAAGCAAGAGCATCTAGCCTCTGGTGGAAAGCAAAACGTTGGCTGAGAGTGCACACGAAGGGACAGCTGTGCAGACGTACACGTGGGCCTCTTCCAACATCAGGCCCCACTCTGTCGTTTGCCTTTTGCCCACGCTGTAGCACGGATGGCACGACACTATAGCTGTTTCCGGTATGCTCGTCCTTTGTACGCTTTCCAGCGGCTATTTCGACAGACTCGTACAGTCGATCCCTCGTTTGTTACAATCTCAAACTTTTGCAACTGTCGAATGTTCCTCGTGCTGTCGTATAATTTTTTAGTACAATACTACACGCTTTCCGTACATTTTGTTCGCCGTAATATTTGTCTTCTGATTTTTCTATCGATATCGCATATTTACGCTGGCAGAAGCAGCAGGCAGCGAGAAGTTTGCGCAAGCAAGCAGAAAGGGATACGGAAATCAGATAAAGGATTGTTAATTATCGTTATTTTAATTGCGACGTTTCGGTGTTACATGCAGCGGCCGAGAGGTCTTCTCAAATGAGGGAAAATATGTTAATATTTGGCGTTAATTAGGTGCTGGAATTGGGAGGTTTTATGGCGTGTTAATCTGGAAGCATGCAGGAAGGAATGTTTCATACCAACTGCTTCTCGTTTTCATTCCTAACAGCCAGCTTAATAGTTGTACGCCAGACGAGCCTCATATTCCGCTCGATTTCCACGCGCCGCTGTTTCTCCTAAGATCCCGAAGTTATTTTTCTTCCCTCGAAACGAGCAAGCCTTTTCCAGACTTCCGACTACTAAAACTTTCCGACCTCTGGGTCCACGATGTTAAACGCAGATTCCGCTCTAACAGTCAAAATCAACGAGAAGATCAACTACTCGAAACAAAACGTTCGCGTCAGAAATTAACATTTTCCTCGTCGCCTTATCTTCCGCCTTTCTAGAAATCTACAGAATTGTAGTATCTCTGACGCACTACGATAAATCATCATTAGCCCTTTAAATGGGTTGAAACAGTTCGCCTTAAGATATCAAGCGCATCGGTGCTCGATCAACTCGCACGACCAGCCAACCCTCTAATTATTCCAACCTACGTCCACGCGTCCTTGTACACATTCGATATCGCGTCGCTCGATAATTATTCGACACTCGAGTAACCTTGGGTCTGCCGCAGCAACAAGCCTGCTTCTTGTACAGCCAAATTGCAGATTCTTATCTCGTCTTGCCAATCAATTGCCGATTGATCGGCAGAGAGGGCAAAGCATACGGAGCGAGAGGAACGCGGGGAGAAATGAAGTGCAGCAGGAAGAACGTTAATGCACTTATACCTGAAGTATGTGTGTACACACGGGGCTCGTCCAGCCGGCTGTTTCACGCAGCTGCTCGACGCTGGCGGGCGAGCTGTCCGCTCGGCTGCGACGCGTCCCGACGCTCCCTCGGCCGTCGAACACGCATAAGCGCGCGTCTCGCTCGAGGAACGCCAGGGGTTCGTTAATTGCGTTAATATAATTACGAACTCTCGTAAGAAGATAACGCAATGATTAATTTTATTGTTTGGTGTTTTACTTTAATTAAAGATTATTCCTTTAATTACGCTGGCTTGTTAGGGAAGAATTCCTGGCGACCTTGGCAAACCAGTCTAACGAGAGAATGGAATTTTGGATTCGTTATGGGAATTTTCTAAGCGGCTACTGTACAGCATACTTCGCTGTGAGAGAAACCATTCCACCTTTTTATGGTGTTTCCACTCTTCACGAACGCAGTCTACGAATCTTACAGCCTGTCTTTTATGGCAATTTTTCAACTCGCCATTGTACACTGACTGCGGGACAAGCGTTCACGTTCTTATTGTCTTCTCGCGTCTGACGGATTCAGGCAACGGGTTCAACCTTCGTCGAGCTTCCGCGAAAAGCATCGCTGGCGGATCAGCCGATACATTTTTCCATTCGACCGGCAATTTCGACGCGTTCGAAACGCGCAAGCGAGAAGACGTACGACCGACGGTAAGAAGATGTATTATACCGTGTAATATGACGCTCAATTATTTACGTTAACGAGGACACGCTGAGATTAGCAACAGGTCTGTTTCGAATACTCGAATCGATGGAAAGTTTCATTTAAAATGAGATCTCGCCGGATAAAAGAGAAATTATCCTTTTGGAATGTTTAATTACCGGATAATTAATTAGCTATGTAAGCACCGCGGCCAATTAAAGAGGATGAAATTGTTTCATCTTACGGCCAGTACGTCACCGCTTCGTAGACAAATTTTCCATTCTGCCTCGACCTTTACAAACTCGTTATTTTTTCCGTTCGATCGCGTATTCGCTGTTCGATACGATTCGTATTTCTTTCATTTACGCCGTTCTTTCCGCCAGTACCGTCCGTTCATCGCAGTGAACAACGCAAAGATAACATTTACATGCATGCGAATCACCTTCGCACGCAAAGCGAAGTTGAGCACCGTAACGGGGTTAAAAGCGTGACCATAGTGATAACACTGCCATAACTAATAAATATTTATACGGTTAGAGCCATAGACCATCCATATTTCATATTATACAATTTCTCATTACGAACTGCATACGAAACTATCGCGCGCCAATAACCATCCGAGACGATCGATCATTTAAATCATCTTCTGTCGTTCATACATCGATACATTGATACGTTTGTCTTGGAATACGTTCTCGTGGCGCGTTTCGTAAAATTACATTGTCGGGTTGGCGTTACGCTTAGGGGCGTGTAACGTATCTTCGTTAGAACAAGCGCCATCGTTGCTGTTCAACGCAGATTATGTTTACAATTATATGTACAAATGTTAATTTACACCCAGTAGATGGTCAAGAAGATGGTCAAACAGCTAGAAAATTCTACCAAATGTCCAAATTGGACAAATTGTGAATGCAAAGTATTAAATGAAAAAAGATGTTAATTTAACAGAGCTTGACAATTATACGCGGTGATTAGACACTCTAGGTGTTAAGGACAATGTTCTTAGGTTCAATAACGAATCCACGGTCGACGGGAAGAAGATGGTACCCCGCTGGGGGTAGCCCCCCACATGATAATCTAACAGCTAAAAAATTCTACCAAACGTCCAAATTGGACAAATTGTGAATACTATTATTAGTATTAAATAAAAAAAAGGGAAAGCTCTTCGTTCAATAGAATATACTTTGAAACACAAAGTGACGTTAGCTGGGTCGCTCCGTTTCATTCTGACCGACCGACCAGACGATGCGAGTAAACTGTCCAAGCTGATGACAAGACTAAAAGACTGATACTGTTAGAATTTAATCTTAAAAGTTAAGAAATAAATCTGTGGAGGACACAATGGTAATGTTGGAATGATATTAGGCGATTTTTATTAAACAATATTACAGAACTGAACGTATAGAAGTGATATGGATTGTCGAGTTATTCTCAGACTGACTGTAGGTGGTGACCTATGGTCCCTTGAAGACTTCTAACCCCACTCTCTATATGGTAGTGAGTATGACCTGCGTAAGTGTCCCTTTCAGGTGCCTGTGTAGGCGTCTGTATGAGTAATATCGTTGTATTCCAACAGATACGATCACATTTGTCAATTGTATATTGACCGGGGATATCAACAAAATTCCAGGCGCCGTTGCGCCGTGGTTTGATTGTTAATATTGTACAACGTGTGTCCCATAATATTGGCACTTCTTCTGTTAGGTAAAAACGTTCATCCCGTGACGACCAGTTGTGTCACCTCGAGCCCAAGCCCGCCGTCACAAATCTCGGGCGAATACAGTCAAATCGTATCACGACAACTACTTCTAAGTTCTATTATTCAAGTGCAGCTATAATAAATAGTTTAGACCAAAGCATTGGGATGTTCCCAAAATTCCAAAAGAAAGGCCCCGATGTCCCTACGTCTCCGACATACGTATTATTATTGTTATATATATTAAATATTGTTTTGGATAAAACAATTCCCAAAATCGGCGTTTCGATGACACACAGTTGATACACGGAATTAATAAAATATTTGCAACATTCTTCGTTTTCTTCGGTTACATTTGCGGGTTATTCTGTATATTAGCAACACCCAGTATATGCTAGAGACTCTCGTTAGATTATTCACGTTCAATATTAGCTTCTTCGATGTTCTGAGTGTTCGAAAAGTCTGAAGAAATTCTGCGATGCTTTGTTCATTAAGTCGAAGATCGGAAATATTTTCGATGGTACAAGAAAAATTCCTTTCTTCTGAAACTGGAAACATTTCTCGCGATACTTTCGGGAAGCTTGTCGTATAAAGTTGGAAGGATGTTCACGGAAGATCGTTAGGGGAAGTAAATTGATAAATTAAATTAATACATCGGGAAGTTGGAAGCGAGACGGGAAGAAAATTCAGAAGCAATGCACGTCCGTGGGATTAGCATTTCATTCTTCCGTTGAATAGCCTCGTCATTCTCCCGGAAATCTTTTCTCCATTTTTTAATAGAAATACATTCGCCGCAGATTTCTAACGTATTCGATTGCGTGGCACGGAACAAAATTCACAACAACCAGAATAAACGACAATCTTGCGAATAGAGAAAGAATATTCCAGTCGAGGTTCAACCTTTTCTTTAAAAAAAAGAAAAAAGAATTCCCCGTCTCTTGACAATTTCTCTTCCATATCGAACGTTTGCCCGCTGAATATTTATCTCTCAATGAGAAAAACCACCCGTTCGGGCATCTTGCGCTCCTCTGCCTGATAAAATATCCTAATAAACGATGCATGCTCCTCTATCGTAGTGAAACGTAAAGGAGAATTTAATATCCGCTACCTTAGACACGCTACGAACTTTCTAAATATGTAACTTAATATTTGTTTTCCATCCCTTGCTGCGCATATTTCGTGCAATTAATCTCATTATACCTGCGTAATAATGCTGGCCCAAGTAGCGTAACACATTCTTCGTAAAATGTCTTTTACAATGCGTTTGCTTATCCGAAACGTTGCCGATGTACAGGACGATACGATGTTCCAAATATAATTCCAACGCGGCACAGGGAAGTCCACATCGGATCGCACTTTCCTGTTGCGTCACGCATGCCAACGCATAACAGTACTACGTACTTACAGTCTCTGCCAGCGAGTACATAAACGCACCGCTGTTTCAGAACATCGTCGATACACCTACGTGTGTGTAGCTGATATCGTGTTCGATGCCGGATACGAACATCTGGGATAGTGATCGGCGATCTCGCATGATTTAACAGTAGCGAACGTTGCTAGTTAGGGGTGCGGTCGGACGACCGGTTTCAAAATTTCATCCAAAATTTTGCATTCGTCGCCGTTTCTTTTGCAGCTCTAACTTCGCGTAAATTCCCGTATTATTAGCCACGTTAAAACCTGTTTTGGACCTACGGGATCCAACTAATTCCAACATGGGAATTCTTCAACCATTCGAATCGAAAACTCCTTGCTATGTTACCAGCGACATCCTTTAGATCGAAGCATTAAACTTGAATCGAACGTAATATAAATTATTATAATCCGAGTTACTTAAAATTCTCAATGGGAATTGATTGCAAATAAACTACCAAATAAAAAAAAAAAAAGGAAAATGTTACCAGCGAAACAATACATTAACACGTTGACTGGCAGACGAATTTTCCATGGTTTGCCCAAGGCGTCGACGTGAACTTTTCATTATGCAACGAGGAATTATCAAAGGGATAACAAACTTGCGTAGGCGGTGGCTTTTTTCTGAATAGTTTATTACGTAGAGGGATTATTTATGAAAATTTTGATTAATATTATCGAATAGTGCGTTTGGAATTTGGAATTCATTTGGAAATAAATTTGTGCAAGTGTCATTGTTTCTTAAATATCGTGCATTAACATGGTCAAGCAATTGCACAGAAATTATTTGCATATTTCGCTACAACGCGTATTTATATCCACGCTATTTGTATTTTTGCAAAAATCACCTTTATGATAATTGCACATTGTAAGTAAACGTTAGATGTCGATTCGCATGGATAATTGTCGGCCTTTCCCCTGCACATATTTTCTCCAATGTCCGTACGTGTTTCTTATTGGCAAACGACAGGACGATTCAATTTCTTACTTTTCACTTTTCTATCACAGACAATGTAAAAAATAATTCCCTCGGACCATGGGAAGATCTTATTAAGCGCAATGACAAAAACGATGTTCGTTCGATCACGAAACTTCTCGCAACTTGCGCAATCGGATCGTTTAAATTAACCTTATCAGGTCCGGTGAAACGAGCGGTTTCGAAATTTTATTTAAAACTGTACATTCGTCGCTGTTTCTTTCGTTCGTCCGACTCTATGCAAATTCCCGTATTAACAAAAATTGAGAAATCGACTAGTCGGACGATGTAAGAATTTACGTAAAGTTTGCCGAGCTAAAGAATCCTGCAACAATGAACGTACAATTGTAAATTAAATTTTGTATCCTTCGCTTCACTGTACACATCGTATTACACACGTACAATTAGACGTCAGAAATTACAAACTAAACGGTCGAATATAAAGCGTAGATCGCTGAAACGTTCCACTGAAACTCAAACAGCCCCACCTTTCCCGGCTATTCGCAGTTGATTTGTTCGCAGTTCGTCGATGCACGTTCCTTCGATACGCAACAACGCGCATCGTCCCGCTGCTTGCTCCTCAAGTCGAAGACTTTGTTGGTCGGGTCGCTGCTGGCTTCTCGCCACGGCGACAGGGTGTCGATTATTAGACGATAAGCTGCGGGAAATGTCGCCCTATTAATTGGCACGATTAACGCGATTATCGCGAGTTCCGTCGACGAAACTTTGACCGCGTGAAAATAACGTTAATCATTCGTCCGCGTCGTTATTACGTGCTTTCGATCCGCTTCAACGCGCGCCATTGATATTCACGGACGCGTACAAACGCCGGCGAAAAAAGAGAAGCAACGAGAGGCGAAAAGAAGAGAAAAAGAAAAGAAAAGCGGGATATTGGTAGCGGAATCGCGTCGCATCGACGTACGTCTATTGTAATGATCTGCTCGTTCGTTATCGTCATTTTATTTCCCCATAATTGCAGACGCGCGTGCACACCGGTCTCGTAATTAAACCAGGTATTATTTCCCAAACAGCGCAAAGCACATGTTCCATAAATTTCTGCGTATGCCGGCAAAGGTGCGAGTTCGTCGCTCCGCCGCGATAATTAATCACGCCCACGCCCATGTATCTGGCCGCAGTAATTAACTTTTGTCGGGCGAGAACGCCGGAGGAGGGAGGGCGAGGCACCTCCTCCTCCTCCTCCCCCCCTCGTCCCCATCGGCGTACGAAAGTCAGAATCTGGCAACGCTGATTACCAACTTCATTAATTCGATACACACGGAATAGTGTGGCGCGCGTGGCCGCGTTACGATTCCGTTGCCGGGCGCCGATACGCGCGCTTTTATTCCGCCCCGCAGCGAGTTAATGGAATTAATTAGCCGAATGGTAAAACGCGGTCAATCCGCAAACAACGATATTACGACGCCTATAGTAGTGGCGCGTAATACCTTCAGGAACAGGACGAATGGCTTATATCGTTACGTTGGCGTTGAGCGAGCGCGGGGTAAACACGCCGCGTCCTCATAACGTGTTATCATGCCGCGCATGCCGACGCTCGGTGAAAGTTGCTTTGCTATTTTCCAATCGAAGTTTCGCGAATTCGCGTCGCGTCTGAACGTCCTGCGCGCCAGCCAGCTCCTTCGCCGTTGCTCTCGCTGGTCGCTTGCAGCCTCGTCACCAGCTGATCACACCAGTTGAAAACGTAAGAATATCATCGACTGTATGGGAATTTGGCACGAAAACGTCGGGAGTTGTTCCTTTCGTCCCCAAGCTAACGTTCGCGTGGAAATTCGTGGCTGTTCGCCTGCAGAGTATTCGATGGCCTTGTTGACTGCCATTGAATCGTCGAGTGCTTCGAGTCGAACGCCCCTCCGAGACGTCTGCATATTGTGATTTCCTTTATGCGCACCCCATGAAACGCTGTATGCTGCCATACGGATGCCAATGGCTTAATGGTAAACTTCGATTGATATTTAAGAATTGCTGTCTCTTATTTGATTTATATTAGCTTCCTATCTACTGTCTGCTAGTTTCATCTTACGCTTTAATAGGTAGATAAATAAATAAATAAATAAATAAATGATGCGTCAGTCTACCTGTAGGAACCGTATTCTCCTCATTCACAGTTCGGTCTCGAATTTTCCATTCAGCGCTGCGCAAGCAGAGAAAGTGAAATGGTCAGGTTGCAACCCTGCAGCTAATAGGTCAAGAACACCAGGCGGAATTCCGTGATGGTTATGCTGGCAGACAGACGTCAAACTGCTGGTATGCGCCCGGTATTCGGTTCTATCATCTTTATGCCGTGCTACGATACGTCCATGCGATCCTCCTCCTCTAGTTCTCTGCCAATTCGATCTTCTATAGGGTGGCTCATACGTAGTTCGTGGAACAAGCAGACACTCTTTCGCACACAGCTGTCCTTCAACCTTCAGGAAGCTTTCGTTAACGTTAATTAAAATTATCTCGGATTCAATTCCGAGGAGAATGAACGTACACGACGATAAATGGCTCGTCAAGTTGTGGAGTCCCATACACAGTGGGGAAGCCAGTCGATAACAGCCAGTTAGCTGCCTCTGACGAGTATACTCGTCGCGAGAGAATGGCAATATTTTGCGCTATGACGAGTCTACTCAACGTAAAGAAAGACAGACGATCACAACAGCCACGCGTACTCTGTGTTTGACGAGTATACTCGTCATCGCTTGCTTCGAGGTTCTCAAAGTGTCCAACGAGGTCGCAAGAGCCAAGGACCGACCCATTAAGGCGTTGACGCAACGTTTCGTTTGCGATATTCTCCCATCGACTTGCGTTCTCCAATTCTATTTTCGGACCACGTAGCTGCAGAAGCTACAGTTGCAAGGTGGCCGCGAGGTTCGCCCACGTTTGGAACAACAGTAGGTTCGTGGCGAACGTGCCCAGCTACGGTATCTCTTCCACTGTCTGTCCACGGTTCACAGCCTCGCAAGTGCACGGCTCACGTACGCGTCACGGAAGCTCAGCTGGTCGACGTATCGCCATCGTCGTCCTTTGCTCTCGCGTGACCACGAGTCGTTCTCTCTCTGCCCAACAACGGGGTCGTGTCCGTTTGCCTGGCACCTAGCGGGTCTCGCGAGCCGCGTCAAGAACGCGGAAGAACCTTTGGCGTTGGTCTGGTCGCTTCCGCTCGATTTGCCACGCGTCCAGTGGCGACCAGCCGCGATTTGCCATTCATCCACGTGGAGCTAAGAAGAACGGCCTTGAGCCACAGATAGCAAGATAGACCGACGTGGAAAGACGGACAGAGCGAGACAGCGCGCGCAGGGAACAGGGTCGAGCGATAAAAAGGGTGAAAAGATTGTGTGAGAAGGGTGGAAGGGTGGGAGGAAGCGGAAGAGCAGGCACAAGACGCGCAGAAGGAGAAAAAGAGAAGGCGAATCGAGCTGTGATACCTAGCGTAGGGTGAGCCCAGCTTATGTACGAATATGTACGAGCTCACAGTCGCACGGCCCACGTGGAAAATGCGCCAGCCTGTCTCTATATACGTGTGTACGTACATACACGTACCTGTTGCTTACTCCATTGTTCTGCGTGTTGGTGGTTTTCATGTACGTGTACACGTTCCTCATCTGTCTGCCTCTTTCCCCTCTTCGCCGCTGCTTGGCGGCGTGTACTCTGGCAGCTACCGGCCACTCTCTCTCATCCGCAAGAACCTACGAATGTAAGCAAAGTATATTTATGGAGGAACACGGTGCACGGTTGCTTCATCTCCTACTTGGGCCACGTACTTATGCACGTGCACGAGGGCCTGCCACGAGGGAAGACGGCCGGGATCGCCGTTCGTTCGCTCTTCTTCGTGTACACAGAGTAGTCGACCGGATATTTATGTACACGTCGGATAAACGCTTGCGGAATGGGCAGAGGGTAAGACGAAGAGCGAGCGAGAGGCCAAGCTATGCATCGCGTACAACAGCCGCTGATCTTGCGGTCCTCGCCGCTCGCATTCATGTTCCCTCTGTTCGTTGTATCCTTCTTCAGTTTCCGTTGCTTTGGCCTGGCGGATCTTGCTGTTGCACGAGCCTCGCACAGAATATAAACCGGAGCCCTTTCTTCGTGGCGGGCTGACCCTCGCGTGTTAACGTTTACGCGAGCCCACGAGACCAGAAGTTTCTCCATTCATAACCGCGCAAGTGGATGCCGCAGCAAATGGTCCCTCGACCGCCTTCGGGCTGTTGCTCGTGCACGTACACGTAGAAGCGGCCCGCTTGCTCTCCTCTCTTCCATGGTAAATGTAGGTTACCGCCGGTGACGACTGTGCTCGCGCTGCCGTGTTGCTTCGTTGTTTGCGTTCTTTCCCCCCTGCACGCTCGCCGTACGGGTTAGCCGTGTCCGTGGGAAGGCTCCCAAGGTCGCTCGTTGCCTTGTCATTGCTACGGTCACCCCTCTTCCGGCCATCGCCTGACCCCGATTTTTCGGCGGAATCGTCAGCTCCAGGATGGGCCGCGCGATATTTTCTAGCTTTGTCGGTCTGTCTTGATATTGTCGACTTCTCGCGACGAACGATCTCGTCTCGCTTTTGCATTTTGCGCTAAAGTAGACACCGTGGTCTACTTCTACCGAGTTAGGTTTAATTTAAAGTTGCACTTTGCGATAGCAAACTGAATTTTCCGATGCTGAGATATTTCGATTGAGACGATCGTCTGCCGATTCCGCTTCTACTTCTTCGGGGAAGAACGAGAACTGAAACTTTCAGGCATATTGGGAGCTGAAGGTGTAGCATCGTTGTTACTGAAAAAGAAGGGGAAGGTTTATGCCAAATGGCACAATCATCCGACCTGTGACCGATCTACCTTTCTAACGCGAGTTTCTTATTTTATCTGGCTCTTAAGTTCCAAGTTAATATACATTGGACCATCCGTTGCTTCGAGAAGAACAAGGTCGCTCTGTAACGCAATGCTATTTCCACTTTTCGATATTGCTTTCCATCTTTTTTCACTTCCAATAAAATATACACACGCGCGCGCGTTCCTACGTTTCTCTTTCTTCATGTCTTCTATTTAAACATTCCTTTGAACTTCGGTTATTCAAACCCGAGTGGTCTGAATTCGAGTAAGCATCGATTTCCCTGTAACCTGCTTGTTTCCTCATATTCTTTCGTAATTGAAATCCATTTTCTGATAAGCAATTTCCAAGCTGCGGAGGGATCAATAGTTGGTCTCTTTAAATGTACACGCTAGTTCGATGGTAGACGACGAGGATTCGAGGTGAATCGGATCTTTGCCCCTGGCACAAATTGAACTCTTCACACGGCGCGTGGTACACTGAGATTGCTGTCGTAGAGAAGTCGCGGCTCGTCTTAATGCGACGATTTGCGATTCAACGCTCGCTGATTTCGAGCAGGATGAAAGAAGTTTTCTGGTTGAACTGACGGCCTTTGTGCGCCCGCTTCTATTGTCAACGACTACATGGTGCTCGGCATTTGCGGCTGAAAAGAAGTACTACCGGGACGAGCACCGTTTGTGTTTGGCCCGGTTAACATTTTGCCACAGCCTGACTTCCCTGAATTATCCGCTCTCTTTCTTTTTCCGCCAGCCGAGCGCGCCCCGATGAAATCTTTACTTCGCTCTATCCGCATTTAAACCATCTTCGTCTCCGTATTTCTCGCAAACCGGACAAAAGTCACCTGCATCTTGGCTACTTTTTTATACGTTTTCCTCTAAATAGCGCTGAATGGACAACTTCGAAAGACCGAGACTCGCAATATTTTGGATACTTTTTAACACCAAGAGCGTCGTGTACCGATCTTCTTCGGCATTCCAGCCTTTTCATATGTAGTAGTAGTTAGCAACGGATAATATCCGCGTTTCTATGACTCTAATTAGGCCCGCGATTAATACAAAGTATCTTCCCACTTTTCAACATTGATATCCATCTTAATTTTTGTCTCTTCTCAGGTCTGCGAACGAAGGTTTATCCGGCAGGTTGAATCCGCGATGTTTTGCATATTTCTCGATATAAAGAGCGCGTGTGCCGATTTATTGCAAGCTTCCAGTTATCCGCTTTTACTTTCCGCTGCTATGAGCGTTTTAGATCCGCAATTAGTGCGAAGCATTTTACCATTTTCCCCCGTTCACGTTCATCTTAATTTCCGCCAAACTGCGTCTCTTCTCAGGTCTGCGAACGAAGGTTTATTTGGCAGGTGGAATCCGCGATGTTTTGCATATTTCTCAGTATCACTGTTCCTCTGCGAGCGCTTTAGACCCGCAATTAGTGCGAAGCATTTTACCATTTTCCCCCGTTCACGTTCATCTTAATTTCCGCCAAACTGCGTCTCTTCTCAGGTCTCCGAACGAAGGTTTATTTGGCAGGTTGAATCCGCGATGTCTTGCATATTTCTCAGTATCACTGTTCCTCTGTGAGCGTTTTAGACCCGCAATTAGTGCGAAGCATTTTACCATTTTTCCACGTTCACGTTCATCTTAATGAACGAACGACGTCACGATTCGCAGTATTCCACAGTCTAGTCGGACAGCAGAGAACGCGGCGATGGCATCTCTGGCTGACGAGAAGTCGCGCGCAACGGGCCACGGCATTGGGACCATTGCGTCTACTCTGTACAAGTGGAAGAAAATCGCCGAAGAAAAGGGAAGACTGGAACTTTTCCACGCACCCGATGTAACAGAATAGATCGAGACAATAGACAGTGAACAGGTGTAGAAACGGCCAGCCTGACAGGTGGCGCCCCGCCACTTAATCCCCGTTGGTCCCTCGGTGCAACCCGCGAACTTTACCATAAGACAGTGGCGTACGTTCCGTCTTTCCTCCTCCCTTGCTTTCACTTCTGGGTCGGATCTCCGAGTATTCGCAAAGTGGTTGTTGTCGCTGCTTGTACACACGTACACACGATCGCTGGTGTACAGAACCGAAGACAGGGCTGGGTGGTGTAAAAGGAAAGTAGGGTGGTAGGTGAGACACGATGCAGGCAGAGGTGAGCAACAGGTTCCCTAAAGCTCGAATGACACGCTTCGGGGATTTTCGCGAAACGGCTATTTTGCGTCCTGCGCCACAGTCCTACACGCTGGGTGCACGTTGAAACCGAGTCAGATCGGCCGTGTGTCTCGACCATCGCAAGATCGCGCGGCTTCTTCGCTGGAATCTCGTTTTTCCATTCTGTTGGAATATTTCTCAAAAGTTGAGAAAAGCCAGGATTATCGTCAGGCTGTCGTTTCTTGTCTGATTATCAGATCTTCGTGAAAAATTCGCGTGAAAAAAGCGCTGCGCCTGTTCGTTCTTAAAGCCCATGCGATACCCCGAGCCATCGAAAACGGCAATTCCGCCAACTATTTCGGTGCGGCCTCGTAAATCGTAGATCGTGCGGTGCGGCAATAGCCGCAAGGTCAACGGTGCATCCCGATTTCGTGAGGGGCTAGCGAGCGGGATCGCGTGGGAACCCGGTGGTCGGCGCGTACGCACACGCCGCGCGTCGGCTCCAAGTTTCGAAAGCACGTGGCCGAATAAGTTTCGCTAGGGCCACGTCGGGGATTATACGTCACGGCACAGCTGAGCCTCTCTCGCATCCACGTGAAATACCGTCACGTTGCTCGGCCGTGTGCGTTTCACACGTACACACACGTACGCCTACGAACACCGGCTCACGTGCCACGTTTCCGTGTGTATCCGCCAAGGGGATGAAGGCAGGGGCGTAGAGATGAATATGTGAATATGTGCCACGTGAGCTAGCGGCCGAACGAAAGCGAAAACGAGGTTGGAGGGCCTCCTCCACCCTCAACCTCCTCCAACCTCATCCTCATCCTCCGCCGTCATCCTTCTTCTCTCTCTCTCTCTCTCGCTCGCTCGCACTGCGAGTTTGCCGCTGCTCGATGTATTGCACACCGATGTGCACACAGCCGTGCAGCATTCGGTTCGTTGTGTGCGGCATAGATGCGGAGCGAGGTCGAGTCCCGGTTTACTGGCTCACCCTCTCATCGCTCGCCTCCGACTCCTCCTACGTCGGATTTCCTAGTCAATACGTCCGTGACGTGAGTTTCGACAGCTTCTCCTCGCTCTCCGCTCCAAACGAGTCTCTGTCGTTGCGGTATTCCTGGTCCCGTCAGCCGGATCCGGGCCGAACTTGACGATTCAGTTTTCTTCAGGGTGTTAACCCGCTGCTGCGGCTGTCCCCTACTCTTTCCCGGCTTCTTGCTTCCTTTTAACGGAACTTTTTAACACACCGATCGATCGCGTTGCCTGTAAAAGGTCGATGAACTGTTTGCGTGGAAAAAGTAGTCAGCCGCGGGGACAAAGATTTCAGGTGAAACTAAGGAACAACGTGAATGATTCAATTTTGCCTGCCTTTCCGTCGAGTATTGGCCAACGTACGCGCAACGTCATGGAAAATTTCTCATTGTTATAGCGATTGTTATATCGAAGGTATTATGAATTATAATGTTAGATATCGCTACATGTTATTACTGTAGAATGGTATCTGGCATTGTTGGAAGTTAACGCTGTTAGTCAGAAGTTCTCTCACCTCTGTCAGCAAAATGACGTTCAGTCGTGGGCGATTATTGTTCCATGTACTTGGTAGTTGCACGCGTCGGATAAATCGCGAATGGAAATTGTGTCACATTCGACAATGGATTTTGTGGTCGCGCGCGATTAGTCGCAAGTGGGAAAGAGGCCTTAGGTCGGACCAAACTGTTCTTCTCTTCGATATCCCATTTCGTTTTTCATTAGTTTCGCTTCTGAAATGGGTTGACTTGGGCAGAAAGGCACGTTATAAATATTTTTCGATAAAAGCAATTTTTATACGCGAGGCCAACTGTAGTAAAACTTCACAGAGAATAACAAGCAAACACGCAGTTAATCTGCTAATTTGTTAATTTGTTAATTTGCACCAACTGTACGTTTGCCGTGCTTGTTCGGTCGTCGAGGAGATCCGCGATATGTTTAAAGAGATCCGTAAGGAACCTTCTTTCTAATTGCCGTTTATTCCGCGCGAGTTGAATTATTTCCTCTGGAATTGGGACCATTACAAGCCCCAATAAAAGGAAAAAGGAAAGGGCAATACAAATTCCCATAAATAGAGGCGCCATCCGCGCCACCACGAAGCTGCAAGTCCATTCCAACGATTTATAGTCCAGCAGCTTCGAATGGTCAAAATCTTTGCCTCCTTCCATAGAGAACGATCGTTTCGATCTGCCGCCGTTCCCATACTACGAATCACGCGATAAAAGGAACACGGTCGATCGGCAGATTCGAACCCGCGGAGGAACATAATGGACGTGGTCGTAGGTCAAGAGCGCGCGGTACGCGCAGTCATAATAGGAACGTCGGTCTGATCGGCGGAGTTTTTCGAACGGGCGTATTCAGCAGAAAATGTGTTGGCAAACGGCGTTGCCAAACAGAGCTCCTTCCTTTCTCCACGATACGCGGCGATTACGCGCGCATTCCGCGCATTACCGGAGCACAGGTGGCACGCGCCGATTACGTAAAACACGGCTCGCTGCCGCATCCATAATGTACGAGTCGGCTTCGCCAAAGCACGCCAGGTCTGTCTTGGCCGCGAAAACACGCTGTGTGTTCGAAGCCGTACGATCCTATCGGTTCGATCTCGCTCCGGCTATCGTTCCTTTGCTCCATCTTCCTCTTCATCTCTCTCTCTCTCTTTATCCTTCGGTTCGTGCACGTCCAGCTGGAATAAGGAGCACGAGCAAGGCCGTGGTCGGCGGTACGCCGCGGTCTAAACTTGTCCGGCGATGAAAACTTGGCACGAAACATCCTAGTGACCCCATTGTCTGCTTTGCTCGCAGAGGCAGCACGCCGCGCCTCTCCTTCTTCCAGGCCCCTCCGCTTCCATTAAGCCCGAATTAACAAAGGGTAGATGTACTCGCGTCCACGACCCCTGACCTGCGAGCCTGCCACACCGTTTCCCCACCTCCTGCAGCTCCTCCGTCTCCTCATCTCCCTCTTGCCCCACGAACACCGACTCCTCCGCCGCTTTATGGCCGTCTCTGTTGCGTACCAGGGGCCATTTGTTTCTAACTGCCAGACAAACACCAACACCCTCCGGTCCGACCACCGGTCAGAGCAACAGGTCCTTCAGGACGCGATCACAGTCAGCTTCCTACGCGTTAGCGAAGCCTATGCACCGTCCACTGGCCCAAGGATACGGCCTCCGGTGTTCACCGAGAGGATTCAGGACGCGGACGAATGCAGCAGGAGACGGGACACGGCTCGAGGATGTGGAAATCGCGCGAGCTTTGCCGAGCATGGCGAGGAGCGCGACAGGGTTCGAGCAGGTTCGAGATTTGGTACGCGGCAGGTGCGCGCTTCTGTATTTCGTACGAGGAGGAGGAGGAAAGTAGGATACAATTGCCACATACCTAACGTCGTTTTATGAAACGTGCAGTGTATATAACAATACAACTAATGGTAGTCTGATAACATTTCTCCGAAATTAATTCGATGAACATTCCATAAGCTTCATTCGATAGAAATTTGCATATTAACACGTTCGTCGCCACGTCGCACGTATCCGTGCGACGGGTATACTTCCATGGGGGCCTTGTCACCGAAGTATGGTGACGCTCTTCTTGTTCGAATTAATTAAATATAGGATATAGAACATAACAATATATTAAAAACACATTATACCATACTATTTATTAATTTATGTTCTGGAGAATATATTACGTTATTCTATACCGCATGGTATTTGTTAAAACATTCCAAACACATTTGGGGTGATTTTGGGCACTTCGAACAATAGTTGCAGACTCCGCCATCACCACTATCCTCACTTTCAAATATATTTTCACACTGTTTACTGAACATTTTGAGGATGAAAAAATCACTGATGTACGTCTCATAAGTATCTGATCTTATATATTTGCTTATGGCTTTCTCCATTTCGGAAATAAATAATCTTTTCTGTACGATGAATCGAAGGCGATAAACAATGAATAGAAAACGATGAACAATAAACGAAGGCGATAAACAATGACTTCCAGCTTGTCGCCCTATTTACGTTGTGCTTACTGGCGGTCGGATTTGGGCCCCGCAGGAAACTTAGCCGAATCACGCTGGGCGACGAACGTGTTAAATATACAGTCGAAGAAGTGTGGCGACATCGTCAGCTGGGATTTTGAGTACGTCGTTTCCGCGAGGAATATCTCCATCGTTAGCCAGTTAAACGAGAAAGTTGCGTGGAAGGGAGCTTTTGAAAAAATTCATCGACGAGTTCGATTTTCCATTTTTCCCCGTGTGCGCACACGAGCAGAAGGCGCGAGTCGGTGGAACTCGTTAACGAAATCCTGAAGGCAATCAATCCATCGCGTTCGGAACGCACGCGACCGGAAATAAATCGTCGGATCACGAGCCGTGTCGTTCGACACAGTCGCCGCGGGGTACATTTTTCTGCCCACCTTTTTCTTTTTTTTTTTTTCCCAAACTGGGTCAACGTGTGACACGGTATGGAAACTATAATAAATCTTGCTGGTGGGTGGCGTGGGACTTGACCTTGCCACTTGAACTTGTCCCCTTTCCCGACAGCGTAGTTTCGACCGCCATATAACTTCGCCAGTCATTCTTCTTCCCCTGTTGGATCGCCGTAACTTGAATCATAAACTTCCGAGAAATAAAGGATTCGCGGAAACTGCCGTCGGATTCAGCGACGTACGAGCTTCCGGGGCATTTACCTCTGTCTGGCCGGCTCTGTTTCCATTGTTGCTGAACGTCGATTGTCCCCGTTCCTTCGCCAACCGCTGTCTCCCGAATATCTGCACCGGCGTTGCGTGAAATACAGACGTTTCGTACAATGCCTGGCAAATCTATACAACGTTTAATTGAAATAAAATAAAAGCGAGCGAAATATTCGATGCACGATACTAACGAGTTATCGTTAGAATCGTAGCACTCGGGATTACGACGTCGAGGAAGAAACGGGCGCGTCGTTGGAGCAAACGCGAGAACACTTCTCGCGGGAAATTTTCAAATAGACGAGCATCGACAGTGGTAGGCCGAGTATTATCAGCAAACCGGCAACAATAGACCGTTTAAGCGTTGCAAATATTTTAGTTGCCGCTCGTAATTATTTACCCACGCATCGGCGCAACATAACTCCGTACGCAGCATCCTGCATGCTCGCAAATATTGACATTAAAATTCCATTGGCCGAATCGCGGGACAGGAAGCACCGACGAAACGTTCGACCGGACAGTAATAATGGAAAAGGGCTGCTGTAGTACGCAGCCAGTTTGAGTAAAACTCGTGGAAGAATTTCCCTTCCGTGCAGCTGTTGCGTAACTTGTCTAATTCTGTACAGAAACAAAATCTGTCGACTTCTCTGTGTTGTGATGAATATTAAACAATGGACAGTGTTGTAATTATGGTAAATCTATGCAGCATATTTCTGCCGATTAAACAATTGTCGGCGACTGCAGCTTTCGACAAATAAGAAAAGACGCGCTGCCGAACCAAAATGGTCCGAACGCGGGATTTTGTTCAAACTTCAAGATTAATGTTATTATTATTAACACTTAGGATCGCAACTAAAACCGTCTGCAACATACGTGCTTTTTACAACGTATGACTCTCGATGACTTTTCCGCTGATTGAGGTCGCAGGTCAGTTCGACTGTCCTCGCGTTTGACCGATTGCGCTGCGTCGCAACAGGACCAGCTCGAAATGCATCTTCTTGAAACACGGAAATTCAAGTTCGTACAGACCACGTTTCTGCAACTTCTGCCGTGCCGTTTGCGGAATCTCGTCAGACGGTGGAAGGCGTATCGACTCGCGTGCGCTCGCAGGACGACGGCACGCAGGATGGGCAAAGGTCGTTCCACGCTGCGGCGATAAAAAGACAACGCGAGAGCTTCGGTCGGCGATCCGTTCGGCGACGGAACAAGCGCGCAGCGACGTTGGTAACGGCGCGAAATAAATGCAGGGAACGGCAGCGTAAAACGTCGATAAGCCGAGAAGATGAAAGGGCGAGAACGAAGCCCGTAACTGGCGGTACATGTGGGCCAACAGTTTGTCGAGGTGACGTCGCTACGATATGGGGGCAGGTCAGTGATATCCAAGCGGAGTTTAAACGGTTGTTCGCCTGGCTACAAACTCTCGATGGCCAGTGAAGGCTCTCGAACTGCTCTCAAGCACGCTGCAACAAAACAAACCTGCCGACTTCGTTCCACCGGCTGCCCCTTTACCGCCCTCCCCTCGTCGAATAATAATACCATCGATTCGCTTTTCTATCTGCTCCTTCCAGACACAAAAGTGCGCTGTTTCACCTGTTTCGTCCACGTGGTTTCTTATTCGCCGGTTCGCTCCTTAAGTTTGCTATTATTTTCGTATAAAACGAAGGGAACCTTCGCGACAGTTTCGCCAACGTTTCTCCCTTTCCACGGGATTCTTTCACCAAAGTGCGCTACGTCCCGTGTCCGCAGCGCGTGATTCGAGCAGCCGCAGGTCCAAGGACGGTTCATCGCCGTTGCTAGCTGGTAGTTATTATGCGTGGGGCGAGTTTCAAAGACCGTGATCGTAAGCTAACAATCAGGGCTCCGGGTAGTTAGTGGGGCTATTAGCCGACGTCGCTGTGCCGCCCAGTAATCAACGCCTGGGCCGCGTGCTCCTGGTGAACGATAGAGCAAGAGTGAAAGAGAGAGGGACGAGGAGGCAGAGAGGAGAGGCAGGACGCCGTTGCACGCGCTTTCAGCCACTGAAACACCGTAACGGCACAATTATCGTTAATCGGCGAATCGTAACAGGGCGTTAGGTAGGCGGCCGTCGCACGATGGAGAGCGCGACGACAGCAATGCGTGGAGGCGACAGGGATACAGAGAGGGACACCTTCATCGACTTGGCGATCATCTGAAAAAGCTGCCACGCTTCAAACAATTTGCTCGCCGTGTCGCCATTTAACGGCCATTTTATGCTATCTCGTGTATCTTTATGGGTCGTTTGGTTCAACGTTTGGCTTGTTAATCCCGTACTTTGTCCGTGTTACGCGCTATTATATAGAGTGCCGTGAATAATTACCGACTTATCGACGACGTTCTTTCACGTTCGTAGCGATGTTGCAACGAAAATCGTTTACACCGCCGAAGCAAAATCGAAGGAGCGGGGATTTTCTGCTTCTTCGAACTTTGCGAGGAAATAAATTTGCCGTTAAAGTCGTGCTTTTCGTCGTGGAAAAATGTTAACTCGGCTGTTAATTTTCTCGCTCGTTCGTCGTACGTTTGATACCGTCCAAGCCACCGAGTTGACGCTCGGTCGAGTCATCGCGCGTGTAGCGAGAAGATTTTCGTTTTTCCAGTTAGGACGACGATTGTGTCGATCCTTGTGACGCGAATAATCAATTTATCGTTTCCTCCGTGTACATAAATGCTTGCACAAGCTCCTGCGAGTTACGCGCCGTTCTCCTGCAGCAAATCTCTCTTCTAACGTTTCTGGCTTTCGCTGTAATTTTTCTCTCCGCCAAGTGCGTGTTATTTTAATCACATTTTGTATAAATTATATTGAGAAGATTCTCTTGATAAAACAATGCTTAAATTGCGTCGGAATTTCAGACAATAAACGAATGAAATACAGGCGTACGTAAATAAGCGTCTGAAGGAGTAGCGTGTTTATGGAAGTTTTAAGGGGATAAGGAATTGCTCGATCAGACAGCATCGTTAACTCAACTTGAGTTCCCAGCAACGTTATTAGCTCCCCTCAAGAAGAAAGTAAAACCAAGGAAAAAGGCGATGTATCGATAGAAATTCAAGTAGAAGCGGCGATCGTGTCCGACTAAGCGCTTCCTTATCTCCTTAGAACTTTCCTAAGTACTCGTACACGATACTCGTTTCAGAGTGCGTGCCTCATTTTTCAGTTTCCATCGATGTGCTATCTCGTGGCGAGTCAGAGAATATTGAAATTTATTTATTTATTTATTTATTCGCTGATCGTGTTAGAATTTAATCTTAAAATTAAGATAAATAATCCGTGCAAGACACAATGTCTATGTCGAAATAATATTAGGTGATATTTATTAAACAGAATTACAGAAGCAAATGTATTTAAAATACAAGTGAGTGATATGGTATAATTAACAAAGTGTGCAGGCAAAGAACTTACGACTGTAGGTAGACTGACTGTAGGTAGTGACACATGGTCCCTTAAAGATCTTCAACCCCACTCTCTATACGGTAGTGAGTATGACCTGTGTAAGTGTCCTGCTCAAATGCCTGTGTAGGTGTCTGTACAAGATTATTTGTGCCTATGTGTGTAATATCGTCGTATTCCGACAGGACGATAGTTGTCCTGCTTATCTATTTTTCACAATATTTCTTCGGGTCATAACTCGAGGAACAGAAGTTTGATATTTTAGAAATATTGTAAAATTATAAGCACACGATCTTAGGGTATCGCGACGAGAATAAATCGTCGCTTAATGGACGCGTCCCGGTGTCGAGAATGATCGTTGAAGACAATTAAAAGCACGCTGCCTACTGCGATGTAATTCTCATCGTCGAAGAGAGCAGCGGTGTCAAGACAAAATTTTCGTCGTCCCTTTCGATAGCCTTTGAGGTTTAACATTCTGCTCGATCCAAACGTGCCTAAGTTTCTTTATCGCGCGAGTGTTTCTCAAACTGCTGGTAGTTTTTCTCTATTCGAAGTCCGTACGACTTTATACATTTTATATCGTCGCTTTCAAAAAATAGCCATTAGCCGTGCACCGTAGAAATTGGAGAAATTGCAAAGTAGAGAATTAACTTGGAATAAACGGTTCTGGAAGGATAATAGTCACATCTCAGTTAAATATAATGCTCTTGACAACGATTTTGAACCCCATTCTCTATACAGTAGCGAGTATGACCTGTGTAAGTGTCCTGCTCAAATGCCTGTGTAGGTGTCCGTATAAGATTATTTGTGTCTATGCGTGTAATATCCAACAGATCGTAATTTTATCTCGCAACAGCAGTGTAAAAGCCGATGCTTGTCATTTCCTCTCAGCGGATTCGCGATGCAATTTTGACACGTTCCTTTCTCTACCGAAAAATCTCTTCAAGATTTGTTACATTTACATCCAATTGCTTCGTTTCTAACGATGTCTTCTCGACTCGGCTTTCGCGATATTCGCTCAGCGGCATAGTAAAACAGCGTCGTGTACAGTATTTCGCGTAACATTTCAATGAACAAAGCGCGTAAATTAAAATAAATCGATTAATTCATCTACGCCCGATGGTTTACCTCAACGAACTGCAATATCATGTAAATTACATTAACGTGGAATCCAACAGAGCCCGTCGATTCACCGGCAATTATAATTTCCATTGTGTCGCCGTTATTTATTCTAATGTATGGAAACGATTTTCCAACATTAAGCTTAGAGTCTCGGGCGAGAAATTCCGCTCGCTCCGTTTCGATCACCAGCCGTGTTCCTTTGTGCCTTGTACTTTTTAACAAACAGCTTCGCTTTTCGATAAACCGCTTCGTTTACGAAGTTGTCACGCGTGCCTTGTATTATAGTTTATCTTTATTTTCGTTGCTTTCTCGCCGCGACTGACTGGAAACCGTGTGCAAGCACGTAATTTTTGTCTCCTCGCAAGTTTGCCATTCCATGCCAATTCGAGTACCCAACGATGTTGAGAAATTCGCCAAAAGCAGAGTCGATTGGCTTGGCTTTTGAGAGAAAACGAAGGATGAGATCGAAGAACGTAAGTGAAACAGAGGTTTTAGCCGACGATAATAAACGAAAATTGCACGCCATACAAATTTCTCGGGACCACGTGGAATCTTTTTAAAAATTTCTTGCTGTCCTTTTTTGGAGCAAAGCAATGAGAAAATTAGAGTTGCAACAGCGTGTCAAAATACGGAGCGTCAATCGTCGCTGTTCTACTGTCGTTTCTGGTCACAAATTTGACCGAAATTCTCAAGTGGAACGTTGCGTAGCTGAAATTATTTTTAACAAAAATTATGCTTCCTATTATTTGATATTCAACGTTTGTTAATCGATAGTTCGCTCAACTTCGCTTCACTTCAGACTTACAGCGAAGAAACGTAAGCGGATGCTCTCTATCTTATCTCAACCCTTTGCGACGATTTTTGCCAAAAAGTCAATCGTACGACGCACCTGTACAAACACTTACAATCTTTGATAGCAACTTCACCTTTTTATACATCGAATCGCTTAATTAACCGACTGAGATAGGCGAAAGTACAGAAAATACTATCTCTAACAATGTTTCGTTTACCGAGACAAGCTTCCATCATTTTTGTTCTTCGTCATCTTGTGTCTTGTATGAACGATGATTCTCTATAGAATCTACTAGTGGCAAATCATTCTGAACGACCCTGAGCAATTAGATAGGACAATTACAACGATCGTATCGCGGTACCTGACAGAGCCACTCTACGAAGGAAAGGAAAAAATATTCCTTCGAGTTCTTCCAATAAACGAAAGTGTCTATGAAGTGGGAAGAACGATCGGCTTGTACAAGTCATTTATCGGTTGAATTTAAAACGAAAGTGCCTTCGCCAGTGACTTCTTTCTCCCATAAGTACAGCTGCACTTCTTATTTATCTTGCTCCTCTCTTGGCAAGTCGACGATGATCTTTCGAGACCATAATCTTGTGCGCAACGTATAATTTAAAAGCAACGATCCACGGGAAATTAGATGAACAGGATTGCTTTACTCGAATCGCTGTAAGAGTTCGATCTTCAACTCTGTTCCATTGTACGAGACAACTTTCTGTAGTTTCGCGTATGGAAGAACAGGAAATTCTGCTAGGAAAACTATAGCACTGCGGCTGTTAGTGCGAACGATTTACTCAATTTCGTTGTTTTCAGGCGATGTAATGGCTTTTCGTATAAAAGCTGCGACAAAACGATAGGAAACTTCTGATCGGTTCAGGTCTAATTAATTAATTACTTGATCGATGGAAAGTTCGATTAACCAACAACTGGTCTCGCGACTATTTACACTGTCGTAGCGTTTGTTTAAAAATGTCCAAGCATCTCGGACAGTGAACAATTTCGATTAAGCCGAGACTTCGCTGTTTATCGCGCCACCGATAATTTGAATAATTCGCTGTCAAACCTGGACCGGTTTAAGAATCGTTCGTAACGAAATTCTGCAAGAGATGACGAGGTGGATTGCTTAGAAGGAAACAAGCGTACGGCGGCCTACACGAGCGGAACAGGTATCTGGTCTATCTTATCGCAAGCTGGGAGAAACCAGCGAACCCGATCCTCGTCTGCTCTCAACTGTCGGCAGGTCGCGTGTAATCTGGCGCGCGATAATTGCACACGCGAAATTCACTTTCGACCTGCGATACCGATCAGCGATTTGCTCGCACGCAGGTGCTCTGGACGTGCCTGGTCTCTATCTTATCGCCTTACAACAAATGTCGCCCGTACCTTCCCTCTCAGCTACCTGTTTCCATCTTCCTTCGTAGCGGTTCCTTATCCTTGGGCTGCTTACGACGACGCTGCACGCCGTCCAAGTAGCGACAGAGCGAGAGAACGTACAGAGAGAGAGAAAAAGAGAGAGAGGGCGGCGTACTACGCGCGTACTCTCGAATACGATGTGACTGGGCGTTAGGTCGTGTCCGTGCACACCTCACACCTACCAAAGTTCCGTAGTCATGAATGAACTTCCTTGTGTGCAACCGTTTATGCTTTCCCTTCCTGCCTCCGCCTCTCGTCGTTCGTTTCACACGTGCACGTATACACGGGCTGCGTGTGCGTGAGACCATTGTGTGTCTGCCTGTGCAACTCTCTCGCTCGCTCCTCTCTGTGTGTGTGTGTGTGTAAGCGCGGTGCACGTCCTCCCGTGGGGGTTAAACGGCTTCCCAACGTGGTCAATAGTTTCCCGATCCCTCCCTTTCCATCCCCTCGCCCCCCGCACGCCCATCCGCCCGTCCACCCCATCCCGCTCGTTTCCCTTTAGTCGTCGGGCCGCCTCTGGCGCCGCGACGTTTCCTCTCAGCCACTTCATATCACGCGCCCTCCCAAAGAACACAGAGAGCAGAGAGGCAGGTGCACGCCGGAGACGTGCAACACGTCCACCGTGTACACCGTCGTCCGACCCTCTTTTCCCTTTCGTCCTCCTTCCTCCTGCTCTTCCTGTTCCGCGCTGTCCCGCGCTCCTACATCCTCGCTGTCCTTCTTCCTCTTCCTCGGGTTTCTCTTCCCTTCTTTCTTCGGACATTTCTATCCGGTCGCCGTGCTCTGCCTCGCGCCACCGACAAGTCTAATCCGAAGATCGATCTCCGCAGCCACGTGCCAGTTGTCTGTTCAGGACACTGTCCTCTCGTCAGCTGGCCGAAGCTCGGCGACTTCGATCTTCTAGGCTGGTCCTTCGACCGGCAGCTTCTTTAGGGAGATTCCCTTCGTTCGATCGGGAAATTGCGGATGAACGTCACTTGGCCAACAGCTTGGAGTCTGCGTGCGTTTCGCGGAACAAGTAGAACTCGGCATTTGAGCCACGGCGACGCGCAGTAGGCGGACGTGTGACATCTCGGTGAATGAAAGATGCATCTTAAGCCTCGAAGATTGCGATGATCGCGGTAAACTCTATGAGCCTGGCAAACTCACAGTTTTCCAGATGTTGGTACACGCGTACAGGTGACTGGGTAGCAGAATTGTACACCTTCGTACAGGTAGACGCAGGCAGGTAGCTTAATGAGCTGTACTACACGTGTAGAGGTAGCATCGAGTCTATCATCCGAGGAACAGCTGAGAAGTACAAATTCGTTTTGTCAAGGACTGTCAGCTATGCGGAAAAATCACGTGAAAAAGTATACGCAGCGGGGAAACTCGGATGAAGATTGACGTTTGAAAATTAAATAGAGAGATATTTGCTGTCGATTAGTGAAATATTTGAAATTTGTTCGTTGACGAGTCGTTATGCGAGTCGTTTCACTGGCCGAACTCTCACGAGACACCGTGACGACCATAAATCAACCGGCGGCGGTAAAAATATCGACCTGGAGGGCGTGCAAAGTGATTGCGCTGGTATTATAGACGATCAAGCAGCCGTAACATCGGTACGACCCAGGGTGCTCGACCACGTGGCGAATTACACAGATTCTCCCACGCCACGCGGCCGTTCGTCCTTCACCTCCCTCTCTTTATCGCGTTCTCACCCTTTCTACCCTCTCTTTCCCTTTAATCTGTCCAACCTTTAGTCCCCTTTCCGCCAACATCGCTTTGTCACGTACATGTGCTCGATCAGCTCCGCTCGTTCTCTTTTCTTTCTTCGTTTTGGTTCGCCGTGTATAGTCGATGAAACGAACACGATGTCGGCCAATGAGCGGTAAAATTAGCCTGACATTTCAATGTACGTGACGTTCGAATTTGCCCAGTAAATCTGCCGACACGCTGAAGCCAGCGAAACGGTGTTTTGTCAGTTTTCCTGCCATAAGATGAAATTGTTAATCGTCTCTTAGATAGAACAAGCGCGCCGGAAAATATCATGCAATTTACAATTGATTTCTTAAGTCGAAACGAATAACAGGATTCCATTTCTATATATTCTTCATATTATTCTTTGTAAAACGTCGCTGTAAGTACGAGCTTCGTAGTTTGCTGTGAAAATTAAACCGCTGTCCTAATTTGACTTGACTAATTACGTGACACATTCAGACCTCGATGTTCCACCAGTGGCAAATCCGCTCGCAGCTTCGCAACTCTTCTTACAATCTTGCTGCGCGTCTGAACCGCGGCGCGGGATAGCTGTCTGTCGCAGAAATCCTTTAATCCTGACGCGGTTTCCTTGCCCGCTGCGTAATTCGACTAACATCGACACCATCGACGCTCCCACGAAACGTCGTCGTAGCGCAGCGAAGGGTCCGGTTCACGACCTTGTGGTATTTTTCCTGCCGACTGTACCACGTTCTGCTATCGCGGTGACAGGAACACGAA
Source organism: Bombus cullumanus (assembly GCA_014737535.1). Classification (NCBI taxonomy): domain Eukaryota; kingdom Metazoa; phylum Arthropoda; class Insecta; order Hymenoptera; family Apidae; genus Bombus; species Bombus cullumanus. The sequence goes on along the minus strand of JACXIX010000010.1, from coordinate 1,428,649 downwards.
CAGAAAGCAGTCGCACAAAAGGTGCCATTCCCCTGCAAGCGTCTCCGCCAGCCGTTCATTGGCTCGTGAATGGCTTGGAACTACGTACTATTAGGCCATCAGCCACGACCACACAGCCGGTCGTTTTCCGTGTGTGTATCGTATACCGTAACAGGGCAAAGGAGAAAACGAGACGGCGTAAACGGCGGGACAGGGACGAACGATCGGGGAACCAGGCAAGAATGAATGGCATACGCCGCGTTAATAGCTTGTTCTCGCTTCAGGGTTGCGCGAGGTCAGTTCGCTTTTAACCGGCTCGATGCCCCGTTATAACTCGCACGACCGTCACCTGTCTTCTTTTTGGCCAGGCTGATACGTTAGAGGGATTTCGAGCGTGAACGCAACTTGCCGGGCTAAATTGATGGCTGAATGGCTGGCTGAATGGGCCGGCCAAGGATTACGCTCGATCTACCGGCTATTTGGCAGTGCTTTATCTCGTGGCCGCTGGATACGCGGTCGTTTTCTATTTGGAGAAACTCCTTTTGCCTCTGTTGCACGCGCGATTCTTCGCAGTTGGCTCGTTCCTCGCGAATTAGGTCCTCGACCTATTGTTTCACGTGGATTGCCAACCACCAGACCCACGCTCAGACGGGCAATTAGTTTCATTATCACGTTTGCTCGAAGAATCGAAGTGTCGGTAGAGCTGGAACGAAGCTGCAGTTACTAACAACTATGAAATTGCGAGGATCTTACGAAACCGCTGGTTATCTTTAGGTGAAATTTTCTTGGAACGCGGAGGACGAGATTGGTCTTTGAATAAAACCAGCCCAACTTAAAGCAATTTAACTTGCCCAACTTCCAATCTTCTTCGCTGTACCAATTTTTTCCCTATGTTCCCATCATCGATCTCGAACTTCCCCGCCAACCTATCTGTACCATTCTCTAACGAACTTCATGCGCTGACCATTTTCCAAACTTTTCAGATTCCCTCGGACAATCCGTGAAACTCCAGGACGCTTCGCCGGCAGCCCGCGAGCCAGCAGCGGCAACCTGCGACTACGCTGCATCAGGTGCGATTTTTATTCTCTTTATATTCTCGTAGTTGTAATTAGGATTTTAATTGAATGTAACGCACGCAAAGCGTACGAATATTTGTCGATTATAACATCCAACGGCTAAAGCAAATTTTAATCGCGTGAATGGGAATTGTAATCCGCGTAAATATTTGTCCAGCTACGACACAAGAAGTTTGATTCGACTTTTCGCCTCTCGAATGCACCGCCGCGTACGACACCGATAGGAAAAATATACCCGCGTTACTCTGACTTCCGCCTTCATTTTGATAACAACAGTAATTTTAAATAAATAATGGCACGCGTGAATGATAATTGGCGTGTCCGGAGCGCAAACTTTTAAAAAATGTCTGGCGCTACAGTTACATTCGAATGTAGTTTTCACACCGGCAAGGTACCACGTTTTGAAATTCTATTCACCACGTTCTTCCTCTGCAATCTTCCCTCAAAAAAAAAAAAAAAAAAATTAGAGAGGAACTCTTCATTGCCAATAACATGGAAGCATCCGAACAGTCACAAATATCTGTCTCTCTATCTCTGTCGCTCGCACGGAGTTGCGCGAACGAAGCGGCACAAAGCAAACGGGAATGTGATTTTTCTTGGCGGAAACCGCGCTCGACCGCCTCATCAGCAGGGAAACCACGCGTCTGCGGCGGCACGCGGCCGAGTTAATAGCCCTGCTTCAGGGTTGCCTCAGGTTAGTTGACGTTTACATAAATAGTCGGCACCGTGGCTCGTGCCGCTGTGAAAGAGAACGGTTCGACGTTGTCGTGCCTGCGGGGGAGGAAAGCGGCACGTTGACGTGTACACGCGCACCGGCTACCAACACGGATCCCATTAGAGCGAGATAGAATAATGAAAAGCAGGAAGAAAGAAGAGGGTCGCCGGTAACACGTTAAAGAGGGGCCGACCGCGCACAGACAAAGACACAGCGACGGAGAGACGAAGGAAACGGAAGGAGGCTTGGTGGCAACCGTGGCGGCAGTTGGTGACAGGTTATTAGTCTGCCGTAAGTCTGGCCGCGGTGAATGAGAATAATAGCTTAGGTGTGACATTGCCCCAGTGCCTAGACTCGTGCCAGGCGGTTTCCGTCTCTTTCTGTTCCGCCAACACGCTACCTCTTCGTCCACCTTCAGACTCCCTTTTGCTCCTCCACGTGGCACCGTCTTTCTTCGTTCCGCGGCGCTTGTGTTCGTGCTCCATCCGCTTGGCCGGCCGAAGCCAGGCATTATTGTCGTAATCTAGGTCTAGGCTGGCTCTCAGCAGGTGTCATGTGCCTATTGTTCCTCAATGAAAATCTCGGCCCGTCGGTCACGCCATCGTTCCTTGGCTGGTGAACACCGGCACGCGCCACTTCACACAGACAGAGAAACGTACGCCGCGGGACAAAACATTCGCAGCGGCCGCGATTTGCGCACGGATTCTTCTACCGTCTATTTAGCCGCCGCGCTGGAACGTGCTCGCGCGCACACACAACACGTGCAACGATCGCCTGTCTGTCTACTTTTACCTTCGCGTGTGCCTGCGAAGAGAGCACGACGCTCAGGTCGAGACACCGTGCGTGCTGCTTGTCGAGCTTATCAAGAAACCAGGGAAGTCGAGTTGCCTGCTCCCAATCTACGGATTGGGAACGTAGGAACGATCGGAGGAAGGTTTGGAGGTTTGAAAATGTGTACAGCGACGCAGGTCTTCTCTAAGCTTTGGGTCTGCGACGGGTGGGATCGTTTCGCTCACTCGGCAAGGTTCTTGGTTTCTGGTACCTGTATCTTGGGACGAGAACACGAGCTACGTGATATAAACAAACTATAAAGTAGGTGCACGATGGAAATTTTTCTTTGAAAAGCGAGTCACGTGACCCGTAGATCCGAAGCATCTCGGTGAGCCGAGGAAACGTTACGGTTTGGAACGAGCACGTGGTAGCCAAACGTAGCTTACGGTCACCTCTGTTCTGATACTGTATAGCACCCAGCCTGATTCATAAAAATGAACTTGACACGAAGATAACTCTACCTTGCTGCATGCACCGACGTGTTTCCATCGTATCCATGAAAATTCCAGGAACCAATTTTCCTACGTTTCGAAAACGTTCGCAAACGCTCGACTAGCCCAGATAGAAGAGAGACAGCGGAGATTCAAACGAACTGAAACGTGTCGTTTCTGTGAGGCCGCGTGGTTTGCGCTTGCAATGAGAGCGCGAGATTTACGATCGTAATGAAAGGTGACAGATAGCGCGTCAAAGAAAACAGGTCTGGTCGTTAGCTACGTGTCCCGTGCTTCTCTCCATCAGGTCTGGCTTCCTCTCGTCTAACTCGGAATCCACCTACTCCCCGTCCTTTCTCTCTCTCTCCCTCTCCCTTTGCCTGTGTCCCTCTTTATCTTTCTTCTCGTACATCGTCGGATCGACCCTAGAAAGAACTGGCACGCGCCCAACCGCTCGTGCATTAAACAGAAGCCTTTCGCGTCTGTGTGCGGCGGGGAACAGGGCCGTGTGTAAGTATGTATTACACGGATGTATCGCGCGAAGCTGTAGAGCGAGGCCACCGTATAAGCTAAACAAATCCACGAACGCCGCGGCCGCCTGCGACGTCGTCCGTGTGCCGATTCGTTCATGTTGGTGACACACGTCGCCGGTGTATTGACATTGGTTAACGGCGGCCGGTCCCGTTGACATTGGCGGCGACGGTGGTTTGTCGGTCGGGTTCAGGTTCACGGAAGCCATTCACGCTTCGCACGCCGGCATAAAGAAGCGCCTGTGGCGCCTACCGGCCGATAAACTGGGTTACCGCCGCATTCAGAAGGGGATTTACGCGAGCTTTCGCGTTCCAACGTGCCGCAAGAGAGAGGGACGGCGGAGCTCGGGCAAATCGAGCTTCGTTCGCATCGCTTCGTTTTCTTCCTCGTCGGCGGAGCCGGCTTTCCTCCGGCGGATCGACGCTTTGCGATGTTTCGAGCCAGGACAATCGGCTGTTTTAAATTTGCAAGTTTCGTGGCTCCTCGGGTTCCCAATGTGCTTTTCATAGCGCGCTTCCTTGTTTCATGAAACGTTGCAGTCGCTTTCTTGCCTCTCACTCGGAGAATATTCCTTCTGCTTCGCCTCGCGTGTCTTTCCTTTCACATTCTCTTTATATATTTCGTTATATGGGGCAACAGTTTCGTCGCTTCTTCGTCATCAGATAAACGAAGATCATTAAAAGGTGTAAGCGGTCGAAATCCTAAATTAACTTGCCGCAGTTTATCCTGTTTCCAATATTATCATTTCTGTCTCATTCGCAACTGCACGCTGCACAAGTGCAATGTAAGAAACTGTTGAGAATTTTGGATCTTTGAAGCCGAAATAAAGTTATAGGAACACGAAATTTACACTTTTAATTAATATTAAAATAATTATACATTTATTTAACGGACGATCTCTGTTACATTTATCGATACACATTTGCACGCGTCTCAGCACATTCTTCTATGCCCCTCGAAAGACTGAACTGTTTTCATTCGTTTGTTCTCGAGACGCCGCGCACACACATACTTCCACACACTGATCTCACACACAAGTATTCTTACTGCGCATTCAAACTAGCCCAGCACAGGAAAATTGCACGTATCTCAACAGAAACAACTGCTCGGTCCAATAAATTCATCCCTGAAGAGGGTTACTCGTGTGTCTAACGACGGCTAGTAAATATCAACGAGATCGAATCAGTTGCAATTAGACGTGTTTCCCTGAATCCCATGAAGATTTAATTCACGTGCAAGAGAAACGAAAGAACACGCCCCTGTTAAAAGTATCCCTCGTTCATCTCGGTCAGTAGGTCAAATCGCAGGGTCCTGGGCCTGCGTCGAATCACCACGCAGCATCTCCTCGACCTCCTACCATCTACGGGCAAAGTGAAGAAAAACAGCGTGGCCGGTGCAGCGGACAGGTTAATTAGCAGGTTGATCTCCGTCGGACAGGCTAATCCCCTTTCACGGGAGTCGTAGGGGACGAGAAATAGAAAGGGAAAACGGGCGGCGGAGAGCGTGCGTGGTCGATATAGCCGGCCTGGTAGTTGAGAAACTGCGCCAATTGCGCGAGTTTCAGCTCGTTAATGAAGTGGCTGGCGTCAGTAACGACGTACGCTCGGCTGCCACGGCCCGTAATGACGCGGCTCTCGTACAACCAGCGTTTTCCCTGTAGTGGTTTGCAAAGGGTGCTCGCCTGTGTTGGTGTGGCACGTCGGCTGGGTCAGGTTCACAGCAGCTATTAACGCTTCACACGCTGGCGTAAAGAAGCGCCAGGCGCCTACAGGCGATAAAGTAAGGCAGAGAGGAAGATGCCGGGGCTGGGGCGAGGAGGCGCCGCCACTCATCGGCCGCGAGACGGGGAACGCGAGGGGTTGCTTTGCCACGGCGTCGTATCAGTGTACAGACGCGCAAGGACGAAGAGCGGCAGAGGGCAGCGGGAATTTCAGGGTCGTAGGGAGATAATGCCTCTCTTAGAGCGTTCGTGAATGGAACGGATCGTTTCCCGCTACTACGACCTTTCCTCGCGTGGTCCTACGGCGAAGGGTCAATGGCCCTGTTTAAAGGCGACTGCCACGATCGTTCCACTACGTCACCAGGCGTGATCGTTTTGCGAAGGATCAGCTGCGATAACCGATCCTCTCTCTCTCTCTCTCTCTCTTGGATTTTCTTTGTGCGCGTGCAGCTTGAATGGTCGGTGAAGTTTTACGAGCGTTTTAAGATCGACTTTATGTCTAGCGGAGGGTCGGCCGTCATTTGTGTAACTCAACGTGCTTGTTCAATCGACTGCCTGAATTTCAGCCGTTGCGGTTCGGTTTTGTGCTTGCGGGTATCGCGTTATGGCGTTGCGGTAACGTTTAGCACCCCGGTCATTGCAGCTGCTCCATTCGTAACGCAATTCAATTTCTTTCTGGACACACGTCCTTCGAACTGTACTCGTCGTTCTGTGGTTCAGTTCCCTGTAGGAGATCGTTAGGGTCGTCAATTAGAATGTACATCTTGTCAATCTTCCTTGCAGATTTTCAATTTTCAGTCTTCCACCAGAAATAGGTCGCTGAGATTACGTTCGTCTATCGATCGATCATGCAGCTGCCTCTTCAAAAACTGCGACCGTGCACGCTCTTATATGTATTGATACGACCAAGATAAGAGCAATTAAACGGATCGTTGTATAACGTCATTAACTTGCACGTTGATCGATATCGTCGACCTAATTAACTGGTTAAATAACTGGCTCGTATCATATTTAATCAACCATCTGGTAGCTTCTTTCTCTTCAGAAGGGTGACGTCTCGTCTCACTGACACTTAACTCGAACATTGTCAACCGTTTTCGTCGGATATTCGACTCGAACGACGTTTATCCGTCCACCTCGTAGCTGCCTCTTTCTGAAGGGACGACGTTGCTAAAGGACGAACGTCGGCGCGATAAAAATGCAAATCCGTCGGGTCGTGGATCGCGGTATCGCAAACGCGCGATTCCCGCTTTCTCGCTGACAATGGGAAGAGGCCGGGCGCGTAAACACGAGGGTAAGTTTCCGCTAATTTGAAATTCAAGATGCGGCGGCTGCGGGATTCCCTAAAAGAGATGTCAGGCTGGGATATCAGCTGACTGGCGGCGTTGCTAAGATGCACCCATTCATCCCCGCCTGATCCCAGCTTCTCTTTCTTCATTCACACATTCACGGCGGGCCCTCTCGTGTTCGCCCATTGACGTGCCTCTATTTTCCCTCTTCCTCGTTCCCTGCCGGTCTAGCCACCAGGCCTGGCCGTTATGTCGGCCGATTACACCCTCTCTTTCCCTCCTCCCCCGGCATCTTTCTCTCCTAACGTCCTGTTGCGGTAATACCACCACGACTAACGCGCGATCACGACCACCAAGAAGCATGGATATCCAACGAAGCTTCCTCGGCTCGCTACCGCCGCGTCATCCCCTTGCCCTCGCCAACACAAATACCCTTTCCCTCTGCCCACCGTCTGGCCACGTTCACCGACCTCCACGTGCCATCCCTCTGGCTCACCGTCGCTATTTTTCTTCGTCTTCCACCCGCCGCTCTCCTCGCCCAGCGCTCAGCCAGCCCCGGTATTTTCCTTTGTTTATCGCCGCCAACAACTTAGCCGGCAGGTAGGTTGGCGCAACAGAGACGGAGGAAACGAGCGGGAATGCGACTGGACTGGGCGGACGCGCACCTCCTCGTGCAACAAGGACGCCGCGAGGAAGACGATTGCCGGCCACGCGAGATCCTAGCCGTTCGAGCGAAACGAGAGACGCCGCTTGCTACGAACAAGGACAGCCTGGTCGTGCGTTTGGAATTTTGCGGGCAACTCCGATGGGCAGATCGACGGGGAAACAGGTAGTCCACGTCCTGTTCGATCTTTCCGTTTGATGCGGCTGACTCTTAGTAGGTCGGATCGAACAGGATAAATAAGCGGCGAATTGAAAGCTAATTACTGAACAGCGAGACGCGCGACACGCTGGAAGACTAAGATGGAACAAGCCTGGAGAACAACGTACCTTCTCACACGCGATTTGATCCACCGACTGGTACCAGTTGGCGATTGTTGATGTCGATTGATCGGTTGAAGTCGTCTCTTCCTCGTGAAACATCTGTTTCCTTGCACTTGCAATGTTTTCTTCGGTTATTATTGAAAAGAAGAAGATGCAGCGGATGTCTGGAAATCTGCTGAAAAGGAAGTTATATCACCTTTGTCTGTTTCATCACGCGTCGATCGAACAACATCTGATAAGACGGTGGAACGATTAACGCGTTGTACAGTAGCTGAGATCGCACAGGCCGTTATCTTGCTGAATCGTGGAACACCGTGAAAAAGTTGCCGGTACTTCGTTGCGTAGTTTCGCTGCAGTATAAGAAAGGTAAACTGCACTCGAAGCGGTGACCATTAAATCTGGCAGTGGCATAGTCCAGTCCGTTACAGGCTGTAGCATTCTTCACAGTTAAAAACTAACTTGCCGTTATCTTCAATGTTTAAACGCTTTTCACCACTCGGCCTAGTCGCGTCCTACATCTCGTCTCCTTGACCCGAGCATTTTCTTCCCGGCGAAGTATCCTCGCCAACTATATCCGACAGCGGTGGAGAACGTTCTGGCCAAACGAGTGTTTCCTTCTTGAAAACGAGAGCCCTCGAGGAATGTACAAACATGGTAAGTTAGAAAATCTACGACTCAAACGAAACTTGTTAAACGTGCCGTCCTTTCGTCTATCGCCGAAGAAAGTTACCGGTAATTGCTACGAATCCGGCAACGAATACGCCGAGATAAGTTGAAAACAATTGATAATAATTTAATGTTGCCGCATAGCGTGTGAAATAATAATGAAATCTGGTACGTGTCGGATCATTCTACCGAGGTATTAAGGATTCATGCGCTTGTCCCAGCTGGCCTACTTCCAAGACACAGTTTCGTGCACAGTCGCCGTATCTCCCCTCGTCCGGCGAAAATCTACGATAATACGACTCTAAATCATTCCAACGGGCTGTGTATCTCATAACGAAACTTCCAGGCTGCGAAAGTTTCGCCGGGGCTCGCAGCAACCCTCGCCTAACCCTTTCGCAGTCCTATCGAGTATAAACGCGGCATCATATCGCTTGGAATTATTCGTTTTCGTCGAACGAGTAGCGATCGGTAGGTCGTACGAATGTTGTTAATGAAAATTCATGTTTCTTCGAGTATTCAACAACGTCCCGTACTCGGCGAACCTTCGAGAAGCGCGCGAACACAGTCCGCTAAACGAGATTCGTAACCGCCACTTCCATTAATTATTTTCCGTGAATTATTTCCCAGCACTTTGGAATGTCGCCTAGTAGTTTGAAACGAACCTACTGAAACGCCGTAGCCGTGAAACTTGAAAGAGGATGACGCCGTAAACCCGAGAAAGGCGGCCGGTTTCCGAACGAGAATTTCTAAATTTCATGAAGCTGAACGGCAGTTCAGAAGGAGCCAGCGTGACCAGGCAGAAAGGCGATACACGAGCGGAACAATCCTTCGCTTAGCTGACTGGGAGTAGGACGCTCGATCGAGTCAGAAGGATTCCCTCGACGGGTGAAGGGTCGTTCGATATCTTGGGGTTCGCGTCACACGTGGCGTACCTGGCGAGGCAGAGCTGGTTCGCAAGGGTGGCGGTACGGTACGGCCCGTTCGAACTGAAATATTCCAGTAGTCCTGTACTGTGGGCTCTCCTCTTCGTTCACTGGGTCAAGTTCAAAGCGCCGGGTAAGACGGAGGCGGCTGTTCGCAAACGAGCAAGACGGTGAAACGCGGAAGAAGGACGAGAGAAAGGAGAAGCAGGGGAGAGGAGGGGGACGAGGAGGAGGCAGGAAGGACGACTAAAGTCGTTCTTTCGTTAGTAACCACCGATCGATGGTTGATCGAGATAACAGGTAGGCGAGGTCGCTATAAGGGGTTTGCGAAGTTTCGAATGCCGGTTTAAATTCCCCCCTGTCGCCACCCTGCCCATCCCTCGCTCTTCCCTTTGCTCTCTCCTCTTCCCTCTGTCGGCCGTTCATTCAGCTCGTTGCCTCGTTCTCTTTCTACCTCCGGCCGAGTATCCCTCTTTAATCTTCTCCCTCTGCGGCGCAGCACCCCACGCGAATGTAGGTGAACTTGCCTGGTTCGAGGTAAACTACCGTCGAGACCACGCCGGTGCACGCGTGTGTCCGTGTATGCTTTATATGCACTTCCGTGTGCACGCGACACTGTGTGCGCCCGGTACGAGCACCGGCTGACACGTTTGCACGGTTCGTTAGCGGATACCTGGTGCTCCAGATTCGCGGCACGACCGCGCCACCACGGCACAGACAGAGATAGAGAGAGTCGGTGCCGACTGCCGGGAAAAAGAGCAACCAGCAGAAGAGAAAGAGACGCAGAGAAGGTAAAAGGGCTTATCGCGATGGCAGCGCGCTGCAGGAATCCGGTCCGCTTATCGCTCCTGCTGCCTGTAAACATCGACGGCGATCTGCCCTTTCGTGTACGACTTCCTTGTTCCACGTCCTGTTCCCCATCTTTACTGGCTTCCTCCTCAAGATCCGCTGCTTCCGATTACACGGCTAAGTAGACTCCACCGACCTATGGTTCTCGGTGTACGTAGGATTTTCAGCGAGTTTATTCTCACACCAGCTTCTTCTTCCTCGCCTTCTTCCTCCTCCACGTCTCCTCTCGAGATTAACCGATTCCCATTAAGAGGATCATGCGAGTCTCTAATACGTGCGAATCTTCCTGTATGAGCTTTCGCGGTTCCATCGAAGAGGAGGTTTCCTCTGAAGAGTTGCCCATCAGATGGATAATGATATTTCGTCTACACGATTTCGATGATTTTATTGGAAAGCCGGGTTGCTGTTTCTAATCTCTTCCAATTGCAGGCACAGGTGGATTGCAGGATTTTCGGCCAGTTTACTTGGAAACGAGCTCCCTGTTTCTCATCTTCCCCATGTTCTCTTACGGAAGAGCAGTTTTCAAATTCAACTCAATTTCTCGCTGTCTTCAACGTTCAACGATATTCGTTCTGGTTTTATCGTCTTCTCCCTCTTCGTCCAGGTACCAATTACCAAGAGATACGAATGTTGGCGAATGTACGTAGCTGTGGCGATAGAAGCGATTTTCACCGGGTCAAGTTTGCCCCGTTCGAAAGAGCAAAGTCGGAGGATCTTGCTGAACGATAAAGAAGTCCGACTCTTTGTATAAAGCGGCGGATAAAGCGCGGAAGGAGAGCAGGGAGTCGTTCTCCTGTTACTAATGAGCGATCGATGTCTTATTGAGATATCCTTCTTCCCTTTTGTCTCGTCTTTTTCTGCCCTTCCTCTTTAAAGGAGAACCCCAGCCTTGTCTCGCATGGCCGCAGGTCTCCCTGGGTCCAGCAGTTTCACTTTTACCTTTTTTACCCGTTCCACCATCTCAATCTGTCTTCCAGCTTTCGCTTTCTTTCGCTCTCGGGCCATCGTACAATGAGTCATGTCGCGTTGGCTTTGTATAACAGGTTGTTGCACTTTGCCTTCGATCGCAGATCCTCCTCCTTTTAGTTTACAGCATCAGATGCAACGGTTATCCTGCTCGCGCTTATCGCACGATGATAGTTGGATGACTTTTGTATTTGTGTTTGTTACGTGTAAGCGAACGTGTGAAGCAAAATACCTTTCGAACTTGATCGTCGATCACCAGAGATGATCAGTCACAAAGGTAGAAGCCGAAAATTGTATTGTCGTCGTTGTACAAAACAGCAGCGGCGAGTAGAATGAAAGGAGAGAGGAAGTAGAATGGGAGGAGATCTTTGTCCCAGCGGGTTCCTCAGGACGCGAGTCTGAGGATTTTTACGTTTTACTTGGCTGCTATCATCGTAACTCGATCAACGCTGTTAAGTAACATGCTGTAGCTGTTTCAGCTCTGTACAAATTTCTATTTTAACTGGGTCAACTGCGCTTTATAATCGCTGCAAATATTAATTTAGAACTTTGTCCGTTAAACGAGCTCCTAAAAGGTAATTTCCCAAAAGAACGTGGTACTTTTAACGAAGGATATTGAAAGACCAAAGAACTTGGGTTTGTCCGACTTTCACGCATCGTTCTACTTAAAGTAGCTTCCACGAAAGAAGTTACATCTTCTTTATTCGCAACTTGACGCAAATAGACCTCGCGTTCTCGATGTCTCTGTGATATCGTTCGCGTCGCGTTAAGCGAAGACGATTCTGAATATTCTTACGAAGATGAAAACGTAAAATGATTTTATTTACGAGAACTTTAGCGAATGGCAAGCTCTACCTTTTATCTCCACTGCGATAATAAATATTCATTTAGAACAACGATCATCGAAATGATAATTTCCCTCTCTTGCAAGGTCGTCAACTGTCTGTTGAAACTCTCCAAACAATTGCCACGCTCGTGTTCTATAAAGCAGCGACAAAAAGCCACGAAAGAACGCCGTCCTGTTTGGAAATATTTGACGAGCAAAAAGAGTAATCCAATGGAAAGTTCATAAGCCCTGTACAGAGCAACTACAATTACTTCCTGTAAATAACTTTGAGAAAAAACGGCCAGCAGGCCGCACTTACGGGCAGACGTCATCAATCATCCGTAATCAAACACGCCAGCACGCGATCAATATTTTAAACAGTTTTCAGACTTCAATTAACCTCTCGACAAATTTCCGACTAGCGACAAATTGAGACAAATCGAGGCGCGCCATCGACGTTTACGCAACACCGTCGCCGACACGCCGTTCTACGTGCGTTCGCGTCCAAGTCAGCGTGGCGGTAGCCACGTTCGACCAGGTTAGGCGCGTCGAGTTCCTTCAGCCCCCAGTTCCAAACAACCGCTTTTTCCCGCCCCTCTATCGGCCGATCCTTACGGGGCACGTGCGGTTTCTCGTGCGATCGACGTGGATGGAATACCCGTTTCTGGATGCTGGCCGTATACGCCAAGCGTCTGGCGTACGCGCGAACGTGTCTGCTGGGAGCTGGGAAAAAGCCGGAGAAAGCGCGACGCAGAAAGAGAAAGAGAGCGAAAAAAAAATGAGGCAAAGAGAATGAGAGGCAGAGCAGGAACGTGGACTCCTCTTTCCCTCTCTGTCTGTAGAGACGCGTGTACGCGCTCGCGTTGTTTGCGTGCGACGGTGTGTGTACGTGAGAGTGGCACGCGATCGTCGAAACTTTTGCTGTCCCGCGAATCGAGAGGTATGCAACAGCTGTTATCGTGTTACGGGTTCGCACGAGCGGCCCGTAACTTCATATCATCGTGCTGGTGGTGGTTGTAGGAGACCACTCGATGGAGTAGGTCAAGTTCACCACGCTTATGATAACATTTCTGCTCCGTTGCAGTTCCGTTCCGCGTCTAACTGCACGCCTTCTGGCCCCGTACTCCTTCGCCTCATCCTCCTCAAACCATCTCCTCCACCTCCGCTCGCAATCCGCCGTACTCTTGCCGTCCCACGGATTCCTCGCTCCACATTCCTCTTTCTCCGTCTTTGTCTAACCGCTTTCATCCCTCCGTTTAGCCCGCCCTTTAAACAGACCCGTCTGCGCCCATCCTTTCCGCTCGCGTTTGTAAACATCACGAATTCGTGCGGGTGCAGCAACGGCTCACCGTGCGCGCTTGCTGCTTACGAGACTGCCGTAGAGGACACTGGCATGCCGTGGTAACCCGCGCCGCTTTATCGTGACGCGCCGTGGATGGAGGAATTTCAAGTTCAAGGCCGAGCCGAGGCACGCAGTTGACGTAGGATTTCCCTATTCGGCGTCGGGGCGATTTTTTACGTTTGCTCCAGTTTGATCGAGACGTTTCGGTGGACGAGGTTAGCGTGTTTATCTCTGTGTCGCGAGTGGAGGAATTTCAAGTTCGAGGGCCAGGGACGTAGTAGTCGTAGAAATGAAGATGTTGACACAGGATTTGCTATTCGGCGTCAGGGCGATTTTTTAAGTTTGCTCTAGTTTGATCGAGACGTTTCGATGGACGAGGTTAGCGTATTTATCTCTATGTCACGAGTAGAGGAATTTCAAGTTCGAGGGCCAGGGACGTAGTAGTCGTAGAAATGAGAATGTTGACGTAGGATTTGCTATTCGTCGCCAGGGCGATTTTTTACGTTTGCTCCAGTTTGATCGAGACGTTTCGATGGACGTGGTTAGCGTGTTTATCTCTGTGTCACGAGTGGAGGAATTTCAAATTCGAGGGCCAGGGACGTAGTAGTCGTAGAAATGAGGATGTTGACACAGGATTTGCTATTCGGCGCCAGGGCGATTTTTTAAGTTTGCTCCAGTTTGATCGAGACGTTTCGATGGACGAGGTTAGCGTGTTTATCTCTGTGTCACGAGTAGAGGAATTTCAAGTTCGAGGGCCAGGGACGTAGTAGTCGTAGAAATGAGGATGTTGACACAGGATTTGCTATTCGTCGTCAGGGCCATTTTTTACGTTTGCTCCAGTTTGATCGAGACGTTTCGATGGACGAGGTTAGCGTGTTTATCTCTGTGTCACGAGTGGTGGAATTTCAAGTTCGAGGGCCAGGGACGCAGTAGTCGTGGAGACGAAGATGTGGAAGTAGAATTTGCTATATTCATTTGCACTTTACAATTTGTCCAGCTGGACATTTGGTACATTTTTCTGACCTAATTGCTAAATTACACGTGGATGGCAACTCCCAGCAGGGCACCATCTTCCAGTTTGACTATTTTATTTCTTTAGACAGGTCAGTGGGGTCTTTCTTTCTAGTCTTCTTTCTATGAAAGTTTTAGGTTTGACCAAGTTTGATCAAGTTTCGATGGATGAGGTTGGTGTATTTATCTCTGTGTCACGAGTGGAGGAATTTCAAGTTCGAGGGCCAGGGACGCAGTAGTCGTGGAGACGAAGATGTGGACGTAGGATTTGCTATATTAATTTGTACTTTACAATTTGTCCAGCTGGACATTTGGTAAATTTTCCTAACCTAATTGCTAAATAACACGTGGATGGCAACTCCCAGCAGAGCGCCATCTTCCAGTTTGACTATTTTATTTCTTTAGTCAGGTCAGTGGGGTCTTTCTTTCTAGTATTCCTTCTATAAAAGTTTTAGGTTTGACCAAGTTTGATCAAGTTTCGATGGATGAGGTTGGTGTATTGTCGTGCTGTTTGATAAAGGAATTGCAAGTCGAAGAGAGTGTCGAGAAATATAGTAACATTGTTGTAACTGTAATATGCATATCTTGTACATATGTGGACTATAACAATTGCTAGTCAAACGTTAAAATACTCGTGTTGGACTAATGTGGTCGAATTTTTCTTATACTTCCCGAAACAATGCCACTTCCCGTTTGAAATTGAATATTCCAATTTTATCACATATTTATTCTCCCATTATTTATTCAATATTCCAATTATCAAACAGAAGAATAACATTGGGCACAAACGATGCTATTGAATTTCACGAAATGTACGAACGATGGTGGATATTAAACGTGTTGATTTGAACGACGAAACAACTGACTATTAAGTCAGATACATTTAAAAGACTTAATTCTGGATAATGATCGTCCTAGAGACCATGTTCGTCTAGTTTTACTGGGAGGGAGGGGGGAGCACCGGTAATTTGACTTCGTTTGACGGTTGCACGTAGCGGCGATATCGTTTTGCCCGGAGTTTGTTTACTTTTAAATCCCGTGCATCGAAGCAACGTTGATACTCCCAGGCAAAACAACAACATGAGTCGCGATCGTCCTATGACTCATCGTGCGCCGCTACAAATTAGTTGCCATCGTCGCGTGGAAAGAACAACAGACAGGCTCGAACGAAACAAAGCAACTCGCACGAACTGGACCAACCAACAAGGAACAAATTTAAAGCACCGACGAAAGTACACATATTCGAAGAAGAAGAAGAAGAGGTTGGAAATCTCGCTGCTACAAGTCGTACGTCTGCCAGGAAATCCGAGCCACTTGCACGGAACGGTTTCTCCTTAAAGAAATTCCTCGGTTGGGTCTCGCGTACGCAATAAAATGGAGCAACGAGCAATGGAGTGAGTCACCGGGTGAACCGAGTGGCGCACGATGCACCACGTTTCACGCTGATCGAGAAAGTTGAGAGAATCCATGGACGTGACGCTGAATGACGCGAGTCCATTACCTTCCGCAACTCCGCAAGCAGAAGAGGAGGCGCGCGCGCGCGCCCTCCTGTCTCTGTGTGGTCCCCGAGTGATTTCTTACGCCGGTAAACGGAACACAGCGTCTCGCACACACGCTCGCCCCCAAAGCAACACGATGTTTAGCGAATGTATACGCGGAACCCGGCGATTACGATCGTTGAGTGATTTACGAGCTCGGCCGGCTCGCACGAGTCCCTTAACCTGTATGTTTGCAGACCGCATTCCTGGGACGGTTCGTAATGCGGCAGAAGCACGTGCTGCCGCGTCTCTTGCTGCTCGATTTGGCCGTGAGACGGGGCCGGCAAGCGGCCGACGTTGCTTCTCTCACGAGCACCTACGTACGTGCATGTATCAACAGTCTTTTATTTCTATCCTTTTGTCACTCCCCTGCTCCCGTTTTATGTACCTACCTTCCGGCCATTCTGTCCGCCAGTCGAACGCACTTACTTTGATTTATATCGCGGCGTGGGTGTCTTTAAAGAACGCCGGTTCGATTGCCGATGGAATTTGTATACATAGGTTGTTTCAAAGGATGCGCTAGAAACACGCACGGAGTATGAGAAGGAAACATCGTCGATGATCGGATTAGCAATTACCTTTGTCCGCGAGCTCCACGTGCGAATCCTCGCTTTTTTCCTCTTCTTTTCTAAGCTGTACATTTTGCTATTTTTTCACCGCGGCGTGTCGCTTCCGAGGGGAATACAAGTAGGTGGTTTTTTGATATATTTTCAAGAAGAAAAGTACCACGGGAAGAAAGTGCCACTGATGATATTGTTTTTTATTATTTTTATTTAAATTTTATAGTTTGTCCGGCAGGACATTTGGCAAAGTATTATAGCTTAGTGGAATGATGATATTGCGAAATATTTTTATCAATGAGCTTCGTGTGAGAATTTTCGCGTTTCTTCCTCTGTTTCCTTTTTTTTCGAGAAGGGAATTTGGTACATTTTGTAATTAATTCGTCGAGTAGAGTAGAAAATGGAAGGTTTTTGAATTAACAGTGCCAGCAGTCCCGCAGCGAGTTTCTCTAATGTTGTTTTGTTAATGGCGCGTGTTTCTCTAATTTAGTTTTTCCTTTTTTATTTCAGAGCGACGCGCGCGCGCGCGCGTGTGTGTGTGAGATGCGCTGGATGCTTTTTGCGTTTCGCTACATCTGCAGCATACGAGGTTTGTATTAGCTTGTTTAATTTGTCATTTCCTCTCGCGACCAACCTTTTTTCTGTTTCCTCAATCGACATTGGAATTTTTATGACCACGTATAATCTTGTTTGTTCCTTTCAAACGACTGCTACGTTGATCTTCGAACGATTCGCCAATCCTGTTCCCTGAACTGTCCAAGGCTATCCGGCACGAGCAACGTTATTCGAAAAATCGCGTAGATTTTTTGATATAGTTAAAAAAGAAAAAGCTTGCAAAAAAGCGATAGGTCTAGCAATATCAATTACTACACTCGCAACGTTGTATGGATGGTTCAGATGTCTTTCAGCTCGAAATCATTGTTGCAATATCTTCAGCATATTTCTATGAAGATAGTCGAGATGGAAGTTTGAATAAAAAATTTATTATTAACCGGTTGACACGCAAACGAAATGGGACTCTACGTGTACTGAAAATACCATCTAATGTGGGCTAACGCGAAATTATGTGCAATTCTTGGCAGCGTCTAAACGTGCACGTTCAAAATGACATACGCCGTCTACCAGACGTCTTTGTACGTTAAGCGATTAATGTATCTTCAGTATCTGAGCTTGGAGACATTTTTGCTGTAGAATTCAAGCTACAGGAAATTTTTATGACAACCGAACTCAATAAGATCTTTTTTTTTGGAGTATTTTACAATCAATTTTCATTGAGAATTATAAGCAAATTATTCTGGCGAATAATAGTAAACGATTATCCTATGTTTGACTCTAGCTGAATGGGATATTTAGAATAAGTTTTGTTTATTTATTTATTTATTTATTTATTAAAATTTACGATCAATTCTCACATTGAGAATTTTCAGTAATTCTTTATTTAGAACAAGTAGAAGTTTTTCTGTGTTTTCACCACGCCATAGTAATTTATTTATAATTTTCAATGAGAATTCATTGTAAAATTCATCCAGATGAATAAATAAAATGTTTCTCATATGCATAAGGGAAACTTATGGGTCGTTGCCCCTCGTGGTAAGCCTACCCGAGTGGCGGCCATAAATTTTCTGCCTAAGAACACGCTGACAACTTCCCTTAGCCGGGATTATTGTAATTTCTCGGCTCCCAGTTACAACGTTGTCCATATTTTTAAGGCAGTTAGCCTGACGCTGTTCTGCTTTTCGGAGGATTTACGGCAGGTACTTAGAGGTTAGACTGTGTGTGGCTGGCATGAGATTGCGCGCATGTTAAAGCTGAACGATGACTCAAAATCAGCTACTTAGCCATAGAGCGTCGAAAGTCGAAGCGCACTTCAGAAACGACGTTTTCGTGAACAATAGGAACGTTGTTTCCAATAGAATCGGATTGCGTGTTCTCAACAAGTCCAGAAACTTGCAACGAATTTATCGTCGTGGAAAATCTGACGTGTCGTTAATATAGCGCAGAGTTAAACCTCTGATCGAGTTAAATCTTCCTCGGCAAATTTGAGAATGCAAATTAAATCTCTCGACGAAACCTGCCTCTTCCGCCTGTCTAGGGACGCTTGTGCGACGACCTAACGACCTTAACAAGAATCCTCGAATTTTCTCACACCTCAAGCTTATCTAGGCCAAGAAAAGAACGCCCAAAATATTCTCAAAGTACGAAAAATAAGTCTGTTGAAAAAATATTCTTTCAATGAAAGCAACTCGACTATAGAATTTGTTCGAAGAAAGTGTTGAAGTGGAAAACTTCACCACTTCTAGGAAAACTCTACATCTGGTCTTTGTAGTTTTCTCAAGCACTGAAACCATCCACAGCGTATAGACAGTAGACTGGGACGAAGGCAGACCGCAGACAGTAGACAGGCGACGATGGCTTCAGGGCTTTTTATTTTATTTGTCCAATTTGGACATTTGGTAGAAATTTTTAGCTGTCAGATTATCATGCGGGTGGCTACCCCCAGCGGAGTAGCATCTTAGTTATGGGGTAGCACTGCTTGCGTGCTGATCTGGACCAGCTCAAATGATATTGCTACATGTACTTGCACGTCCGTATTGAAATATATTTTCTGCTTTACAATTTATCCACGCGTTCCTCTGTTCATGCATCTAATAATCTCAAGAAAAGTAGAGAAAGAAGAAGCCAAGACGTTCGCAGAGCGAAACGTGAAAGAAACGTTTAGACGTCAACAGCCAGCACTTGGACTTAGGCAGCTTATTCGGTAAGAGGGTGGAAGGTTAGGGGCAGCGAACCTTGACAATGAACAGCGCTGCAACAAATTCCAGAACACGTAGCAACTGGCACACAGACCAACTTGAATATCAGTTCGATATCAATCGCGGGCTTGCGGACGTCGTTTATATACACGGCCTTACACACCTTCGTCCCTCTTTCTCCGCCGCTCTCAACCCCTTCCTCTGCCTTTCTGTCGTGCAACAAGTGTGACGGCTCGTAGCGTTGGGTAGGTAGGGAATGAACCAACGGAAAAAAAAAGAAGAAAAAAGGATAAAAGAGGGAGAAGAGAGAACGATTTAGAGGGCGAGCGGGAGAACAAGGGGGGGCAGTGAAGGAGAGACAGAGAGAGAGGATGCGTCAGCCGTAAAGAGGAGGACGGAGGACTCGAAGGGAGAAAGGATGGAAAATGGGTCGACTTTTGTGTACCGACGAGCTTTGCGAGTACGTCAACGCCAGAACACACCTGCAGTTCAACGGTTCACCTCGTTTCCTAGTAAATGTCCTGCTTCTCCTCTCTCTCTCTCTTTCTCGTTTTCTTTCGCTCGCACTCTGTCTGCACCCCTACGCCTGCTGCCTCGCGTCCTTGAGAACTGCACTCGTGTGCGGATAGTACGCATACGCGCGCATTCCCATTGATCTCTGCTACCTGTGTTCGTGGAATATCCGATCGACCGCGTCGGGCCACAGAATTACAGCGACGAGTTCCAGTCTTCTTCGTCTTCCGTCGCACGTAATCGACGATGATCACGAGAATTCCCATCGGAAAATACATCGCTGGCGTTTTCGTTCGACGATTAACCGAGACAAAAGACGTCAACTCGATCGCTGGGGTCAGCAGGTCGCTCGAAGGTTCAGCGATGTCCTCGCGTACGGTCGTCCGATGCTCCGAGGACTCGATTTCCACGGTTGTACCAAGTGTCCTGCTGGACAAATTTTCTAAAATTTTAAATAAATTACGTTAATGTCGGCGGACGTCGAGCTACTTGCGCGCGCCAAACCTCGTCAGCGGCCTATTGCGCGCTCTGAGAATTCCTGCGGTTCAAAGTGAAAAGTCGCGGTTCTACGGCTGTAAATGAAAAAGCCGGTGACGGCCGGCGCACGCCGGCAACTTAATTACACCGCCTGCCACAGGTGCTGAACGTCGAACGTGATAAATATTTCATGAGCAAAACAGTCATTACATTGTTTGATTATATTTACATACATTTGATTGCCGGGCCGCGTGATTAATAACCGTCCCGTCGGTCGCTTGCCTTCCTCCGCCCCCTTCCCGCCTCCCATTTATTCCCGTGCCCGTTATTATTCCTCGGTTCTTTCGCGATCGCACGAAAACACGTGGCCCGATCGCGCGCTCATCGCGCAACGAATCAACATAAATATTTGACGAAGCGCCGGTGCTATTGACTCGTCCTGATGAATCACCAAGCGCTGATTTTCCATCAAATGTTTATAACGAGTCATTGAGTTTTGACTGTCGGCCGTTTGTCCAAGGACTGCGCGCTGCGAATTTCGCACATTCCAAGATCGTCCTCGCGTCCCAGCGCGATCTCTCTTCGCCTTTGCTTTGTCGCTCCCGCAACGCTGGGAATTTTCCGGCAAATGTTTTTAACGAGTGACCTAGTTTTTCGACTGTATCGGAGGATCGCGTTCGTACATTTTATTTGTATGTTTTATGGCTTTGCAAGGTCGCCTCGTGGTAAATAAATCTCAGCATAGTCTGTCCCTACCGACGCGTAATTTTCGTCTCGAAGCTTCTTCGTATTTTTGAAGACACTTTATGCTTCGCACGACTAAATCAAATGCTTCGTCTTACTCAACTGCACGCTGATCTTATCAGAGGCGTTCGTTTGATTTTAATAATCGCACAAGCAAATATAAAATCTCGCTCTTGTTCCTCCTATTTTCACCGCCCTTTTTCCCTCTTTTCTCTCAAAAGATTTTTCATTATATTTTGTTTACTGAAACGAATTAGCATTTTTTTGAGCCCAGTCTCTGCGTAATTGGCCAACAATTACTACACGTTGAATATTCAGTTCTTTCGTTCAGCGTACAGTTGTTCCTTTCTATGTATTCGCAATGCACGTGTCGCGAATGTCGAAAAATATCGGTTGGAGAAGTTGAAGAATTTCGAAGATTTCACGTGCAGACCTTGAACGCGGACTTTGAAAGGAAACATTTGCACAGTTCGTTTCAAGCGAGTAAAGAAGGATACAGAAAAAGTACGTAGGTGGAAAATGCGTGAGCAGAGTAATCGTTGTGTGCCATTGAAAGTAAAAGTTTCGCGTGACGCAGTCGTTTCATATCGATAAAGTTGCTCGTGTATTGTTTTGTACCGTTCACTTGTATCGAGTTCTTCGCACTTCGTCCCAACGAGTTTCATCTGTTTAGCGAAATATTTTCAAACCTATTTATTCATAACTTTATTGTATTTTTCCCCATTTTCATATTTTCCTTTTTACTATAACCCGTTTGTTAAATACATGTATCGCTATATTTCCACCGAACTGAATTTCAATACGTCGTCACTAATTTATTTCGCGCTTCGAAAACTATCAAAACTACGATAAAATACCACCACGCCAAGTTTCGTTAAATATAAAACTCCATATGGGGCGCGTGGAAGGATTCAAAAATTGTCTCCACTTTTATTCCGAAATAAAACTGTTTTACAACCACGTCTTTACGCTGAAAAACCAAAAACGCGAAACCATTGAAAGTTCCTGTATCAATTAAACTTCTCGCTATTTATTTAAAAAAAAAAAAAGGAATAAAAATTCCTCCGTGTGCCAAAAATTGCGTTCTTATTTCCCACTCGACGGTTTCTTTCTCTTTCGACTACCTTTCCGATTCCAGTGGCGGTAACAGCTAGTTAATTAAACGGAGATTCATTGACGGTTCGCACGAACTTCTCGTGGAATGTTTGGCGCGAGCTTCTGGCCGGAAGCGGGGAATCGAGGGAGGAAAGACTCGATTACGGATCGATTCGATTAGCTGACAAGATTAAACATCGACAGCGGGTAATGACATAATTGTGCCCGCGTGCTACGTGAATTGATACTATGTTTAACCAGACTCCGACGCGTTTGGTCGAGTACTATGACGGCGAGCAATTATTTGAGCTATCGGTGTTGCAACTTCCGTCAGCCGCGCGTATTCTGCTTCTATTTCTGCTGCCTCGCTTCTCTTCTTACTGAGTTTTCTTAATTTTTCTTTGTTAAACATCGCAAATATTTCGACGTTCTTTTCTCACTTGGAATATTCTCTTTACAATACGATAAATTTCAAGCGACATGAAATGGCCTAAACCATGGTGTGCCATTCTTTTCTTTTTTATTTTATTCGGCCGTCAATTTACATGCAATTCTCATTGAGAATTTTTAAGTAACTTGATTTGGCGTGGTGCAGTAACTTGCGTTATAATAATTTATATTACGTTTGGATTTAGATTCGTTGGGAAAACGCGAGTTTGCTCGCGACAATATTTTTTTTTCATTTGGTAGGCTATTTACGGTCAATTCTCATCGAGAATTATAAGCAAATTATTTCGGCGTGGTACTGTAACTTGGATTATAAGAGTTTACAGTACGTTTGATTCTAGTTGAATCTAACGCCACGACAATGTAGAGCGAAAAACAGAATATTCAGAGTAAGTGGAAGCTTTCCCGTGTTTCTTATACTCACGACATAGTAACACGCCGTAGTAATTTATTTATAATTTTCAATGAGAATCGATTGTAAAATTCTTCCAAATAAATAAATAAAATGTTTCTCATATGCACAAGGGAAACTTAGGCGTCGTTGCGAGAAGAACGCGAGTTTGCTTACAACAATATTTCTTTTTTTATTTGGTAGGCTATTTACAATCGATTCTCATTGAGAATTATCAGCAAATTCTTTCGACGTTCTACTGTAACTTGCATTATAATAATTTATATTACGTTTGATTCTAGTTGAATCTAACGCTTCGATCTAAAGGGAATTTTCTTTTCAGTCCGCGGGTCTGATCCGTCGTGTCAAGCAGTTGGCTGACCGATGGGTCGTGGTGGTTGTTGACTCTTGCGTTACATCTGCTTTTCAACTTGTACATTTCTTCTTTGACTGTGGGCATCTTGAGGTCGCGGTGCATTGTTTCGTCGGTGACATACCAACGTGCATTTATCAAGGATCTTAGTGTTTTCGATTGGAATCGTCGAAGAATCTCTATGTCGCAGTTACTCGCAGTTCCCCATAGTTGGATCCCATAGGTCCAAACAGGTTTTAGTATGGCTTTATATAGCAATATGTTGCTCTGTGCTCTCAATCTTTTGAGTTTAGCCTCGAGTTGCTTCGATTTGTCTACGATGTCCTGTCCAGATATCTGACTGAGTCCTTGTTAGAAATAGCAATATTGTTAATGGACACCTGGGGGCAGCTTTGTTTTTGCAACGGTGTGCCATAACTGCTATGGCGTTTTAAAACGCGTGCGTCTAAACTAACGTAAAACACGTTTTCTTTGCTCCTGCTGCAGCTCTCGCAATTTGCCTCTGGCTGTCGCTTTCTCCTTCCTCCTCCAGATATTCCGCTTTATCCACCGCTCTTTTGTATTCCTACCTGCTGCTATATTTGGCATTCTCTGTTTTATTGCACTTGACCTTGCGGCCCTTTGTCCCTTTCGGGACGCTGGGCTTTAATTATACGAGCTTCCTGCTGCGGTGGACTTTACACACCTGGCTGGTTGAATATCTTCAATAAAATATATTCTTCTTACACCTTGAAAAGAAGATTAAATAGAAGAGAGGAGCGAAAGAATAATTCGAGATTAATTTCAAGGGAACAGGTGGAAGGACCTGTTTGTTTTATTACAAGCGGATTTAATCCGACACAAGCTTCGTTTTAATTAAAGTTGTCGTTCAAATTTGTTTGTGTTTATTAATCAATAAAATAGAATTTGAAATTAGCGAAGGATAATTTTTGCCAGTCGATGAATGGTTCAAACTGATCCATTGGTCCTTTCCACGGTGAAATCGGATTCTAAGGATGAAGAATTATCGTTTCTCGTCAATTTGAAGTCGCATTGGCTTGAAACGCCAAACGAATTAACATAAATCGCGCAATGCAAACGTGTCGTTAAAATGGTAACGGAATTCGCCTTCTATCTGCACTTTTATTTAAATTAAACTGGAAGAATTTACCAAATTGTAAAATAGAAATTTTATTGAAGAAACCTGCCGCGAATATTTCACCGCGACACCTCCCTTCGGCCGCCAATTTTCAATTTACGGAGACCTTTTAACGCTAACCTTCTCCTTCGTGTAACTAACAAAAATCGAGAAATTCATTGATCGGAAAGTACAGGAATTTGCATGAAATTAGACGAACAACAGAGATACGAAATACGACGTTCAATTAAATTTTGAAGCCGGCGAGCTTAGCGCTTAATCGTGTGCCAACAGAGTAAAAGTCCGCGCGGGATCGTCCCTCTAAGCTTCAGAAAGCTTCTACCGACCCGTCCGCGCGTATTACGCGCGACCGGTAGCGCGTCCGGCGAGGAAAAACGTTGACAGCGGCGGGAAAAATCCTTGCGCGTGGAACGTTTAAAAACACAGCGAGCGAGACAGTGGATCCACGGCGAGCGAGCGAGCGAGCGAAGAGTGCGCAGGAGCGAAAAAGAGGCGCAAAGAACCTGTTAACATCTCATGAATAAAATCGGTGATTTGGTCCGCGTGCCGGAAGAAAAATGAGCTACGACCGTGTAAAACGAACGTGTAATGACTTAATTATGTTCTGGCCGGGATCGCGAGGTGTTAAGCGTGTCGGGACGACAAGGGGGCGGTGTCGGACCCTGCAGCCGGGGGTGGCCGCACGAGAGGTGGCAAGAAGGGAGGAAGGTCAGCCACGCGGAGCCCGCTCTCAATGGTTTTAATGGGATTTATGAATGGATAACGAAGCTTGGCCGGCTTTTTCGCCGTGTGTACGTGTAAACGGGGCTGGTCGATGCGTTCCTCGTGCACCGCGTACCGTGTTCGACAACGGAGAACGTTCATTTTTTATTATATGCATATTTCAAGTCTCTAAATATCCGAGTACCTTCGCTTAGAAGACGATATTTAGTTTCGAGCGAGTTATTTCAATGTTTGGGGAATTTAACGTTACGTAGAGACTAAGCCGTTTCTCACGAATATACTCGTCACGAGGAAATGGCAATATTTGGCAATGGTAAGGTTGCCTTGCGCTACGGTAACAAGTCGCATCGCGACAAGAGAAAACAGAGGAATACGCGCGTAGGGCAAGAACAGGCCAAGCGTTATTACAGCCGAGTGAATTATAGCTGGTTCGTTCAGCGTTTCAATTTCAAGCGTCTGGCCGTGGGTCCTGTTGCAGCCCGCGGCATCAATTAAAAGAGGAACAAGCATACACCATGCTTGGTGGCATAGTGTACGTCAACCAACAACTTTCCCCATTCTCCGCTCTCTTTCGTTCCTTTTCCCTTTCCTCGCTACCAGTTTCCACGGTTCGCCCTTAATGCGCGGCGATTTCACGCGATCTACCGTCTGTTTACATAAGCGGCCGTAATTACGCGCAATTTATCAGGAATACGCGCTGTATCAGTTTCACGTTACGCCCATATATCGTCCGACGTGCACGTTGTTTGCTAGGGGTGCGTACTCGCATAATTACCCTCGCCTGCCCTGCCATTCCCCTGGCGCTCTTCTTCCATCAACGATTGTGAAGGCGTTTCTGATAGTGTTTGCGTGTTTGTTAGCAGCGATATTGCTGGCATGTGGGTCACGTTCGACTGGACAATTCGTGCAGTTTTGTCGGCCAGTCATTTGATACGCTCGAGGATTCATGCTGTTTATTGCCAAACGACTGTAGTTACGTTAGCTGTTGCGAATGTTTGAAAAGCGCGGAGAAAGTTAGCGATGACGAGTATACTCGTCAAACACGGAGCACGTGTGTTGTGTTTTATATATTTTTCTTATTGCCAAACGACTGCAGTTACGCTAGCTGTTGCGACTTGTTTGAACAGCGCGGAGAAAGTTAGCGATGACGAGTATACTCGTCAAACACGGAGCACGTGTGTTGTGTTTTATATATTTTTCTTATTGCCAAACGACTGTAGTTACGTTAGCTGTTGCGACTTGTTTGAAAAGCGCGGCGAGAAGTTAGCGATGACGAGTATACTCGTCAAACACGGAGCACGTGTGTTGTGTTTTATATATTTTTCTTATTGCCAAACGACTGCAGTTACGTTAGCTGTTGCGAATGTTTGAAAAGCGCGGAGAAAGTTAGCGATGACGAGTATACTCGTCAAACAGGGACCACGTGTTTTGTGTTTTATATATTTTTCTTATTGCGAAACGACTGCAGTTACGATAGCTGTTGCGACTTGTTTGAAAAGCGCGGAGAAAGTTAGCGATGACGAGTATACTCGTCAAACAGGGAGCACGTGTGTTGTGTTTTACATATTCTTTTATTGCCAAACGACTGCAGTTACGCTAGCTGTTGCGACTTGTTTGAAAAGCGTGGAGAAAGTTAGCGATGACGAGTATACTCGTCAAACCCGGAGCACGTGTTTTGTGTTTTGTCCAGACATTTTTCCAGCTTAATCGTGTGTTATATGGCCATTTTATCGCGATATATTGCCGTTTCTTCGTGACGAGTATCTCGTGAAAGACAGCTAACCGGTTAATTAATGGAATTCTCGCAGATTCCATCGAATCATTCGCACGTGACTCGTGTTACAAATTCGCGAAAGAAGAACGATAGACTGTAAGAAGAAACTTCTGTTTACTATGAATGGACATGTTCGAACTATTTGCCAGGACGAAAGTATATTAATTGTACGAAGAGTATAAAGTCACTGAG
Source organism: Bombus cullumanus (assembly GCA_014737535.1). Classification (NCBI taxonomy): domain Eukaryota; kingdom Metazoa; phylum Arthropoda; class Insecta; order Hymenoptera; family Apidae; genus Bombus; species Bombus cullumanus. Next base: position 1,401,792 of record JACXIX010000010.1, on the reverse strand, counting down.
TCATAAAGTGGTGAAGAACGAAGTGAATTTGAAGAAATTCGCACAAACAGCATTTTATTACGGACAATTAAAGTGCAAAGAATAACAGCCGCATAGTGAAAGGAAAATAATTGCTTGCTCCAAGTAGGAAATAGAAAAATAAATGACCGAAGGATTAATAATTTAATAAATATCTTCATAGGACAATTTTTATATAAATATCACTATTCCCTGTTCTGATATCTCGCTCCATTCCTCATCAAATGCCCCAGGAACAATAATTTTTGTCCAACACTAAATTCCTTCACGAAGTAAACTCCGCGCGAAAAACAGCAGAGTCAACGTAAAAGACGCGAATAGCGTGAGCTTTGATTATTTCTCCGCTTGTCAGAGAGGAAATTCGACGCAGCAGAAGCTTCCGTATCAGAAACTCTTTGAACATGAATTTTTTAACGCATCTTCAAGTGCTGATATCTCAACTTCAGAAACATTTACGTTGCTATTTTTGCACCAAACCATACGTACGTTAATTGTCTCGTTAATCCTACAGGCGAAAGCTAAAAATTTGCCGTGCAAATAAATAAATAAATAAAGTCGTAGAATCAATGTAGTAGTCGAATGTGAGTAGTGTGAGTAGTGAGTAGTCGAATCAATGAGAATTTATTCCGTGCGAAATGAACACCTCTGAACATTTCTTAATCGTCTGATCCTTGCGACAAGCCGACGATGAACGAAAAACTGACATCGATGTATTCACAGCTGTAAGACAGGTTACAAAAGCGGTGTAAAAAGTAGACGGCGATATAAGAAGCGTCTGTTCGTCGTGCATCCTCCTCTATTAAACTCTCAACCAGTTAGCTCGCGTCGCAAGCATTCCTAGAGGTTTCAACGTCGAGTTCTATGATCGGGCTCGGTGGAACGTCTTCATCTCGGGTGGAAAGAACGAGCCGTTTAGTCCGACGCCTTGCAACACGGCCAGCTTGTCTAAGCCGCCGGCAAGAAGCGTGTTCACGTGCCAACAAGCCGAGCAAATCGTCGCAAAAAGGGCGTAACCTTATAGAATCCGCGTCCAGTCCAGTTCGGGAATGCGAGGTGCACGAGCTAAACCGCGCCGTTTATAGACAGCAACACATTTTCGCTTGCCGATGGAATTGTCTGGACGCGCAAAGAAAGCGCAACACGCTCGTACGGACAAGGACGTTTCCTTTCGTATAAAAACAAGCCGGCAGAACGCGCATCTTCGAACGAAATCGCTGACTTTTCCGCTGACGAAATCCGCGCGAAAACGATCGAAAGGCACTGGCGATGGTAAACAACCTTTGCTTCCGTTTGGAAAACTGACAGCAGAAATTGGTAATTTTGAAGCAGCACAGGCTGACTCCTTGTGAAACTCGCGAAGGTAACGCAAAGAGTGCGAGAACAGAAATTGATCGTTTTTAATTTTTGAGGACTGTCGCGAGTGAAAATTCACGCCACTTTTCACGGAAAAAAGTTACCAAGGTAGAGCTAAATTTTGGGATAAATTTTCAAAAAATATCGGTCATTTTTTACTCACCAAGATCATCGTGGTGATTAAAATTCGTATCATTTTACTAAGGCGAAGACCTTTGCCAATCGATAATTTCTAATCATATTGTTCGTTAATTATATATTTCGCTCTTTGATTAAAAAATTCGCAGATCTAAACGCGGATTATTATTTAGTGGCAGATGAAGAGTAGAAAGATTATAATTTTCAGTGGTTGCGTGTAATATTACTGCGATGGTATTATTATCGTCCTTATGCTAATAGCGTTATTAATATTATAATTGAAGTAATCAGTATAGTAAATTTTGTCTGCGGAGCAGTTTCGTCATGGAATCTTTAAATCTTGGGCCACACCAGTCCGAACGTGGAATTGTTTTAGCGACGAAGTGTGAAGGATAAAGACTCGTATTTGCTGGCTAATTAACGCGAGTGAAACACACAGTTTCGTACATCGCTGGAAGATTCTTTGCGCCTCTCAAAATAATTATCATCTTGTTGTCTCTTGACGCCGTGCGAAGTATCCAAAAAAATCGATGAAATTTTGCCAAAAGGATGTCTCATGCAACATCGTCATCTTACGATAAACGTACAAATTCAACTAAAAACATCGCGATGTATTTAAAAAATTCAAGCGAGAAGGAACTACAAATGACGATGCTGGCTGTGAGAAATAAAATGCTGCCGAGCACTCGGATTTTATCTAACTTCGATGGTGAAATAAAGCTTCGTGTTTCTCAAATTTCGCGCTACTGCTCCGCCGGTTACCAATTTCCAGGTCAAAGAATTTCCCTTCGTATTGGCAGCGCGATCGATTGACAAATATTTCGAAACTCAATCGAAACAAAAAAGGAAAAACTATTAAACAACCGTACGTCGGTTCAACTTCAACGGCAAAATAAAGCTCGCTGTTTCTAGTATCGGAACGCATCTGGAAACAGCAGATATGGCATATTGCAGGCATAAAGCAGCGTGCGGCGATTCAGTGAACGCGCGAGACACGACATGCTGGGCGAAGATAAAAAAGCGCGGCGAACATCGCGACCTGCAGCTCCAATTGAGTCATTTGCCATATTTAACCTGGCACGCGCGCGCCTCTTGTCGACTACCTCGATCCGGATCGATCGATCGATCGATCGTAAACCGGATTAATAGCCTACGTATCGACTGTATACGGAGAAACAATCGAGCGAGCTTGACCTTCGCTCGACAGGATTCTTAAGGAGCGATAAAATCAAGCGACTCCTATGAATTTATTTTAGAACCGCTGGTTACACGGAACTGGAGCTTCTCCGAGTTCATTTTTCCTCTTTTCCATTCCTCTAACTGTTTATTGCTATTATACGAGTACTATGATCGTCCTTCGCAATGTTATTTCACAGTATCTTTATGAATTTCGTTCAGGCTAGCCATATGATACGCGCGACTAGAGCTTCTTTTTAGTTTCCGAATATTTTGCAAAAGTTCACCCAAGTTCGCCAAGGTGAAGACCTTTGCCATTCCACGTGGAGAGAGATAGGACAAGATCAGAGTAAATTTGTTAAAGAAATTGATAATTTGTAATCATCGAACGCTACGGGTAGATGACAAATCATATTTCGCCGTTCGATTGAACAATTCGTAGATCTAAACGAACATGGAATTAAATTTCTTATCGTTCTAAGGCTCTGGTAGGTTTCCCTGGAGAAGTCTAGCGGCTCACTGACTGGTAAGACAGGAGAGAAGGCTAACAACAAGTCGCGATGATTTCACCTATTCGAACAGTTGGACATATTTATCGTGCCACGTGCGGCTACCTCTTCACCTTATCGATCAATCGAATCGGATTAATGACGCGTTCGCCGATGGAATACCTGACGACCGCGCCGAGTCTTATAGAATGACGGATAGCAGTCATTAAGTCTATCGCGCTAAGAAATCTGGTGCTCGTAGAATCGTAATGATGGAAATATTTTTTATGGATATCTGTTGGTTCACATGGCTGGCACGTTCGTCTCCTTAAATAGGATCATCACAGGCCACAGTCGATTCTTCATTACGCGTCTATAATTACGTTTTAACGTAATAATCACGTTACGTACTCGCATAATATACTCGTTTCTCGCCGGTAAACAGAAGCCTGACGAACCGCGTCGCCGTTGCGTAATACTCGCGCAATATGCAAATAGCTTGTTTATAACGCCACGCATCGACACTCATTTCTAGTTTAAACGATCTCTCGCTGCGACAGTAGTTTTTATTGCCGAATTGAGCATCGCGATTTCCCATGTAGCACGCCTGCTGGTAAACGTTCGCTCGAGTTCGGAACTTTAAAAATCCTACGTGTTAGCCTTTCCCTCAAATTGAAAAACACCTGCGACCTGTTCTATGCATATTAAGTAAAAAGCTAAGTAAAAAGCTCTCTCATAGCTTCCGAAATTATTGTTGTTAGGATTTAATCTTAAAGTTAAGGTAAATAATCCGTGCAAGACACAATGTCTATGTCGAAATAATATTAGGTGATATTTATTAAACAGAATTACAGAAGCAAATGTATTTAAAATACAAGTGAGTGATGTGGTATAATTAACAAAGTGTGCAGACAAAGAACTTATGACTGTAGGTTGTGACACATGGTCCCTTAAAGATTTTCAACCCCACTCTCTATACGGTAGTGAGTATGACCTGTGTAAGTGTCCTGCTCAAATGCCCGTGTAGGTGTCTGTACAAGATTATTTGTGCCTATGTGTGTAATATCGTTGTATTCCGACAGGACGATAGTTGTCCTGCTTATCTATTTTTCACAATATTTCTTCGGGTCATAACTCGAGGAACAGAAGTTTGATATTTTAGAAATATCGTAAAATTATAAGTACACGATCTTAGGGTATCGCGACGAGAATAAATCGTCGCTTAATGGACGTGTCCCGGTGTCGAGAATGATCGTTGAAGACAATTAAAAACACGCTGCCTACTGCGATGTAATTCTCATCGTCGAAGAGAGCAGCGGTGTCAAGACAAAATTTTCGTCGTCCCTTTCGATAGCCTTTGAGGTTTAACATTCTGCTCGATCCAAACGTGCCTAAGTTTCTTTATCGCGCGAGTGTTTCTCAAACTGCTGGCAGTTTTTCTCTATTCGAAGTCCGTACGACTTTATACATTTTATATCGTCGCTTTCAAAAAATAGCCATTAGCCGTGCACCGTAGAAATTGGAGAAATTGCAAAGTAGAGAATTAACTTGGAATAAACGGTTCTGGAAGGATAATAGCCACATCTCAGTTAAATATAATGCTCTTGACGACGATTTTGAACCCCACTCTCTATACAGTAGCGAGTATGACCTGTGTAAGTGTCCTGTTCAAATGCCTGTGTAGATGTCCGTATAAGATTATTTGCGTCTATGCGTGTAATATCGTTGTATCCCAACAATTGTTATTGATATCAGCGTACCAGCAGAAAGTGAAACGATTAAATGAGAAATTAACAGTAAATTTACATTTACAATACATCGTTCGAGGAGCAAATCGAACTTGCACAGTTGCACGTTGTTAAACTATGAATCGAGGCCTGGAACGATAAATGCAAGACGAGAAGGCGATCGGCTCTTCTATCTAGTTTATATCGATTTCAGTGTCCGTCCATTGGCCTCGATAAAATGGTAATCGATTGTCGTAATAATTGTTACGTAATCCGCGGCAGAAGTAATAGCCGGCAACAGGTGAAATTCCGTAATCACGCGGAAGGACGTTGGCGCTTCCACCGGCTAAAAGGAATAACGACTGAATAGCTCCGCCAACGCCGACCTACTAACCACGTTTTTCCGTGTTTTTCCACCCTTTTTTCCCCCGCTCTTTCGATTACCGGAGAACCTGTAATATCAGTTTCGCACTTTGCGTTAACGAACATCCGCTACCTACAGCGTTTCCGCTTCGATATTTATTTACAGGCCATAGTTTGTTCAATTTCATCTTCGTTCGTTCGTTTTTCTTCCTTTTCTTCCGTTTTTTTTATTGTTCATTTGTATCGTTGCGAATATCTTTGTTCGCAACGGAGAGTATCGCGAATGGAATTTTGTCCGAAAGTCAGTGAAATTTGCGAGCGGAGAATCCTCCGCGAGATTTTGTCACGCGTTAACGCCGATCCTCGTTTTATCGCGCTTGTCTCCGTTATATTCACGAAAAATGGCGCGGTTTGGTCACAGTTCAAGCGACGATTAAAGTCCAATTTCCATACGATGCTGCACCAGATCCTCCTGTCTTTCCCGCAATCTGCATCGCGATGACTGCACACTGATGATTCATCATGCGATTAGATGCTGAACGTCTATCGGTTCGCAGCATCTGCGGCCCAAAATCAACGAGCATCTACTTGCTAATTTGCCGAACGTCCACCTGGACAAATTGTAAAGTACAAATTAAACAATAATTAAAAAGAACCTACTTGCTGTACAAGATTGCGGAGTTTGTCATTAGCTGGTGTTGGCAAACTCCGCAGTTACTTAGTTGCCAGCCCAATAACTCATCGACTGGCTGCTCGATCTCCGCCACGATCATAAAACATTCCCGCGCACGTGCAGGTATCACGCGCTTGCAGTTTTTAACGGCGATACTCCGTTACGCCACAGAAACGTCGATAAAAGTAGGGAAAAGGGACTCGGTCAATCACGTTTCTTCGGAGCGCACGTGACCGAGTCGATTCGTCCGATTGACGAACGGGACACGGTGGTGATAGATCGATGATCGCGCTTGACGAACGTGCATTGCAAGAAGCGAGTCGCGTGACGCGCGGAATATCCGCCATCAGGTCGGGGAATGCGCTTTGCGGCGTCGCTGCACGTGTAAAACGAAAGGGCAGGGGAAAGGGGGGAAAAAGAGAAGGAAACTGGACCTCGCGTGGTGGCTGTCACGTCGCTCGTTTACCATATTTAACGCGCCACGTGCCGCTCTTGCCGGCGACCTCGTCCGAGAATCGACCTGTCGATCCCTCGATCAATCAGCGTGAAACAAATAGAGACGCACCGGAGACCGGTCTCTCTTTTTTCGTTTTTTCCTTTTTTCCGGGGGAAAACCGAAAGAGCGACAGAGCAAAGGCGATATCGTTCGATCGCGCTCGTTTGATTGATTTCTCCGACGATAGGAAGCTCCGCAGCTTCCACGGACGCGCTTCCACTTTTATTTTCATGTCGACGGTTGTGTTTCTCTGATTTACGTGGTTTCACGCTGCCGCGTTCGGTGTAACGCTTGACCTTGTCCCTCAAACTCCTTTTAAGATTCGCTCGCAACTTGCAATTTGCTTTTGATATTTTTTAGTAGGCTTCTAGACGCTTGATCGTCGCGATAGTCGTTTGAGACAGGACTGTGGACGATCACAAACCCAAGAAGATGGTAGGAGACAGTGGAAAAGCAGAAACAGCTTAAACGTTCGATCTACGAGTTTGCATCTACCTTGGATCAGTGGTTGTCCATTTCAGTCCACCTTTTTGCACCTAATTCGCGGCTTTTTCAAGTTGCAGCGTGCAGCGTTCACGGGCTAATGAGTTGATAGTGTCTGGTGTTTCAATGTTAGTGGAATAGTTTAGGCGTTGAGTGAAAGAGCGACGTTTTTAATGATCGGTGCATACACTTTTTGCGATTGACACTTTTAATGGGGAAGTCTATTAGGCTAATTGCAGCTTTTAAAGTGTTTGCCCGTTGCAATAGGATTAACATGTTTCACTTGGAAACGAGTAGGTTAATATCCTTTGCTGATAGAGAGCCGCTTTGACGGTGTTTTACGTAACAAGCGGTTCTCCTCTCCCAAAATACAAGGAGAACTCGCGCGTAGATATGTAATTAAATTCGAGCAATTAAGAAGCCAATTAATCAAACATTAGCGAGAATTTCGCTCTAATAAATCTCAGTAAATTAACACGTTGACCGCCATGGGGGCCACCGGTGACCGGCGACGCAGCAAATATTGAAAGTACATAGCACGATTGTTCGAAAAAAGGACGATCGTAATAATTGCCTACAACGCCGTGGGTCACCGGTGGCCCACATCACGAAAAATGCTTCAAGCTGTGCATCGCGTAATGAAAAGTTCAGGTCGGCGCCTTGGGCAAACCATGGAAGATTCGTCTGGCAGTCAACGTGTCAATGAAGAAAGAACTTGATGTGAAAATCGTACAAAGACACCTGCTCCTCGAGCCTGCGCGCTACCTGAAGTTAATTTCAGCGAAGATAAAAGAAAAGCAGAGACACTTGTCGCAACGACATCATCGCGAACTTCGAATTTCCAGGTAATTCGATCTATCGACGAAAGGAATCCGCATTGTCGCATGTTCATTGCCGAACCGGTTCAATTTATCGCCAATACAGCGATCCACGTGGCGTACGCTTTTCTTTGCCGTCGTAACTCACAATCCCAGCGTCATCAAGTTATCCGCCTCTCTCGTTCCGCGTTCAATTTGTCCAGATTCGCCGATTCGATAAGCGACGATGAGAGAGAGAGAGAGAGAGAGAGAGCGAGCGAGAGAACAGGCAAAAGGAAAACAACATTCTCCTCTGCTGTTCTCGTTTTCTAACCGCGAATATACCTGTTGGTGTACGACACACAGGTCGCTGCACACGGCGAGATCGCGAAGAACAGCGTCACAGGCGCCAATTGAAAATCGGAGGAAACAACCGAGGGAAACAACGATGCAACTTTTATACCGAACAACTATTCCCAGCGTACACGCGGCCGACGCAATTGCGAAAAGTGCGTTGTTCAAATTTTCCGGATCGACAGAAAATCTTGTCGCAGCGTAAACCGATGCCCTTCGAACGACCAATTGCCTGGTTTCCCAGGCTGCGCGATTCGCTCGGTCCAGTAGCGCGGATTAGCGAGGTCAGACGCGATTCGGCTCATTCACTCGGCCGCTGTTTCACGCTCATTGATCAAGGTGCACGATAAACCACGTGTCTAGCACTTCTGGCACACTGTACGGCGACCTTGCCGACGTACGTGCACACTTTTACGTGTGCACCATGCGCAAGCACGCGCTTTGTGTGCACAGACCGATGTATGCAACGGGGGGGAAGTAAATGTTTCGCCGCGTGTCTCTGAATGACAAGTGCGCTAAGTAGCTTGGAATTTGTGGCAAGTGTTGGTCCACGGGACAAGAGCCGTTTCTGGCGGCAGCTTTTTCCCGCTCCGCGTTCGAACAATTGAAACCGGAGAAAATCCACCAGCTTTTGGTCCTCTTCACGTTGCTTTTTGAAACCAGACGCGTAGAATTTTAGTAGAACGGTACGCGCTGCTACCCAAAGAAACGTGTCCGTAACTTGTTTCGTTACGGGGATGTGCAGCCCTGCAGGTGCGAAGGAAGCAGCGCGAATTTAACGTTTTTTTTCGCCCACCAGCGTTCGCTGGAGGATGAAGATCTTTATGGCCAACTTCGGCCAACGTCTTAGCTCTCTGCTGGTATTTTTTTTCTTACATAATGTTGGAAAATAGCCGAGCGGTACGACGTTATCTAGCGATCTGTCGGAAAATTATTTGCAATCGCACGAGAATATACGGAACTTGGACGAGTACGATTTCTCTAAACGCTGGACTCGGCCGATTTTCACTCCAATCGAAGACGTTGCTCGTGACGGAAACCACGTTTTGATATTAAGCTTGCGATTGATTTTGACGTTCGTTTGTACATTGTACGTCTATTCGTCGTCGGAGTATTTTTATTTCTACGCCAGTTATGACGCGCTGTGATTATGCAAAGTTACGAAGCGTATCGTTTAAATATTTCGGATTAATTTGTTGCCGCGTCGAACTTCTCGATATTGAAAACTCTTTATCATTCGCTGTCATGAATTTTAAATATTTTGCAAAACAAAAGGTGAAACAATATATGGAAGGGCGGAGGGACGGGAAAGTTTACTCGTCACTATCAATTTCGTTTAATCCCTAAATGAAAGTGATGAAACGAACGAAGCGTTTATTTCGGTTTGCCGTTTTGTTTTATTATTATTATTTTTAAATCAACCGTAGCACGTGTATAAACCTGTACAGCTTATTAAAGTGATGCGCATTAAATGACAATTCATATTTCAGCTGAAATGTTTCATGAAACTCGTCGATTAAAAAGCAATTTACGATTCTCAATACCATCTCTTCAATTAGACTACACGCATTTCCATAAAGTTAAATCCGTTTTTTAGCGTCTGAACAATGCTCCGATCTCCATTTTCATGGTTTTTTCTCCCCCTCCCCCCCACCGCCCTTCTCTTTCCTCTTGTTTTTTTTTTTTTATCAAAACATTCGCTGCGAATTGTTTCAAATAATGTCAAACACGCCATACAGAACTGCATGGGATTATCTTTATGCTTGGGAAATTATTTTCCATTCGACCAATTCCAAACATTTAAACGACAATAAATAACGATCGTTACATTAAATAATTGCTTTTAATATGTACACTGATATAATATGCCGTAAATTGAATCTCGTATCTCCGATATCATTAGGGAAATTTGATAAAGTAGGTGTACTATTACTTTTAATTGCCGCCCTGTATCTGGAAATTAACCTGCTCTGGCCAGGACGCGAGATTTCCCCGGCACCGTGATTTTACACCTCGAAGATGAATTTCACCAGGCGCGACGATCGATTGTTATTTTTCATCGACGTATCACGAATTGCGATTGCACCAAGACAATCGAGAATTACCATACGATGTCCGGTAGATGGGAATTTTCTCTCGCGTGTAAAATAATTGAACGTCCCTTCTCTCGAACATTTTCCATTCGCGGAGAAAAGTTTGAAATAAAAATTAGTCGCGGGGCAAATGTGCTGCGTTAAAATAACAACGAAACGATCGTGTAACAGTTTCAATTGGAAGCTTGTAATGATAAAAACGCAACGACGATGATAAATCGGGCAATGGAATTCCTTTGAATTTCGTAAAAATACATTGAACTTGATAGACGCGATAAGAGGACGAATTTTCCTCGTAACGTTTTATTTCGCAATTATTTTATAAACAGACGTCCCTAATAAGAAAAATCCTCGGTTATATTTTATTCCAACGTTTTTTTTTTCACTCCCATTGTTATTATAATGAATATATCATAATTAAATTACCATTATTAAACGTAATTGCGCGTTATTATTATAATGCTACGAGTAGATAAAATAAATTCTCCCGTTGAAAAATGGTTGCATGCGGAAAGAGCGTTTAGCCGTAGCTCTATCCTAACGTTATAATGTCACGTGCACTAAACAAATGAAACTAAAAATTAAATCCTACATTCTGTCGTTCGCAAAGAGTTCACAAATCGTGGCTGGCCAACAAGTTCGTTTAAAACAACGCCTACCTTCACAATCATATTTCTTCCCTATGCTCCAACATTATTTTCCCCCGGTCATTTTCGTTACGTTCACACCCCATCCCCTTAAACATTTCTCCCGATCATCCACCCTTTTACCCCCCTTCCACCCTTTAAACTCTGCCCCGACGTCAAGCGAGCCGATGATGAACCCGGTAAGAATCGTCAGCCTGCTAATTTTCCACCCTGCGGTCGCGCCACGCGCTTCACTTTTCCCACAGAATCGTCGTTCACCTGCTCTGCGTACGCGCACGCACACGCAGCGACGTGGACGCAGAGCAAACAGGTGAGCGAGCGAATTCAGCTGCACACGGGGGTCGGCGCATAGCTGCATAAATACGCGCAAATACGAGCAATAATAGATGAAGAGCATCGTGTACAGGCGGCCAGGTTGAATTTTAAAGAGAACCGCGTCATCTTCGTCCTATGGTAACCGCGTTATCCGCGTATTTGCTGTTGTTGCGTAGCCAACGTCGCGTACAAAGGCAGCAAAGCCTGGCTACGTGTATGTGTGTGGCCAGATTATTATATAGAGCGTCGTCGTCCCCTAACACGTGTTCCCCCGTGTGCACATAAATACAGCTATAGACACAGGTGTGCAGCCAATAGCGTGTTATACGCGAGTGTGACAGCCTCTAGTTAGCTTCAGGAATCTCGGTGCTCGTCAACGTCGCCGTTTCTCGTCGTCGTATTCCTTCCTTTTCCCTTCTAGTTTCCCCTATTTTCCTATTTCTCTCTCAATATTCTCGTCTCTGTTTCCCGGCTGAAAAGAAACACAGGCGATAACTGTGCGTAGCGGCTTCTGTCCCGCGTTACACCGGCCACACGTTGTTGTCGGATTTGTTGTTATTTTTTGGAGAAGAATTTCTCGGGGTCCGCGGGTTCGCCTCGACACAGTCGACTCTTTCATCGGAGTTCTGCGCTGTTTACTGGGATCTGCGCGTCCCTCGTTACGCGCTTTGTTTCACTCGCGAAGGTACGCGCGCGTGGATCATCGTCCACGAAGGTATAATATCGCGGAACGCGAACTCTGTCGATGAAAATACGCGGGACAACTGGAAATTCCGTAACTCGAAAACCTTTTTAGGATAAAGAACAGCGGTCCCGATGTAAAGATCGGAGGAAGACTCAGTTCAACTTGAATTATTTGCCACGCGTTCGGACTGCAATTTCGGACGGCCAGGCTCCTACGAGTCGAAGCTCAGCTTTGTAAGTCTACCGACTCTGCATCTCTTTTCCTTCGTTTCGTTTTATGAGCAAATAACGGAAACGTAATGTATCTTGTTTTATATTATTTTGTCGAATTACCACCATTTCACGTTTGGGAGAAGGTACATTGTTTTAAAAAACACGTCTGCGAAAGAAGGACACAGATATATCGATCGATCGACGCGAGCTGATGATTTTTCGTCGATCGAACGCGTAATTGCCATCGCCCCTCGCGTCTTAGCTTTCGCATTTGCCTGTGTCGCATAGAACAGTTGCAAGAGGAAGCTTTGAACCGAATACGAAGCTTCTGCACGTCGAATTTCTGTTCGTTAAAGCTTTTTTTACTCGGAAATTACGATAAGTAGAAAGCTCGACAACTCGAAGATTTTAGACTCTCCTCCCCCGTGCCTTCCATTTTCTCCAATTTCCCGTCCACCGCAAACGTCCTTCTTTCAAATCGAAATTTCGTAATTCGCTCCGTCGAAAAGAAAATAAAAAACGACGTCCGCGCGTCGAAGGCCAGTGGATCGGCGGTCGTAGGACGCGTGCCGCGTCGCCTTTGTTTCAGGTACGCGGTTTGTTTTCATTTTCAAGGAGCAATTAGACGTAGATCGTACAGCGTAAACACAGAAACGGTACGTGTCGTTGAAAGTCGTGAAAATTCGACGCCATCGTCCTACTCGTTTGTCTGTAGGGCACGAGCCAGTCGAGTTTCTCCTTCGGTTTCGGTAACACGTTTCGCCGTCGCGTTACGAATATTCGTCGCGAAATCTCTTCTAAACGATACGTGGCGCCATTTTACCTTCGTATTAGATGTTTTACGAACTCAGTGCCTTGCGTTTCAACAGCTGCGGCCCACCGACGAGCATCCCTGCACCGTTTTCCTGCCGCTTCTTAACCTGCGCTGCAGATGAGCCTCCGTTGGTGAGTCATTAACATTTTTTAATTAATATCGCGTTAATTTGCGTAAAAGTGCGTCGTCGAACGGAACTGCGTTTGTCCGTTTTTGTGGACGAATGCACGAGAAACGGGAGATTCTCGTACAACGCGATTAATACGTCGTACACGAATACGCGTTATGCGAATTTTTCCCTGTGACGATCGAAATCTAAAATAACGCGTTTGCAACTATCTTTACTATGCCAGTTTTTCTTTCCTATGTTTCATCGAATTGTATTTTAGAAATAAATGGCGTATGTACTTTAGTTGATTAAAATAGAAACGTTTTTCTAATGCGTGCGAAGGATCTTTTGTTTATTTATTTATTTGAAATTTAATAACATCGTAATTATACAAATTTGTCGTTTGGATTTGTTTCAATTGGACAATTCTTTTACGATCTTTATTTTTCGTTGCGACGTGTTCCTTTTGCTGGAATAGTAAATTTGCAACGATCGTTATTATGCCAATTTTTCTTTCCTATGTTTCATCGAATTGTATTTTAGAAATAAATGGCGTATGTACTTTAGTTGATTAAAATAGAAACGTTTTTCTAATGCGTGCGAAGGATCTTTTGTTTATTTATTTATTTGAAATTTAATAACATCGTAATTATACAAATTTGTCGTTTGGATTTGTTTCAATTGGAAATTTTTTTCGTCGCAACGCGTTCCTCTTGCTGGAATAGTAAATATTCATTTTCAGTCATTTCAATGTATCCATTCTATGAATATTATTTTATTTATTATACGAAATTATCCATTTCACGAAAACAGTAGCGTTATAGAAACTGCGCTATACGGCAGCCACTGTATCTAAACTGTTTTCTCTCCATTTATCGATTATGATGCTTTTCGTTTATATTTCAATGATAATAGGAGTTTGTTGTTACTCGAAATTCCAAAGAAATTCCAAGGTGTCTATAATTATAGTGTCTATATTTAAATTCCATTTATAATATCAGGTTGTCCGATAAGTTCCTTTCGTTTTATAAGGAAATAATAGACGCACAAGTTCATTGAATTATGCAGGAAAATAATAATAGAAATAGAACGGATAGAAAATGGATGATACTTAACACGTTGACGCCGGCAAGACCCACCGGTGGATCGATGGTGGGTCTCACATGTATTTTGTGAAATACACGGCGGTGGGTCTCATTCGTATTTTGTGAAATACATGGCGGTGGGTCTCATTTGTATTTTGTGGGACACATGTGAGACCCACCGCCGCCCCACGAAACAGACGGCGAATTCGGGCACAGCCCCACGGAGAAACGTGTTAATTCAATAAAATAACACAAAACAGAAATTGTTGTTCATCTATCATCGTCCTATAAAACGAAAGGAACTTTTCAGACAATTTAATATTCCGCAGTTCTGTATCGAACGTTATAGTAGAAACTTATAGAAAATGGAAACGAGAGTTTTCACAATACGATTAGTCGAGTTTACGGCTGTTTCTCGTATTTGCTCGGTCGCCACTGTCGCTGAATTCAATCAACGGGTCGTTTAATCGGCGGACTAAAATTTTGTTGCAGCGAACGCGAGTTCTATAGCGGGCTTTTAGAATTCATTTAGCGCGACAATTTTTCTCGAACATAGCGAGCTTAGTTGCGTTTCGATTAGCAAAGTTCGTAATAAAAATTCGCCCGTTTGAAGATCACGGGAGGAGCACGTTGTTAGCGTTGATTTACTGTTCCCCATTCGAACATCCCAGTCTTTTCTCGATTTCTGTTTAAAACGGGAGATTAAGTGAAAAGCATAATTGTTAAGACAAGCAGCGTTCGAATGTTATTCAACACGAGAAATATTGTAAGAGTTTCAAAGCGAACGAAAAGAGCCGCGTTTAGCTTCGAAATGAAATAAAAAGACAATTTTCATATCGTGCGATTGATCGACGCGGTGTTATTGTATTTTAAAACCATTTCGCTTAAAAAAGAAAAAGAAAAATATAGGAAACGTGACTTTTCATGTTCTCCACATTTCGCTTATCTTTTTATTGACTGCGAGTTATCTCGTCGTAAAAATTCATCGTTTGATATGACGCGCGATCGTATTAAAAATCAGAATTTCAATGTCGATACTTGCCGTATGCAAATGACGATAGAAATTTAATAATTCGATCCTAACGGTAGACAGACAATGACGTCAGATTTTCTGGCGAACAGTTCTCCTTAATATTTCAATTCCAAAAACTGATATTTATTATTCAGGAACGTAAGCACGTGCGGTTCTGAGTTTATCATCGATTCGATCTTTTCGATGGATCGATCGATAAATAAATTAGGTGCTTGAAGAAATTATTATCGTCACGGTGGTGACGATTAAAAATCGTTCTCGCTGATAAATGTTTCTATAGGGTTTCTATAGGGTTGTACATTATTTTTAGAAGATCTGCAGAATTTTTTAAAATTATTTTTTAATTCTGTTAGTATATCTAAATAAAAATGAATTTTCTTAAATTTATTATTAGAAAAATTAATTTATATGTTTGATATTTACGCACAATTTTAATATGTAGCCTATGCTACAATTAATATATAAAATATATATATTTAATATTTGTATAGATTATTAATATACAATAAATTATGCACTCAATATTTATAGTTCAAAATTTGTTAAGACTTTTAGCAGAAGTATAATCATTTGCCTATTGAACTCGTTTAATGACACGAGTAGACATAAAAAATGTACAATCTTTTTTATATTTTTTTTTATTATAACAACGTTATAACAAAAGGTGGGAAAAATAAGAAGAAGCAACAGGAAGATTAATTTTAATTTTTGTATTAGTATGGAATTAGAGAATTATTCTCATGTTATAAATAACTAACTACGTGTGTGTGTGTGTGTGTACGTGAAAATTGCACCCTCATTTATGGTTATTAGAACACGAATATTAGGAAATTAATGAAGCTTAAAGAGTTATTTTGAAAACTCGTATGTTCAACGCGATAATAAAAATTTAACGAAAAATCTGGGTCAACAAACTGAACATAAATTCCTCTCAGTCTCCAAATATTTCAATAAATTTCTTTTTTCACACACGCGCACACATTTAAATTTCCACTAAAATTCATAGACATCCTCGGTCTAACTCTCAGTCAGCTCGGTAGCTTGATTAGATCATTAGATTAATGACTACGATAGTTTCAATTAGCTGTCTGAATTTTCGAGTATTCGATTTTAATTTCTACTTTACGTTGCACACAGCGAACCTCTTGCCGATCGGTGAGTAAGGTCAGTAAGCAATCGATAAATCGAAAAGTGGAGGCAAATAAAATTAAATTGTTTTTGGAAAATAATATTATTTATTGAGAAAACGCGTCACGTGTACCGCTGTGCTATCACGTGAAACTGTACGATATTTGAATTTTAACGTTTCCGAGACTCGTCGACCTGCGATAAAAAGAATTTTGTATTTTAAAAAATCGACGCAAGCCCATTACGTAGTTTGATTTGATAGAATAATTGAAGCAGATTTATCTACGCACATGTCGAACCACGACCGGGGCACATGCTACTCGCAGCCTAATTTAGAGAACTGATCGGGTAACATAGAAATGCAGTATGAATTGTTCGCATAACTGTGCCGTTGATTTTCACGCGGTTAGAAAAAATTGGAAAATGCGCACAACACGTGAAAATATATGAAATATCCAAAGTATCTGGCATTCTGACTGTCCAACAAGCAAGACAATTTCCTATCAAGATTTTTTACCTTTGCGTCCAATTACGTTCTGAGAAATCGGAATTTGCATAAAAATCCGCAACGTGGCGTATTTCACGTGAACAGCGTTCTCAAGCAAAAGGAAATTTTATTTCCCAACGATACTCGCGCAGTGTCCTTTTTTTCGCTGACGCTGTTCCATTAAAATTGAAAACGAGCGAACCTCGATCGTCGCAAGGACAACAATGCCAGCTCGCGATAATCACACGTTCCGTTGAAACCGGCAGATTCCGCGACGCTTATGAACGAGAATGGAAATACCGCGGTGTCCAGGATGAACCAAACTCTTGTTACAAGAAGAGCAACAAGCTAAGCTAAGCTTCTTGATCCGGCGCACCAACCACGTAACAACGTTACACGGCGGCCGCAGTAAATGCAAGAGGACAGCAGACGCGGTGAAATAGTTGATGGACTATACAGTGCATAGCGCGATACAGGTGCACGAGACACGTGTTCTTGTGCGGCTCGACAAGATCGTCGGATTCCTGGCGAGAAAGCGAAACGCGACGATCACGACAATACGACGCCTCGTTGGTCGCATCGAACGATTGTGCTTTACATCTGCCCAGGGTATCTGTATCGACTTTGTCACGCGTCAAATAAGATTTTCATACGCAACGTGAGAAATTCACGTGAAATTCATTTGGCGGGAAAATTGTTTTCTCGATTGGTCGTGTCCAGAGACACAGAGGAGGCCATTGTTCGTATCGATATCCGGTCGACTTGATCGAATCGTTGCGAGAAAAGCGATTTCGAGTAAGCGACGAGACAGGAATTGCCGACAATGTTGGGCAATGTTTTCTTAGACGCGCGCCGTTCGGTATGGCGTTACGCAAGCTTTTTGAAAAAGCTCGGCTCCGCTGGCGCGCGTTTGCGAGCCCATGAAACTCGTTACGCAAGAGCCCGGAATCGCCAGTTACTTTCTCGACGATCGTTGCACCGTTCACCTGGCACCGGTACACACTTGGCTTGGCCGGCGCAAGCACATGTTGCAGACGATGCTTGGACAACGATGCTGCTACACGAAATTTCCTTATTTAACGTACTGGCCGTTGTCTAAGAAAGAATTACGCAAATGACTGTCATTCGGCCGTCGTTTCAACCTTGTTACGTCTGCCGGCTTATTTTTTAACCGCTTCGTTTATGGTAATCCCGTGTTTTTATCGTCTAAGTTTCGTGAAAATGTAAGGACTCGCTGTTAACTTGGAAATATAGCTAGCAGAGCCTTCCATAATTAGTGGAACTAACAGGGGACAAGAATGTTCGGATAATGGGACCATCTCTTTTCTTATGTTAAATTCCATTCGTTCGAGGGCAGATCCTCGCGTACCAACGATAAAAGCAAACGACGCTTGGGAATCTTTTAGGATACTGACAAGTCTGATAAATAAAAATTAGAAAATCTAACTAATTGGTTGTATGTTAGAAAAATTCACCAAATTGTCCAAAAGGGTTTAACGATAAAAGTTTGGGAATTTTTTAGAATACTGACAAGTCTGATAAATAAAAATTGGAAAATCTAACTTAACTAATTGGTTATATGTTAGAAAAATTTATCAAATTGTCCAAAAGGGTTTAAAGATAAAAGCAAACGACGTTTGGGAATTTTTTAGAATACTGACAAGTCTGATAAATAAAAATTAGAAAATCTAATAAGAAAAATTTACCAAATTGTCCAAATGGTTTTAACGATAAAAGCAAACGACGTTTGTGAATTTTTTAGAATACTGACAAGTCTGATAAATAAAAATTGGAAAATCTAACTTAACTAATTGGTTATATGTTAGAAAAATTCACCAAATTGTCCAAAAGGGTTTAACGATAAAAGCAAACGACGTTTGGGAATTTTTTAGAATACTGACAAGTCTGATAAATAAAAATTAGAAAATCTAATAAGAAAAATTTACCAAATTGTCCAAATGGTTTTAACGATAAAAGCAAACGACGTTTGTGAATTTTTTAGAATACTGACAAGTCTGATAAATAAAAATTAGAAAATCTAATAAGAAAAATTTACCAAATTGTCCAAATGGTTTCAACGATAAAAGCAAACGACGTTTGTGAATTTTTTAGAATACTGACAAGTCTGATAAATAAAAATTAGAAAATCTAATAAGAAAAATTTACCAAATTGTCCAAATGGTTTTAACGATGAAAGCAAACGACGTTTGGGAATTTTGTAGAATACTGACAAGTCTGATAAATAAAAATTAGAAAATCTAACGAGAAAAATTTACCAAATTGTCCAAATGGACAAATTCTAAGGTACAAATTAAATAGTAATAATAAAAAATTGGTTACACGGTAGGCACTTTTTCTGGGGCGCAAGTAAATAGTCTTCAAGTACAAACCTTATTTTCTTTTTTCCTGTCGTTTATTTTTCTCGTTCTTTGCTGTATGTCATACGAGTCTTGCGATCACCTTCGTTCACTAACATGTGAACTTTTTCATGAATTTCTTTCAGGCTGCCTACTGTTTACACCTTTTTTCGGTGTCCTGGAGAACGTTTTCCTTGTCTTTGTTTCTTCTTCTTCTTCTTCTTCTCCTTTTCCTTTCTCCTTCGATGATCCTCGAGTATCGATCATTCGCAAAGTACTATAATAAACAGTTACTATAAATAGGATCGCGCCTAATCTTTGCTTCTCGCCGTTGTCATCCGAATATGCTCGATATACCCGGTGGCACAAAGGGATAAGCGATTTCCGTGGAAAAAATATGACAGAAACGCGGCGGGAAGGTTCATTTCCATGCTGCTTTGTCCCAAACAAATTCACGTGGAAAGTGCGTAGGGTGCGAGCGCACTTTATTAAATTCGGTTCAGCGAGTATCACTGCAAGCTAGAAAAATAACGAGTCGCATTGTTAAAAAGTTATTTCCCCCCTCCCCCTGATGGACGTATCAAATATTGTTCGGCAATTAATAGGAGAAAGGAATTGCATTAATCACTTAAGCGAGGAAATAAAATAAATTTTCTCTGTGTTTTCTATAAAAGTATTTCTATAAAACTGCAAACGTAATATCGTCGCGTACCTACGCATTCGCCACTGGCCGGCCATGTATTTTTCAAATTAATTTCTTATTTCTCATTTCTTCGCGCGAAACTGATCATTTTCCTTCTGTTTTCTCTTCCTCGTTTCAGCCACGCGTGTAACGTCCGTTTTTTTTTATTTACTCGAAAGCGCGCAATATTTTGGGTCAACACGCAGCACGCACCGATATCACACCCAATGAACATGATCGAAAAATCATAATGTATCGCGCGAAACTTTTTGAGTAGAATACCGATCGGAGCGTAAACTTGTATAAAAATAACGTTGGGAATATTATTTCATGCGTATTGTTTTTCTCCATTGTCCGTGGAAACGTGGCTTTTCGAAAATATCGACGTGGCTGGTTCGGCGAATTTTTATTTCACGTTAACAAAGTAGTCCCATTCGGTTTAGAGGAAGTTGTGTCAATTAGAAGGTAGAAGTAATAGAAAATTAGCGATCGTCGTACGAAATATCGAAAATTCGAACGATCCTTCCTTTCCATCTTTTTCCCCCGTTTGCTCGCGTGTATTTGAAAACATCGCTCAGTGTATTTGAGTTTATCGTTGCCCATTTTTCTTTCTCGTTTTTTCCGACTCGATCCTGTCTATTGTTGCGAACGGGGTGAATTTTCAAGGCGAGGCTCGCGCCATTTGAAAATTAATAGAAATTCAATTGATAAATAAATTGATTTCTCCCACTAATTAACCGCACGATTTTCAACGACGTTGGGAACGTTAGATCTCACGCGGAGAGTCAAAGAATTTGTTGAACTAATTAATGAAATTAATTCGAAACATTTAGAAACAGAAAGAACGATATTTAAATTGTTGGATTAAGAAAAGAAAGAGTTGGACGATGGAACGTTTAAAACTCGTGTTAACCTCGATGTTAATGGATGAAACTTGAGGCTGAGATTAACGAAGCTTCATGTACTAAAAACATTAACGTAGAAACGAAGTTATATCAACGGCAACGGATAAATTCATTTTCCGTAGCTTCTCGTCGAATGATGATAAGAGACGAGTTTTTATTCGAACAGCCAGTAAATATTTAATTACTCGAATATGATTTAATTGTTGAAATAATTATTTAATTATTGAATTGTTTATCGTTGGAAAATACGTAGGCGAAAACATGGCGAAAAACGTAGGAGCTTGATAAAATACAATAGGATTCGGTAGTAGTAGTATTGGTAGAGGTTAAATGAAATTCGCAACACTTGCGTTATTTACAATTATACGCGCGATACATCCGCTTTGTAGAATCGTTGCTGTCAGCGCTTAATTTATAATTCCGGTGAACAAATAATTCCCTCTCGATAACAAGCGTCAGTCATTTTATCAAACCATTACAATAATATATAACGTGTGGTAATTTATATAACAATGTCCGTCCACCTTACAATGCACAAATAGAACAATAGATAAAAAGCACGTGTTCGCTTTGCAACAGGATATTTTTATATTTGTAATTGGTGGACGAATTTCGAATTTCACGGACGGTCGACGTTGTTCGTAGAAGATAGAAAATACTTTTCGGCAAATGCAACAAGCTCTGTGTGAACGATCAACGAAGCGATTGTTCCTCCAGATTCACTGCGATCATTTTTATTTCTTATATTAGGTCGTCCGAAAAGTTTCTTTCGTTTTATAGGAAAATAATGGACGCGCTGTATTATCTCGTCCATTTTATTCTATCAAACTAAAGATCGCAACGTTCCACAGACTAAGATTAAAAGACGAGTCTGCGAAAGAAAGACGCTTTTCCGACGACCTAATATTTTCTGCCTCAACCTCGATTTTCGCGCACGGATTTCAACGCGCAGAAATGCACAGACCGCACGTTTCCACGTGTGAGATTTCCAATCTGAATTTATAATGTTACACGTTTCATATTAATTATGTTAGCGAATGTGCGAGGTCCTCTGGACTTATTCGTGGAAAGTGTCTCTATGAAAATCCATACAGCAAACAATCGAGTGACGCGTGCTCCTTGGACATCGCCGAGCAACGATAAAACGTGGCGATAAAATTGTTATCACTTCGTGCCATTCCTGGAGCATAGAGCTCATCCTGGCTTCGCATGAACATGTTCCTTCATTTTCGTCTACGTTCAAGCGTCCCTTTCAAGCTGCTAGAGAGACAAAGAAAAGTAGTATCCGGTGAATTGGCGATGAAATTTCCACAATATGACTGTAACATCGGATGGGTTTAACGGAGAAATCGATCCGCCGTGTAAACCGCATTTCTCCGCTGCATTCTTTCGGCCGAAAGATTCTCACGCTTCGATATTCGTCCCATTATATTCCTTTCATTATATTTTAACATGGCGACTTTCCTTTGGCGCGCTTCGCGACAGGAATCGTCCGGTTTCCGCTTCTCGGAGCTGCACCTTTCAACTCGTCGTCATCGTCCTCGTCCTTTGCACGCTCGTCTGCCTCGACGTCGCGATTCTGATTGGACATAACGGCGGTGCCGTGCCGTTTATCCGTCTGTCGACGTAACGAGGTAGCGCTGCGACGACGCCGATTCCAGCTCGCTGACGCAGATCCGACGCCCACGCGCGGCGAATTCCCTCGCTCTACGCCTTCACGTCTAACCTTTGCCGGCCACGTTTCCCCTGCTGCACGGCTATCCGCCTCGTTTTCGTTCTCCGTTTATCCGACAAAAATATTGCTGATTTCACTGGTGACGAGAAAGCGGCGAAAGAAGCAGCACGCTGCTGCACGCATTGGCGACCGTGTAAATCCAGTAACAGGTGTTAACTTGTAAATCCGACCGATGTTTATATGATTTCTTATTTTTGCCCGGCCAAGTAAAAAGCTAGAGAAGCTCGACGCTGGTTTGTTTCGTTCGTTAAGCGTCGCTTCATCCGCATGTTTTACGTCTTTCCGTATATTTTATTCTGTGTGTTAACACAGGCTTCGATTCTGTCCATTTCCCTCTGTTCCGTGCAATTTTACCGCGTTTTTTTAATTATCTTTGAACAGTGCGACTCTCATTGCTTAGAAAACGGATACTTTTCCACTTGGAAAGGCAACGCGACTGTTAATCGCACACGCGCCATTGAACTTTAAAAAGAGAAAAGAAGAAACGAAAACGCATTCTTCTCTCTCCCCTTTGACTTTTTTCCTGTAACCGCGCTGGTAACGGAGTTTTTAATATGAAAAACAGTTGCTCATTTTTGTTAGAGTTGCTGGAACCATCGGCAAAGAATCGTAGGAAATATTCGTCGATTCTTTTGCAATGCAGCAAGTTGTTGGAGGACGCGATCGCAATGATCGAATCCGGCTCGGATGGAACAAAAGGGACGACGGTACATTTGCAATAGATTAAAAGCAGGATTTTGTTGTCTGATTTAATAACGCATCGGTGGTATTGGTTTGGCCGTATGTGATAAATGCTGAAATCGCAGGGGCTTAGCAGCGACTTGTTTCGTTTCGTTGAGGAATTATCGTTGCGCGAATTATTCTTCCAATATACATACAATTAATTCGATGGTAAAATTAGCTGTTGTGCGCCGAGGATGTTCGATACGATCGCGCGGCGTCGTTTGCTCCGTTAGATAGATCTATTTACAATTTAAACCGCGATCGTTCTTCGATGGAGAGCGTTTTCTTAGAGAAATTGGCGAGCGAAAAAATAATTTTGGTACGAACCGTTGTGAATAACTCGAGCAAGGAACAAAGAATTTCAGAGACGCTTCACACGGAATATTGTACGTTTGCGTGAAATTGGAAAAATGATTTTAGAGAAATTTGCCAGAATACAACGATGCAGAACGGTAACGAGACAGATCTCTTTCGAATTATTCATCTTAAAGGAGCGGAGGATTAGTTTCGTTACGCGCGCATACGTCGTTAGATTTAATAAAGAAGTTTAATCTACAAACACAGTCTTCATTAAGCCATTAAACTTTTTCAATAAATCTCTTCCTTCCGCAGCAATTCTGTTGCCTTTCCGACCATCTTCTTTCCACCAGCCAACATTCCTCATGCCAAGAATTGACCAACAGGAATATCAACTCTTCTGCATCATAGAAGGTGTCTCCTAGTTCTGTCTTCGAGTTTTGCTTTCCAATTTTGTCTTCGAGTTCTGTCTTCGAGTTCTGCCTTACAATTTTGTCTTCGAGTTCTGCCTTCGAGTCCTGTCTTCGAGTCCTGTCTTCGAGTTCTGTCTTCGAGTTCTGTCTTCGAGTTCTGTCTTCGAGTTCTGCCTTCGAGTTCTGCCTTCGAGTTCTGCCTTCGAGTTCTGCCTTCGAGTTCTGTCTTCGAGTTCTGTCTTCGAGTTCTGTCTTCGAGTTCTGTCTTCGAGTCCTGTCTTCGAGTTCTGTCTTTGAGTCCTGTCTTCGAGTTCTGCTTTCCAATTTTGTCTTCGAGCTCAGTTTCCCAATTTTGTCTTCGAGCTCAGTTTCCCAATTTTGTCTTCGAGTTCAGCTTCCCAATTTTGTCTTCGAGCTCAGCTTCCCAATTTTGTCTTCGAGTTCTGCCTCCCAGTTTTGTCTTCGAGCTCAGCTTCCCAATTTTGTCTTCGAGTCCTGTCTTCGAATTTTATCTTCGAGTTCTACTTTCCAATTTTGTCTTCGAGTTCTGCCTTCCAGTTTTATCTTCGAGTTCAGCTCCCCAATTTTGTCTTCAAGTTCAGCTTCCCAATTTTGTCTTCGAGCTCAGCTTCCCAATTTTGTCTTCGAGCTCAGCTTCCCAATTTTGTCTTCGAGTTCTGCCTCCCAGTTTCGTCTTCAAGTTCTGCCTTCCAATTTTGTCTTCAAGTCCAGTCTTCGAATTTTATCTTCGAGTTCTGCTTTCCAATTTTGTCTTCGAGTTCTTTCTTAGAATTTTATCTCACAATTGTGTCTTGCAGTTGTGCCTAGAATTTGTCAAAGTCGAATGTCTGTAAATCTGGAAAACCCAGTTGAAACTAAAAGTATTGGAACCGTGTTCGAGCTCACCTTTCGTAAGGTTCTCGCCACAGTTTGGCAGTTAACGTTTTTGGAGAAGCAAAAGTTAGAACAGTCTCGTCGAGATAACTGAGCTGTACTCGTGTGTTGAGAGCGCATTGCTCCACTTGTGGTTCTTCTATTTGCGGTCGTAGAAAAGTTGGTATCATTTACGATCGTAGAAAAATCGCTGATATTTGAGGTTGAACGAAGCAGAAAGTGAGCCCTCTGAAAACATCGCCACTTGCTACCGTTCCACTTTCATTCGTAGGGAAAATTAGCGCAACTTTCTGTTTGCTGAGCGGCTTATCAACTTTGATTTAAGTATCAACATTCTTCACTGTACCAAGATTTTACTTACAACATTATCTAACACTATTTTCAATTGTTGCTACGGAATACCATACACAATATCGAAATTTATTTAATTTATCAAATTTATTTTAATAAACATATATTTATTTTATATAAAATTGACATTAAACTTAAATATTACACTCCGTACCATCGTGTAGAAATTTAGATCCCAACGTCCTAGTCTCAGAAGTATAGAATTTTCAAATTATACTAAATTATACTAAAGACAACTAAGAACATTGATATGAAAAATTCAATTGGTTCTTTAAATAGCCTCGAAAATATTTCTCTGGTTGCTTGAAAATCATTTCGCCTATAAAGAAACCGGGCTCCACGAGAGGATTCGAAGATTCTTTTCGGTAAAATTTCTAGTTTCTGACGCACATCCTGTCGCAACTTTCTCCCGATCGTCTCTCTCCTACGTCGGTGATAAACAAGAAAGGGGAAAACATAATATAAATTGAGAGAAGCTGTCAAAAACGTGGACGAGATTGCGTAAGAGGCGTGCACGGACGAGATCCGCGCAACTTTGATTATTTAAATGCGCGATGGGAACATCTAATCTGATAGTCGCTGGCGAAACATATCGCATGAAGTATGATTCATTGTCCCGCGATGCAATTAAATATTGTCTTCTCCCTCCGCGGTCCAGTTCTGCTCGATTTCTTTTTGATTCAGGCTGCCTCGTGGGAATGAGAAACCGTCGGCGTTTTTCACTTTTCTCTCCGCCTCGCTTAGTTTCACGCAGCGCGACTCTGACGCCTACGCACTGTGCCGCTTCTTTCTTCATTTCCATTTGATTTCTTCGCGTCTTCTCGCCTACAGCCAGAAAAATCCTCACTTCTTCTTTACGTCGCTTGTTTGTTTTATCTCTTTCTTTGGAAAACATGTCATTGGTCGATTTTATTTATCTGAATGTTTAATTAGTTTTTCTATTTAATTGCCTTGTGGAAGCTGTCGAGGTTTCTTAATTTTTCATTTCTTCCGTTTCTTTCGAACTTTTCTATCTTCTACATTCACGCGGCAAACTACCTTTTCTTCATTTCCATTTGATTTCTTCGCATCTTCTCGCCTACAGCCAGAAAAATCCTCACTTCTTCTTTACGTCGCTTGTTTGTTTTATCTCTTTCTTTGGAAAACATGTCATTGGTCGATTTTATTTATCTGAATGTTTAATTAGTTTTTCTATTTAATTGCCTCGTGGAAGCTGTCGAGGTTTCTTAATTTTTCATTTCTTCCGTTTCTTTCGAACTTTTCTATCTTCTACATTCACGCGGCAAACTAGCTTTTCTTCATTTCCATTTGATTTCTTCGCATCTTCTCGCCTACAGCCAGAAAAATCCTCACTTCTTCTTTACGTCGCTTGTTTGTTTTATCTCTTTCTTTGGAAAACATGTCATTGGTCGATTTTATTTATCTGTATGTTTAATTAGTTTTTCTATTTAATTGCCTCGTGGAAGCCGTCGAGGTTTCTTAATTTTTCATTTTTTCCGGTTCTTTCGAATTTTTCTATTTTCTCTACATTCACATTTTCTTCTGTTTTATTTGCATTTAATTTCGGAAAAAATCGCACAGAGGGGAATGTTAAAATAACGATAATAAGCTTCACTAGTTTCTCAGCTTCCTCTCTTCAACTGCAGATCTCAGCACAGCGAGAAAGTTGTAAACTCAAAAAGAGAGTAAATCAATAGTTCGATTAATATAAATCATATTCGATTAATCTTGCCACGAAATTGTGTTCTATATATCACGTCCAATCATTATCAATAATAAGACAACGGCATTAAATATTTTATTAGACGAAATTTAATCGAAAAATTTAATGGAAAGTTATTTCTTACCTGCAACGTCGTCAAGAAATTCAAGATTTATGACTACAATTAAACCTCTCTCTCTCTCTCTCTCTAGGTATATAAATCAAAATAATATTATTCTTTACACAATCTCCGTTCCCTTTCCTTATCTCTTTCTAAATTTGTTTAATTGCCAATAAGTGAAGCAGCGTTGCAGCGATCAAACATTTAAGGAAAGAGATCGCTAGAACAGCGGCAAACTATATTCGATGCAGGAATTATCATCAGCCTATATTTGATGGCTTTGGCGATATAATAAATGCAAACAAAGCAGAGCGTGGTCGACGGCGAAGCTAATTCTCGGTAAATTTCGCAAAGTGTGGTGTACTACGGCAGCCATCGATTTGTTGTGTCAACGCGATCAAATAAAACACGCGTTTTATCGCATAAACCATAAACGCCGCTATTAATTAGTTGACATTCGATAGCAGTACAATTTACCGGCCGCTTTTTTCACCTGTTAAACGTTTCACAGATGAAGATATCGAATCGATAAGATACCCGATGAATGCACGACGAGAGATATTCGTAATGCGGCTTGTAAATGATCCTATGCGCGTTGCTTCTTTCTAATTAAAATCAATGACGTGTGTGCTATGTAGATTGCAGGGAATCTGGAAAATCATTAGAACGTTATTTCTAAGAATTCCGATAAGGCGGCGTCGATCCACGATAAACACTGATAACGTGAACTAACATTTACACTTCGTAATTAAAATCATTGATGTGCTGATGATGTACGTGCTGCTCGTCGTGTGCCGCCCGTTCATAAATATTAGGACAGTAATTAAAGGCTTTGGTAAATCTGGGAAATCGCCTTAGATTTATGTTATTTGTGAGAAGATTTTTCAAGAATGTCGATAAGAGGGCTACTACGTCAATCGCTGGTAAATATTTATAAAGCTGCTTCGCACATTGACACTCGTAAACAAACATTTGTAATTAAAATCATCGGCGCGTGTATAATAATCCCATTCATAAGTGTTAAGACGCTTAGAAAACACGTTGGAAAGTTATTTTCTGAAAATATCGACAAGCTACTACGCCGATGATTCACCGTGAACATCGATAATGTGCCTCGATAACTCGCATTTCTTCTATGTAATTGCAATCGTCGAAGTATTACGGCAATAATTACGAAGAACTTGAGTAGTAAACCTGGAAAATCATCGGGAAATTTCTCGCCTTATCGCGAACGATTTTCAATAGAATTTCTCCGCCTTTTTGTCTAATCGAATCCAACGGAACCTTCTCTACGGCATTTGAGTTAGAAATCTGGACAGCTCCAACGGGTAATTACCATAATTAATCAATTAATTAATACATTTTACATTAAAAAACAGTGCCTGAAGAAAATTATATTATTTTTTCGGATCGCAGTCGGATCGGTCGCTTCGTTAACAGTTTGTTTGATTTACGCTTCGTATGAAAGTAATGCGCGTGGAGAATATTTATGGACAATTTTTCTGTTACATTGCAACTGTGTAATGCCGACGAGTAGATCCGCGATATTGGAAATTTGACTTGCCAACGGATACCGTTAATAATCGTTTCGTTGAGGAATTCTTGTTTACTTTTCTATCGCTCCGGCAATAATTATTTCTCGCGTCGGCGATTATAAAATCAACGAAATCCGATGGATATTAATTAATCAGCTCCGTTGCTAACGAAAGGCTGGCTAAATTTAGAACAGGCCACGATTAGGATCAACACCGTGATCTCAACTATTGTTTCGTCAAGACGTTACTTACTTCCGCGTGCTACCGATGTTCAACATTATGTTTGGTGAATGCAATAATTAAATCTCTACATTGTTCAGGCGAATGCAGCATTCCGTTGCAGTTTACAGTACAGAACGAGACCATTCTCTAACAAAGTGAGCACCGTTACTTTCAGACGCTGTTCAAACGTTTTATTCTTACAACCGCGTTATTCTTCGCTCGATTCTAATTTATTATTTGCTCATCCATTACGATTGTTTATTTATTTATAGCGTTATAAAACGCTGGAAGGTCTTGTGTGTTCGTGCATTGGATAAAAAGGGATGAAAGAGTGGCGCAAAAATAGCTGATTAGCCGCGGCACTGGGAAGAATTAATTTTTCCAATTTCCCTGCGTCTGTTCGCGCCACGCAGAAATTACTTCGCGAATTTTCACCGTCTTTCTTCTCCTCCATGGCTTACTACAGCTACCAGGAAGTAAAACAAAGTACGCGTTCCATCTCGATCCGTTTCGCAGAAGCTGACGAGCAGCTGAGTCGTGTGCGCTGTGCCGTGTTCGCCAGACGTCGTCGTTTGCACCGTTTTTCCTTCGAAATCGAACCTTTCTACTACGAAGAATTAGCTAAACGTTAGCGCAAAAAGCACGGGTTTCTGTCGGAAAAGTAGCTTTCTACATATCGGTACGTGTCCGGTTTATGCGAACGATCAAAGCCAAAGACGAACCATAATCTTCCCAATATATCTGTGGCAAAGCGACGGTGGTTTTCGTCGCGCAGTGTCAACAGCGTTCTCCATTTCGAATTTCGCGGCGACGAGGAACGGAGTTCCGCGACGAACGCGGCGGAACGTTCGAAAGGAGCAGCCGCGTGGCGCTTTTCCCGCCGCGACGAGCGGCTTGTCGCTGCCACAAAGAGCGCACAAACGCGGCGGAGGCCTTCGACTGCTGTCGGTGGTATGTGAAAGGAGAGTCGGCGGAGATATTTCCTTGGGTTAACGGGCGCGACGAGGAAAGAATCGCGTGGCGCGAGAGGGAGGAAAGGCGAGGCGGTCGCGCGCGACTCGCCGAAGAGCGAGAACCTCGAAGAGACGGCTGACGAGGATGGAGCGACTCCGGTCTCGTGAAAGAGGCAACGGAGGAACGAGTCTTGCAGCAGCTAGAAAAGAGGAAGAGGAGGGAGGGAGTGATCGGGCTGCTTGATCGGTGTAGATATGTGCGTGTACGTGGCGGACGAGCGAGTAGAGGGGAAAGAGCAGGGAGGGTAAATTTATCTGTTGGCGCCGCGCTGCCGAGAGGAGCCTCGCACTACCGACCACGGTTTTACTGTTCTCAGTCGCGCCGTTACACCAAACTTTCGGTCCTATCGGCCCCGTTAGCGCTTTTCCTGCGCCCCGCGAAACGACGCGTGCTCAGCCTCGCGTTCCTACCACCAACAGGTTAACATTGCCAGAACACGGCGATGGTACAACACGAGTCATAGCTTTGACTCCAAGTGGACGATACAACGTTCTCTTGCTTTCTGAGTTTTCCGTCCAGTCGACCTCTTGCTCGTTAGCGACTAGTTAAGTAGCTTCTGAAGCAGATTTCATCGCTTCAAGGTTCAGGTTGGTGGATTCTGGCTGGTGGAAATTTGACAACCAGTTGGAAAGTTGGAGGTTTTATTCGTAACGGGCAACTGTGCGCTGCTATTGACTGGGCAGAACTCTGCTCAGTGTGTTGCCGAGCAGTGGTTCTTGTAGCCTAGTCGCCAGGATGATAGTATGACCAGGACAACGGTCAGGGAGCGATGATGAGAATAAGGGTCGTAGTTCAGGGTGATTCAGGAAGGAGAAACAGAGATTAGGGTGTTTGTTGAAGCATGAGTCTGTAATGTTTGTTGCAGGATAGGTTTATGTTTGTTGCAGGATGAGTCTATGATGTTTGTTGCCGCATGAGTCTATGATGTTTGTTGCAGGATAAGTTTATGTTTGTTGCAGGATAGGTTTATGTTTGTTGCAGGATGAGTCTATGATGTTTGTGGCAGCATGAGTCTATGATGTTTGTTGCAGGATAAGTTTATGTTTGTTGCAGGATAGGTTTATGTTTGTTGCAAGATAAGTCTATGATGTTTGTTGCAGAATAGGTTTATGTTTGTTGCAGGATAGGTTTATGTTTGTTGCAGGCTAAGTCTATGACGTTTGTTGCAGGCTAAGTCTATGACGTTTGTTGCAAGATAGGTTTATGTTTGTTGCAAGATGAGTTTATGATGTTTGTTGCAGGATAAGTCTATGATGTTTGTGGCAGCATGAGTCTATGATGTTTGTTGCAGGATAAGTTTATGTTTGTTGCAGGATAGGTTTATGTTTGTTGCAAGATAAGTCTATGATGTTTGTTGCAGGATAGATTTATGTTTATTGCAGGATAGGTTTATGTTTGTTGCAGGCTAAGTCTATGACGTTTGTTGCAAGATAGGTTTATGTTTGTTGCAAGATGAGTTTATGATGTTTGTTGCAGGATAAGTCTGTGACATTTGTTGCAGGATAGGTTTATGTTTGTTGCAAGATGAGTTTATGATGTTTGTTGCAGGATAAGTCTGTGACATTTGTTGCAGGCTAAGTCTATAACGTTTGTTGCAGGATAGGTTTATGTTTGTTGCAAGATGAGTTTATGATGTTTGTTGCAAGATGAGTTTATGATGTTTGTTGCTGGATAAGTCTGTGACATTTGTTGCAGGATAAGTCTATGACGTTTGTTGCAGGGTAGGTTTATGTTTGTTGCAGACTACGTCTGTGACATTTGTTGCAAGCTAAGTCTGTGACGTTTGTTGCAGCAAGAACGAGGAGTTGGTCATCCAACAAAGTCTTCGACTAATTGAATCGTATTTCTTAGATGTTGCTGGCCGTTAGCGTGACGTTATGTACAATTCGTTCGATATTGCCTCCTTCTCAACCATCTCCTCTTCCACTCAGAAATTTCAGTACGTCGAAAGCTCGATAACTCGAAAATCTCAGCTCTTCCCTCGAGGTTCCAGTTACCACCCAGCTTCGACTATAATCTGCGATGGTTGTTAGCAGCTGATTTTCGCAGAAGGCCGGTCTGTTTGGTCGAGGATGCGGCCATGGATGATCTTGGCCGGTTCTTAGTCGGAACAATAAGACCTTATCTCTTCTTTTCATGGATTTCCCATGTATCGGCAGGTAGAAACCCTGAGTTGTGTTACAGGTATAGAGGTTCCTCTTGCTGCATTCCAAATTCCACTCCACCCACGTTCTTTTTTCTCTTATCTTTCTCCTCTTTCTTTTATCCACTTGTGGCAATTGCTATCAATTCCTCGGAATTGGAATTATGAATATAATTTTGTCGACAAAAATGGCCAATTTTGAAACAAAGTTTAACAAAGTACACGTTCGCGCGAACATCTTTCATTGTTTCCCTGCCCCCTGTCCATTGCTGAAGTGGACCCCACGTATTTGTCACACCTAGTTGCACCTTCTCGATGCACCTTCCGTGACGAATGACGATGCTCATTCCGTGACGAATGACGATGCACATTATGTGACGAGTGACGATGTACCTTCCGTGACGAATGACGATGTACCTTCTGCAATGAACGATGATGTATTCCACTGTTAGGTGAACTTCGCATAAATTGAGACATCTTCTTCGCTCAAGATCTAATGCTGAGCGAGTTTCCTGTGGCCTGTTACGATTCTTGGTCGTGTTTTGGCACAGTACGAGCAACGGCCCTCTCGAAGAAGCCATTTTCTACTGTTTCTAATTTTTCATTCCAATTTTCTGTACCATTTTCTATCGAAAGAAATAAACTAACGAATTCTAAGGAGATAAACGTACATATCACGCGAGATAGTTGGAAAATTGTTTCGCAGAGTAGGAAGTTAAAACGAAAGAGAATTTTCCATTCTTTCACGCGCGCAAAGAACGAAAATATAAAGATACACTGTATTATCCATATTTTTGTCTTTTCTTATTGAAGTAGTGCAACTTCCTTTTACTAGCTGAATCTTCAAGTTCGAAGCGTGTACTTTGCAATCTTTCTCTCATTCCATTACACAAAGATGTTTCCGGGGGAAATTGGAACGGCATAAAATATTATAGTTTCCAAGTAAATGTTTGAAGAGCTATTATTTCAGAAACAAACATCTCGGTTTTATTAACTCGTACACCTTAGCGCACGCATGGTCGGCCGGCCCTTTCATCGAAGCTAGAGGGATGAAACGATGAGCGGGAACTTTGGAGAAATATTGTTACAAGTTTCGTGAAAGCATAGCACGCGAAACCACTTTGTTTCGAGTGCAAATATATGGTAAATAAAAACTGCATCGCGTGATATTTCAGTAACAAAAGGGGCGAAATATTTTAGCTAGTAAAGTCAGTTGTTTCGTCCTGTGATATGTAATTCTATAATAAAAATGTAAAATTCTACAAAGCAGCGTCTGTGCCCTACCGCTTTTATATATTAAAGTGAAAAGAGTACATGGCGGTAATCCCCGAAACAAATTGCAAAGAGCGACGCGAAAAATTTGCATGATATACATTTCTCAAACAAAAGCTTGCAACTTAGCGGCCACAAAAACTGGATTAAATGAAATCACTTTAATATAATCCGTGACGCAAGCATGATACCAGATCCATCTTATTAACCCTACGTACGATTGCTCTATCTTGAACAAAAAATTATTAACATTGCATTAATTAGCGTTGCTAATTTACCTTATTTCATCCTTTGAAAAATATATATTCGTTCATCCTCTTCGAAATTAATTTTTTTTTTTTTATCGATAACATAGCGTAGTAGTGTTATGATATATTTAAATTAAATTTTAAAAATCATGGGTTCGACATGATTTTTTAAACGATACCTGCAGTAGTCTCATTTACAAGATTTTGTACTGTCGTCGATAAATCGTGGGACACATCGAACCCATGTTTTTTTAAAATTTAATTTAAATATATCATAACACTACTATGCTATGTTATTAATTAAAAAAATTAATTTTATAGGGAATAAATGAGTATACATTTTCGAAGGATGAAATAAGGTAAATTAAGAATGCTCCTTCGTAATGCGAATAATCTTTTGTTCAACATAGAGCAACCGTGGTGGCACACTTGGTATACTGTTGTTTAGGAAACGCATGGACGAACCTAATTACGAAACGAAGCTGACACTCGTTGTATGTAAACCGCGGATTTTTAAACATTTATGGGAAATTTAAAGATTCAGAAATACACAGTACGCGCATAATATGCAGAAATATATGAAATATTTAAGGTACGGTCCTTGTTACAATATTCAGTAGGTGAAACAAATTTCTGTCCAGGTCTTTCGGTTGTTTTGCAGCTACAAAAATTCACAATCTAATTACAAGCTAAACTAAATCGTGATTTGCGAATCATTGGGAAAATATAATTCCATTTATTACGAACTATACATACGTCTGATTGACTCTGCAAAACTATAGAAAAATATTGGAAATATAATTTTCTAATCTTAATTTAAGTCTTCCATCGCAAGTTTAACAATATCGATCATTCTGTGCACTTGACGAAGAAGACGTTACCCTTCAGACTGAAGCATCAGATTCGACTAGAATCAAACAAACTGTAAATTCTTTTGAGAATTGATCGTAAAAATTCTACCAAATAAAAAAGAAAATTGTAACAAATAACGATGGCCCCAGGGACGTAACATACGTAAGTCTGATTGACTCTACAAAACTATAGAAAAATATTGGAAATATAATGTTTTAATTATAGTCGAAGTCTTCCATAGCAAGTTTAAAAATATCGATCATTCTGCGCACTTGACGAAGAAGACGTTGCCCTTCAGACTGAAGCATCAGATTCGACTAGAATCGAACATACTGTAAACTCTTTTGAGAATTGATCGTAAAAATTCTACCAAATAAAAAAGAAAATTGTAACAAATGACTATGGCCCCAGGGACGTAACACCAATGATCTGTTAACATACGCAGGTCTGATTGACTCTGCAAAACTATAGAAAAATATTGGGAATATAATTTTTTAATCCGCGAAGTCCATCGCAAGTTTAAAAATATCGATCATTCTGTGCACTCTTTTAATTTCTTGATTTATCAACGTAGAATCGCGCGAAGATCATCGATAAGAAGAATAAGAAGAAGCTCGAGGAAGACTTGAATTAAGTTCATTAAATTAATTTCGCCATACAACCACAAGCCCTTGATTTAATTAACTGCAACCAACCAAGTCTCTGTCAATTAACAGTACAATTAACGAGGTATCTTACAAAATCCTCTGTCTCTCGCTTTAAAGCGAACTCCTGTCAGAAATCTCACTTTGTCGAAGCTATACATAACCCTCTAATCAGGTGCTAAGCGCTCGAGACCCCATTCGTGTGAAAAGTTTCGGTGTGACCGCCGCCTGCAATGGCTCTAACCATGTGAATCACGACAGGATGCAACATGGCATTAAGTTATTACATGTAGAAGCGCAAATGGACGATGCAGCGTATAAACGGTTCCGGTTGCATCGAGATTTCTCTGGCGCCAAAGTCTTCTCGTTGCTCCCACTCGTATTGTCAGGATCAATATCGTCGATTAGTCGACCGCCTATCCCCATGAAAAGATCGAACAATCAATCGGCATTTCGTCGAGCTGAAAAATATCGCCACGGTACCGCGCGTTTTGTCGTAACCAGCCTGCGGATTTTTCCGCGTTCATTGGAGATTTAAAAATTTAAACAGAGAATACTCGTTTCGATTTCTAATACGCGAAACGCGAACGTCCGTGAGCCGCACTCGGTTCTACTTTAGTCGCATTCGCGAGGATATTTCCAACAGAAATGCGAAATTCCATGTTACATCGTATTCCTGTTAATTAATTGGCCGTGCAAGTATGTCAAATTTCGTGCCATTCATCTCGATACGACTGGGAAAATTCGCTAAAGCCACGTTTCTCATTGGGAAATAAGCGCGCGTGGCAATATCTTTTTGTACCGCTGCGTGCACCACGAGAGAATTGCTTTGTTTCTTTTTTTTTTTTTTTCGAACGAGCAAGAAGACAGACGAATGACGAGAGTAGAGTGAGCAACGCTCATACGATGTTGTTCGTTCCTGTCGATGCTGATGCCCCTACGGACTGCTGTGCGAGTTCGCTGCTTATCGCATTCGAATCTTAGTGTTTTCCCGCTCGAATGGCTGGAATTGTTGGAGCAACTGCGTGCATGCGTGCGTAAATACTGCGCTCGTGTATACTCCGGAGGCCGTGTGTGCATGCCGGGCGAATCGCCCAGGCAACGGCAGAAACGCACGCGAACGGGGGAACGTGTTCGCCGTCGTGTAGCGGTAGGCAACGAGAGGCAACCGCAGGAAGAAAGAGGAGCGACAGAAGCGAGGATACCGAAGGACAGGCTCATTGAGACGGAAGGCAATTTACCGACTATCAGAGAAGGACGAACGCACGCCACGCGCCTGACGAGGAGAACACAAAGAGCTGGCGAGAGAGACGGACAAGGAGAGTGCAAGGTTTTTTCCCCCTGTGTACAGCCTTAGGTTTCTTTTCATCCGTTTTCTTTTCAACACTAGTAGTATGAGCAATCTGTAACGTTGATCTAAAGGCACGCAGTGACTCACCAATGTAGGTGGTTGAACATTTGACTGATATTTTATTAGCCGCACCATGGCAAATTTCAAACTAATCGGAAAATCAGCGTGGAAGATACTGTTGTTCAGCGCAAGTATACGTTTCGCAAAAATTGGAGGAATATCTGTTGCTTTAACACTAGAACTAGCGACGTTTGGGAGGCAGCTATCTGACATAAAATGGCATATTTTTGTATTTATTGGTTTATCATTATGTTAGAAAAGAAACTATATGTTCTGAGATCATAGAAACTATATAACAATAAGCAGAATAATTTAGTAGCCAAATCTTTGGTAACAAGAATATTGAAATAAACTTCCATTGGTAAATATAAGAGGTATAATATAATAATTTTATTTATTTTCTTTGACACAACATTTTTTTTATATTAGATGAATAAAACAAAATTAAAGTAT
This sequence comes from Bombus cullumanus, assembly GCA_014737535.1. NCBI lineage: Eukaryota > Metazoa > Arthropoda > Insecta > Hymenoptera > Apidae > Bombus > Bombus cullumanus. Next base: position 1,365,144 of record JACXIX010000010.1, on the reverse strand, counting down.
ATTATATCATTGCGGAGGAAAAATATAACTTTTTTTTTTTATTTGTTTATTAAAATTACAATCAATTCTCACATTGAGAATTTTCAGTAACTTTTTCTGGCGTGGCGCAGTGACATGGCTAATTATTTATAATCAGTTAATACTTATTATAGATATGTGTAATTTGTAAGTGAGTAATATGAATAATTAAATATTTCTTAGTGTAAATATCTAATTAAATCTAGAGCTTAGGTCTAGCGGGTAGTGTCTCTTCAGCCTGCCTTCAGGTTTGGTCCGACGTGTCAAGTAATCGAGTGATTAGGGGGTTTCCGTGTTTGTTGACTCTTTTGCTATATCTGTCGCTATATTTTGCTATTTCCTCTTTGACTGTGGGTATCTTGATGTCGTGATGAATTGTTTCGTTGGTAACATACCACGGTGCATCTATTAAGGATCTTAGCGTTTTCGATTGGAAGCGTTGAAGTATTTCAATGTCGGAGTTGCTTGCTGTTCCCCATAGTTGGATAAAAATATAACACGAAGTAGGAATGTCGAAACAGTCATTTTGACCCACGTGGTAGTTCCAGTGTTGATCATTTTTCCTGTCACTCGTCATATGTCGAAGGTCACTCGAACTGCGTACTAATTTTTTTTTATTAAATATACGTTTTCTGGTAGCTTCTATGTACGCTTCTGCCAATACAAACACGGCAGTCGCGTGCAATGAAACTTAAGAGAACACATAATATGTTTGTAGAAAGTTTCTGCAAGTGTTGGAGTACTTTCGTAAGCAGGGCTACGCGTAAATGACGATAATTAAAATTGTACGATAAAAAGAGAGACACGTAGATGTACGTTGGTTTCATCACAGGCCCCCATTCTAATTAACATTGCCATCACAGTATTGCCAAGATTCTGGCAATCGTAGAATTTATAGTTCTCAATTCTGATTTGAAGATTTTCGAAGTGATTTCGAAGTGAGAAACATGTTTTTCAAAACAATATAATTTAGAGGGAAGATAAGATACGCTGTCGTGCAAACGTGATTAGTATCTTTTTTAGCAAACCTTTTCCGAACTACGACAGAGCCAACCTCGAGCTTAAGCAGCTCTTTCGCTTGTCGCAGTTTACAATTACACGGAGAAACAATTTGCGAGCCGCGCTCGAAGTCAAATTAAAAATGCGACCGGAAGGTAAACTCCGCCCAAGCAATCGTTTCGTGCCTTTTGATTGACCTGTTCCATAAAACGAAGATCTCGGCCGAGCAAACCATATCGAAATACGTTCGCAATCGACGCGCAGACACGTGACAAAAATTATGGCAAAAAGCGGAAAAAGGAAAAGGCTCGGCGAGAAAAGAGAGCTGAACGTTCGAAGGAGAAGCTGCGCGCGAACGGAGGAAGGTGGCAGGCCGCATGCGCGGTTGCCCGGATAGCGTTCATTCCTTGAGAATGTAAGCGCGAAACAACACAAGGACTTAAGGATACGACAAGGCTGATCTCGAGAAACAACGGTGGCCCTCGATACCGTACAACCGCGAGGAATTTAGAAAACTCTGTCGCCTCTAACTGTATCGAATTCAGCCTATCAATAACAAGAGGAAAATGAAATATTATAGACACGTTGACGCGCACCTGGGAATATGCGCGCGTTTCATAAATTTGATCTCTGGCTGCGAAGTCACCGCGAAATAAATACTTAACGTTCTACAACTGCGATTTTGCTCTTTTTTTTTTGTTGTGTGTGTGTGTGTGTTCACGAGGGAAAAAATTATGGCTACGCAGGTTTCTCGTTACGACGGCAGGCAGGTGAATATTTATAGCTGCTATAAAATAGGTTGCGCGCGAAATAATATATATAGAAAAAAATATATTTATATAATACACGAAGTACATGGAATTTCCAAGTTGCGCGATATTACGATCGAAATACGTATCTATAGGTGTGACACTGGCAACGTGAAATACGACTAATAGAGGAATTCTCATAATCCTAAAGTATATCATGATTTATTCTCGGGATAACGCTAGAACTAACAAAGTGATGTATTACAAGCTTCCGCTAACTATTTTCCAACTTTTGACAAGATTGATATCGAAATTCAACTACATTCGAATGTCACTGTGTATAGGACAGAGATCGGAAAATGTTGAAAATGACGCAGGCATTGATTATCTCTAGCAGATTCGATAATTTGGAACTTTGCTATCTTACCATTATTTTACCATTATTTTACCATTTTGCTATTTTACCATTATTTTACCATTAGGGGGACTCTGTATCTGCGATCAGAATTTTCCACTTATATTCGTCGACTTTAGGGAAAATTTCTATGACATACATCTGCAGTGCCTGACGATTTCGGCGGAAGAAAGAAAGACACGTTCGAGTTTACTGTTTGGAATTAAGGATAACTGGTAACAAGTGGCGCTAGTGATATAAACAAGGCCAGAAAGTTGCGCGGAACTGGACGACGGCCGCGTAGCGGCGCAATAACGAACGCCGCGGAGGTACTACGTTCTTCCTTCTCGCACTTTGTACTCGTTAAGGTCGCCGGTGCAATGGTCAGGGGCAAAGGCATAACTAAGCGGCTGTACGTGATGCTCGGCCGGTGGCTGCGTGTGCACGCGCGCCACGAAGCGAAGTTTACAGTTAGCCACTTTAAAAACAACACTGGCTGGCCGTCGGAGCGAGAAGGAGCGGCCGGCGAACACGCTGAACGCGGACGAAGAACCACGCTGGAACGTGGCGCGCGGGAGAAGAGAACGAAATGCTGTGACGCGCGCGATCGCCCTGGCCCACGGTAGGGGAAGGACAAGCGAGGAAAGAAAAGGAGGAAGGGAAAAAACGATAAAGACGAGAGAAACGCGCAATCATCGCCGTCGAAGAGAGCAAGCGGCGTTGAGAGAGGCGCAGCAACAGCGGCGGCGGCGGTGGTGGCAGCAACGACGACGGCGACGACGATGACGACGATGACGACGCTGGGATCAGTGGCGATGGTAGCTGCTGCACGGCACAGAGATGGTGGCGGGGGAGGAAAAAGTGGCCGCGGCGAAGGGAGAGAGAAGAGACCACGGACTCTATAACGAGACAAGGTTGGCGGGTCATCGGTTGTTTGGTGCGACGAGGATAGTCGACGCTGGCATCAGGCCATGAGAAAGAAGGCTCCCAGGCATACTACTCGCCTCCTCCCTCTCTCCTCTCTCCTCTCTACTCTCTTGTTACTTGGTGGGAGCGAGTGAGACGTGAGAAATGCACGTGAGACACGACTCGTAGCCTGTGTGTGACTTTGTGCTCGCTAAGGACGAAGAGAGGCGCGTGTGTATGGTAGACGCGAGAAGAGCGAAATGGAGACGGCATGGGAAAGAGACGAAGTGACACGCCGGCAATGAGAAAGACGGAGACACCGGTGAGAAGAAGCAAAAGAACCGAAGATGCCTGACTGGCTGGCTGGCTCCACTGTTTCTCCTCATCGTCGTCGCGTCGTCGTCGTCGTCGTCGGCCGGTCCTTCTCCTCTTCTTCTTCTTCTTCTTTCGGCTTTGCTCGCTCGTTCGCTCGTTCCCTGCAGCTCGCATCGGCGAACGTTCGCATGACAAAGACGGGGAAAGGCCATGGAAAGGCGCGTCTACGGCGCAACGCGCGAACGCTGTTCTCCGCGCGAAGGACGATCGTAACGCCGCATACTGGGAAGATTCTGAAATTGCGCGACGATACGGAGCCCTGGAGAATATGAGCGCTGGAAATAGTGTCTCCGTTTCTTGAAACGACGATCCTCTGTCCAACGAGCGTTATATATTGTTATTTCAGGTTAGAACGCGGGATTATTATTCGAACGCGACTGCAGGGCGTAGCCGGGTTCGTTAAATTCCAGCGGAAGGTGCAGGCAGGCAGGCAGCTTGATCAGCGTACGCAATGAAACTCGCGAGAAGGTTTTATTCGACCAGTTTAAACGATTTCGCGATTTACGGATATCGCCGTGTCGCCACGGGAATGCGTCCGGATTTTACGATTTCTGAAAAAGAATCTTTCTCGTCCATTCGGCGAATGAAGAAGCCAACGTACGTTGCTCTACATAGAACGTGTAAAATATTTTCGCAACCTGACACTCCTACCTGATCGCGATTATTATCGATCGTAAAGCCAAACGAGTTTCTCTTTATTTCGCTTGTTTTATCAAGTTTCTTCTTCTAATAACGCGCCCAGCAAATGGATAGGAAAAAACGTCATAAACTGCTGTACGTGGAATCGTGCGAGATGTTTCCATAATTCGCGAGATTCCTCGGTCGAATTTTCCTCCTCCGTTTCGATAATTATCGAAGCTTCTCCTTTTTTCTTCGACCAGCCAAAACCAATTGATGCGACAAACTTTACCTGCACAGCCAGCGCTGCAGAATTCTGTAAAGCATTTTCCAAGACGATACTTTCCTCGTAAAATCTATCAAATTTGACTGGCTCGGTTACCAAAGTCGCGTGAAATCGTTTCCGACGAAGTTTTTCTCGAAAACACTCGGAAAATCCAGTTGCCTTTCGTTCGCCGTCAAACTTTTCGAACAGCGCGGACTCGCCGCGTCTCGCATCTCGCGGCATCCTGCGTTCTGGTTTCCTGTGCACGGCGTGGCGAGCAGCGAAGAGGAAGGACCGGTTCCAAAGGATGCTCTTGCCTCTCGTCCTTCGTGCCGTGGCTCCTTCTCCTCCTTACTTCTGCTTCCTCCACCACCTTCTCTCCACCGTTGCCCTCTATCCTCGCGGTTCTCTCTTTTTCCTCCTCTTCATCGTCGTCGTTCGCATCGGCTTCTCCGTTCTCCCTGCACGCACCAACCTCAACTAACAGCTCCTCTCTCCCTCCCTCCCTCCCTGCGCACTTCTCCTCTGGCCGATCCTCGTCTTGATAATTTATTTTTAATAAAAGAGCCAGCGCCATCTTCGGCCGGCAGAAAGAGCGCCATGGGAAACTCACCGTGCCGGTTCGTTTGCCGAGCACTCCCCAGCTCCAAAGGGATCCTTTTCACGGACGATCGATTCCTCTAGCTGTTTCGCCAGCTGCCACGAGGTATAACCCCGCCACGAGTGTCTCTTCTTCTTCTTCTTCGTCTCCTTCTTTATCTTCTTCTTTGTCGTGCAAGGTCGGGACCTTGCAAGCCTCACCGAGAAGTCCTCCTCCGGCTGGCATACCACGGTCATTACGAGCCGCGCTATCGACCAACACACAGACAAACGATCCTCCAGGGCTCGAATCGATACGCACGCGGTACCTGCCCCCGTAAAAAGCCAAGCGGACGCCGGTTTTCTCTTGGCGATGCGCCCGTCGCACTCTCGGCTGCTTTGCACCCAGCGGTGGCCACTTTGAATCCGCGCAAATCAGCAGCCGGATTGATGATGGAAAGCACGCTACTGGTAAACGAGCGACTCGCCTAACCGCGTACACGTGAACCATCGTAGAAAGACGATAGCAATCGCTGCGGGAATTTAACTCTTTTGGTTGGCGTCACGGCCGCCTGTACGCGTCGGTGAATGTCATCGGTATGCAACATAGACGCATACCACGGTCTCTGTGAATCGTGCAACACTCGGGATACGGTTAAGTGAGAATATTACAAGCGCTGGACGAAGATTACGAGGGAAGAGTATGGTTGGTATAGTTTGTCGACTTTTTGCAGCTTGGTGCTGCGCGCGCTGTTGGACAGCGCGAGCTTAGTCTACTTTGTCGCTGTAATCATTTTCTTCCAAGAGGCTCAAAACATCGTGTTTCTGTTTCGCCGAAGAATTAGTTGCTCTTTTTTAAACTGTTTGGAAAATGTTGCCTATAGTAGTTGTTGCTGGAGCAACAGATTGTTTAACGTATTTATGTCACCAGTTAGGGAAGAAATATTCAGATTTAACGAGAGTTAACAGGCACCAAAACCCATGAGTTTGCCAATTACCCGACACGACGGGTCTGATCCGCAGACTAAGAAGACGTTACCCTTCAGACTGAAGCATCAGATTCGACTAGAATCGAACATACTGTAAACTCTTTTGAGTTTTGATCGTAAAAATTCTACCAAATAGAAAAGAAAATTGTAACAAATAACGGTGGCCCCAGGGACGTAACATACGTAAGTCTGATATATTGAAAATATAATTTTTTAATTATAGTCGAAGTCTCCCATCGCAAGTTTAAAAATATCGATCATTCTGTGCACTTGACGAAGGAGACGTTACCCTTCAGACTGAAGCATCAGATTCGACTAGAATCGAACATACTGTAAACTCTTTCGAGTTTTCATTGTAAAAATTCTACCAAATAGAAAAGAAAATTGTAACAAATAACGATGGCCCCAGGGACGTAACATACGTAAGTCTGATTGACTCTACGAAACTATAGAAAAATATTGGAAATATAATTTTTTAATTGTAGTCGAAGTCTCCCATCGCAAGTTTAAAAATATCGATCATTCTGTGCACTTGACGAAGAAGACGTTGCCCTTCAGACTGAAGCATCAGATTCGACTAGAATCGAACATACTGTAAACTCTTTTGAGTTTTGATTGTAAAAATTCTACCAAATAAAAAAGAAAATTGTAACAAATGACGATGGCCCCAGGGACGTAACACCAATGGTCTGTTAACATACGTAGGTCTGATTGACTCTGCAAAACTATAGAAAAATATTGGAAATATAATTTTTTAATCCGCGAAGTCCATCGCAAGTTTAAAAATATCGATCATTCTGTGCACTTTTTTAATTCCTTGATTTATCAACGTAAAATCGCGCGAAGATCATCGATAAGAAGGATAAGAAGAAGCTCGAAGAAGACTTGAATTAAGTTCATTAAATTAATTTCGCCATACAACCACAAGCCCTTGATTTAATTAACTGCAACCAACCAAGTCTCTGTCAATTAACAATACAATTAACGAGGTATCTTACAAAATCCTCTGTCTCTCGCTTTAAAGCGAACTCCTGTCAGAAATCTCACCTCGTCGAAACTGTGCATAGCCCGAATCAGGTGCTAAGCGCTCGATTGTAGAAATTCTAACAAATAGAAGGAACAAAATTCTAATAAACAACGATGGCCGCAGGGACGTAACACGAATGATCTGTTAACATACTTGAAGGAAAGATAAGCTTGGAAATAAAATTTTCAAAGGCAATCTACCAGATAAATAATCTTTGGCCGCTGGAAAAACGCGATATCTCTGTATCGCAGTGATCTTCAATTTTCTTCGTCGCGATTACCAAAATTGCCGACGCATAAAAAATGCAACGTGTCTAGTTACGAACGAGCGGACAACGCACACAGGCTGGAAATTGTTAACTCCTGTAATTGATAAGATAGAAAACACGTTAACAAACGGTATTAATATTGATGGGCCGCGTGTACATCGGTGGACGTGAACGCCGCGTGTGAACCCAGCGTATGTGTTTTAGCGTGTAGGTGCACGCACGCTAACCTACGTGTCGAATAACAATGGGGTGGCAACGTTATCGATAAATTACCATTACCGTTAGTGCCACTGTTGGTTACGTTATCATGTAGCATCTCCATTCGCGAACGATGCGCCGTACCGATAGTCTATTTAGCTTCCTCGTATGATGAGAACAGAGCTACGCGCGTCAGCTATTTAGTCGGCTTTCCCCCCCCCCCCCGCGCCCCCTTTTATTTTTCCCTCCCACGAACTATAACATAATTATTTCTAGACGTGAATTCTTTGCACGTCGATGGTCGAAGAAATTTTTCTCTTTTTTCTCTCTTATGCAGTACAATTTGTGGAAGAATATTAATTAAAAATTGACACGATCGTTGGAATAAATTTTTCATGCTTCGGATATCAATCGAAAGATGTCGAATATCGATGAAAAATTGTGGAAACGCACTCGAGTGCTCTGATCGTCGAGAGAGAAAATCGCTGTTTTCGTTTCATTTCTGAGAAACGAGCAACATTGTAGCAAAGTATCGATCGATCGTTTTAAAAGATGTTAATTATTGCTTAGATTTTTGGTATTTGGTATTTATTGTTCGATCAGCAAGTAGAAATAGTAAGGGAGAGGAAAAAAGAAGAATTTTAATACTTGAAACATTTGATTAACGTTGATCGTATCGCATGTCGAGTGAATTTTTTCGATAACATCCGCTGTTTTTGCATAATCTTGACATTTTCTAAATTATCGATTCGTTTTATTAATAAACGATGTAGGTCGGAAAAGTGGATTAACTAATAACAGGAAATTGTCTGAGATATTTAATGTACGGCTGCTGATGAATGGAACGTGTAGGCAAACGTTATAAGTAATGAATACACATCAGCTGTTTACATCTACGATATTTATTTTGCTACATATCTTCTATCGTACATACACGTGACATCGTAAGGTAAATGAATAATGTACGAACATTATTGACCGCACGATGTTATCTAGCAATGTGACAACTGATAAGGGTAATTGATTAATACGTTATTCAATTTACCATAAAATTTTCTTAGAATTCGATACGTAAGAAAATAGATGAATCTGGAATTAATCTCTTAATACTTGGATATGGAAACGCGATACTCGAAGAAATGAAATCGTCCTGATCAACGTCATTTAATAAAATGATTTTGCCGACACGTGCATACGTCCGCCGTATGAACTGTATAAATCTAACAAAATTTCGAACGTCGTTCGATAGATGTTTTGTCTTGTCAAATTTGCTTGAATTTCACCGATCCGCCTAAGCTTAATAAACAGCTGTAAAAATTCACAACTCTCAGTCCTCATTTGCATTACAATCAAATTAAATTATACATACGTCGCGTCGTTATTCATTTCGACTTACGACGTTGGCATTTGTTAAACGAAGCCAGGTTGCTCGTGCAGAGAATCGCTCGTTTATTTTCGTTTTGTTGTTGTAGAATTTTGATAACCCTAACGAGATGTAAAAGTCCCGACAGTTAGAGATAATAAAATGTGCTGGTCGATTCTTTTTCAAACGAGCGAAATGGAGCGATTTTCATCGTGGTCCGGCGAGTTGTACTCGAGCATAATAAATCAGCGTGTCGCGCGAGCAGACTTTCGAGCACGGGGCATTGATGGAAATTTAATCTGATGAAAAAGACACTCGAGTAGGATTTTAATATCGCGAATCTGTCAGGAACAAAGCGGCACGCTCCTCTGCGTCACCGCGTGATTAATAATTTATTATCTGTCTATTGGTGGACAGCGAGTCGTTTAGCGTGCCATCGAACTAGCAGCAGGGAAATTTAGTAATTTTCACGCTTGTTCGCGATCGTTCTAGCCGCTTTTATCGGATCCGCCCTTATTATATTATTGCAATAACAAATTGCAATAATATTTTGTCGTCAAATCTTTTACCTCGCGTCGATCTTCTAAACTTTTCTTCTCAGAAGAAATATTTTTCTACTTCTCCGTAGACCATTTCGTTTGTCGTTCTCAGACTGAGAATTCTTCGTAGACCATTTCGTTTGTCGTTCTCAGGCTGTGAATTCTTCGCAGACCAGTTTGTTTGTTATTCTCAGACTGAGAATTCTTCGTAGATCATTTCGTTTGTCGTTCTCAGACTGTGAATTCTTCGTAGACCATTTTGTTTGTCGTTCTCAGACTGTGAATTCTTCGCAGACCAGTTTGTTTGTCGTTCTCAGACTAAGAATTCTTCGTAGACAATTTGTTTGTTTGTTTGTCGTTCTCTGACTGAGAATTCTTCGCAGACCATTTTGTTTGTTTGTCGTTCTCAGACTGAGAATTCTTCACAGACCATTTTGTTTGTCGTTCTCAGGCTGAGAATTCTTCGTAGACCAGTTTATTTGTCGTTCTCAGACTGTGAATTCTTCGCAGACCAGTTTGTTTGTCGTTCTCAGACTGAGAATTCTTCGTAGACAATTTGTTTGTTTGTCGTTCTCAGACTGAGAATTCTTCGTAGACCAGTTTATTTGTCGTTCTCAGACTGTGAATTCTTCGCGGACCAGTTTGTTTGTCGTTCTCAGACTGAGAATTCTTCGTAGAACATTTTGTTTGTTTGTTGTTCTCAGGCTGAGAATTCTTCGTAGACCATTTCGTTTGTCGTTCTCAGACTGAGAATTCTTCGCAGACCATTTTGTTTGTTTGTCGTTCTCAGACTGAGAATTCTTCGTAGATCATTTCGTTTGTCGTTCTCAGTCTGAGAATTCTTCGTAGACCATTTTGTTTGTTTGTCGTTCTCAGGCTGAGAATTCTTCGTAGACCATTTTGTTTGTCGTTCTCAGGCTGAGAATTCTTCGTAGATAATTCGTTTGTTTGTTGTTCTCAGACTGAGAATTCTTCGTAGACCATTTTGTTTGTTTGTCGTTCTCAGACTGAGAATCCTTCGAATGTGATTTTAATTTCCTAACTCGCTCGCGAAAGTTGCACGTACAAACTAATTTAAGATGGAGCGTATAGCCTATTGAAAGCTGGGAATTTAATGCACGCGTCCATGCTGCTAAATCTCGCAGCGATTAAAATTTCGTGGAAGATGATTCATAATTTGTATCGCAAGAAAAAAATGTACAAGCATATCCGGACAAAATATTTCTCTTGCCGGGGAATTGAATGAAAAAGAATAGAAATAAAAAGCGAATCGTAAATAAAACTGGCGGGGAAAAAAAGAAGAAAGAGGAGGCAGAAAGAAAGAAAAAATTGCGGTACTGTTATGTGATACCGACGTTTCGGTGGTCGTTGAAAGTCGAATGCAGTGGTCAGTGGGGAAAAAAGGAAAAAAGAAAAAGTAGTATGATTTACCGTCGATTTTCTATTCCCAACGAGCCAGACCTCTCCAATATTTAGATGTCAATTTTTCCTTGTTCAATGTTTTATAAAAGAGTTGGACGTGTAGGTGGGACGAAAGTGCGACATTTTTTTATGGCTATTTCTCGTGTCAATATGTCTTATCGCGCTGCGTTCTTAACACAGCTACGATATAACAATTTCAAATCGAATATTTGATCCTTTTTTTCTTTTCTTTTTTTCGTTGCCACGTGCATCGATAAATTTCAATTTTCCATAATCGTTCGATTACATCGCCCGGAGAATTTCGTCTTTGAAAAATACATCGTATCGTTCATTTTCGACGTGAAAAAAAAAAGAAAAAAAAAGAAAAAAAGAATATACTTACTCGATAAACGCGATATAATAAATACGATGTTACGCTGTGGTTACATTGATTTTCTGTTTCTCTTTGAAGGAAAGCGATGATTTTAATCCGCGTTGCAGTGTGCAATCGATAAAGCGATAAACTGTAATTTTTCCGATAAACTATTATTATACAAATTGTTACCTAAGCTTCGAAGTTATTTTTTTCTCTCTTTTTTTTTAATTAACTTCTTATATATGGTAATACGTGTTAATTAAGATTTCTCGGAAAGATGTGCATCATAGCGATGCACCACAGGCTGCTGATTTATAAGGAATAACGTGTATTTTGTAAAATTGTTCCTTATTAAAAAGCTGATTCATACGAAACTCATGTTGATGGTACACGTTTGAATGAGAATTAATTTTTCTTTTTTTTTCTAAATATTCAACCATTACGTATTAAAATATATACAACGTTATACAGCGTATATTATATTAAACATTGAAAGTAGCTTTATCTATAGCCGTATTTAAATCCACGCTTCCTCGTAATTTCGAATAGAATAATTTTTCTATTCAGGATATTCTGCCGTGTTTGTTATGCACATTCGACGGCGTAAATTTCACGCTATCGAACAGCTTAAGTTAATAATTCCAGGTAAACGCGTACAGTTGACCAACGATTTATCGTAATTCGTCTAACCGCCAATTATTTCGCGGCTAATTTTAAACCAATTACAAGCATTTCAGTGTATTTTCTAAACGATCTATTAGGAAAACGATCTATTACTCCTTTAATTATAAACAGCTTCTCCTGCTAAACCATATAATTATTAATTACGCAATTATCGATAGAAATCTAAAGAGAGAGAGAGGAGGATGACAGGGGAGGAACAAAGTCGCGAATTTCTAAAATGCTGCGTCGAGAATTAAAATTCAACTCTCTTGGGACTCATTTTACATCGATGGTACTATAATTATTTTATATATTATAATATTTTCCTATAAACTGCCATCTTATTATCCGCGTTCGACAGCACAAATTTCACGCCGTTGAATAACGCACACTGGTCGGTTAGGATTTTTGATCTTCCTGAACGCGTAGACACAGCTTGGACTCTTTTACGGCGAAAAGAAATTCTTGCGACTCGTTTGCAACAATTTCTCAACGCTATTTTCACCTCATTTTTGTAACATTTTTTCGTCATATCCGAAATCTCCGTACTCTACAATTTTAATACGCCGTTTGTCTACTCAAACGTCGCAAATATTCGAAAGAAAAAATCAGCAGCTCGTGCGCTTCCGTCAAATGTTCGTTTCGCGCAACGTCTTATTCCTCCCAAGGATAATAATCAACGTTTAAAACACAAGTCGTGTACGGTAGACTTGTCGAGAAGGAAACATCCTGAGCGCTACAACAGAGCTGTGTGTTGGCTCTGCGATGAAAGTTGCTCTGGCCTAGCGGCCAGCTTAGAAGCCTGTTCTCTCTGGCTACTTTCTAAATTTAGGCGGTCTTGCTTTCACGCGCCGAATTTCTGCGCTAAATCACGTCCAACGTAACCTGCGCCCCTAAACGCGTTTATTATTCTTGACACGCGTTAGCCAATAACGTTAATCGAGAGTCGCCTAGAAAAACGCTCGATCAATTTTCCGCTTACGACGATTCACTGGCAACGCGCGAACGACTAACAGTTTCATTGTTTATGCGTTCAAATTGCATCGAGGGACCTGTTAGACGGAAAAAAAGAGAAAAGAGAATTACTATGGCGAAGAAATTTCATTTTCTAGCAGATTTCTTTCCTCGGAATATCATATCGTATCTGTTTGTTTCAGTCCGATGGCTTGGAGATTGTTGTTCACTCTTTTGGCTCTGCACTGGTCTATGAACGTAAAATTAAATTTGCAGTCAACTACAGCGGCATAAAAATATATCAGTTTCTCGAGAATGTGTTAAGGAACAGGTGCGCGAAGGTTAGAATTTATTTCGTGCCTTTTCATCTCACCTGGTTTGGCTAATTTGCTCGATCGATTGCAATTGTTTAATTCGTCGCTCGCAATAGAAAGACTGTGGCAAGCGATGAAATTTCAAATGAAATCTGGTTTAACGTGCAACAGATAGAGAGAACAGGACACGTATGATAAAATAATTGAATATATATAGTAATATTGTAATATCCTGTAATATTTTAGAATATCGATTCTGGTTAATTAGCCTCGCACTGACAAAAGCGTTTCGCGTTACTTCAATTCAAGCAATTTAAAATCAAGTTACCGATCAATCGGGACGAATATAGAAACCTGAAATATAGCGCCGACCTTTATGGAACTATTATCAGTCAATGAGGAATAGTTTTATCAAGAAATAAAAACCCATTTTTATATTTAAAAATTGTACCTGTTCGCGAAGATTGTAATTTTTGCCAGAAACAAAAACCTAACGAACAATTATACTTTTTGGAATTCAATTTTAAGGAAAGGGTTTAGAAAGAAAGGTTTCTTACATTTTAGTTGAAAAAATATCCGCAGCTCGATGCAAGAACGTCTACAATTTTAATTTTGTTGGAATTAGCAACTGCGATCAGCGAGCCAACTCTTCCTTTGCTAATTCGCTCAAGTCAGTTGTTTCCTCGCGACCGGTTCTCACTTTTACAGCGAACTTCGACATAGATTTCTACAAAATTCCCTGTCGATCCTGGAACAATTGGCATTTCTGATGGGAACATTAGGAACAAAAGATTTCAATCTTCGTTGTCGTAGCTATCGACGAATCGAAGCTTCTCAAACTGGCGATAAATCGCAAAACTAAAACGAATCGAACCAAACAAGGCACAGGCGCGTAAAAACTCTTTCTCTTCTGAACGTTCCTCGATTCCTCCACTTTCGACCGTGACCGAGACGTTTCTTTGGAAGCCCCCTAAAGAAAAAAAAAAGAAAAAATAGCGGTAACGGGACTCGTAGTAACGTTCACGCTGTTACGAGAACGTCGAACGATCGAACCACCGTTCGTCGCTCTGACACCAGCCAACGAAAGAGGAAAAACACGTACGTTGGTCGAACAGTGAACGCTAATGCTCTCTATAAAATACTCCGGCGATACCGACTGAAATTAACTCGCCTGAGAAACCGTTGCAAGCGTACGGCACACCGCCGGATGTGTATAGATGGTGGAGTATGTGATTCACGGTATGACTCAAGCGTTAGCTGCAAGAGAAGGCAGGCGCGCCTGGATCGCGCGCGTTTTCTAACTGGCCGGTCGCAGCGCAACTTAATGCCCGTGGTAGAAAGATCCGACAGGACTGACCGAGATCGCCGTTCTGGAATCTCGATTTCTCGGCGCGGCTACCTGTTTTCGACACCTGTTATCGATATCGCGCGCGATATCCGCTAATTACGACGACGAGATGTTGTGGCATTTGTTGGAAGATGATAGTTATCGATATTACGGAAGCTGGTGACTCGTTGGCGATTTTTCGTTGCTGCAGCCAACTGGTTCGATAAGTTGCGATTGCTTCTCGGGATCAGGCGATTAGATAATTAGCAGATCGCGGCGGATGTTTATCAAGACGTATGTAAATTCACGTTTATATCGGTGGAATCGAAGAAACGGAAACCGAACGGAGATTTGTTCTCGATATTACGAAAGAGCTGTGACTTGTTAGCAATTTTTGCTCGTTTTTTCCCAACCAGCCTGGTAAATTGCGATTAGATAATTAGCAGATCGCGGATGTTTATCAAGATGTATGTAAATTCACGTTTACGTTGGTAGAACTGAAGCTGTATCGAGACTTGTTCTCGCTATTACGCAAGTTGTGACTTGATAGCGATTGTTTTCGCGTAATAACGCGATCAGTTGGAATCGATGAAATTGGACGATTGGTAGATTGCGGATGTTCATGAAGATGTACGTAAATTTACCTTCACGTTGGTAGAACTGAAGAAAAGGAACTTGAATCGAGACTTGTTCTCGCTATTACGGAAGCTGTGACTTGTTAGCAATTGTTAGCAATTGTTTTTCGTAATAACGCGACCAGTTGGAATCGATGAAATTGGACGATTGGTAGATTATGGATGTTCATGAAGATGTACGTAAATTTACCTTCACGTTGGTAGAATTGAAGAAAGGGAACTTGAATCGAGACTTGTTCTCGCTATTACGGAAGCTGTGACTTGTTAGCAATTGTTAGTAATTGTTTTCACGTAATAACGCGATCAGCTGGAACTGATGAAATTGGACGATTGGTAGATTACGGATGTTCATGAAGATGTACGTAAATTTAGAACTAAAGAAACGGAAGCTGAATGGAGACTTGTTCTCGCCATTACGAAAGCTGTGACTTGTTAGCAATTGTTAGCAATTGTTTTCGCGTAATAATGCGACCAGTTGGAATCGATGAAATTGGACGATTGGTAGATTACGGATGTTCATGAAGATGTACGTAAATTTAGAACTAAAGAAACTGAAGCTGAATCGAGACTTGTTCTCGCCATTACGAAAGCTGTGACTTGTTAGCAATTGTTAGCAATTGTTTTTCGTAATAACGCGACCAGTTGGAATCGATGAAATTGGACGATTGGTAGATTGCGGATGTTCATGAAGATGTACGTAAATTTACCTTCACGTTGGTAGAACTGAAGAAAGGGAACTTGAATCAGGACTTGTTCTCGCTATTACGGAAGCTGTGACTTGTTAGCAATTGTTTTCGTGTAATAACGCGACCAGTTGGAATTGATGAAATTGGACGATTGGTAGATTACGGATGTTCATGAAGATGTACGTAAATTTAGAACTGAAGGAACGGAAGCTGAATGGAGACTTGTTCTCGCCATTACGGAAGCTGTGACTTGTTAGCAATTGTTTTCGCGTCATAACGCGATCAGTTGGAGTCGATGAAATTGGACGATTGGTAGATTACGGATGTTCATGAAGATGTACGTAAATTGGTAGAACTTCATGTTGGTAGAACTGAAGAAAAGGAACTTGAATTGAGATTTGTTTTATCCCCTAAACACACGTGACAAGTACCGTATCTATTTTTATCTATCATTTTTATCTATTCTGTACGTTTCACGCATCTGAATTTCTCATAAATGCGTCATGGACATCGGCAATTGATAATTACTTCTGTGGACACTTTGATCGATTTGTGTTTAGAACGTATGATCATCATTAAACTGTACAAATTAACGACAATCTAATCTAACGCCAGAGAAGAACACTCGCCGTCTGTTTATCAGATCAACGTAAAGAAATCATAAAACTCGAAGCGTTTATTTAACGACTCATAGTAATATAAATTAATTTAAAAGCAATATTAATAACAAGCAGACTCGTCCAATTCGATTTCATATTCTACACGCTGCGTACTGGTTTGTTTTCTAGTTTGCTTTCTGGTTTGTTTTCCCAAAAAATATATCAAAATGTGTTAAACTTACACTCAAACGCACGAACGTTCTCATCATCCGCTAACAAGCCATTAAAGCGATTGATACGATTCGTCCCGCGTCTTTTCGCTTTAAAAATTATACGCGTACCACTGTTCCTTCTACTTTGAATTTGTTAACTCTCTCGAGCAAAGACGCGCCATATGTGTGACATCTTGCTCTTTTCTTAATGTTTTTTAATGGTGGCATAAATCTTGCGGCAATGCTCGAATAGTTTAAAATCCATGCTCCTTCCATTTGCGCTTTTTGTACAACAGCGTGCCTCTTACGGTAAATTTAATCCTGTTAATCGAATGCGTATGTCGGCCGACGAGCTTGATAACAAAATTCATGTTTTCTATGATTCTAAAACAGACTTGATCGTTGCCAGCAGTCGTTACTTGTCATAAACGTTCTCAATTATCTTTATCCATTCGTTTCTCTCGTCTGATTTATCGTCTACGTGTTTCCCATCTTCTTTCTTCGTCCCGCATACTGCTGGACGGCGTTTCTCCTTGCTATAAATACGCGCTATATTTTCCCATAATCGCAACAAAGTTACAATTTTGTACGATAAGAAGAAAAAATGTATAACAGTCGTATCGATAACTGGCAACGAACACGTTGTCATTTCTGATGATTCCGAGGGCGCATCTTTATCTTTTAGCTCTGCAACAGTCGAATGAGAATCCTCTAACGTTCCTAACGCGTACGATGATCTTTCATCGAGACGAACGCTTCCGAATCTGAGGAAAGAAGAACAACAGAAAAAGACGTAGAACGAACAAGTATCGCGTCTCTATGCACGCTACCTATGCACTTTCTTCCATTTCATCGTATTTTATCAGTTGTCTATGAGCTCCTCTTAATTGAGAATCGATTGTAAACAGTCTAGCAAATATGAGCTCTGTTAATTCCGTCTGCGGATCATCCCCTCGCAGCCACGAGGCCTACGATCGGTGATTCACTGTGAGTCAGCGGTTCGTTTCGCCGTATTTAATGTGCTGGAAGCGGAGAATGACGCGGGGCGAAGCAGGAACGCCGCAGGTTGATCAGTCTGCATGCTCTCCGCGCCGTGAAGCGAAACTTCCGTGAACTTGTACGCTGGTCGTCGGACGTCTAAATAACCGAGAGAGCCTGTCCAGTTCGATACGCGCGGCGTTGAGGATACGAGAGGATACGAGCCAACGAGTCAATGTTCTTTGTTCTTGGCAAAGATTTTCACGCAGACCCGACCGTATTACGTAACGTGGAACGTCGCAGACCGAAGCGACGACGCCATTCTACTTGCGCTATTCTACTCTCGATAACGCACCGTAGAAAAGAAAAAAGAAAAACAGAAGAAAAGCGTAGCGTAGGACTAAGAAGGAAATAGTCGAGGAGGAAACTCGTTGCGTTCCGTTCATCCTCTTTCACCATCGAGTCGAACATCGGATGCAATTTATAGGAAGCTCTGACTTTTTTCATGAAATGTGTGTGTGTGTGTGTGTGTTGAAAGAGATTCGAAAATTGCGAGTTCCATCTATTATCCTGTTTTTTAAATTAGCTTTGCTTTATCTTCGGCTTCGACGAGTTTTTTTTTTTATTTATTTATTAAAATTTACAATCGATTCTCACATCGAGAATTTTCAGTAATTTTCTCTGGCGTGGTGCAGCGACATGGCTAATTATTTGTAACAAGCTAATACTTATTATACATAGGTATAATTTATAAGTAAATAGCACTTAATATAAATATCTAATTAAATCTATAGCTTAGGTCTAACGGGTAGCGTTAGGTTTGTTCAGCCTGAGGATGACCGAAGTGAGGATCGGTTGGAATTAACAAGATCCATCGATTCTTTAATTAGTTGCCGAAAGAAGTTGGAAAATGCATGAAAATACAGAGTTTGGCCGTTAAAGTTTCTATTATTCGTGGTTCATGAGGCATTATAATTGGCCGAAACGAAGATCGGTTAGAATTAACAAGATTCATTGACTGCTTGAATATTACAGTTCGTATACAGATTGCTCGATAAATATGAATGGCATAAATTACAAGTGCACACGTGAGTACTGCTGCACTCATAAGTACAGGAGACATCTGCTGAGTTTGTACGAAACGTGTGATAATTGACCCAGATTGTCCGACAGATTATCAATCTGTGAGAATTTTGTATTCGTGCAAGATCAACGAAAATATCCCTCGTCGAATAATAATTCGTACAAATGTTAATTTCCTTTTTATTGATCCCTTCGTTTCGACTAATTTTTCCTAAGTCTACCGGACGATATTAAACGCTGCAACTATCGACGTTTCAGACGTAGCTATCTCTAACCAAACCAGGACAAAATGGCTAATCTTTTAAAAAATACGTAACAATGGAATCTTTTTATATTTATTGATCTATTATTACCTTAGAAAAGGAACTACATGTTCTGAGATCGTACGAACTATATAACAATAACAATAAGTACAATAATGAAGAACATTTAGCGCCCAAATCTTTTGGTAGCAAGAATATTAAAATAAATTCCCAAATATAACAAGTATAATATAATAATATTATAATAAACGTATTAAGCATAATGGAATAAATTATTAGGTACAAAAGTTGTCATTCGTAACGTTTCGTACAAACTTTAACATTCTCCTGCGTGCATATTTTTTACAAACATTGCAAATGCTGGTGGTCTTTATTATCCTTACAATACCTTATCTGACAATATTTGCGTGAATAAGGTGAGCTCATTGACGTATTTTGCACCTCAGATGCTCTTTGTTCTACTCGTGGTTTTTCATCTGCCAATTGAAACATAAACTCTTTTCTAGATATCTGCTCACCTGTGGTTTCCCTATATAAAATCCAGCCAAATCTAAGATATTAAAGAATACTCGAAGTGGCCGTCTTCCTGATCACGACTTCGCGCTACATTATTTTGCCATTTGGTCTGCTACGTCTACTCCAAATTTCGTCCTGTTATAAAATTCGACCTTTTCGATTTTTCCAATTTTGACGGTTTTATGTTTCGAGCTCAGGATAAGAACTTTCTTTCTCGGCTTACTTTTATTAATCGCGAGTGTAATCTCATTTGATCGATACAGCAGCGACGAAGAGCGAGCCATAGTATCCTTCTTCAAATTTTACAAATTTCAGGGAGTTCTCTTTTGTTTCCGCGTATTGTGCCAACCAGTGTGGTTCCTTCGGCTAATAATTTACATGCCAGTGACAAACTTGTACAAAAATTGTCGGTCGTTATGGTCCTTCCCATCGTACTATAGCAAGCTCAATAAGTTTGAGTACCACAAATTCACATTTACAATATATTTTGTTCGAACCAGAATCAGATGCCAGTCAAAATTTCATTCCCAATTTGTCGGGTATATTCCGCAAATATTGCGTAAACCTGCTTTGGTTGGGAAAAGTTGCTCGTCTGTTGTAACGTTTGCACCAGGTTTATTATAGCAATTCTGGCTGTTTTAAACGAACATACCCTATACTGTCGATATCAGTGCAAATTTGTTACTTTTCAAACGTTGGCTTCTATCATCTTCACCAGCCAATACGCCGGGACAACTTGTCCTATTCTGGTACAAGTAGCCGTGATAGAAAATTTCTTTTATATTAAACGAATAAAACCAAATTCAAGTTTAACTATCCCCGCAATAGTCATTGCATCGAAGTAGGAATTTTAAGATAAAGTTGTCAAAATAGCAATTTTGTCCCACGGGGTAGTTCCAGTGTTAATACGACCGTGAGAAGAATCTATTGAAACAAATTAATACCGATACGTTGTACGTAATACCGTAGTTATTATACGTATGATATATACTCAGTCGATACGTCGTACAGTACTCGATACAGAGTTAGAGTTACGTGCTCAATGCACAGTATTCATAGTAGCTGGCGTATATTACCTACTTAAGTATCTTACGATCAAACAGCCGGCAATATCTCTTTGAACGTTAAGTTTGGATAGTACGTATCTATGATCGGTTTGATGGAAGGCTGATACGACCGAGCAATTAATTGGAAATAGAAGATCGTTGGCCATTTGCCATTTAATTATTAAACACTTAGCTTTGGTCTTTAAGAATCTCGTACAGTGTATCGTTTACAGGCAAAGATAGGGTCACGCGGATCCTCAGATGGCGACGCTCGTTCTTATCGTCAAATAGTACGGTTTTATTGATAGCAATCGAAGTAACAATCTCGTGCTCCAACATTCACTTTCGGAATCCGTTTTTGGAGATATCGAAAGACGGAGGGTTTCCCCGATTATCTGGAATCATCAAATCGCCCCGCCAAATTCCCCCGATCTAATCGCACAACCAACAGAGCCTGCAGACTACCAGTGGACAATGCGAAAATCTTGCACCTGGTGGATGGAATCGTTGCCGCGCGAACCCGGGCGAAACTGTCGCGTAACATCCATCGGCCGGTGTCGATCGTTGGCAAACTTGTCGTCCCCGCTTCCTGGGCAGTCGTCGTCGTCGTCTATTCAGCTGGCTACGGGGAAGAAGGTCGCCGTGCTTTCGGTCGTCGCGATTAGGGTGAAAAAGCGACCAGGCCATACGTACTGACGTATATATAGGAAAGGGTGGACGAGGAGCGCGAAGGAAAAGCAGCGAAAGATAGAGAGAGAGCAAACGTGAGAGCGCGAGTAGGTGAGCGAGAGGAGAGGAAAAGGAAAAAGGAAAAGAAAAAGAGAAGGAGAGACACTGCGAGCTGGAGGAAGAGCGGAGAGGAGAGCGAGGAGAAAGAGGAGGTGGAGCTTGATACGAGGACGTTGGAGAACGGCCGTTAGATATACACAGTTTGTGGCGTCGCCGTCGGACGTCCTCGGGCGACGGCGCCACCGTCGCCCTCGTGCAGGCGTCCCTCAGCTAAAGTAGGTTAGGTCGATGAGGCCACGACGATGCCGCCGTCACCGCCGCCGTCGCCGCGGTTTCTGCGCAGCGGTCTCGATTCTTCAGCTGCTGCCTGCAACCGTCTTCCTTCCTCCACCGGCGGACGATGATTCCGCGAATAGTCACTTGTAGTTTACGGTCGCTCATCGATTTTCATAGTTGTTCGCCATCACGGCAACGTTCACTTGCACGATCGACCGATCACGATACGAACTGTGATCGTATCGATTATTTGGCATCGATGCGTATTGATAGGTGGTGGACATATCGATGCACACGGTAGCGGGAATAAAGTATGCATCGATATTATCGGTATCGGTAGCCGTCATTCAATTGGAAGCAATGAAACGCAACAACGAAGTTACAACATCGTTTGTTTGAATCAAACGTTACGAATATACGACAAACTTAATTTTTGTTTTTTTATATTCAACCTATGTACTTCGAACGTAGCTGCGGAATATTGAACTTGATTGTGAAATAGGCTAGAAGCAATAGAACAATACCGTGAACAGAGAAGGACAATAATCTCGAAAAGAATGGGAGAAGAATAGCAAAAATCGTGTCGATTTTCTTCTTACGCGATCGATCTCGAGTATCGGCGATTCTACGACGTTAAAAGAAATTCGCTGATGTTGTCGATAAAATTACGAAGAATGCCAGATTTCTCGATAAATATCGTATAATGCATATATATATATAGCAGATTCTCGTCTATCGTCGCTAATAAGCTTGTAACTTGATGCGGAATTGAACCGCGATGGAGAAGAAATTTGCAATTAAGAACGACCGGCGAGCCACTGCCATGAAATTGTAATATTCACGCAGAAACGGCGGATCGTATTATGAAAAGTCGTGAGAGGTAGTCGTCGTTGATGGACACGGAGAAGTCGATATCTCATCTACTTGCCCCTGATAATTTCGTATTCGTAGGGCCGCGTGGAGCCCGGAACGCTTTTCAGGGATTTTAGCGCGTTTTAATATTTGACCAGAAACGACGGGAATCCGTGAAACGGAAACGGATAGTTTTCGAGTAGTTTGCCGGGCGAATCGTCGAAGTCAATAATAGTTAGTTCGAGTTACAAGCTCATCGGTTTTTCTATTTCGCTCTCCGCTTCGTTTTCCGCGTTTCAAAGGTTGTGGAGGATCGTAACGAGATCGCGATATCAACATCTTTTTAGTGCCACTTCCGCCAACTCTTTCGCATGTATACAGATAGATTTTCATGTAATGAATCGCAACGAGCAGCTAACAAGCGATCAATTATCATTACAAATTGTTCATTCTATTTTCTACTCGTCATTCAGCCATCATTTTATCAGTGAGAATTATTTTCGTCTGTTGGAAAATATCTGCATAACGGTAATTGTTGTTACGAATTATTAATTCCGTCTCCACTGTGTAATCGTTTAATTATATTCGCGTTACATATCAAAATCATTTCCGTCGATTTAAAGATATTTACCACCCAGTAGATAATAATCCCGTACAACGTGTGATACGTTTAAGAAGTATTTTTACTGATCCACGAGACGTAGAAACCAGTTCAGCTATCCTAGAATACTAATGGTCGCGTGTATAGTCACTCATAAAGCCGCGCAATTGATTTTCCTATTCCTGCCATCCAGTCCCTGTCCGCTCGAAAAGCGACGATAACTCGGAACTTTCTCCTGCCGAGTTTCCAGCTCTAATTTTCGTCGTAACGCGATCTTCGATACATCCAAATACGATTTCAATCGAATTTCATCTTTGGTTTCTAACGTAACGAGGGAATCGCCACGCTTGGCGTTCAAATTTCCCGCCAAGGTTGTCAGCAGTGGCGCAGCAACTCGCCGCCTGAGCGGCGAATTTCTTCCACCGTTTCCCCATCCATCAGATGTTTTCCAAGCGATGATTCTTGCTTGGTAATAAAATATCAGCGCGAAAGCGCGAAGAAACGGGCTATCGTTGGAAGGCAAAAGCGAGGTTATCATGTAGGCCACGTGACGTCATATCACGGTCTGTTAACAAAATGGCCGCCACCACGACTGGACATGGGGTCATCATTTGGCAGAAAAATTCACAGCGCTCGCTCGCGGTTGTTACGGCGGCGCGCGGCTTTTACGGTCGATTCGGCAAACCGCGACTCTTTGTTTATTTATTCACGAGTTTATTTTAAGGCGACGCCATTAACGATAAAGCCATTAGCGGCCATCTAGAAAGTATATAATTAGTGATTTCACATGTTCGCAAGGTTGCGCGATAATCGGTTCGGCTGTTGAAAAAAAAGTCCAACAACTGCGCCAGCCTTCTAACACAAGCGACGAACTGGTTTTTTATTTTTTTTTTTTTTTAATGTCACGTACGTAATATACGTACGCAGAGTATTCACGTTCGTCGCTAACGTTTTTCTCGTAAGCGATAAGAATGAAAAAAAAAGCGAAGCAGGAAAACGACGAAACTTGAGTACGCGTTGAACATATATCGTGTACCGGTAAAACGAAAATACGATACAGTACAATTAATCTGCACTTAGATCGAGCCGATACAACGTAATTGTTGATACAAATCAACATCTTTGGGAAAATTAAAACAGATGTATTTCGCGATGTGTTTTATTAATACGTTTTATGTTCATTTGCGAGAGCACTCATTTTGGCTGATCCACTTTCATAGAGTTTCCAGTCTGATTTATAGCCATCTTATCTTCTTTATTTTCCATATAATTTGCAATTCGTCCTGGGGCACATTTTGCAAAATTTACTGATTCATCAGATAGTAATTTTGTTCGTATTTGTACGGTACAAAAATCTCACGCAAACCCACACGGTATATATTTTTAATTGACAGTTTACCATCGAAATGATATAGTAGGATTTGGTAAGATCTCAGAAATATTGCTCAGTGTCGCGTGTACGACGATAAAACTATTGATAGTTCCGTATGAGTAAGGACAAGTGATAAAAAGGATGATAAGTTGCTATTCCAAGCAGAGATCCACGCTGATTGTGCATATTGATGGCCATTTACTCCGCGGTTTCGTTGTTTCGTTTCCCTTACGACGCGTTTTATAGTACGAGCAAGTTTCTGCGATTCTAAGCACGCGATAATAAATTAAACACTGCAGCGAATAATCTGCGCTGCGCAAGCTGGTCTCCGCAGTTTGATCAACTAAGACGTGTGCTTCTTCTATCGTCGTATTGCTGGAAATCTTCTGAAGGGAATTTCCATTTAATTCTTTCTTGCGATAATATTCGGAGCAATAAAAAACAGCGCGTGGCGAGCAATTTGCGTTGCAAAAATTGTTATATTCGTAAGAATCTTCGCACATTATCATTTGCCATGGAAGAAAGCTGCTTCCTGAAATTTTCCTTACGACAATATTCAAAACAAGACATGTGCTTCTTCTATCATCGTATTGCTGGAAATCTTCTGAAAGGAATTTCCATCTAATTCTTTCTTGCGATAATATTCAGAGCAACAAAAAAAAAACAGCGTGTGACAAACAATTTGCATTGTAAAGATTGTTATATTCGTAAGAATATTCGCACATTATCATTTGCCATGGAAGAAAGCTGCTTCCTGAATTTTTCCTTACGACAATATTCAAAACAAGACGTGTGCTTCTTCTATCATCGTATTGCTGGAAATCTTCTGAAAGGAATTTCCATCTAATTCTTCCTTGCCATAATATTCAGAGCAACAAAAAAAAAACAGCGTGTGACAAACAATTTGCATTGTAAAGATTGTTATATTCGTAAGAATATTCGCACATTATCATTTGCCATGGAAGAAAGCTGTTTCCTGAATTTTTTCGTACGACAATATTCAAAACAATAAAAACTACATGCTGTGCTGAATAATCTGTGTTGTACAGTCTTGTCAGTTGTGTTATTGTTGTTGAAAATCTTCACGTGCTATCTTCCCGCATGGGAAGAGTTTCATTTTCCAGTTTTTCTTACGGCAACGTTTAAAACAATAAGTTCGAACGCATAGGGAACGCGGTAGCTCGTAAATTAGTATCGCAGCTGAAGTATAAGTCGCGTTTGACATTTACCAGAGTATTTATTGCGTCCTTTCCAAATCGCTGATGCTGCTTATTTTAATGATCGTATTTATATCACGAGCTGCGCGCGGCAATAAAACGCTCATCGGCCAATAAATATTAGTTTCAAGTAATTAAGTATCAATGTTACTTTCTGTGTAAACGTATTATTGCTTGACGTGCAGTTAGGGAATCGTGTTACTTGAGTTATTCAATACTATGAGTCACAGATACGAGAAAAGAAATAATGATCGCGACCTACACATTTCCACTGTTTGAATAAAATCCTATTTAATGCGCTACTTGTGCGCCGATTAATTAGATTCACCCGCGTGATTGGTTTATTTATTTTGTTTGGTCCCAGCGACGTTGAAATTTATCTACGCGAATTTTCTATTGCGACAAAATGCAACGTAAAAATCGTGCAAGAATAAAGAAATCGAACATACAGATACGAAATAAAAACCTGACAAATACACATTTAGCAAAACTATCTTTAATTCAGAGCGTATTTGCTTTTGTTATTTTTCGATGTCGCGCGAAAAGCGTATACCGCGTGGTAACTTTTCCCAAATAAATTTTACTATTCGCTAACGGCCGTCCGAACAACAGAACGGTAATGCGCCAC
Source organism: Bombus cullumanus (assembly GCA_014737535.1). Taxonomy (NCBI): domain Eukaryota; kingdom Metazoa; phylum Arthropoda; class Insecta; order Hymenoptera; family Apidae; genus Bombus; species Bombus cullumanus. The sequence continues at coordinate 1,339,129 of JACXIX010000010.1, read as the reverse complement.
TTTTGAACAAAATTTCCCGAATGGGATCTTTGTTCCTGCGACGGTTTACATTTGTTTCGCTCGAACTCGATCTCTCCGTGTTCCATTTTAATTATAAAGAAGTCCGTCTTTTTCTCACTTTGCAACGGTTTTGCAACGCTTCGCGCATCTCACTCCGTGTAATTTACCGTAACTGCTCGTTTTAGACCAGGTGCTAAACAGTTACATACGTAGAAATCCCATAAATAACTATCATGTTCGTTCCATTAATGCGAGTATCGTGCCGTCATAAAATACCAGTTACCAAATAAAAACAATGATCGGTGTCTTGCAATTGTTTCAGATCGTTTAAAAGCTTAGAAGAAGTAGAATATTCAGATAGCGAACAAACCAGGCATCATTCGAATGACCCAGTTTGCTTGCAAATTAGAGATGCTATCAATATCTTCGATATCGTGATATTTTTTATCAATATATTTATTATATTCCTATTCTTATTTTTATATATATTCCTATCCCTTTTACCAATATCTTAATGATTTTACCGATATATTTATTATATTGCCATTCCTGTTTCTATTCCTATTTCCTTTATCAATATCTCAGCGATTTTATCGACATATTTGTAAATTGATACCGATAAGTTAGGAATTATACTTATAATTATCAATTAGAATTGATTGTAATAGTCTGACAAATAGAAGAAAAAGTTAGAAATAATCTGTTGGTAATTCTTTAACCAAATTATATTACCAATAATAATAACTTATTAACGTTAGAAATACGACAGCGGTCAGAATGATCGGTTCTGCAATTTTATAAATGTGTCAACCCTCGTTTAGGGATCATGGTCCCAGATGGATTATTAATAGCAACAATGTACTACACAACATGGAATTGCTTCCGTAAGAAAGTAATAAATCAATAAATATACAAATATTCTATTATTATACATATTTTTTTAGAAGACCGGTCATTTTGACTGGTTTTGGTAGAAATAGCTTCGTGTTAACTATTGGTAGTTCTAGTGTTAACATCGACTCGCAAATGTATCGATGAAATCATTCGGACGTCGATAGGAATAAGAATTTAATTAATAGAAACATATCGATAATAGATCATTAACAAGGCACAGCACGCGCAATCAATTCTATTCACGTAATCTTCTGCAAACCAAAGGAATAATCTATCGGTAATTCTTCAACCAATAAATTACTAACAACTTACTAACATCGACTCGTAAATGTGTCGATGAGAGACCATTCGGATGTTGATAGGAATAAGAATTTAATTAATAGAAACATATCGATAAGAGATCATTAACAACGATGAACAATATACAACGTGCACAATCAATTCCATTCGCGTAATCTTCTCCAAACCTATCGAAATACGTTCGAATATCAATTAAGCTTCGTATGGTTTTATCAGTTAACGATACAGCTTTGAAAGACGAATAAGAAATTACCAAAATGCTGAGCGAGGTTCAAGTAATTTCGAAGCTCCTCGTTCCAGTCAATTCCAGTCTGATAAAAAGAACAATCCTCCTTTTTCCGCCCCCTTGTCGTATCGTTTGTTTCATTCGTTTCGTTCCGATCGAAGGATACAAGGGCCTTTACGCTCGTTTTACATTAGAATATCAATTAAGCTTCGTATAGTTTTATCAATTAACGATACAGCTTTGAAAGATGAATAAGAAATTACCAAAATGCCGAGCGAGGTTCAAGTAATTTCGAATCTCCTCGTTCCAGTCAATTCCAGTCTGATAAAAAGAACAATCCTCCTTTTTCCGTCCCCTTGTCGTATCGTTTGTTTCATTCGTTTCGTTCCGATCGAAGGATACAAGGGCCTTTACGCTCATTTTACATTAGAATATCAATTAAGCTTCGTATAGGTTTATCAATTAACGATACAGCTTTGAAAGATGAATAAGAAATTACCAAAATGCTGAGCGAGGTTCAAGTAATTTCGAAGCTCCTCGTTCCAGTCAATTCCAGTCTGATAAAAAGAACAATCCTCCTTTTTCCGCCCCCTTGTCGTATCGTTTGTTTCATTCGTTTCGTTCCGATCGAAGGATACAAGGAGGACCTTTACGCTCGTTTTACATTAGAATATCAATTAAGCTTCGTATAGTTTTATCAGTTAACGATACAGCTTTGAAAGACGAATAAGAAATTACCAAAATGCTGAGCGAGGTTCAAGTAATTTCGAAGCTCCTCGTTCCAGTCAATTCCAGTCTGATAAAAAGAACAATCCTCCTTTTTCCGCCCCCTTGTCGTATCGTTTGTTTCATTCGTTTCGTTCCGATCGAAGGATACAAGGAGGACCTTTACGCTCGTTTTACGTACGAGAAGATAATCTGTCGCTCGCGATGAAACTAGCCAACGTATTACACGCACTCGTATCGGAATATTTAACAGGCGCGATGAAAATATTTCGCGCTTCGGGAAAAATGGTTTAGAGCCGGGGAAAATGGAAAAGCGGAAACGAGCGCGTGGTTACGGTCGAAGGAGCTTCTAATTCTATCGTCTAATATTTCTGCGGCGCGCAATTTTTCGCCGTTGGACGGGTCGCGTGTCGAGGTCTCGTTCAGCTCGATCCTCTCGACAAATTTGCGTTACATGGAACCCAATAAAATATCGAGTTATTCAGTTTATCGCAGGCAAATGAATTCACCGTGTGTGTGTGTCTGTGTGTATATATATATATATGAAACTCGGAAAAGGGGTCGTCGTGGGCCGCGCTGCTATCGAAAACAAATTCCCGAAATGTTTGCGTGAAAGGTGTTTACGTCAAAAATAAATTTCCGTAATATTTGCACCGCGTCTGTATATGTTTGCCTGTATGATTTTTCACGACCGTTCGTTAACGGCTATCCTGCGCCCGTCAGCGCAATAATCGCGCACGATAATTAATAATAACGTTACTACGACTACGATTCCTCCCGCGTTAAACAATATGTTTCTAACAACAGATTTCCCTTCCTTTCGTGACGTGCGCAACTATAGCGCGCCAGATTATTTCATCGGCTGTTAAAACGATACGCCGAACGAGGACGTCTCGTCGGACGAGTCGCGCACAGTATGTGGAAAATAAAAGGAAAAGCTTGGGAAAACCTTGGTGAATGTATTAACTGTGTTATCTGATACGTATAACGTAGCAACACTTGATTATTGGAATTATATCGATGGTGTTATAGTGCGATAGGTCGCACAAACGCAGACAATAAAAAGAATGGAAAAATGGTTGGAAACAAGCGCGAGCTTGTGCAGAGTTTTGAACGAAAGATGTGAAGTCTTTTTTAGAAGATGAACATTCTTTTTATTTCTATTGTCTAGTTGCTTTGTTTCGGTTGTTTGCATTCACAATTTGTGTCCCATTGGACAAAATTGTTCGGCAAATGGTAAACATTTCGAAATGAATATTCCTCGCGTTATAAATAGCAAATAAAGAATTTATTTTCTATCCTATGTTTGTACAACTATCTTTTTTTCTTCTTCTCTTTGTTCGTGAAAATATATCACGTAACTTGGTTTCAGGGAAAAATCCTGCCACACCATCCACGGCGGACGTAGTCGAGAGTCACGTTCAAGTTTGTTTGCAACGGAATAAACAGCCGCTGATTGGTCGAAGAAGCAACAGAGAGCCGGCCTGCACGCGTAAGTTTCATTGAAAGCGTTTCATTAACGCCGCCAACCACGGCCAGATATTATTTATTCTGCGCGGCTCTTATCTTTCGATGAAGAAGCAATGACGGGGGGCTGTCATCGAGCAGAAACTCCGAGGGACGTTGATCGCGATAGCAGGGGACGATTGAAAATGTCAGGACCAAGATAATTAGAGGATCATCTCCGGGTTAGGCACTTTATCCGTTTCTCTGAAGCTCGGTATCTGTTAAAACCTCGTTTATTTATTTAACGGATTATCTTCCCGAAATAGAAGCAACATATTTTGCTGATTGCTGGCAATACAGCGGAATAGCGCTCGTCCCTTAGAATATTTGAATTTTCCTCTAATTTGGCTAAGACATTTTCCAGTCCTTTTACAATTTTTACAATTATTTTCACGATTTGTCCAGCTGGACATTCGGCAAATTTTTCCCGAAATGGAAGCAACTTATTTTGCTGATTGCTGGCAATACAGCGGAATAGCGCGCGTCCCTTAGAATATTTGAATTTTCCTCTAATTTGGCTAAGACATTTTCCAGTCCTTTTACAATTTTTACAATTATTTTCACGATTTGTCCAGCTGGACATTCGGCAAATTTTTCCCGAAATAGAAGCAACTTATTTTGCTGATTGCTGGCAATACAGTGGAATAGCGTGCGTCCCTTAGAATATTTAAATTTTCCTCTAATTTGGCTAAGACATTTTCCAGTCTTTTTACATCTTTTACAATTATTTTCACGATTTGTCCAGCTGGACATTCGGCAAATTTTTCCCGAAATAGAAGCAACTTATTTTGCTGATTGCTGGGAATACAGCGGAATAGGGCGCGCGACCCATGGAATATTTGAATTTTCCTCTAATTTGGCTAAGACATTTTCCAGTCTTTTTACATCTTTTACAATTATTTTCACAGTTTGTCCAGCTGGACAATCGGCAAATTTTTCTAACTTAATTGCTAAATAACATGAGGATGGCTACCTCTAATGAGATATCATCTTTGAAGCAACCAAAAGTGAGGGCCGTTTTCTACGGAAATTTTTTTTTTTTTTATTTCGTAGACTTTTTACAATAAATTCCCATTGAGAATTATAAGTAAATTATTCTGCTGGCGTGGTACTATAACGCGAATAGTAATAAATGATTATCCTGTGTTTGATTCCAATGTAATCTAATATTTGGATTTAGATTCGTTGGGAAAACGCGAGTTTGTTCACGACGAAGTTTTTCTTTCTATTTATTTGGTAGGTTATTTACAATCAAATCGCATCGAGAATTATATGTAAATTATTCTCCTGGCGTGGTACTATAACGCGAATAATAATAAATGATTATCCCATGTTTGATTCTCGCTGAATCTAATGTAATCTGATGTTTGGATTTAGATTCGTTTGTTCACGACAATGTTTTTCTTTTATTTGCCAGACTTATTTACAATCAATTCCCATTGAGAATTACAAGTAAATTATTATTTTGGCGTGGTACTGTAACTTGTTGCTAACTCTCGTATTGTATCTGTTACTGAATTTGCATATTTCTTCTTTAACTGTGGGCATCTTAAGCTCGCGGTGTATTGTTTCGTTGGTAACGTACCGAGGTGCATCTGTTAAGGATCTTAGAGTTTTCAATTAGAATCGTTGGAGACTTTCTATGTTGGAATTAGTTGGATCCCACAGGTCCATACAGTCAAATACCTGAGCATAATTCTCGACAGAAGAATGACACGGATAAATAGTAGGCAAATCCAAACAATTAAAATCAAAACTAAAGGGAATTCTACGGAAACATGGCGTGCGAAATGAAACTTTTTCCAAAACAAATTTTGACGACACCTTCTTCCTAATCTCGCGCTTTTAGACCACCGCTCTGCATCCACTGGAATCCTGCGCATCGCCTTACGTTCGTGTCACTGTTGAAATAATAAACGCGTTTAACAGAGAAGATTTAAATAATCGCACAGACGAATTTGAATGAAAATTTCATTCCACTCTTTCTTCTTCTTATAACAAGAACAATCTGTGACGTACAATGTGACGAAATAAATGGCAGAAACTGGATATCGGGGGAAAAAGGTGCGTCATATTACGTTCACAGTATCTATGAATGCATACACATATACACGCAATCGCAAATACGCGCATAGCGGTGCACACAGTCTGCATATAAAGACCATATTTTTATTAATATCTGCCAACGTTTATTACATCTATGCGATGCACATAGCAATCCACGCAATGCGCATACGAGGCTCATACTTTTTAATTGGACACCATTTACAAGCTGTCACTGTATCCCGCGATACTTTTACGCCACCGTGTGTTTTATAACACAGCGTCACGCACGAGCTTTTCATATAAGAAAGATAATTTTCTTCGTTTTCGACTGTTAAGGACTTCGATGGAAATTTGAAAACGGCAACGCGAGCGGATTGCGATTTCCTCGACGGTTGCTTCCTTTATTTCGCATGCTCTCGTCCTCGGTTATGGCAATTTTTTCCCTCGAACGGCCGGCGAACTGTTGAAAATTTAGCTTTATTCGAACTGATTAAAAAATTATACTTTCTTAACTGATTAAAAAATTATACTAAAAAATTATCTTTCTTAACTCGTTTCTGAAAATTTTTCGGAAATACGATTTTCCAATTGTTAACCATAACGTGCGCATACTGCATGCACGATGTTACTGGAAGAAACATCTCGTCCGCGTCTTTTACCAATCAGTTCGTATCATAAAAACTTAGTGTTTCTTTTCCCCAAAAAATTGTGCAGCTTCGTGGAATTTAATACTACGCTAAAAGCTCCATGAGCTTGAAATCATTCGCCTAGCTGTCCCAGCGCTGTTAACATATTTTGTGACAAACGAGATACAAACGCAGCTGTGCTTGTTCTCCGTTGCACAACGGCTATCAAGACCGCCGGGATACAATTGAAAAAGCGAACGGGAACAGCGTTACACGGAGCTTAATTACATCTATTGAAGGAAGCATTGCCAAAATCGATATGTAATATCGATGAAAGCCATCTAGCTAGCGATATTTTCTCGTGTTCGATTTAAAATAAACCCGGCGGCGACGATTGTCTCCGGCTGCGTTCGTTTCTCTTGTCTTCCTGCCCTTTGTCCCCGTCTACGTCCATGTAAAATGAGCGCGATTAACGCTCCGCCAGGTTCGTTAACTAAATCGGTTGATGATGTGAAATTAACGTCCGAGAAAATTCATTAATCGAATCGGTTCGCCATACCAAACTAATTGTAAGCCTTCGGTCACTTTCAATCGACGATACACGCGATCGCGGCTTATTTCAAAATTCGTTCGTTTGGCTTCGCGCACACACCAAATGACTTGGCAGAGATTTTCGGTCGCCAGAATTTTTCTTCTGATTTCAAAGCGTCGACAAACGGCGTTTAGGTTTCTTTTATCAAAGTTGGAACGATAGCAGCACAACAATAATAATATTTTGCATATGCTGATATTAATCAGATACCCCAAATGAAATTATGTAGAACTTGAAGCTTTTTCTATGACAGTCAGCGATACGTTACGTTATCAACGCTGTCTACTTTCGTCTAAGTTGCGTTTAGGTTTAGTTTCGTTATGCAGTTGATTATGGTATTGTGATACTTGGAATAATTCGCCACGCTTTTTAAATCGACACTTTAGCTTTTAAAGATCCTTTTCAATAGATGGGAGTTGAGAAAAGAACTTGAAGCTTCTTCTATGACAGTCAGCAATACTTTCGTTTACATAGTCAACTTTAAGCTGCGTTTAGGTTTAGTTTTGTTATGCGGTTGATTATGGTATTGTGATACTTGGGATAATTCGCCACGCGTTTTAAATCGATACTTTAGCTTTCAAAGATCCTTTTCAATAGATGGGAGTTGAGAAAAGAATTTGAAGCTTCTTCTATGACAGTCAGCGATACGTTACGTTATCAACGCTGTCTACTTTCGTCTAAGTTGCATTTAGGTTTAGTTTTGTTATGCAGTCGATTATGGTATTGTGGTACTTGGAATAATTCGCCACGCTTTTTAAATCGATACTTTAGCTTTCAAAGATCCTTTTCAATGGATGGGAGTTGAGAAAAGAACTTGAAGCTTCTTCTATGACAGTCAGCAATACTTTCGTTTACATAGTTAACTTTAAGCTGCGTTTAGGTTTAGTTTCGTTATGCGGTCGATTATGGTATTGTGATACTTGGGATAATTCGCCACGCTTTTTAAATCGACACTTTAGCTTTCAAAGATCCTTTTCAATAGATGGGAGTTGAGAAAAGAACTTGAAGCTTTTTCTATGACAGTCAGCGATACGTTACGTTATCAACGCTGTCTACTTTCGTCTAAGTTGCGTTTAGGTTTAGTTTTGTTATGCGGTCGATTATGGTATTGTGATACTTGGGATAATTCGCCACGCTTTTTAAAGATCCTTTTCAATAGATGAGAGTTGAGAATCTTTTCTCAAGGAAGGCTTTTCGCCGAGGAAGTTGTAAAGTGTTGGCAGATTTTCAAACGAAAAGGGATGGAAGATGGAGAAAGGAAAACGAAGACAGAAATGTGTATTTATTAGCTTGTTGTTGTTGGAATGGCAGACTTCACAAACGTGTGTCTGGACTGTACAAAGACCACAGGACAATTACACGGTAACTTACATTTCCCATTTTGATAGGACAATGGACGTAAAATTCATGTGAAATGCATTGCCGATTAATTATATTATAATTGTAATTAAAAAATATCCAGTTATGATATTGAAATATATCGAAGGGTCGAAGCTTTCTACTCTGATAATTACAACTTTTCATTCGCAGTGATTAAAATGTATCGAACGTATGTTCATTCGATCGACATTCTTCTCGGAAGAACTTTACTTTTAACGAGCCGGGTATTAGGTTGTCCGAAAAGTTCCTCTCGTTTGATGAGGAAATAATAAACGCACAATCCTTTTGTTTTACATTATTTCGCCGAATTACGTACGAGATCCACACCGTGACGTTTCGCAGACCTGGTTGTACGAAGCTGCATTGTTGCGAAAAACAACGAAAGAAAGACACAGTTTTCCGACAAGCTGATATTTCCATTTTTGCCAGAATTGCGGGCGAATTCGTTGATCGATGGCACCGTTCCGCGAAAACGTATTTCGCGGTCGCGTCGTGCGATGAAAATCGTCGATTCCTCGAAGCGTCGCGTAACTCGACTTGCGTCACGCAACCAGTCGCATTAAGTCTGATTAGTTTCATAATTATCGGCCGCGTGCCGTGTTGAGGCTGCGTACGAGCTGCGTATTCCTTTCACGCGGTTCCCAGTTGTCGTTGCTTTCCCGAAGAAGACTTGCCAACGTTCTTGCTGTTTTCCGTATTTTTCTCTACGATTTGCCCGGCAATTGTCCGTCGATAGAGCGCGCGCGTCCGTCCATTTACGAGGAACTCAGAAGTGTGAAAATATACAGAAGGCGCGTAGATACGAAATTATGCAAAATATTCAAAGTTATCTAAAGTTTATTTAGCTATCATTCGCTTAGTCGCGTTCATAGAAACGTAAAGTTCTGTACACAATGGACGTGTGCGCGCATTCACGGCGTTCCAATTTTCTGTTCTTCCTGACGCGTAAGTTGGAAGAAGGAAGATGAAGATCGCTATAGTTCAATGCTCTGCTATTAGCGCGAAATAAGTAAACGTCGGGCGGAGATCATCGTTGGAAAGGAAGTTTGTTAATCGTCTTGCTAAACAGCGCTGGATTTCTACGCTGTTTTACGTTTGAAAAAATCTCCCAAAATGGTCGAACACCTTTTTAAGTTTCCAGAATATCGTGCAACAGTTACCCTCATCTTCTCTCGTTTGATCGGAAGCAAAGTTTCACCAGAAACGTGGGAGAAATGAAAAATTACGCGAAACTATTGGTCGTGGACGACCCAGTAATTGTCGCATACTTGTCGATCAAATTTATGTTTAGTATACTGGAATTTTAGTGGGATAAAAATGTCATTGTAATTAAATAGTTTATTTTATCGCGATGAATAATCCTACGATACATTTTTCATCGTAATCTATCTTTCCGGCAAAGAAAAGCGATCCACTTTTTGCAGGAGAGAAGCTTCGTGTAATTAAACGAGCTTAATCAATCACAAACGATAATGCCGAACGAAAAATACAATAACAAACATTTGCATATCCGTAGATTTGTCTCGTTATACGCATCGTATCAGGCCGATTAACCAGCGAATGGAAAGTAGTGCGGCGGCACAACTTGCGGGTAAAAATTGCCGCGATCGTGTAAAACGCCTCTTGAAACTGGCGAAAAACAAGCTTCAAAGTGGACGCTGTAAAAAGTCCCGCAAGAGTTATGTCACTCGAGCCGCCCTCCAATGAACCCGACAAAGCAATCAGGAATAAGCAAAACGGAGAAAGAGCGAAATAAAAGAAGAAGTGAAGGGAGGAGGGAAAAAAAGGAGAAAGAAGGCCGATCGACGAGGGACGAAAAAATACGAAACGAAGGGTCGAAGGGTAAACGCCTGACGCTTTCAATAACCGTGCAGATGCAAGCTTGTTACACTGTTGGCGATCGTAAAGCTTCGTTCAGATTAATCAAGTTGCGTGAAATGGAGCAATTAAAAATCAAGTAATTCGAGAATTCTTTTTTTAACGCTTGTTGCGAAATATTCTTCAATTTCTATTTCGAAATTTCAGTTCGTCGTTGCTTTGCCGATAGGACTCGCGCGACGCTAAAAATAATTAGCTGAGGAAGAAGTTGAAGCTTCTACATTTCACGCTTCTTGTTTCGTAAACTTTGTGAATTCAAATAGGCGCATCCGATCGAAAGTTCGATAAAGTAACGAGCAACCAGCCGTCGATCTCAAATGTACAAAGTTCAGTCGAAGCTCATAGATCCGACTTTCGCCTGTGATCTGATCACAGGCGATCTAGAAATCCCAGAAAACACTAGTTGACGTTAACTGGAATGAACGACAAGGCGAATGAAATTAGGCGATTAGGTTGGGCTGACTTCAAGTGTCTCTGCTCTGACCAAAGGAACGTTCTTCTATCACAGCGTTGCAAAGACAATAAAAGCGGCGGTAATTTGACCTGATTGCTGCAAGTATGCAAACACGCGCATACGCCCATAAGTTCAAACGACAAAATAATATTCAATTTCAAATGCGAATATCTTGCTACTTAGCGAACATATGGATCAACAATGTTGTGCTACCTGGCGGCAACGACTTGATCTCAGCGAGACTCGCAGACGCGTCCCTCTTCGCTTAACTTAATTGCAGCCTAATCTACACGCAGATGCGAATCAGTAGAGGTACTTAATGACGAGTGCCTAATGACTGTCGCCCCCTCGCCGTTGTTCTCCTGTTTCAACCTTTTTTTGCTACGTTTCGCGATGGATGGCGACGAGAACCAGCGACGATTCTTCGTCGGACGAACGAAAAGCGGGCGAACGCGCGCGGCGACGCGCTGGACGGTCGAACGATTCGCAAAACGCCGGCTGCCAGGGACACGCTGGTATGAAGCGAATGGAGGCAATCCCTTTATGGCACGGCCGAGGAATTTCGCGAGATTTGATTGAGCGGCCACGCATTTTCGAAAGTATTCGCCGGTGCGTGAATTCGGGCTCCGTTTCACCGCGCGACATCCGTCCGCGTTTTTGGTCGCGACGGCCACCGGGAAAAAGAGCAGACGTGGCCAGAGAGGAAGGCAACAATTAAAATGTTTGCGCGCGCGCTGCCACATTCCAGCTGCTCCGAGCTTTTTTTTCATCCGGACCGATGCGCCGCGTTCGATCGAGGCACGATTAGCTGATTCATTGGGTCAGCTGATTAGCAACGGGATGCGAAATTGCTGGCAAGTTCGAATCGTTTCGAAGACTCAAGAGACTATGAAGACTCAAGAGACTATGAAGACTCAAGAGACTATGAAGACTCAAGAGACTATGAAGACTCAAGAGACTATAAAGACTCAATAGACTATGAAGACTCAAGAGACCATGAAGGCTCAAGAGACTATGAAGACTCAAGAGACTATGAAGACTCAGGAAACTATGAAGACTCAAGAGACTCTAAAGACTCAATAGACTCTAAAGACTCAATAGACTATAGGCTTAAGAGATTATAAAGACTTAAGACCTGGAAAGGCTCGAAAGACAATAAAGACTCAATAAACTATAGGTTTAAGAGACTATAAAGACTCAATAGACTATAGGCTTAAGAGACTATAAAGACTCAAGACCTGGAGAGGCTCGAGAGACTATAATGACTCAAGACCTGGAAAGGCTCGAGAGATTATAGAGACTCAAGGAATTATAAGGGCTCAAGAGACTATAAAGACTCAAGACCTGGAAAGGCTCGAGAGACTATAGAGACTCAAGAGACTATAAAGACCCAAGGCCTGGAAAGGCTCAAGAGACTATAAAGACTGAAGGCCTGGAAAGGCTCAAGAGATTATAAAGACTCAAGACCTAGAAAGGTTCGAAACCTGCAAAGGCTCGAGAGACTATAGAGACTCAAGAGACTATAAGGACTCAAGAGACTATAAAGATTCAAGACCGGGAAGGCTCGAGACTGAGGTGAGAGACTTCGCGCATCTCGATCAATTTCTTTGCCTCTTCTCGCAACAAACATGAATTTGCACAAACCTGACATTGTCTATTTATTCTTCCAGAATTCTACAACGTCAAACAAAATATCTTTTACAATGAAACCCGAAGCTATGTATATTTATTCAAGTTGGAAACTCATATTCCTATCGTTATCTGATAACGGTATTGTTTTTAAAAAAAAAAAAGGATGAAATTAAACCAGGGGAACGCGGTGCGCACAAAGCGAATCGAACATAACGAAATACGCGCACGTGCATAGCTAATCACCGGCCACTATCCGCTGTTTCGAGGTTTAATACACGAACTCGAGATTTTTGCCGGCGCGAATCAAATCTCATTGTAGTAATTCGCTCGAACTGTTTGCTAACGAAGTATCGATTACTGTTAATTAACGCAGTTGCTCGACAGCCGATGATTCGCGTAAATCGTTAGAGTACATTCTACGTTTTATGCATTGCTTTCCACAGCTTATGGTGTCAGATGGCTCTTGATTAGAGGCTGTTCGTTTATCTACTTGAGACACGAAGCAGCAAATTCTGTGCCTGGAAGAAGGACGTTTCAAGAAATATGTCACACAGCGTCCGTCGTTCATTATGCGCTTCCCAACATCCACCACGTTTCTGTCACAACGTAACAAGATTTTTACCACTAAGATTTTACCTACCGAATTATTTATTGTTCTATTGGAAGTGGCGTTAGGAAAAGAGAAATTCTACTTGACATGGAACAGGTAGTCAAGTTCGGGGTACCATTTTCCTCCTCTCGCAGGATCAATCGCAGCGTAAGATTTTTATCGACATTTAACGTTCAATTTAAAATCGCCTCTACGCTTCTAACTTAGCCTGGAGAATTTTCCCGAAAGTTTATTGCTTAAACAATTGTTAATAATAAATAGAATGGCCCTTTGAAGGTCCGACTAAAAATTGTTGTATTATGCTTCAACGAGGACGGAACGGCGAACTTGTACTTGACAATCTCACGCGTTAATCGCTCAGAGGGTTGATAAACCGGCGAAAAGTCGATTTGCCCGTCGCACGATGGAATTGGGTTAGCCTTCTCGAAGGACGCGATCCTTACACGGTCACGGGCCGCGATTTCCTCGTCTGTCGGGAAACGGTAATCGGTGTTTGGCGGGACGAGGGTGGAGAGAAAAAGAAGCAAGAGAATAATGAATTTTTTTTACACCAGGGTCGTGCGCCGCGGGCGGCTCGCACAAAGAACTCTCTCGCCGGGTTTTAAAGCGTTGTTACTCGCGCGCACAATGTACCGGCAACGAGAAATTCCATGAAATATTTCCCCTTTGCTCCACGTAACAAGAGAGAGAGAGAGAGAGGGAGAGGAAGAGATCGTAGAGCGAAAGAAAAAGAGAGGAGGAGCCCTTTTAACCCCGAAAAATCGAGGGGAAAATAATGAATCCGCGGCGAACGACAATCGCCTGGGGAGGAATCGATCGGCCGCCGATTAGAAATTCGTCCGACTGTTGGCCGCCGACGCGGCTAAAAATATGATTTGCATCGATCCCAAACGCGTTTCGCTGAGAAATTAACCAGCCGGGACTGTTGGAGGGTGAACTCGTCGCTCGCTATATACATAGATCGATGGATCGACCAGAGCCGAGGCTTTGAGCGCGGCCAAACAGCGTTTCTCTCTGCGCCATTCAAAGAGCCCGAAGTGGATTTTTACTTGCATTGATCGTTTCAGATTATCAGCGACGATACGTGTCACCTGTAGAAATCGACCGTGTGCAGTTTTACCTGGTTTCTGTTATTCCATTTGCAGATAGATCTCGCGCCGCTTCTTTCCTTTTTTTTATTCTTATTCGCGCGAATTTGTTTAGGCGAGTTTCTGTGCACCGCCGAGATCGGAGGCCTCGATTTCGTCGCATCAAGTTGAAAGAGAACGACAGAACTGAACCTGACTGGAGCAAATCTTCTTCCAGTTCGCGCAAGTTTCTGTCTGAGAAAGAGGAGGATTGGAAGAAACGAAGCGGCGTAATTTCTGCTTGTTTCTTAGCGAACTCGAGCGCCACAGGGATACGTCGATTCGCAGGAAAACGCGAATCATCGATTGTCGCATTGTGCGGCGCAGTTTTTGGAGAATTGGCGAGTTAAACGGATATTTAAAAGCCACGTGCTTGCATTATAATCCGCGTGTCTCCGTTTCGCTCGACAGCCGTGGAAAACCGGAAGATCCGAGCGAGTCGGGAAAGTAAAGCAGGTGGTGGCAGGCGTCGCGGCAAATAACAAAATAACAGGGCGCAAAACAGAATGAAAGAGTAATACGCCGGGCATATACATTTATAACAAAGCAATCAAGTGGCGAAATAGCGCGGCAGCGATGGAAAATTTCCAACTCGCTGAAATTCCGCGGTCACCGGATGGACGTATCGATCCATCGAGATGGACCCGACGCCCAAGTCCGACACCGGAGCTTTCACCGGCCGTCACGCGAACCCGCCGACAAATCGCTGCTTGGCATCGATAGCGGCGCGCAACTGAGCGAAATGTTAGCTGCAGGGACGAAGCTTTCTAAAATTAACGGGAAGATCCCCGCGACCAATTTCAACGACCCGACGAGGCTGACTTGACGCCAGACGTGCCACTGTTCGCGAAAACGGTACGATCTTCCACTCGTGTGGCCTCGCGAAACGACCGAAGACCAGCCACTGTTTCGGATAAAATCAAGGCGAGCTTCGTAGCAGCGCAAGCAGAGAAAATTAGGCGAATGTTGGAATACCATTTTGCTTTTCAAACGTCGTTCTTATCAAATCAGTGGGAACAGAAATAGATTTTTGTGTGGCTATTTAATTAAACATTTACTTTCGATGCTCGTTGTGAGCAATTTTCCATATTCAACCAAGGAACAGGTACCCAATTTATGGTACTTTGGCGTTAGGTATCACGTGTTCACAGAGAACAAAGTTAGTTTTATTCTTCTTTGGTGACAAAACCGCATTGCAAAAGATTCGCCATTTTTCTCTAATAATTTGGCCCTCTGATTATAAATACGCTCCTTTTCTTTTCTCCTAAATTGTGCAACTTGCAATTTACGGACATTTCACGCAGCTAGAGGATGCAATTTTACAGACTTTAATCCTGCTGCTAGCACGCAGATCCTTCAATCGTTTGACCGTTTTTTTAATTAGTTTCCTGGCCGCAAATGGCGCAGGTTACTTGTCAGAGTGTTCTGACAATTGGACGGCCTCTGTTTGTGTCTTTTGAACGTGATTTCTTCTTGAGGATAAAATTCATCAACGCGGGATGAAAATAGTCTTCAAGATAAATAAATAAAATAGAGTCTCGGTGCAATGCGGGTAAATTTGAAAAGTTTTTTGAATGGCTGTGGTCAATGCCGAGCATTAAAAATCAGAAATGCAGGTTGCGAGGAACGCGCGCGCACACGTTTACGTGCGCACGTTAATCCGCTGGTCGCGGGAATGGAAAAATTAGTTAGAGTTAGCGGCTAACATGATTCCTTGTTGCGTTACCGTCTGCTGACCTATGACCTGTTTGTTCGTTGCCACGTAATAATGCAGGCACTTCGTTAGCGGTAGGTTAACGAAGAAAGATAATTTTCTTCGTTTTCGCCTGTTAAGGACTTTGATGGAAATTTGAAAACGGCAATGCGAGCAGATTGCGATTTCGTCGACGGTTGCTCCCTTTATTTCGCACGCCCTTGTCCTCGGTTATGCCAATTTTTTCCCTCGAGCGGCCAGCGAATTGTCGAAAATTCGCCGCGCCATCGACAAAATTATCGGTCGTTCTGTTCGTCAAAAATAATATAATAACACGTGCCGCCAATCGATGACGGTAATTATCTATGAAAGTTCGCTGGACCGTCAAAATCTACGTTATTTTATCGATAGAAAAAAATTTAATAACGCGAGCCAGCAGTGACGACGATTATTTAAGTTGAACATTTCTCGGGAAATCGATGTTATTTTATATTCGTTTAAAAAAATTTAATAACCAAGACCCACCGTGTCAGTGAACGCGCCAAAAAAAAAGAAAAACCTCGCAAAACGAATTTATTTCCCGCACAGATAATCGAAACTATCTCATCAGTTCCGAACGATGTATTATACAGGGTGGTGGTTGGTAACTGGTGGTACAAGCGGAAAGGGGGTGATTCTACGCGAAAAAAGAAGTCGAAAATATAGAATAAACATTTTTCGTTCGAGGCTTTGTTTTTGGGAAAATCGACTTTGAATTTTCGCTCGGTACGCGTGCACTTTATAACGGATCTCACTGTCGGTTTTTTTTATTAAAAATTTCTTTATTAAACGATGTTTTATTAAAAATTTTTATTCTACATTTTCGACTTCTTTTTTCCCGTAGAATCACCCCCTTTCCGCTTGTACCACCAGTTACCAACCACCCTGTATATGTCGAGCTATCGTTAGGTTTAGGGGCGTGTAACGAATCGTTGTTGTACGACACAGATTACATTTACTGGTGTAAATATGATTTTTACAGAGTTTGATAAATAACCGTGGCGATTAGACACTCGAGATGTTAACGACAATGTTCTTAGGTTCGATAACGTGTCCACGGTCAACGGGGTAACTCTTTTGGAGCACGAAGTAACGTTTGCTGTGACGCTCGGTACAACACTGCGCGCAAAGACGATGCGAAAACTCTGCAAGGCGATCGCAAGAATAAAACACTGATGGAAACTTTCCTCTCCTTACGATCCGCGTTTGTTCGTTGCATATTGGCCGGGGATACCAAGAAAATTGCAGCCGCCGTTGCTAGACAGACCCGCTTAGCGGCGACATTGCTCCTGCCCGGGCTTCGATTGTTAATACAACGCGTGTCCCACAATATCGGCGCTTCTCTGTTGGGTAAAAACGTGCATCCCGTGGCCGTGGCTACGTTCGGCGACCAGTTGCGTCACCCGGAGCCCAAGCCCACCGTCACAAATCTCGGGCAAACATAATCGGATTGAATCGTAACGACTACTTCCAAGTTTCGTTATTTTAAGTTCGGCTATGACAAATAGTCTGGACCGAAGTATTTTGGGGATCTTCGGAAAAATTGCGAAAGAATATAGACGGATATATACACACGCCAATGTCCGATTATTAATATTGCGGTATTTGCAATGCGACGCGTGAGAAAACTGTGGATTTATTAGAAATTGGGGGCGAAAGGGGCTGACGAACGCCGCGATACCGAAATAAATCCGTGAATCGGAGATTGGCGGAACCAGTCGCGCTACCATCGATCCATCCAAAATAATCCACCGTCCGGATTGCTGCCACGAACCGAGTGCCGGTGAAATAATGTATAAAATTACCGGGTAAACTGTTTGGCCCGCGGCGAATATTTTTGTTGCGATTAAATCGCCATCGGTAGCCTGACCCTCGAAAGAACCTGGACCGAATGGAATCGGAGGGATGATTTTGCCAAAGAAGCGTGTACCGTGCGCCGCGTAACGAGTTTTTTAACCTTGACCCTGAGCACAATTTTCACCCCGCTGGCATTTAACGTAAAAGAAAAAAAAATATCCATGGAGAGTCTCTTTTTTATCGAAAAAGTTTCGTTAACAGGAATTTCGACGTACAATAGAAATAGTAATCGTTCGCAGGCAAACGGAATTGCGGACGTTGGAGATGCAGTTTCGACTCCGTGCTACTTTCCTCCGAGTCTTTGCTAACGAATTTTCAGCATATTAATTGATATTAATGCAATTTCGTTGAGGTTCTATGACAGCTTAGAGTAACAGTGAATTAAAAAGCAACACAGCGGAAGTTAATTGCGTACGTCTGTTTCTTTCGAGGCACTTGCCTTTTCTTATGTCTTCGCGGCGATTTGAAAATAGCGTGTAAAGTAGGTTTGCCAAAAGCTCGGGATCCTCCTCGCTCGCCAAGTAACGTTAATCCTAAAGTACTGCGATCGTTGCGTGTCTGACAGTGTAGAAGACGTCACCCGGTCCCTTCGCTTTTGTAAATCTGCAGTGGAGAACTTGCGCCACCCTTGTGCCTTGAACGCACTCACCCCGTCGAGAACGTTGTACCCAGGAAAAAGTGGAGGCCGACACGCGAAACTTTTCTCCTCGTCACGATCGCCGACTATATCGAAGATGAGGCAGACTACAGAGTCAGCAGATTTGAAGCTTAAAATAACGGAAGAGCAGCGCCGCGACACGCTGCATTTCTTCTGCTTTCGCGGCGGAAATCATTCGTATTTAACTCGTCTGATATGAATTATTTCCGACGATACGTGTCAACATTAATTCAGCGTCAAAAGTAATAAGGCAGGTTCATAGGTCCGCGTGCGCACGCTTTTTCGTCACAAAGTCCTTTACGAAGATTATGGAAATTAATGAGAACGTAATACGTTGCTGTTAACGGTACGAAAATTAGTAACGCGAACGTGATTTTGTTAATGCAGCGTTACGTGTTAATAGTATGCAAATAGGGACGCACTAAATTATAGAGGAAGATGCAATTTTTGAATATTTCAATTGGGAGGAAAGGACTGAGCTTTGGTGCGTATTTTCGTTGAAGGAAAGTACAGATATTTTGAAGCCCACGCAAACATTCGTCAATCGTAGTAGTGGAATTTTCTTCGTACGTGTACGTAATGAATTTGGAATTATTTTTCAAATTCATATCCATACACACTGGATCTGCTGCTAATTTATTGATTTCAAGTTAATATTACACATGTCAACAGTAATTTCATTCAACATGGATGGACGTTTTAATCGACCACCTTTTCGAAGGCACAGAATTGCAAGCTGGTTTTATCCAAAACCCTTGAAATTCGCACACACTCGTACGGATCTTTAGCTCAGGGCAATTGACGATTTTACTTGATGCGTCAAGTATTATCGAGGCTTCTATCTGCCCTATTAATCAGTTAGCCGTTTCCGACGAGTATACTCGTCACGAAGGAACGTCGGTATTCCGTGTCACGGCGAACCCAGTCGGCGATAAAATTCAGAAATAAAGCAGTCATTTCGATTTAACTCCACATCGCTACACAGTCACACACTCTGCGTTCGACGAGTATACTCGTCGTCGTTTACCTCGTGCCACGCATTTTAGCTACAAATTGAACTGCAGGTCGTTCGGAGTCCATAGCGTTTAGACGCGGCAGGCGACGATAACGAGCGAAGTAAACGTGGAAATTAGCGACAACGTATTTTCCCAACTGCTCGCATCCAACAAAAATGTGCGCCCTGCGCGCGTCCGCCGTTTCCCTTCGACCGATTCGATCGTCGAACCGAAGTTACAAAACGACGCTCTCGACTGGCTCTGCGCTGCAGTCTACTTGCAAGCGGAACAAACGAACAGGGCAGGGGGTTCCGGTGGCCCGAGGCCAGGGAAAAGTGGCCACGGTTTTCCGAAAATTTCGCCGATGCTGGAGGCTGGATTTTGGAAATTTCGCCGGCGAACGAACGCTGGTCGTTGGAATAGGCCCGTGAATTTGGCGCCCGCGACCGGATGGACGTCTATCGATCCATCGAGGTCGAACCCGCAGGCTAGCGTCGCGGCCCGTCAGACGTAACGGACAGGATAGTAAAAGCCCTCTGGTTGCAGCAGTCACTGGGACTGGGTCCGTTCGTATATCCGTCCGTACGTCCATCCGCTCGCACGTCCGTCACATCGACGGATAATACCAGAGTTCACCTAAATATAACCGGCGCGGTTCTGAACCACGTCGCGCAGCGACCAGGCAAGGAAGAGAGAAAGAAGAAGAGATTGGAGGAGGACGGGAGAGGAAGGTGGAGACGAGGTGTGTAGGGGGAGGGGACGTACGAAGGAGAACGTACGAGTGGAAAATAGTACGTACGTAGTATTGCCATAATGGAGGACGTTAGAAGGACGAGAGGAGAGGAAATAGCGAGTTGAATGTGTAGAAAAATGAAGATAATGAAGAGTTGGGAATGTGGGGGAGAGGAGAAGCGAAGACGAAAAAATAGAGAAAGTAATAGAAGTTGAAGTGTTTGAGGGAGGTGGGAGGACGTTAGAAGGGCGAGAGAAGAAGAAATAGCGAGTTGAATGTGTAGAAAAATGAAGATAATGAAGATATGGGCGAGAGGAGAAGCGAAGAAGAAGAAGATGCGAGAAGCTGAGGATAATCGTAGCGGGAAGATGCAGGGGAAATAGAGAAACTAATAGAAACAGAAGAAGAGAAATAGTTGGAAGTGCAGAAGAGAGAAGGAAGAGATTGAAGAAGAACGAGAGAGCACGTTGAAGTGTTTGAGGAAGGTGGGAGGACGTTAGAAGGGCGACAGAAGAGGAAATAGCGAGTTGAATGTGTAGAAAAATGAAGATAATGAAGAGTTGGGAATGTGGGGGAGAGGAGTAGCGAAGAAGAAGAAGATATGAGAAGCTGGGGATAATCGTAGCGGGAAGATGCAGGGAAAATAGAGAAAGTAATAGAAGTTGAAGTGTTTGAGGGAGGTGGGAGGACGTTAGAAGGGCGAGAGAAGAAGAAATAGCGAGTTGAATGTGTAGAAAAATGAAGATAATGAAGATTTGGGGGAGAGGAGAAGCGAAGAAGAAGAAGATGCGAGAAGCTGAGGATAATCGTGGCGGGAAGATGCAGGGGAAATAGAGAAACTAATAGAAACAGAAGAAGAGAAATAGTTGGAAGTGTAGAAGAGAGAAAGAAGAGATCGAGGAAGAAGGAGAGAGCAAATTGAAGTGTTTGGGGGAGGTGGGAGGACACTTGAAGGAGGATGGAGTAGAAAATACTGTGTGGGAAAGTCAGTGGAATTGCTGCAACGATGGTGAAGGTTAGAAGAATGAGAGAGAAGGGATTGTAAATGGAAGATATAAAGAAATAAAGAGAATAATGGAAGATGTGGAGAAATGAAGAAGACTGTTGAAACTGTTCGATATGAAGAGGAGAGGGAATGAAGATTTGGGGATATGAGAGAGACCATTAATAAAGATGAGAAAGGCGGGAGAAAGAATTGGAAGATTTGGATAGAATGGAGGACGTGGAAATATGAAGAAGGCGATAGGAATAAGAAAGGAAATAAAAGGAGCGATAACGTACGATGTAGGAGAATCTGGTAGTGAAGGAGGTCTACCGTGGTAAAGCAGGTGACGAAGATGGCAAGAAAGAGGAAAATAATAGATCTGAAGAGGATTGTAAGAAGAGAAAAAGGAATAGAAGATTGGAGAAGGGCAATGACGACGATAGAAGCAGGAAAGGTGAAGTATCTGCGAGGAATAAGGAAGAAAAAGCGTAAAAAAAGTAGAACGAGGCGAGGAAAAGAGAGAAATGAAAAAAAAGAAGGAAAGGGAAGAGGTGTTAAAAAATGGGACGTCGGAAATAAAAGAGAAAAGAGAGCGATGTTGCAAAGAATATGAGATGCAGAAACGGAAACATCAAAAAATAGAGGATCTGCCGGGAAAAAAAGCGAAAACTGAATTCGCCGGGAGAAAGAGAAGGGGAACGAAGCGGGGAAAAGCTGGGCTAAAACGAGAAGAAGGAAATGGAATGTAAGTGAAAAGGTAAAAAGAAGAGCGAATTCTCTGTGAGAGCGCGGAAAATGAGCAACGAGAGGAGCAGCGGTGGCAAAAATAAAAACGCGGCAAACCATATAATAATTGGCGGAGAAAGTGAAGAAGAATAGCGCGAAAGGAGGAAAAAGGTGGTTCAAAGAATATCTAGAAAAGAAGAGAAACAAAGCTGAACGGGAAAGGACTGCGCAAGAGAAGAGGAACGATAAAAAGAAGAAGAAAAATCGAAGGGATCGATCGGACGGTAGAAAGAAGCTATATAGAAATTCAAGTGGAAAATAGAAGAGCAAGGCAAAAGGATGAACTTTACCATGGTAAACGAGAAAGAAAATACAAAACGACGAGAATGATACGACGAAAAAGAGAACTAAAACGAGAAAGAACGAAAGGGCGGCGGAGGTGTTTTGCAGAGGGGAAAGTGCAGGGACGTTAGATGAAACGAGAAGAGGATGTGGGAGCGCCGGGTTTCTAGGGCAGGCAGCAGCTGCAGCTGCAGACATCACCGCGGCGATGCATTATTTTGCACGTGGTTTAATACATACGCTAGTAGGAAAGCCGGTTAACGTCGCCGAAATCTCGACCACGAGCAGCAGCCCGAATTCGGTTTCCGTTAAGCGATGCAAATACCGCCGACAAAGCGGTCCGATCGGCGGTTTCAAGGCTCACGGGACACTTGCTCGGTCACGCTGACGCGTTCATCGCCTCTCTGTTGCTTCTTGCGAGGCCACATCTCCCCTTCGTCCTCCCCATCTTTTAACCTTTCGCAGTTTCGCTCGCCGATCACGGCCAGTGTCGGAAGGTACGGCCTGGTCGAGGAAAGGTCAAGCTAAGCGTTGAAAAAATAAAAAGGAGTAGCGTTTGTAATGGGAGTTGCGTGGCGGAGCTGAAGGTGTTGGTGGAGGGATCGTGAAAAAAAAAAAAGAAAGAAAATTCATTGGAAGTGTTGGTTGGTCGGATTAAACGAGGCGGTGGAAACCGGCAGACGAAAGTTCATCCAACCGTATGCAACATATGTTGCTTTCAATATCGAATCCCTGCTGATTGAAAGGGAAAACTGTGCTTTCTTTCAACGAATAAGAGTCCTCTTTAAAGAGAATATTCTCGAAACGGTGTCTTAGCGCCATGCGTTTGTATTTTATTACGCGCAGCTCATTCGATTTTCTGCCGATTTTTTCAAGCAGCTTCGAATCAAAATTAGAACTTTTAAGATACAAAGATTCTTTCACGTTTCTTTTACGGAAACTAACTCTTCAATTGTTCCTCTATCTATCAACGTAATATCCTTGTATTTTATTGCACACACGGTTTGTTCATTTCTCCGCCGCGTAATTCCAAATGGAAATTAAAAGGTCGAACTTTGTAAAGTACAAACCAGTTGGTTTCTCCTGTCAGAAATTTATCGCACGCGATATACAGATCCTTATGTCTCGTTACGTATTTTTAATCTGAATGAACGAAAAGCTGAATGAAAATTCCATTTCTTTTCTCGGAAGCTATTCTTCGATTATTCTTTTCTTTTTTTTTTTTTTTTAAATACACCTACTCGTTCGTCATCGTAACGATTCATTTCCTCGTCTGTCGTCGTATTGCATAAAAGATGAAGCAATTAAGGATCAATAATGGGTGGAGTTATACGCTCATGGTAACTTACTGGTTTGCGACCAGCGGATTGGTTTACATTTCGGGAGTTGGAACTCGGAGGATTACGCGTTAAAGCCCCTTTGCGTTATCGTGGCGAAAATCACACGGAGAACGTGACTAGGTCGTGTTTGAGGAAAGCTCGTGCTCGTCATACGTGGAATAATGATCGATAATCGAAGTAACGAAGCTAGCGTTCCAACACCTATCTTCAACCGCACATTTGCTAAAGCGATATCTGCGCCAGTTCAATGCTATGCTTTCCCACCTAGACGGATGAAACCACTTGTACAGAACTTAACTATTAATCCTCGTAAACTGTGACTTATGGTATCTAACGATATCTGTGGTATAACGTTACCACGTAACTGATACAAGAAACGTTTTTATTTATTTCATTTATTTAATATTTCGCGTTCACAATTTTTTTATTTAGAATTTTTTAACCGTTAGATTATTATGTGGCTGGCTACCCACAGCGGGGTTCCATCTTCGTGTTTGCCGGGTAATATCCTTTGTGGGATCTGCTGGGTGTTTCCTTTTCAGTCCTCTTTCTGTGCTCGATGCGTTGATCGTTTCCGCAGCCAGTCGGTTCGGCTGTGTTGCTATTCTTTCTCTGTACTGATACAAGAAATGTGGCACAATAATCTTTGCTTCTCCGTAGATTGTCGATTACAATATCTACAATAATTTACGTAGAGCAACTTAACAGTAAATTGTGAAGCTTCGTTCACAAGTTGAATCTTCAGCGTGTTTTATGTTACACCAATCTACGTTACTACGCAACAACTTTCGAGTGAGAAATATTTGACGCAAGTCACTGGCACGTGAAAGTGTAACTTTAATAAAAGATTAATTCCGAAAGAGAAAGAAGGGACTAGAAGAGGTGAAAAATGGAGGGACACAGAGGGAAGCAAGAGAAGAGCAAGAAAGGTTGACAGTAGAGCAAATTATAGATGAAAGAAGGAAGACAAGAGGAAAAGGATAAGGAAGAAATGGAGGGACACAGAGGGAGGCAAGAGAAGAGCAAGAAAGGTTGACAGTAGAGCAAATTATAGATGAAAGAAGGAAGACAAGAGGAAAGGGATAAGGAAGAAATGGAGGGACACAGCGGGAGGCAAGAGAAGAGCAAGAAAGGTTGACAGTAGAGCAAATTATAGATGAAAGAAGGAAGACAAGAGGAAAAGGATAAGGAAGAAATGGAGGGACACAGAGGGAGGCAAGAGAAGAGCAAGAAAGGCTGACAGTAGACCAAATTACAGATGAAAGAAGGAAGAGAGGAACGGAAGAGAGGAATCCAAATATAATCAAAGATGAGATACCAAAGAAGGATGAAATGGAAGGACAGGAAAATTCCAGCCAGATTCAGACGTGGAAACGAGACCAAAGCGAGGGAATACTGGAAAGAGGAGGGAGAAGAAAGGTGTAGATTATGCGAAAGGGAGGTAGAGGATCTGAGACGTGTACTAGAAGAATGTGAAATAACGGGAGGACCAAAAGACATGGGAAAAAACATTGAACGAGACTGGAGAAGGACTAACAGAATTAAAAGCGACAACAGAGAAGAGAAGAGCAAGGGCGATACAAGACGGGGAGGAATGACAAGAGGGTAGCACAGCAAGGAGGCGAAAGACCAAAGAAAATGATAAGAAGTGCAATTCAAGAAATGCAAGACAATGTAAAGCGAAAGTTCGTCCAAAGCCGAAAGGCAAGAACCAAATAAATAATAATAATAATAATAAAAGATTAATTCTGTAACTTTTCTTTGAACGAGAAGCTACAGGTAATTTGTATGTATAATTATCAGCAAAAATAGCTACGATTTCTTTCGTCAACTTTTAACGCTTGCAAATCTTGAAATACTTTGCTTATTAAATGTTATTAAATGCTAAATTTGATAAATAATTTCACACTCGATGGATGTGAAACGCTGTCGTCCAACGTTGCACCGTACAGGGCCAGAAATTCTGCTTTTAACGCCGTGTATCATAGGAGGCTGCCCCATAAATAGACGCCAAGAGTAGGCGTTAGAATATCACAAGGATATCGAGCACGAGAGAAGCCGGAGCTGTGTACGAGAGATACGAAACGCCGAGTTGTCGGACAATTAAACAAATCCGTGTAGGCGCGACGCACGAGGTGTATCTTTACTAATTACAGGAGGCGCGGAAAGTTACAGGTTCGCAGCGGCCTGGTAATTGTTGCTAATGAACGACGTACGATCGCGTCCACGCGAATGCTTCTTCCCCTTGTTCGCTAACGTTCACCACACACGTCCGCCTGTTATAAGTCTGATTTCATCCGCCTCGTAAATTAGGTTTCTTCCGACATTGCCCGCGATACTACGCACAATCGTAATCGTCGTTGCATCGTAATATTTCTGTGTATTAATTACGCCGACTATCTGTACGAAATCTCTCAGCGTATCAAAGGTGGATGAGCAACGCAGATAAAATTTCGTTGCATTCAATTAAAAACAGATTAATTATCTGTACGCGCGATTATAAAATTTATTCAGCGAATTTAGTAAGAGAATTTTTATCTTCTAGGTTCGTCCAACAATGAAACGTTGTTACAAGTTTCGTTATATCAGGAGCAAAGAGAGAGATAAATAGAGAATATGTCATGTGTGTGAATTTTGAACATCGACGTGGCGAAAATTATATGCGTAACTAACGGGTGAAAAATTTTGAAAAACGACATTGTTATTCCTCCGCGCAACGATACATTTTCCCACTTCTAGACGATTTCAATTTCTGTTGATGTTCTCGAAATTGGTGAAATAATACGTTCGAGTTGAGATTCTGCGGCGGGTAAATGCTCGATATTCTTATGAGATGCTAACACCTGTTCTTAACGTGCACCTGCAATATCGCGTTTCTGCATGTTCCGCTTTCCTATTCGGTGAATTCAATTTCAGTTGGATTAATTTATCGGTAAAATCGAGTGTCCTTGCATCGAGGGAAATTATTCAAAGACAACTGATACACAGGCTAGAAGCTCTATAATAAAGAGGCAAATATGTATCAGCAATTCAATAATTTACGAATATTTGTCACACGACCGCTGAAGGAATCAAACTACACTCGTCGCATCGATTTCTATTTCTTCACCGCTGCTATTATTATTATTTAAACTATCCTGTAATTGGCATCCGATAGGTTCGTCAATTGGACGTTTGCTGTAACCGCGTGAAAATAAATAATAGCGTTTGGGAGGTAAATAAAAAGTGGGGAAAAAAAAAGTAACAAGTAGTTGATTAAATAGAATATTAAATACATAGACGCTAATGGCCATCACCGTTTTTTGACGGTAGCCATTTCTCACGCACAAAACCACGTTCGAAACTCCCAATATTTGTTACTTGGTCGGCAAAAATTCCATTACCGGGCCCACCAAATACGATTTGGAAAAAAACGAAAGATCGATAAACGTCCAACTTACGAGCGAGCCGGACGGAGGCAATTTTCACCGGGGGAAAAAAAAAAGCGAGAGAGAAATATACATATATATATGCACACACGCGCCCCAACCCTGGAAATTTAAAAAATTCAAAAAATACATAACAACGAAAAAGAGAGAATATCTCAACGAATTCATGATAGAATCCATTTGAAAGCAATCTACTGGCATTCCAGCGAAACAAGCAAACAACCCTCTCGAAAAATCAATCATCCGCCGGCGTTACTCGCGTTACGGTCCACCTTCACCGGCAGAGCAGCCCCTCTTTTCATCCGGCTTCTTCCTTAAAACTCGCTCATTAGCCCTGATTGTTGGGCGCGTTGTACGCGCACGTGACGCGTGCACACGCTCGGTATCAAAGCGAGCGCAAAAACAACAGAGCACGCGGCGCGTCCACTTCGAAATGGACAGGAGAAACTCTGTCAAAATTGAAACGTTGAAATAATTATCCCGCAAGGAGGCGTGGTGACCTGTCCGACGATTTAGACAAGAGACGCGCGTGCAAACAGCGCGTACGTAGAATCCCGTTCGAATAGCGCGTCTGACTCGACCGTGCTGCGATCGCCGGTGTGAACCGAACCTAAATCTCAGCAGAAGCTGAGGAACGAGAGAAATACTGTGAACGGCCGCTGATCCGTAGGAAGAAATGGGACGAAAGAGGCCACTGAGCCTAAATCGGTGGAAGAAGGAGCACGGTAGCACAGAGGTGTGACGTTGCTTAAGGCTGGAGATGCTGTTCACAATTGTTCAACTGTTCGAAAAACCCTGTCTCAAATTGGATCCTCCAGAGCGAAAGAGAGGATTAGAATAATCCTTCTGCTCAGAGGTCTCCGGACCTCCTGGTCTTTAAACCGGGGAAAACGAAGGGACGAGGCGCCGTGCAAGTGATAAATGACGTTCAAGCTCGGCCAAAGACTGACATAATCAATTTTGCAAGTGTCCATGGCTGGGCAGACAGTAGAAAGCTGCACGCAGTTCGACCCAGGGAATGCGAGAGGAGCCCAACGTGCCGGCACCGGCCACAAGGAATCAAGGCGTCCTCAACCGCATTCTAGACCACTTCCGGCCATTGCACACTAACGCGCGAGCGCACTTATCAAGAAAACGATCACCTGCCGAATGCCAGTGGATCACCTGTAACGACCATAGAGCACGTTTTACTGGACTGGCCTAGATTTTTGTCCGACACAAGCAATTAGGATATTCATGTGGAGAGAATTCTGAAAGTGCTCTCCGCTCGATGCTGGGTATCGTTTGATCTCGTAAACATGTGAGGTGATTAGGCGAATATACGGAAACAGGGGAGGATGCCGGGCAATCTGAACAAGTCGGGGACTATCCAGCGTATCTTATCGCAGTCGTATCTACGAGTCCCTTCGTTGTGTCAACTGGTAGAGGAGATCGCTTGGCATTTGCTTCGGCACACGACACGAGCTCATCGAAGAAGCTTGCGCTAAAGCTTCCTGCTGCCGCTTGTTATCTTCCAGCCTGACGAAGAAGAGGAAACGTTATCAACAGCGGCGAGTTTCTAGCTGCAAGGCAGATGTTTCTCTTATTTGCTCTGCCTTTTGCGACAAATGATCGGCAGAATTGCAACTTGACTTACTTAACGACCTTGGCACCTTCCCCGACGTAGCGAAACACGTAAATTGCATCTTACTTACTTCTTTTAATGAACCACGCGTGTTCATAGTGAACGACCAGGAAGCACTGGGAGATGATCTTCGACCTGCTGCGTTAGCGTCGAAAGATGCAACCGAAAGTGCAAATGAAAAACACCACGCGATCTTTCCCTTCGTTTTTGCATCTTCGCCGAAGTTTGAGCGGAGGATTGAACTAAGATTGAGACGCCTAACGAGTAAGTTTCTCACATAGCAAACGTTTAGGTGTCCTACCCCACGCATTGGGTGTGAGAACCCAATTTTATGGGTCGTCGTTTAATTGTTTGCTACTTTTGGCTCCTTTCGTGCGAGTCGGGCAACAAATGAAGTTGGTCGATTCGATGCAGATGTGTGAAACCTCCCAGAAATTTAGTCATCTTCCTTCGGATTCTCTCGATGATCGCTACCTTTCGCCTCGTCGTTAATCGTACGAATCCTGAAACGAGCTGACGAATAGGACAAAAATAGGGTAACAGGACAGTTGGACAATTGAAACCATGCTGTTGTTTCGCCCCGGAGTATCAAGACTTTTAGATCACAAACAATGTAAGAAGAAATTCGAACAAAGTCGAATTCGAATTTTCCGACTTCCCACGACCGATATAAATAATCGAACGCTGGTCGCGAGGAGGACTACTCACGAGTATTACACAGCGTACCATAGAGTATCATATAGCGCATCGGATCGCGTATCACGAGCACTTCAGAATATTCGACGAGCATTCATCTCAGCGACTATCGTTGGCCAATTCCAACGTTGTATTACAACTCTGAATTCGCTGGAATATTTATTTATTAAATACACTGACTTTCAACAACGCCCAATCTAGTTACTTGGGACCTTCGCACTTAATCCACCACACGGTAATACAAAATAACTCACGTTTGCGTAAAAAGGCAGCCGTGTAGCGCGCTTAAACGCCGGCTAAACGCTAGAACGCTGGAAGAAGAGAAAGAGCTGCGCTCGAGCGGGAAAGGAGGAGACAAGCGGCGACCGGCAACAGGCACACGGTTTTCTACTCGCTTCTGAGCCCGCGGCGAATCCACGATCGGCCTAATGGTTCAGTAAGACTATACGGTGCCATTAGCAGGTAATGAAGGTAGCGGACAATTGCAAATACAGCAACACTATAGCCGCGTATTCACTTACCGGACACTTACACGCGCGAGCCGCCAGAGCTCGCGGAACGAGAGACAGAAGCTTCTAAAGCTCTGTTCTCCGTTGCTTGCACCGTGTCCTGTTTCATTGACCCCCCGACCCTTGCTCCGCCGCCTGTATAACGCGCACGCATACCGATAACGCTATCGGATAACGCTTCCATACGAATTTCCAAACTCGACGAGCTCGAACATGTGCCGAGTCGCTGATATATTCCGCATCCATTGGCCTTCGTGGGTTTTCCCTGAACTTCCATTGCTACCTGTTCGACCATCCAGTCGTGTACCTCGACCAACGCCTATTTCATTAGCAGTTCTACCGAGGATATTCATCTTCATTTTCGTTTCGCTGGTTCTTCTTATAAAAATATAGCTTTGCGCAATTTTCGAAACGGACACGAAGGTCGCGGGGAAATTACGATGAATTTTCGTTGATCCTTCTTGCCTGGAATCTCGCTCTTTTTAACGCAGCGGGACGAATCTGTTAGGCGCAAGGTATAGTTGACGGAGATAATGCGTTTTCTAGGCCACGAAGAGTACAGAAAAACGTGTGTCTGTTTGGAAAATGAAACAAAAGGAGAATTTTGGCAACGTTTCTTACGACGAGGTTTCGATCTTTGTATTAGGCGTTTGCCTGCGTTTGTCACGTTAAGGTTGTCGCGAAAGCTTCCTCGAAAAAAGAGGTAAAAAGTCAGATATCCTCGAAGTTGCTCTCTCGATCGTTTCGAAAGTGAATGTGCGATAAACGTAATTTTTGTTCTGAAGAATTCCGTTTTTTAATTATCGCGCCGGCAAAGAGAAATGTTGAAACGCTTAGGCAAGCGAAGAAGGTTAAAAAATATATAGCAATGTCATTAGCAACGTCTTATATACCGTAACACGCGCGTAATCTTCTTTCTAGCAACGTTTAGCCGCGATTATTCCTAACACTAATTATAGTTTTTCGAGCAGTGAAAACCGCCAGTGAAAGAGCTCGCTTCTAAATCGCTTGGTTCTAATTTCTCGTCCGCTTCTCGCGACTTTAAATCGCGAAATTCACTTAATTAAAAGGTAAATTTTCGTCGCAACGCACAAAAGCCACACAGCGACGCGCGAATTCAAAGTTTAACCCACGAAAATCCAGGCGTCATGTAAAGTGTTCTAATCCCGGATAATCTGAAGCAAAGCCTCGTTTAAAACCTAATTGCTTCATATCTTTAACGCTGGGCGCGCGCTAACCGCGCGCCAACATCGTAAGATTCAATGAAAGCGTCGTACGTTGTTGGACGATCGGCGAGATCTTCTTCTCCGAACCGAATCGCAGCGATGAGTTGTAACGAGAACGAACAATTTCCTCGTCCGTGTTTTTCGTCTTTCAGAAAAAATCAAAAAAATATCGTAGAATCTTCCACTTCTTTCTCTACGTGTTCGACTTTTATTCCTTTTGCAAGAATATTTATCGTATCGCGCGATCGCTATAAGCGTGTCTCTAATTATATAACAGGAGGGCCGTGTTTAATTAAAGTTTAATTAAAGAAACCGTGGAGCCTTGGCAAAGATCATTTTCGCTGGATCGTTCAATTTTTATTCGATAAATTGGAACACGCTGAATCTCAGGCGAGAAATATCTCGAACGTTTAGCGCGAAATCATTTTTACGTACGTTCCGCTGTGTTTGCCAGGAACTTTTTCGAACTTTGATCAACACCGAAACCAGACACGAGTATTATAATTATATTTGAACAACTTGAAACCTGTTCGAGAGTGTAACGTACACGCTACACGCCATCTAATGTAACAAATTAACGCACAGCGAGAATAATTATCTTAAACGTGTAATTAGCCTTGGCTGGGAGGTAAATCTCATTAAAAATACTCTGATTTATTAATTTAATAAATAGTAGTGCCTTTGTGAGATGCCTGTTTCCCATAAATATTTTGCAACTTCTATATGAAAATTCATTTTTCTTCCAAAGTTTATCATTGAGACGATCTTTCGTTGCGGTGTCAGTAAAATTTCAAAAAAATGCGTTGATAATTATTATCCGCAAAAATTGTCAAATATTTCCGCTAGCCGCCATGGAGATCATTTCCACGGTCCTAATTATCCAAAAAGTCGACAAATTTATCATGTGGATTTCTCATAAGCGCAACACCGTTGCTACACCGTGGCAAATTGTCGCAATGAAAATGGCAAGAAAAGAAAAGATTGAAGTCGCATAGGACTAACGCCTCATTTGCAACCTCGTCGTTATCCCCACTCTGCAGTCGCACATTTACCACCCACGACGTCCACCTTGCGCTCGACTTCCGGTTACAGCGGAAGCAACCGCAAAGTGCGGCATTCGAACGAGGATTCGGCACAGAAATCGAAAAATGCGTATAACGTGCAGTTTTTCCTGAAACTCAGTGGATTGAACGCGTGGAAAAGTCTTACCTTCTGCATCGAATATTTGTTTTTCCTAAGTTTAATGCACAAATCGTTTCTCTTTCCTTTTCGTCTCGTCGGACATTGCGCCGCACTCGGCAAAGAACTGAGTTTTCGTGCAACTCGACTAATTTTCCTGGTCGAAAATCCGCTGTTCGATCGTCGATCGCCGATGAATTTGACTAAAAAAAAAAAAGAAAAATAAAGAAGACGTTCTTCTTGAATTGAAACTACACAGGAAGTTTCCTCAAAAATTGCTCTTTACACGAAGAGGCAAAAGTTTAAATTGGAAATTAAAATACCTTCGCTCGTATTCTACGCATTTGACGCTGTTTCACAAGAATCGACAAGCTGATTCGCACTAATTCTAAGTCGATTTTTCGGACAATTATCGCGTACATCTGTGTTACTTGCAGGCTGACGATACGGTCGAGCAACGAGATTAAAATGGAGCGACGATTCTGCCGATTTTCCCGCGCCGCGCATCGGCTCTTCGTGAAACCTTACGCAACGTCCGTTCGTCTGTCCTGTGTGCAACGTCGTCGCCTAGAGGTATCGCCGCGATAAAGGTCGATGAATATTCATAGGTGGGCAAAAAATCGGCCACTCGATGAATAATCAAAGAGTCGACGGTGACGTCGCGACGAAATCGAGTCTCGTGCAGAAAATAATCGTCGGCCGAAACGCTCCTTCCCTTTTGTCGCTCGTTTCATCTTAGGCGATGTCGGAACGCGATGGCATTTTGAAAATCGACGAGCAATTGCGTCCGTTTATCGATTTATTTCTTAGTGAAGAAAAGCAAAAGAACAGTTCATATTCGTAACGATCTGTTTATTCTATTCGAAGATTTATTTTATATTTCCGATACAAAGTAAAAGTTTGCTTGTCTAAATGAAATATATTCGAGCAGACATCGCAGGCTTCCGAAAAACAATATTGTTATTTCACGTTTTATTTTATTCGCGGAAGATTCATTTCGTGTAAGAGGATTTGAAGGACTGCGGATAAGATCTCGCTATAAAATGAGATTATTCGTAAATGTTTGGTCTTCGCATTGACACGAAATTGAGGCTGAATATTAAGAATAAGGCAAGTCCGCGTTTCCCTCTTTCAGCGACGCGCTGATTTTTCACCGAACGTTTTAATACTCGCGTTCTAATTTTATCAAGAGACGCGAATGAAGCAAAATTAATGAAATAAATGTTACACGTTGAAGCCAGTTTTGGATACCTCACAAACCCCATTTTGATAGAAAATTGTAGAAATATCGAAGTGTCGAAAATTTGCATAAAACGATATCGTTGTTCTAATAATAAGAATCTTCGTGATTAATTATGCGTCAATTTTGTTTCATAGAAAGTCGTTCTTTCGCAGTGCGGATCATTAAGTGATATCTTTATTATTGGGAAGCATATGGGAGCGTAGTACACTCTGTGAAGCATGTGCTCGTCATTCTGTGCCTTGCACTATTCATCGTAGATACATGTATTAAATCTAGTCCAAGCAAAGCTGCCGAGCTTAGGGAGCTCTGCCACTGTTTCCATTACCATCATATAGAACCTCTGCCTGATACCTTGTTACGTGTGAGCAATGCATACCGGCCAATATAATAACGATTAATCTTGCCTTTACTATCGACCATATGCAAAACCGTCAGAAAATATCATGAACGTGTCAAGGACACTTCTCCTTTTCATTTACAGTTGCATGGAATCATGGCGAAAGTTAATATTTTTATTTCAACGTTTGGCGCAAGCTTACGTGTACAGAGGATTTTCGCAGGATTCTCAAATGGATTTTCCGATTTTAAACTGGTGGTCTCGTGGTTCGATAGTTTAATAGAAATGTCTGGAGAATTGTTTGAATCGGACACAACCTGTTTGAGTCAAAAGACGTCAGATTTGCTAATTTTCTAGGGGCAAGTACTTTTAGAATTCAGCACATTGTTAATCAATCGTTATCAAAACGCTGTCTTTTTATTTAGGTTTGCAGCCATAAACCTGTATCGATTCGAGCTCTTTGTGAAGGTTAAAAATATTACTTGTCGTAGTATGAAAATATCGCTGATCTTTTAGTATCTTTGCTCTTCTACAGAAGTTGGCCGGATATTTTTAAAAGACTGAGATCTTTCAGTCGGCAGATTGTTTTCGATTATGTCATAGTAGAACCTTTCTGTTTAACCACACGAAGTACCCTGAAAGCCAAAAGACCAACAGAGAAACGTACTTATCGTAATCTTCTTCTTTGTGACCTTCGTGTGAGTCGCGTCGGTCCAAGAGCTGGTTAACTTCACTTTCTCAACTTGATCGATGTTTATCTTGCATAATTTCGCCAATTTTCCTTGCTCTTTCTTTTTCCGAGGTAATCGCTTTGGCAAATAAGAGGCTCGTATAATAAGTGTAAAAAGTAGTGCCAAAGCACCTGATCGATGCTCATCTTATATAATTCCAGCAATTTTCTTTCCTCTTCCTTCTCTCCAGTTCACCGATTTGGCAAATAAGAGGCTCGCATAACAAGTGTCAAGATTGCAAGCGATGTAAAAGACCAGCGAAACCAAAATGCAAGATTCCAGCAAGAAGTTTAACCGAGAAGAACTCGGTATGAGCGAGGCAGATGGTTCAAACCTGCCAGCTCAAATTAACAAATACGCCGCTACCCGTAAGCGATGCCGACAAGTGCACAGATTGCGTCAAACGCATAAGAGCAGCGAAACAAACTCCCTCAAACGAGAGTTTCAGCTGAGAAGAACTCGGTATGAGCGAGACAGATGGCTCAAATTAACAAATACGCTGCTACCCGTAAGCGACACCGACAAGTGCACAGATTGCGTCAAACGCGTAAGAGCAGCGAAACAAACTCCCTCAAACGAGAGTTTCAGCTGAGAAGAATTCAGTATGAGCGAGACAGATGGCTCAAATTAACAAATACGCTGCTACCCGTAAGCGACACCGACAAGTGTACACATTTCGACAAACGTGTAAGAGCAGCGAAACAAACTCCCTCAAACGAGAGTTTCAGCCGAGAATAACTCGGTATGAGCCAGTCAGATGATTCAAACCTGCCAACTCAAATTAACAAATACGCCGCTACCCATAAGCGATGCCGACAAGTGCTTGGATTGCGACAAACGCGCAAGAACAGTGAAACAAACTCCCTCAAACGAGAGTTTCAGCTAAGAAGAACGCGCTCATATTTGTCCAAGGCAGATGACTCAGTGAAGTCCATTTGCAGAGCCGCTGGAATTGATAAATACTCCGCTATCGACGCGTCTCTGAAGCTGTCGAAGCTATAAGATGGAAGGCTGAAACAACTTGCGGACAAAAGGAGCGCGCTATGAGTGAGACAGATGACCGCGCGGAGTTCATCTCTGGAAATTAACAGAATACTCGACCGTTGACAAGCGCAAAGCTGGATCCTGCGTCTTGGTCGTTTCTCCAGATCGATCCAGCGATGTCCATTTCGCATTTTGCCTGTCAAAAGCTAGATCAGCCTGGTGTCCGCGGCTGCCTCGTCACCCGAAACGTTAGAGCATTTGGAAATTGGTGGCGGCGACCCCCATATTCTCCGGTTCGAGGGCCGGGGCTACGGTATAGTTATAACGAGAGCGACAACAGCAGCAGCAGCAGCAAACCTCCCCTCATCGCCACTCCAGGACTCTCCTAGCCCCGTGGACTCGTAGTTGGAAAAGGGGAAGCCCGGGTGGAGCGCATGCGCCACGCTCGGACGGAAAAAAATCGGCCCGGCTACGTCGGAGAAGGGGCGCTGGGGTGGCCGTATCGATCGCCAGAGAACATCGGAGTCCGTGGCGAGTCCGTGGGCACAGCCGACGTTCACCCATGACGACGACGACGATGACGATGACGTCCGCTGAGCCACGTTGCCTCTCGCTGGGAATTTTCCTCTCGTCGATCCGCGAATCGATCACGCGACACCTTTCGAATCCTGCGAATGTAGGACGCAGTCGGACCTTCCTCTTATTTTCTTGCTACTCTCGCTGCTTTTGTTTCTCTTTTGTGCCGCTCCAGCTGCTTGTTTTAACGTTTGCCGCTCGGTACCTTGGTACTTTAACAGGTACCCGCGGTGCTGCGGTACTCGAGGCTAATTTGAGTCGCCGAGAGGCGACAGGCATTGATGGACTTGGCAAATTGAAACGTAGAGTGCGGCCGCGTGACGTTGTAAATATTATTTTCGGAATTTGCTTGGCAGTTCGTTAGTAATTGGATGGCCGGTTTTCTTTGCGCAAATAAAGTTATCGAATTGGGTCATTTGTTCCTCGAGGATTGAATATCGGTCTACCGAGACGGAAGCACATAGCAAAAATGGAATCGATCGGTTTCGCTGCTGACAGCTTCGTTTGCTCTAAAATCATGCACAGATTGAACTGTTCGTGTTATCCAACGATTCCAAGCTTTCTTCCTCATTTATACTTCGTACAATTTGTTTGTACGATTATTATAATTCCCTTCGTCGTCTTATCTAACTTCATCGTTGCGTTGTTATCGAACGATCCATTTGCTGCTGCTGGCTCCTCACATTTTCGCTAGAGCTGATTTTCCCCATTTTTCCGCCGATTCGATGTAAAACGAACCACGAACTTTGTCTTGTATTTTTTAATTTTTCGATTGTTTATTCGATCATTGCAATGCTACGCTACGCCCTGCGTCTCGCTATACTAACTTCTTTTATGGAGGTTACACATTTCGAGAATAGAAAGGTAGACCGAGCATATACGCGTTTTACTTCTTTTCCCTAGAAAGTAGGATAACAGGGTTTCTATTCGAATTTTTTTTCTTTCCATTATTTTAACGTTGTTTCCTCTTTCTCTAACTTGTAGCTCTCTTTCCCGCCGCTGCCTCTCGGCGTATAGTTCGTTCCTTTTTCTTGTTCGTAGAAATTATTGATTTTTTAAGGGGCAGAGGAACAGAGTAGAGTTTTTCGTGGATCGTTTTCTTCAATTGTCTTAGCGATCGTTCAACGGTACGAGGAATGAGCACGTGAGAGAAGATTCCAACTTCTTTTTCCTTCTTTCAAGAGCGATTGATGCGCGATCTTGCCACGTACCATCGGTTCTCCTCGAGCGTGCGTTTATGGTGCAAAGTTATGGAGTATTTCTAAGAACAGACTGGATATATCGAGCTTGACGAATTTTTATCAGTCGAACGTTTCTAAATTAACTAATTACCTGATCGTATCACGAGTTGGTAATATCGTTCCCCTAACTTGAATGGAAAAGAACGTCACATCCTCCTTAATGGAAGATTCCAGCGCCAAATTTTACGCTTTTTAATGTGGAAAGGAATCTGAGGAAATTTAAGGAAAAATAAGATGTACATGTCTTTCTTATATTATTGAAACTTTTATTTTTTATTTGTTTAGGGAAAAATAAGTTACATATGTCTTTCTAATTTCAATCAGAAATTCTACTTGTGCACTATACAGTTATTATTTATTATTGAATTTTTATTTATTATTTGTTTAAGGAAAAATAAGTTACATGTGTCTTTCTTATATCAATTAGAAATTCTACTTCTGCACTATGCTGTATATTATTTACTATTGAAACTTTTATTTATTATTTGTTTAAGGAAAAATAAGATACATATGTCTTTCTTATATCAATTAGAAATTCTACTTCTGCACTATGCAGTTATTATTTATTATTGAATTTTTATTTATTATTTGTTTAAGGAAAAATAAGTTACATATGTCTTTCTTATATCAATTAGAAATTCTACTTCTGCACTATGCTGTATATTATTTACTATTGAAACTTTTATTTATTATTTGTTTAAGGAAAAATAAGATACACATGTCTTTCTTATATCAATTAGAAATTCTACTTCTGCACTATGCAGTATATTATTTACTATTGAAACTTTTATTTATTATTTGTTTAAGGAAAAATAAGATACACATGTCTTTCTTATATCGATCAGAAATTCTACTTCTGCACTATACAGTTATTATTTATTATTGAAACTTTTATTTATTATTTGTTTAAGGAAAAATAAGATACACATGTCTTTCTTATATCAATTAGAAATTCTACTTCTGCACTATGCAGTTATTATTTATTATTGAATTTTTATTTATTATTTGTTTAGGGAAAAATAAGTTACATATGTCTTTTTTATATCAATTAGAAATTCTACTTCTGCACTATACAGTTATTGTTTATTATTGAATTTTTATTTATTATTTGTTTAAAAAAAGTTACATATGTCTT
The DNA here is from genome assembly GCA_014737535.1 of Bombus cullumanus. Lineage (NCBI taxonomy): Eukaryota > Metazoa > Arthropoda > Insecta > Hymenoptera > Apidae > Bombus > Bombus cullumanus. The sequence continues at coordinate 1,300,855 of JACXIX010000010.1, read as the reverse complement.
TCTTATATCAATCAGAAATTCTACTTCTGCAATATGCAGTATATTATTTATTATTGAAACTTTTATTTATTATTTGTTTAAGGAAAAATAAGGTACACATGTCTTTCTTATATCAATCAGGAATTCTACTTGTGCACTATACAGTTATTGTTTATTATTGAATTTTTATTTATTATTTGTTTAAGGAAAAATAAGTTGCATGTGTCTTTCTTATATCAATTAGAAATTCTACTTCTGCAATATGCAGTATATTATTTATTATTGAAACTTAATAATCAAGCCCTTGAACTCATTTGTTCAACAAAAAATGAGATATACAGTGCTTTCCGTATTAGTAAAAAATTCTAACTTCCAAATATTATCCCCATTACTACATATAAAATGATATCAAAGAGATTTTTGATGCTCCGATCGATCGAAGCTTAACACTTAAATCCCTGAACCAGCGATCTAAACAAATTCGTCCGCGAATCTGCCTCGCTGATGAAAATAATTTATATTAAATATTCTAGAAATATTCTCTCGAAAGGCGCAGACAAAATTGAAGCAACAAGAATTTTGTTCAAGATGAAATAATAAATTTTCGAAATTTGTAAAATTATTCTGCACGATGGAAACATACTAAATGAGACGTCGCAATTAGGGACAAGGAATAAACAGGATTGTAGGAAGTGGAGAGAGGCGTTCCGGGTTTGGTCAGTTTATTTCACTGCAAACCTGTCATCCTTGAATAAGATGCTGCGTGGGAGGATCGAGCGGCGCCATTCCTCGCGATGGATACCTGCTTGATGTCTGTATTCATCGGCGAGCCGCTCGTTTTCAACTCTTTCTCGATGAGATGATTCACTAGAGAAACGTACGAATTATTTCCAACATTGAACATGCTCGATAGAATGCTCTTTGATTAACGTAATCACATCCTACGTTGATTGTCTCCGAACATTTTTAATTACTCGCGATCCTTTATCATTTTTTTTTTTTTTTTTTCTTTTTGTATCGATGTCGAAGCTTGTCAAAACTTCACAAGCCTCGATTGAAATTGTTTCGCGGCATGGCGTTTTAATTTAACGCGATTAATGTTATTTGTCGATTAAGTGGAAATTACTTGGCAAGTAGCAGTCTCTTCCGAAGAAAAAACCAGAGGAATATCGTTCGATTCGTTTCGCAGGGAAGCTGAATTGCTCGAATATTTCTCTGTTAATTAATTATACTCAAATGTTAAGGATAGTGAATTTTATTCCTGTCGCCGCTGAGAAATAGATATTATACTTTAAACAATAATCATTTCTTTTTAGCCAGTTAGACAGACCGATGACTTTGTTCTCTTGCTTCTCGACTCTGAAAAATCGGTAATTTTTTCTAATTTTAATTAAAAACAATTTGTATTTGAATTTGACTTATCTCCCTTAACACTCAATTTCACGATCGCAGAAGTTTTTAACTTTTAAATAACCCCGACAGTGTACAATCTAAGGGTGTTAGATTTCATTTAAAAAACCGCCCTAAGATGGTTCAGCAGTGATGCACACATAAAACACACTTTTATCGTCGTTATTCATTTCTATTACACCATTTTACGTCTCACTTGCTATTATACAACGAATGAAATAAGAAAAAGACAAGAAACACGTATGGACGAAGCTGGAATAATCGGAGCAAAGATTTATCGTAAGAATAATTTTTTAAATCGTTAAGGGAAAAATCATGGACGAGAAGAGAGAGAGAGAGCGATCGCCGAGTGCCGAAGAAATTTGTGAAAAAATTCCAGAACCGAGGAACATTCATTTCGAAGTATTCGAGTTACGTTTCGCTTGGTACGCGCAACGAATAAAAATAAGGGAAAGACACCTGCATACTGACAAAGCGAGAATAAACAGAAGAAATATTATTCATACTCTTTGCGTTTCTTCTATCAAACTTCTTCTATTCACCTTGCCCTGGTCGTTAATGGCCTGGGCATTCAGACGCGACCGAATCTCTATTTTATTTAAAACAAAGCTTCATGGTGGCGTTAATCAGGAATTAACAAGAGAACGAGACGCGGACGTGTCGTGTTTTCATTTCCATCGCGGGCTTCCTCTCCTCTCCTCTCCTCTCCTCTCCTCTCAATCCATTCACGCGATTCTGCGAAACAGAAGAGGAGAAAAGAACAAGAAAAAGAGAAGGAAGAATGTTAGACGACAGAGTTTTCACATTTAAGATGCCGGCAACGGGTCAATGAAAGAAGTGGCGGACGTCTTTTTCAGCCGGCCGGTTCCTGCCTATCTGTCTCCCTTTTCCCTGTTACACGTCGCTCGCCTCTTCTTCCCCTCGCCGCGAGCAAGGGAGAAGGAAGGGTGCTTTCAGCTGGAGACGCGTTTAACGTCGTGAAACAGATAAACGATGAATCACGACGGGGTCGCGTCTTCGAAATTTATGGTACGGAACGACTGCCACGGCCCGAGAGAGAGAGAGAGAGAGAGGGAGAGGCGTATTTGTTTCAAAGTAGCTGGAATTTTCTGATTTTTTTCTAGCGAATCGTTGCGCATTTTCCTCGTCTAAGACGACCATCGACGTTCGGCGACCTAACGGCGAGTGAAGATGCTTCTGTGAATGCGAATTCGAACTTGCGAGAAGAGAACGTTCTGAGATCCGCGACTTACTGAAATTCATTAAGGAAAGTAGGGTAGCCAGTAAAATACTTCAACGTGGAACGCACCGCCCTACGGTGTCGTCGCTAAAAATCGCGTTGTTCAGACGACATTAAACCTTAATCAACAAAACAGGATGATTTTCTCCGTAGAGCTTTTTTCTCTCATAGGAACAAAATTTTAAGATCTTTTACATTCTAAACGATTGTGTACTTTAGTTTTCAAATGGACAACGTCAGAGAAATTTCGTCGGGAATATTTCGTGGATGGAAATCTTGAGAAAATTCAGGAGAAGACCTGCGGATAATTCTTCTTCCTTTGGCAACCAATTTCTGGAACGCGACCGATAGATTGTCATTATAAATGGATTATTATAATTGAAAAAGGTAGACTTGTTACTTGCTAGTCACTCCTCCGTCAAACCAGCACGAACAACGCACTCTCCAAAAGACTCACTAGTCACCGGCAATCAGAATCGTCAACGTGAAAGAAGAATCAAATGGAAACGGATCAAAGTTGGTGTGAAACTTGGATCAAACATGAGCCATTTAATCCACGACGCAAAAACATGCGCGTTTCGCCCTCAAACAGACGTACGCAACTCATTTCGTTCGATTGACAATCAGTGGGCTGTTGGTGCGCCGTACCTAGCAATCTTCGACGAAAATACGGGGCCGGTAAAAAATAATGACTGTTATGGTTCCGCGATATCAGATCAAATACGTGTCGTTTAACCGTGCACGATGCGTTCTTGTTTGCTTTCGAGGCACGAGACTCCCTGCTGCACTCGATCTCGCTATGGACGTAATTTTGGGGATGGGACGGCTGCACAGGGTAAAGAACAGACACGAAGGGAGCGAAGAAGAGGGGAAGAGAGAGAGGAAGAGGGGGAGGGGTGACGTCCTTTCTAGTCGAATATCGGGGTTGGCAGCGTAAGTTCGCCCCTCGACAAAGAGGGCATTTCCATCGGCTTACCCCAACGAGAAAGGGGCCGATGGGAGCACAGAGAGGGTGTGGGTACTTTTGGACGCGTTGCTCTTCCGGAAAACGCGTATTGGAGATCGGCCAAATATCGCGAAACGCCGGCCGTGGATGTTTAAATGGACAATTAACGCGTGTCCCCTAACCACCGGCCAAAGTGCGTTTTGCAATCGAAGACGAGGCAACCGTTTTCGCCCTCCTCTTGCCGAGACACCATGTGTCTCCCTGGCTGGAGTTCATTAGAGTCTGGCAATTCCAGATTAGATAGTTCCAGCTAGAAATTTCGGGAGGAGAATAACTTGTAATTGGACGATGGCAGTCCAAGTTTTCAATGGGTTTTGAGAAACCATGGGCCTTTCTCAGCTTCTTCGACTGGAACGTGTTGCAGTCTGGGAATTTGAGGTTAGGTAGATTGAGCTACAGATATAGAGAAGGGAGCAACTTGTAATTGGACGATAGAAGGCTTGCTCTTTAGCTGGTCTAGGTTCCCAATATATTTTGAAAAACCATGGGACTTCCTCAGCTCCCTCAATTGGAATTTGTTGCAGTCTGGGAGTTTGAGGTTAGGCAGTTTGAGCTAGAGATGTGGAAAAGGGAACAAATTGTAATTGGACGATAGAAGGCTTGATCTTTAGCTGGTCTAAGTTTTCAATAGGTTTTGAGAAACCATGGACCTTTCCCAGCTCCCTCAATTGGAACTTGTTGCAGTCTGGGAATTTGAGGTTAGGTAGATTGAGCTACAGATATAGAGAAGGGAATAACTTGTAATTGGACGATAGAAAGCTTGCTTTTTAGCTGGTTTTAGCTGGTTATTTTTCAATAGATTTTGAGAAACCATGGGCCTTTCCCAGCTCCCTCAATTGGAACTTGTTGCAGTCTGGGAATTTGAGGTTAGGCAGTTTGAGCTAGAAATTTAGGGAGGAGAATAACTTGTAATTGGACGATAGAAGGCTTGCTTTTTAGTTGGTCTAGGTTTTCAATAGATTTTGAGAAACCATGGACCTTTCCCAGCTCCCTCAATTGGAATTTGTTGCAGTCTGGGAATTTGAGGTTAGGCAGTTTGAGCTACAGATATAGAGAAGGGAATAACTTGTAATTGGACGATAGAAAGTTTGCTTTTTAGCTGGTTTTAGCTGGTTTAGGTTTCCAATAGATTTTGAGAAACCATGGGCCTTTCCCAGTTCCCTCAATTGGAACTTGTTGCAGTCTGGGAATTTGAGGTTAGGCAGTTTGAGCTAGAAATTTAGGGAGGAGAATAACTTGTAATTGGACGATAGAAGGCTTGCTTTTTAGTTGATCTAGGTTTTCAATAGATTTTGAGAAACCATGGACCTTTCCCAGCTCCCTCAATTGGAATTTGTTGCAGTCTGGGAATTTGAGGTTAGGCAGTTTGAGCTAGAGATTTGGAGAAGGGAACAACTTGTAATTGGACGATAGAAGGCTTCCTCTTTAGCTGGTCTAAGTTTTCAATGGGTTTTGAGAAACCATGGGCCTTTCCCATCTCCCTCAATTGGAACTTGTTGCAGTCTGGGAATTTGAGGTTAGGTAGATTGAGCTACAGATATAGAGAAGGGAATAACTTGTAATTGGACGATAGAAGGCTTGCTCTTTAGCTGGTTTAGGTTTCCAATAGATTTTGAGAAACCATGGGCCTTTCCCAGTTCCCTCAATTGGAACTTGTTGCAGTCTGGGAATTTGAGGTAGTTTGAGCTAGACGCTTGGAGAGGAGAATGATTTGCGACTAGATAGTAAGGGTTTGCTTTTCATAGAGAGAATTTAAGAATATTGGTCTTTTATGGAATTAGGATCTTATTAAATATCGTGTATGCTATTTCTTCCAATGACTGTTTGCTACAATTCTTTGGAATGACAACAGTAACTTGAGCTTGCTAGTTGGCCTCATACTTTGGCCAGCATAGTGTATATATAACTGAACTCACAAGTGAACTGTTCTAACAATAGCAATCACATTCTGATACTCTTACTATACTTCTACGCAGATAAGGAAACCGATGATTTCATTGAAAAACGAAAAATGCTCTGATACTCAATACGCAAACTTCGTTGAATCTTTAGGAAAATCTCAATAGAAACCTCATTAAATCTTCATAATTGTACAGGTACATATGAAAATTTAACTCGACTCCATTTTAGTTCGTTTTTGCCACTGTCCTTCTAAAATTATTATTCCATTACTATTGTGTTTTGCTTTTCTCGTGATTTATTATTTATATTCTATTACTGCGATATTATAACCAGTCCAAATAATTGTTATTGCTATTGGCCAGTTAATTTACATAATTTAGTAACATTCGTTGACGTGTGTCAGTCTCGTTAATGGGCAAACCAGCGATTTTTAATCGACGTTGCTCGTTACGGATCTTCTATTCGTTTTTTGCCCAGCTAATTGCTCGCTCAGTGGGCCGAGTAACTCAAAAAGATTTGCGCCATCGATAATGCGTTATCGGCGACGAATGAGAATTATCCTACGAATAATGCAAATTTGCACGTTCTGCCGCATATAGCGGACATCGGCGACCAAAGGAAAAACTTCTCGACGATAATGCTGATCGGTAACCAAAGATACTCCGATCGTTCGTTTAGGTTTATTCGTAACACGTTGTGGTCACCGTTCTGCAACTTGAAGAGGGTCAAGAACCACCGCGCCGAAGAATCGTCGAACGTCCTGACGGGACCACAGCGGAGCCGCGAAAGGTGCGAAACGCTAATCGCGTAACAGAGTGCAGCAGCAAAATTGGAAACCAGCCAGACATTATGAAACACAGGGCTGAACGTGTCGGCGTAGAAAATATTCGAAGGAAGAAATTGAACGATACGTTTGACGCGCCACTTCTATTCTCGGTGTTGAAAAGGTCTAAAAATACAAAGCCGTGCTGACTAACCAAGAGAATTAAGGCATCGCTCGTGCGGAAATAGCCGCGCTGGAGACCCGCCAAATATCGTAAATGCCGCGCCAACGTCAGCGAACCTCGAACCAGCGAATTTGTAAATAATCGCCACTTGAATCTCTCGCATACTCGCAGACAGTTGCTCTTTGATGGTTCGACCAAGTTCCCGTTCCTCGATCGCTCGGTTGATTCACGATCCGGCCGGTTGGCTGGTTCATTCATGGATCGACCAGCGACAAATGGAGATCACGAGCACCGTTCCGGGGAAAAGAAAGAACGCGATCGGCTGCCCCGTGCCAGCTAGAAGCAACTGCTGCAACGTTGCTGCGAAGGTGAGCGGGATCACGTTGATGAAGACGGGTCTGTTGCGCTTTGTTCGTGGCCGAGACGTTGGAATTTATTCGACCAGACGACGCCTTATTTTCTCCACTCGCCGTCACTGTCTATCTCATCGCCATTGACAATGTACAGGCTATTTCGTAACACGTGACACCAACTCGAGCAGTGGACACAGAGAACAGCGCGACGAAACAAATCCTGTCCTGTTCGATCGTCCTCGCCATTACAAAATCGTGCAGCCACGTCGCGGAGCAAAGTTTCTTCCTCCATCGTTCAGAGAAATACAACGAGGATAAATTAAGTTTCCTGTAATTAAAAATTCCCGCACAGTCCCGTGTTTCTCCGCCGCGATAAAATCTTCGGCTTAGCGAAGACGTATTTATTAGCAGTGGGGGGAAAAAAAAGAGATTCCGAAAAATTTATGGAGTTGCCCTAACACGCGTCAGCTGAAACTTGCGACACAGACGAAGAGAATGCTTCACAGAAAATATTGTATGGTGATCGTTATTACTCGGAGAGGCGTTAACCAACATACCGATGGTTAGGTCATCGTCGTTCAACTGGTAACCTGCTGGCAATTTCTCTTTGATAATTATTTTGCCATGCATTATTCAACGATACAGCTGGTTTCTTCGATATTTGAATTCGTTCGAGGCCTCGGTTATTCACTCAGCGACCGCTGTCATTCCGCGATTCCGCTAAATGGTTCCGTTTATATTAGCAAAAACGGAATTTTTGACGATCACGCGTCGCGTTTAATACCTTTCACGATCACCACGACCAGCCAACGTTTAATCCGCTCAAAGGCAATGTTGAAAATTTCGGATAGAACGATACGGATTTGCGGTAATCTGGCCGTCTTTGTGTAATACTTACAACTGTAATCAGCTTCAACTTATCCTTCCGCGTAGTCAAGAGTATTATATTTAACTGAGATATGGTTATCATCCTTCCAGAACCGTTTATTCCAAGTTAATTTTCTACTTTGCAATTTCTGCAATTTCTACGGTGCACGGCTAATGGCTATTTTTTTTTTTTTTTTTTTTTTTTTTTGAAAGCAAAATGAAGGACTTGGAATAGAGAAAAACTGCCAGCCGTTTGAGAAACACTCGCGCGATAAAGAAACTTAGGCACGTTTGGATCGAGCAGAATGTTAAACCTCAAAGGCTATCGAAAGGGACGACGAAAATTTTCTCTTGACACCGCTGCTCTCTTCGACGATGAGAATTACATCGCAGTAGGCAGCGTGTTTTTAATTGTCTTCGACGATCATTCTCGACACTGGGACACGTCCATTAAGCGACGATTTATTCTCGTCGCGATACCCTAAGATCGTGTACTTATAATTTTACGATATTTCTAAAATATCAAACTTCTGTCCCTCGAGTTATGACCCGAAGAAATATTGTGAAAAATAGATAAGCAGGACAACTATCGTCCTGTCGGAATACGACGATATTACACACATAGGCACAAATAATCTTATACAGACACCTACACAGGCGTTTGAGCAGGACACTTACACAGGTCGTACTCACTACCGTATAGAGAGTGGGGTCGAAAATCTTTAAGGGACCATGCGTCACAACCTACAGTCGTAAGTTCTTTGCCTGCACACTTTGTTAATTATACCACATCACTCACTTGTATTTTAAATACATTTGCTTCTGCAATTCCGTTTAATAAATATCACCTAATATTATTTCAACATGAACACCGTGTCTTCCACGGATTATTTATCTGAACTTTAAGATCAAATTCTAACACGCGTCCTAATGATATCATGAAGATATTGTTATTTGCAATAGCTGCAAAATTAAATAAATAATAAGATATTTCATTCCTTTTGATTAACCGTGTGAATGACGATATCCATTAAGCGTTGAAATAAAGGATTTTTGGGAAATATCTCTTCCCACTATTAATTATTCAAATATTATTTCTTCGCCAGTGTCATTTTCCCAATGGAACGGTATATAGTTTCTTATGCATAATGCAATTTCGAGGCAGACGAAACTAAGAGGAAGAATGGGAAAGACGTCGATAAATTAATCCAGAGGCGAGGACGTCTCGTGACAAAAAGATGTCCACTGTGCGAGTGATTAATGTGTTTCATATACATGCAGGCTTCAATTTCGTAAAAACCAAGTAGAAGCCAAGCCATCTTAGAAGTATCATAATGGAATCAACTTATGGATTTAGTAGATAATTGTTGCAGAAGAGATGTTTAATTGTAAGAGAAGAGAGAGGTTTAGTCTTCAACGTGATGGATGAATAATCTGACATATTCAGAGTGGATTTTTCAGTAAGAAGAAGTTTCTCTCGTTGTGACAAAGCTAGGTTCGAGCGTTGTGAGCGCTAGAAAATATCCCTCTTGGAAGGGAAAAGATACCGCGATGCATCGGATATAACAAAATTAATCGTAAATTTCTGCTACGATCGGCAAGAAAACGAGTTAACCTGAGACTCTGGCGAGTCTCATAAATCACACGTCGAAGAACAGAAAACGAATCTGTGTCTCTGTTTGGCAATTTTCTGTTTTATAAAATTCCTATCGTCGTTTCTAATCGAACTTCCAAAGTATCGCGTTGTTCTACTTCTCATTGAACACCTACGTCGATCTAAAAATAAAACAGGCAATTCTCCGAGTCGTTTCTTCTTCTAATCCAGAAAATATCTTGGTTCCTTTTTCTCTTCTTCCCCTCTTTTCTCAAAATTCTCCTAATTTTCTAAACTCTCCTATTACGAAATTCCGGTTATCATTTCAAGTTCAACCCTGCACAGGCGAATTCCACCGCCGATAAATTGCGCACCTGTTTGGATGACCTAACGAATAAGCAAAAAATCACGCAAGACGACCGTTCGCGACGTCCGTAAAAGAGAGAACGAGCTCTCTGAGAGGAAGAAAGGAACCTTCCACCTTGGAAGCTACATTCCTCGGATAAAAACGTGCTCGTTGAAAGACGAGATAGTCGTTCGATGACCCAATAACTGGCCGGTTTCGCCACGCTTTTTGTTCCGTCCTGATTTACGCGGTTTATCAAGCTACAGCCCCGTGTGACGAGAGGGACCAGCCGGTCGGTGTAGCTTGTCTCTACAATGAAAGTACATTCCCCTCGGGTACTGGCTCGAACGAACGGCCCGCAGGGGTTCCTGGCGTCGTTTTCGCCGCTCAAAATGTTGGGGTTCCTGCTGACGAAGAGGGCGGCTCCGTCGCAACCCCCTTTCGCTCGAGGGGGATCGATCCGGGAACGCTGGTGCGCGCAGCTAACGTCCTCCTACGAACCTAAATCCGAATCCTTGCTCGAGAGGATGCGAAGGAGCGACGTGCCTAATGAAAATGAAAGGAAACCTTCAAGAGGAGGAGATTGGCCCGCGACCTGCACGCTCCTGGTTACTTGTTTCCGGTTGTCTGTTTGCTTTACTCTGACTAAGGCTCCGTTACATTAAGACTGAGATATAAAGGCTGATTCACACTGATATAAAGGCCGGAGACACGCGGTCAGATCGTCATACGAGCATTGATCGAGTTCCTTGGATTCTTAGAATCGTTCACTGACGATCCTCTGGCAGATACGAAGCTCGCAGCTTTAAGGAGCTTCCATGGGACTTGTCATCCCGCCCTCGTCTTGTCAGCGTTCGGCTCGATGCATTTAGAACGTAGACTGGAAGCATGTGTCTCAGGCGTGCGCATAAAAAGGCAACAATTTTGGGAAAATTAATATTGTTTTTTGGGATGATCAGGAGCATCTTCTTTTGGCGTCGCGTTAAAGACTCTTCCTTTTATCTACACATTGGCAAAGCTTTTTAAGGATGTCCGTACTCTTGGACTGTCGGATGTTAGGCTCCGGCTAGGCTCCATTTACTGTTCCGTCATCTCAACACTTCATCATCATTTTCTCGCAAATAATTCGGAAGCTGAACATCGAACATCCTACGTTCAGCGGAACCTTCTTCTATTCTCGGATCTTAAACCTTCCGAATCCGGACACTCGAAGGTCCGCCGCTCCGCCCATTCCTTGCACACCAAGCGCTAAATTAGTAAATTTCCAGGCGTTTCAGTCTTCTGATTTTCCAGTTTCCTGTCAGCCGTATCGTCTCCTCCTCCAACGAGAGTTTCACCGGACCCGCAACGTAACCGCATCGATAGGCAAACGAAACAAATTTGTCCGGCGACAAGACCCTTTATCCTCCTTCGACATCCTTAGCCTGTCGCGTCTACGTTCTCCCGTTAATCTCATTTTAAGCAAGCGAACGAAATAAAGTAAAATATGGAGCAGTTCGGCGATGGAGAGAGAGAGCTCGTGAAACACCGAGAAGAGGAGATCGACGCGGATCGTAACGAGACGAACTAATGATCATCGAGGTCGGGAATCGCTCGTCATCGTCGTCGTCGTCGACGAGAACCACGTGATTAATCATCGCGGAACAGAAGCAACTCGCGGACAAAGCTAATTAACGCGGTCGTAAACGAAACGTCGCGTGTGGTACGCTGCACGCGTCTCGAAATATGTTTCCGAGGCTGGTCCGCCGCTTCTCTCATTCAGTAAGCCGTTTATTAGCGGTGGATCGACAATTATTAGCGTTCCGCGGGGTCAAGTGTAATGCGATTCTAATTGCGCTGCGAACATGACACCGACGGCTCGCGACCTCTGTTCCCCGATATTGGCCGGTCCGCTGGCTGCTTTGCTTTCGCACTGTATCGCTGCTAATTGTCCATCAACGAGCATGAAATCGAGAGCCGCGGGAAAAATCGATCGGCCAAATTGTTGCGCCGGGAACAGGCTCCAAGGATAACTGTCGGTTGATTCAGCCTCGTTCCACGCTCGTGTTCACGTTTGTCCACCGGAGAAAAAAGGGACCGTGTCGATTTCAACCAACGAATTGCGAGTTCCGCGCTCTTTCGCGCCCTAGCAATTTCAACGAGAGTTCTCCGAGCTTTACGGCAGTTGGAAGAAACTGAGCTTTTTTTTAGAGTTTAATTGGTCATGCGTTGTGGATTGTAAATGTTCCAATGGCGAATGATGTTGCTTTTATTTTGCAAAACACCGTTTATGTCGCGAAGTCGCGCGCACTTTCAAGTCGTTCAAGCTTTTACAAGCTTCGCTGTTGATTTTCTCGTTTTACCACGAATTAGCGTTAGACGTTGTCGGTAATTTTGCTTAGCTTAGGAATGACGTTCTACCGACGATGGAAGAATTATTTTTCCTTTTTCTCTTTTTCAATTTCTTTACAATGTTGTAATTTTTAATACATTTTTCGAACGAAATAAATAAAACAGGTAAATAAAAAGAGAGACTCGATACCATGGCATACATGGTTATAGTTATCAATTAGAAGAACAATGCGTTTTTGAATGAGTTTTTGCTGCATTCTTTTCGAAACAAAAATGTCCCTTTCGCGTGCCATTTAAAATCGATGAAAAACTAAAAGTAAAAGTTGAAAACGATGCGGAATAAAATATTTCATTTCGATGTAACGTCAAGCTGTGACATTGTACATTGAAAAATAAATTTTCGTTTTCTAGGAGATGCTCGACGTTGCCCCTTTCTGCCGTGAACTCTTCATTTTGGTGAGTTTATTGTTTCGTTTACCGGCGATGGAATCGAACAAGTTTTAAGATCTTTCTCGCCGTCATTTAATTAGCTTGATCGTTTTTGTTGACAAGGTAATTATTATTTATCGTATGATTTTTCTCAAAGATTTTGGAATTTAATTTTTTGGCTAACTTCCAATCACGTTATTACACTTTTCGAAGTGTATCGAACGAAGAAATATGTTTCCTATTTGTTGGTTAACTTGTGCATTTAACCATTAAACATACAGCGATCGTAAATTAAATTGTTTATCTCGTTCGATAAAATTTTGTTTATCGACTTATTTACGGACCATAAAATCGAAAAAGAAAAAAAAATTGTAAACTAAAAATGGCTTTCGATATATTTTATTTCGATATTCCTCTTCAACCGGGGAAAACGTCGGGATTCGTGACATTCGCAGTTAATTTCGAATTACATTGCTGAAAGTCTTCTAGCTGTAATTAAAAGAGAAATCTTTTTCATTTGCTAAATTTATGCGCCATGAAAAGCTACCATTTTTTATACCCATAGCAAAACAAAATAATTCGCTGCTTTTAATTTTCCGCTTCCATCGAAATTTCCGATGTTTAATGTCGGGAAAAAAACATACAATTGGAATACGGGGGGGGGAAGGAAAATGAGAGGAAAAAAGCTCTCCTATCATCATGCTTCCACAAAACTTTCACATCGTTTTCAGTCTCCGAGGGATTTTTACACGATAATTCTTTACAAGATTTTCCTACAGCGAAGAATATTTTCAATGAAAAAATTTGATAATTCCTCGTACAAATTTTAAACAACACGCCGGTGATCCTATTGCACGCGTCTGACGCTAGCGTTGTTACCAGTGTATCGTACAGTCTGTGAGAAAAGTGAATACACACGGTGCGTCTAGACGAATCAACTAATTTCAAGGGAGAAATTGAATTCGAGATAAAAAATTGCTCGAGCCATTTCTTTGGAAACTTATTTCCGAAAGTCTCGGGGAAAGCATATCTCTTGAAAGCCGGGCTAATTACCTTCTGCCACTTGATAATCCAATTACCTAACACATTTGCCGTGCAGACGGTTAAAAACGAACGAACCGACCGACCGAACGAACGAACGAGAGGGGAACTGCTGGAAAATCAAAAAAACACCACTCCTTTTCGATGATTGTACGCTACGAAACGTAGAAATCGATCGAATCTGCGCGCCTCTGATTTTTACCATTCACTCGTCATCAACTGACTGAGAACCTTCCAAATATCCCACGTGTCTTCGCAAATACGAAACTCCTCTTCTCTTGATTAAGGAGTTTTCGAGCTACGGAAGATTAAAGAAAGTCGGACAAAATCAGTCGGAGTTACCGTCGCTCAAAGAATTGCGAGTGCGGAGAGTTCGGAATTAACGCCGACGTTAGCAGGCTCGATGGAACGACCGGTTCCATCCAAATTTCATCCGAAATTGTACATTCGTCGTTATTTCTGCCGCTCGTCCAACTTTATGCAGATTCTCGTATTATCCGGTCAATCAGTTTCTCGAATGTTGAGAATTTACATAAAGTCGGACGAACGAAAGAAACGACGACGGGCGTACAAGTTGAAATAAAAATTCCAAACTAAAATTTCATCTGTCCGGGCCTGATTAAAATCGGTGTTAATCTCGATGGAACACGCTTTAAACAGAACCGTGAAAAATTATCGTATTATACGACACGTGTACGCCGGAGGACGAAAGAAAGTTGGAATCTAAAGGACAGAAGAGGTAGGGATAGAGTAAGCTACAATTTCAATTATGGTTGGCAATTCTCGCGTGAATCTCGTCGACTGGACGTCACACACAAACACAGGGATCCACGGGAGGCGATGAAAGTCCGGCTCATAACGCGATCAGACACACGTGAAACGAGACTTTGGCTAACTCGCGGCTGCCAGGTAGCGAGGGGCTTCCATCGGACAGCAATTTGCGGCGATTTGGAAAACCGTAGCCTCGGAAAATGGAATCGTTGGAAAAAGAGGCGCAGAGTCGCGACCCAGTCGAAAATTGGGAATTTCCAGCGCACATGCGCGTCACGCGGTTGCAGTCGCCCGCAGGAAGTGCAGCAGGATGCATGCACCGGCGACCTTATTATCCTCTCTGTCTGCCTTGTGGCGCGCGCGAACGCCCGTCCAAATGAAGTCAAACTCGGGCTGTTTGCGCTACGGTTCGGAAAATTTCAGCGATCGCGAACGCTACGACGGCCGACTCGGTTTCAACGCCAACGATAGAAATCCGCCACGTCCCCGTCCAGAGCTCGTCGTTCAGTTCGGTCGCCGTTAAAAACGCGTGTAATTCGTCCGACGTAATTTATATTTGTATCGTCTGATTAATCGACGAATTATATTCTGATCGATCTAGGCAGCTTGGACAGCAACGTGGTGTCAGAATTAAATGGAATTAAATATTTTTAGGATAAAAATCGTAGGAAAATCTTGTATCTTCGGTTGAAGCAATCAGCGAGGGATACGATCGTCCGAGTGCTCGAGAAAATCCGAATGAAAATGTGAAACCGAAAGAATTCAATTATCGAGCAATTAATTAGCAGTTAGAAAAGGATAAAATTAAGCGGATTTGTCGCTCTACAGAAATTCATATCGCATAGCCATATCGTTAAGCTAACGAAACGGGCGCGTTTCTTTCCTTTTTTTTTTTTTTTATTTTTTCTCGTGTGGCGGACATTTCGAAATTATCCCGTGACGCGATGTTTAAACTTTTTATCGTGGAGAAGGTATTCTCGAACGATCGCCGAGTGTTATCAAACATCGCATGCCGGCTAAATATGATGGAAATAAAAGCAAACACGTGGCCGCTAGGCCTGTGGAAAAAGATAAAAATGAAAAATAAAAAAATAGAAAAATGGAATTTGGTCGTGGAAGTTGAATCGTGTCCCGGCCGGGACACTCTGGCCGCTCTCAAATTGATTGCAATTGATCGGAGAAGTCCCTTGGTACAACGAATACACGATGGCGAGTACCAGCGAGACCGAAAGTGGGCAGAAGTTCTGAAATTTTCACCTCTCTCTGCTTTATTTATTTTTTCTTCTCTATTTTATTTTATTTTCCTGTCCCTTCCATCTCTTCTTTTTTTCAAAATATTACTCGCCCCTCTCTTTCTTATTTATTTTTTATTCTACTTCAGCGTCGGTTCCATTGTCTCTGGCTCCTTCCGATTCGAAAGTCGAAGTTGATATCATTTTGCTTAAGGCCTACCATCCAGCGACTGAAAACGTTCAGAAAGAAATTCAGAAGAAATTTGCAATTTTTCTCCGAGTATATTTCGTTGAAAAATAATACTGTCGCATTTTCGGATTTTTTTTTTTTGTTTTTTGAAATTCTATCAAATAACCTGCATTTTCTTTCAATGCTCTTGCCCCGGATTTTTTCAACAACGAACTCCCGCAAGTAGATTTTGCATAAATATCTTCCGATCAGTTGTAAAAAAATCCCCTGCAAATTAGCCAGAGCATCATCAGAAGAAATTTTCAATTTTTCTTGAAAAATAATTTTTCTTTTCTTTCTTAAAATTCTATCAAATAACCTGCATCTTCTTTCAATGCTCTTGCCCCGGATTTTTTCAACAACGGACTCCCGCAAGTAGATTTTGCATAAATATCTTCCGATCAGTCGTAAAAAAATCCCCTACAAATTAGCCAGAGCATCATCAGAAGAAATTTTCAATTTTTCTTGAAAAATAATTTTTCTTTTCTTTCTTAAAATTCTATCAAATAATCTGCATTTTCTTTCAATGCTCTTCCCCCGGATTTTTTCAACAACGAACTCCCGCAAGTAGATTTTGCATAAATATCTTCGAACGAGTCGCGAAAAATCCCCTACAAATTTAAATTAATTCCAAATTTTCAAAAGACCGTAGCTTGCATATGACAAAATACAAAATCTATATAAATAATATATAGTACGTAATAATATCTGTAATATAATTAAATATATACTAATTATGCAATATAATTGCATAGACTGATAATGTAACGTGCATATTCTTTCCGTTGAAAAAAGCTGCATCAAAAGTTCACAAGGTTCGAATAAGATATTTTCCACTGCTTTGATTTATTTCTCTAAATCTCTCGAAGGAAAAATGGTCCGCTTTCGTTCGTATGGCGTTTGTTTAAAGCCTGCCATCCAGCGATTAAAAACGTTCGTCTCTGAAGACAATAATTTAACGAGAACAATATTAAGTCAAATTAAACGTAGAATTTGCTGCTGAAGAATTTTAGCTGATAAATTGAAATTGCCAATAGCCTGATTATTCCAAAAATTCTTATTTCGTTAGAATATGGAACGATCAATGCTGAAAATCGTTTGGAAACATGGAACATCCCAAATAAGACACTTTCACTCGCCTTTCGAATTCTACCATCACTTTTACCAAGCTGTGTACATTGGTGCGAAAAAGTTTTCGGGATTTGTCTTTGTGTCACAACAAACAAACAGATGTACACAGACACGTAGAAACATGTATAGTTTTGCCTTTTCCTCCATGAAAAATTATCAAATGACGAATATTAGTATTCGTTTCTTTTTTCATTTTTCGCGTTAAGTTTGTCTTGGTATTTTCTTGGTTTTTCTTTATATTTGCGTCGCAAGACCTGCACCAAAAGTCAAACGGAAATTCTGAGCTAACACGTGAGCCCATACGACGTCCAGGCATCTTCCAAAACCTGTTCGCGCTGCTTTAACTAACAATTGCACGGTTTGTTTGATATTTTTCCGAAAACCGTGTCGAAGAATAAAACAATTTTCGACGACGATTGCTGTAACTTCTGTTGATATCAGATACATTTGATGCTCAATAATCAACAGAATCGTACGTGACAGAGATTCTCTACACAGAGAGAAGCTTCGCGAACTCGTTCGCACCGCCCGAAGTGCGCGTGAAAATATCGAAAAACGATGTGCCCCGTGTCGAGGAAAATTCGCGTGTCCGTGTCAGCGCGCGTTTAGCATCCGCGAGCAAAGAAACGCGCGAATCTGCGGCCGCGTTACGTCTCGCAGAACGGGACAGGCTTGTAATGTCTTGGAGGTTTTTGCGTTTGAAGAGCCCGTTTCCGACGTTTCCTCCGCCTTTTTACGCTTCGCGTTGCCTCGCGCGTTCAGAAGATCGGCAGATCCGCGTCGGAACTATGACGAACGGACAGGTTGAAATAATCCTCGGCAACAACTTTAGTCTTTTATCGGCAGACGAAATATCGTATATCGTTCTACCCTCTGCCGTCCGAAGGGTGATCAACCCCCCACGTCCCCCTCGCAGATTACGCTCACGACAGCTTCAAGTTTCACCATGTCTGACGGTTTACCATGAATAATTCTACCTTGCAGTTAGTTGCGCGTTTCGCAGATCGCTCGGCCATCGCCGAAACCATCGATACAAGTTGCAAGAACTCGCGCAGGTTTATCCGGAGACTTGCTTTTATTACTTCGTTATACACTTGGCTCCTGTTGTTCGACGATTCGTTAAATTGATAATCGTCGATCTGATACAACATTTACACGGCTCGGCGAATCGACAGGGTGGACCAGTCGTACAGGTCGCAGGCTCTTCTTTCTCTATCGAAAACATTGATTTCATTGAAATTTCTAGGAGATTTAGCTCGGCTGTTAGCAGCGCGTGTAATCAACGTTGCACCGGGTATCTTGGAATTTCTGTAGCTCGCTGTTTCGACAATTTTACGATCGACAGGGTAAAAGGTCTGACAGGGAGATCTTCAAACTAAATTCCCCGAATCTCAGATCATTGAGAGTTGGCGAGTCCCCGCGTAACTTGGCCCAATTGCAACATCTGTCTGTCGTTACAAGTAGAACGTTGAACGCTGAAATTGTTGCCTTCTCTGCACAGAGTGTATTTTTTCTCTATCGATAAATTTTAATTTGCAAAAAGAGGTCGTTGATAGACTGTTCGCTGTTCTCGTGAAATTTTGTTGATAATCTGTTCACTGATGGAGGGAGGCCATGAACATGAGATGGAAATTATTCGAACGAAAAGTCATGGTAAAAGGAATAAGTTGTTTTTTATTTCAGGTTCTGCTTTGTTATATTAAATCGGAATTGAATTTTAATGCAAATGCTCTGCTTCGCCTGTCAGTATAGTTAAATAACTAGAATTCTACTGTATCAAATTCGAACACTCTAATTACCTAATTGCTGCTGTATTTCGCGTTAGCTAACAGGCTGATAGAAAATAGTTTTATTTCGTAGAGCAACGAGTTGCACACGGAGGATCCACCGCCTGTGTTCTATTGAAGCATTTTCGAAAATTCGAATTTTCGGAACTCGTGCTCGTCGCGATTCCATTATGCGATTGCAGTTGCACGTAATGGGAATAGAATTGCTCGCTGGTGCACCGGCCTTCAGTGAAACGCAGCCGTTCGATGCTTCTTTGTGCTTTAAAGCAACGGTTTGTGTTTCCGCGTGAAAAGAGCTTTCACTGGAACGCCATGTGATTATCCGCTTTTGCTACACGAAAAATCGTGCGTTTCGTGAAAACAACGATCGATCTCGCAACGATATCTATACAAATGACGCAACTATGCAACTATGTAATTTTTCTTTCTCTGTTTTTCACTCTTAGCTTGTTTTAATCTTAATTACGAACGAATGAATAATTAAAAAGCTTTGTCACAATTCAACTATGATATTTGGCTGGAAGGTACAGTCTGTTCGAAGGAACGTCTTGTCAGCGAACTTACGTGTTCATTTTTTCCCTCAATTCTTTCGATGAATACGAATATTTTTAAAATTTCTGTCGTAAAAGACGTAAAGATACGCGTGCTCGAAGTTTTGCAAAGAATTGCGACGAATTATTTGAAATATGAAAATAATGAAGATGTTTTTTTTTTTATAAAATGTAAATGAATTATTTGTATAATTATATAATACGATATTTGATTATTACACGACAGAATATTTAATTTTGGAGAAATAAGAGCAGCTATATCGATGCCTGTAATTGCGAAATATTATAGTAAGGAAAATGTAGGTAAGAAAACATGCAGGTGACACGTTTTCCAAGACGAGGAATGTATTAATGCCACAGAAAGACATGTAAATTTATTCCTCAGGAAAATAATATACACGTGCATTTTCTTTCCCCATTCATCTTGAAGATTAAATATTCGTCAAAGGAGTTTACATGAGAATTCACTCGGCGATATTTCCTGACGATATCTATTTACAGTTTGCTAAAAGCACAGACGTATCATAAATAAAATACAGATCCAAAATAGACACGTTTGGTACATAAAGTACGAAAGAATTGCTCTTGAGCTAAAGAAAAATGAAAAATCTACGTATCTTCATAGCTCAGCATCCCTCGGCAGATGAAAATCCTACAAATCCTAAAAATTATAACAAAAATGAACAGTTTACAAATACAGGAACGTATCATAAATAAAATACAAATCCAAGATAGACACGTTTGATGCATAAGGTACCAAACAATTGCTCCTGAGCTAAAGAAAAATGAAAAATCTATGTATCTTCATAGCTGAACATCCTTTGGCAGAGAAAATCCTAAAGATCCCAAAAATCCTAAAAATTATAAACAAAATTTACAGTTTACAAATGCAGAAACGTATCATAAATAAAATGCAAATCCAAAATAGACACGTTTGGTACATAAAGTAAGGAACAATTGCTCTTGGGCTAAAGAAAAATGAAAAATTTACGTATCTTCATAGCTGAGCATCCCTCAGCAGACGAAAATCCCAAAAATTATAAAAAAAATTTAGTTTATTAAAAGCACAAAAGCATCATAAATAAAATACAAATCCAAAACGGACACATTTGATACATAAGGCACCAAACAATTGCTCCTGAGCTAAAGAAAAATGAAAAGTCTACGTATCTTCATAGCTGAGCATCCCCCTCGACAGACGAAAATCCCAAAAATTTGACGGACCAGAGAAACGAGACTTCCGGCGAATAAAAATTTACCTTGCAAGTTCCCTTGACAATTAAACGTAACAGCCACCACGCTGATTCTTCTAATTCCGATCACACTACATCGTGGTATGTATAGTATAACAGGGCATATAAATTAAACGTACACACACGTATCGGCGAACGTGTAATTGCATTTACATGCAACGCACCAAAATGGATCCGCGGGCACACACGCACACGTGTACATACAGCCGCACGCGATTCACAGAATAATGTGTGTATGTAGATGCGCATCTGTAGATTGATAGGCACGTGTATACCCGTAGATATGTACATTTACGTAATCGGATCCACGTACATGCGATTTGGCGGAGCAAACGTGTGTACACAATGCGACATTGCGGTAATGCACAGCCGTTCCTTAACTTTACGTCGTCGTCGAACGCTTTTCCATGATTCCTCGCGTTACACCGACACGGTGATGATCCCTTGATCGCCTCGATGACGATATTTTAAGCTCGTTCGCAACTATTTTCACACTCGTCGGTCTCGTGAGAAACGTGACGATCGAGAAAGACGCGTGGCAGCTGGGAAGATTGAAACAGTTCGATCTTTCGTTGAAAAATATTCTTCCAATAGGAACATCGTAGCGTAGAATTTAAGAGGACGCTGTAAGTGCCAGGATCGGGAAACGTTGATCTTTGGAAAATATTCTACGCACAGGTGAGAAAATATCGTGGTAAAAAGGACGATAAAATTAATTGTTTCTTGGGTTTCGTTTGTGCCATTTGTCGAAACAGATGGAACGAACTAACAACGCAGCTTCCTTTACAAGTAAAAGGTAGCACACACACACACAGTCTTTGCTTGTTGCTTTCTCATAAATTTGAACCACGTCGATGCGCGGGTCCTCTTTTTCTTGAGAAATTATGTTCGTGAGGTTATTCTGTTCTTTGGATGATTATTTATCATATTTGTTTAGTGTAGCATATGAGAAAGACGTACGTACCCTTATGGGCTAGAGAATTAGTCGATAAACGCGCTGTGATGAGCGAAGAAGGTTTCTGTTTTAGAACGTAGAAATCGAAGGATTATCCTGTGAAGTGGATTTTTATATTATTTATATTATCTTGGCAATCGACATCGAGAAGGCACTATGGAGTCTAGTGTATCTTACTTGTTTATTAGCATATTGTTTATAGCAATCGACTATAGAGTTTGTACGATTGAATTGTTTTAATAATAATTCATCATCGACATTGTATCGTGAGTTTAGTTTTATCTTTAGATTTTATTATGTAATTGACGACGAGTTAGGTATTGTTATTGTACGTCATTCTGACAAATAGATATTTATGTGTTATGTATCTTATTTTGTTATATGAGGGACGTACTTATTTCTAGGAGACAGTGACAATTTGATGATGGCTCAGTGTCAGGCGAAGGAGGTTTTGATGCCTGTAAATAGTTAACGAATGAGTTTTCAGTGAAGTGGATTATATTGCTTGCTTATTTACTTATTTTGTTTAATAATTCACCATCGACATGGTAAGGTGGCTTTAGCTTTTGTTTAAATATTTAAATTTATCTTATCTCTCGGCGCCTTACGACGTTCTCTTCGATTGGAGCGCGAATTTTTATAGAAACTCGTGTCGTTGACGATGTAATTAAAAAGGGGAACCTCGATGGAAAATTTGTTTAAAAAATTCTTATGTTTTATATATTTCTTGGTATTGTCATTTGCTGTGCAATTTTGAACCGTGAAATTTTCTACGCACGCGATCCAGCGACAATTAGGAAACGATTAATCGGTAAGAACTCGTATTTGTTACGCTTAATCATCGCCTCTTGTATTCTTAGTATGGCTTGCAGTTCCCATTGATTTTGTTATTCCAAATGATTCCATTACAATGGGACCAGAGGAGAAACATAACAATAATTCACGCCTACTGCCTTTCGCTTTTCTTAGCAAATAACTGTGTAGGATTGTTTAAAAAATCGGTCGCCACATTCAAGAAAATTCTATCAAATAATACATATTTGTCGCATTGTTTCTTTCAATGATTCTTTCTCGAGCAACTCTTTATTCTTCTCAACAATAGATTTTCCTCCAACTGCTTCGAATCATTAAAGTAAAAATTTCCTCGTAATTGAAGGAATTTTATAGAATAAATAAATTCCAGTCAAGATTCATTTAGATTCACAAGATCGTGAAAATATTGCTCGTAACTTCGACTTACTGTTCTTTTAGAAATTTTCAATTTTTCTTCAAAAATAATTTTTCTTCTCTTTCTTAAAATTCCATGCTCCTTCCCTGCATTTTTTCAACAACGAACTCCCGCAAGTAAATTTTGCATAAATATCTCCGGATGAGTCGTAAAAAATCCCCTGCAAATTTAAATTAATTCCAAATTTTCAAAAGACCGTAGCTTGCATATGACAAAATACAAAACAACAAAATACAAAATCTATATAAATAATATATAGTACGTAATAATATCTGTAATATAATTAAATATATCGCCTGTAATATAATTAAATATATACTAATTATATAATATACAATAAATAATAATTATACAATATAATTTACGTTGCATTTACGTTTCGCTGGAAAGTTTCGCTGCATCAAAAGTTGACAGGGTTCGAATAAAATATTTCCCAGCGTTTTAATTTATTTCTCAAAATTGCTCGCAGGAAAAATCGTTCGTCTCGCTTCCGTTCGTATGGCGAATTAGGCCTCTCGCGTGATAATTCGCGATATGCAACCGCCATTGGCGTGTGCCAGCAGCAAAGCTTTCAATAAGTCCACGCTTGCATTCTATCGCGGATACACTTGTATAAAAAGCGTACATTTAACACAATAGATGTATTCATAAATTTGAGAGTAAAATGGCTGTGCATTCTAAATACATGAACGCACCAGGTGAATGCATGAGAACGTGCATGGCCGTGGTTGCACGTACGATTTTACAGTTAGAATATATTGTACAGGATAATTCATTCAACGATAGCGCTTTCGGGATAGCGGTTTCCCGAGCTTTGCCCATTGTACTTGGTGTCATTGATTTTTGTCTTCTTTATCCCGATAAAAAGTCACTGCTATTATCAGGCGTTAAACTTTCCTCGGGACTTGCGAATCGTCGATGATTAATCAGATTTCACTTTGACTTATTCTACCGACGAATAAATTAATTTCCTTTATATCGTCGTACGCAAAAAGTGAAAATTGACCACAGCATTTTTGTTGCCAGTAGCTTTAAAAATTTCCTGCTCAACTCAGATTGTCGATCATCGAAATTGAACAGATCTATAGTCTTCGACCTACCTGTAGTCTAAGTGACCGTAGTCTTTGTTTTATCCTGAGGTCGAGAAAATGAAGATTTTCCTATCTCGTTATGCGGAAAAACCGAATTAACCGTGGCATTTCTGTTCGCAGTTGAAAAATGTTCTATTCGCCGGAGTTTTTGTATTCGCATAATCGATAAAGCGAAACGACCGAACACGTTCGCTGCACGTGTCTTCGTGGAATATCGAACTGAAGGGAAGTAAAAATGAAACACCTGACTCGAGCGTGGTGGACGTCGCTCGTTGCTGAAATTTTGACGAGCTACTTGCAGAATCCACTGACCCGAATAAATTAGTCCGTGTTTGTTTATTTACCAACTGCTTCCAAATGATACGACTGACGTGTGGAAAAATGGCGCTGAGAATCCGTCCGCGGAATATCAAAGATTCAAAGCGAGAATTCCCGGTGAAAATTGCGCAAGGATTATACGCGACTAAAGTAAAACTAATCGACAAGACACGCAGGGAAATGAAAACAGGTTTGAAATCGGTGTCTATTTCACCAGAGAGATTTCGCGCGAGCAATTAAAACAGAAGAGAAAAAGGGGCAAGGTGTTCAAACGTTACTTGCACCAACCAACCAACCAACCAACAGTCAGGATATCCAGTGGGCGCGCAAAAAATCACCTAACTCGTCTCCATTCGGTGAAATTGCACAGCTGGAAACACCGTGCGCTACTCCGCGGTAATCCACCCTCTTCGGCCACCCCTTGACCGTGGCCCTTCGAGCCCGTGCAACGTGGCCCCCAAAAAACCGAAAAATATTCCACCAAGATGAAACTGCGACGCAGCCGGAAAACTCAGGGCGACTGGTGCACGTGCTATTTTTTTTTTTTCCGATGCTACTCCCTTTTCCACCCTCTGTCGTTCTTACGAAGTAGCCGTATCTTGTCATCAGAGTCATCCATAAGCGTAGTGAGACGTTTTCGGCCAATGATTTTACTGATTTTTCAGTTGGTTCGTACTTTTGCCTGAATGTCCCTTCGCTCGGCCACGCAGCTGCAAAGACTATCGCGCGATGTTCTAAAAACTAGGAAGAGTATTGGAAAATTGCTCGGGGCTTTTTAAAACACTGGAACCCGAGGGAAAGAGCTGCGCGCGCTTAAACGTCTCAGTATGCAAACGACGTGATTAAAAATTAGGTTGCGGACGGAGGGTTAGGTAACTTCGATGTTAGGAATTTTTAATCGTCGCTGTGGCGCTTTTTCGCGACTATCATTGCGACAAATAGGAGGAATGGCAATGTTAAAATTACATTTTTAAATCGTCTTGGCGATTATAATTTTCGCGGACAGCAATTGGAAAAATAATTTTGACAATGCCAGTGATAAGAAGGCGGAAAGCAGCTCGGAACAAACAGCCGGAAGGCTCTTAAGATGTGCGTCGAACTGGAACTGTCTCGTCCAACGAACATCATCGAAGAGAACTTTCCTCTTTGGAACAAAGTTCGTCCTTGCGAACTCGCGGTATATCGTTCGACTTTCTCCGATCGAGAGGATTAATCCTGACCACGTTGATTAGAAGCTAAACGACAGATGATAATCGCGCAGGTGGCACAGAGGCTTTTAAGTGCGTCGCGAGATTCGCTCGGTTGTAATTTCGTGGTTTGATAAAAAAAAAAAAAAAAACAACGAGCTTGTTTATTTAAATTTTCGTTTTCGTCGGGTGTACACGGCACCGATTACCATTATCAACCGGGCGTGTTAAGCGCGCTCGTATCCTCCAGGATCGCGGTGATGCACGAGCCGCCGCGTCGCTTTTAAATATTCCGAACTGGTAAGATTTAAAAAGCTTATATATCACTGGCGCGCGTTTTCAACCGCATTAATTCTCGCCGTTTGCCATTCGCATTTTACGCAATTACACGCGTCCATAAACTATCACACCCTTCGCAGAGATACGATTCTGAAGAAGATATAGTTATTTCTACTTTGCTATCTTCCGCTTAATCGGTTCGAACATTGTTTGCCAATTAATGGAATAAATTTGAAACGCCGACTCCATCGTGACGTTGTTAAAAATTCGCACGATGTCAGGTGGTTAATTTATTGCGGGGATTGTTGGTTGAAAGTTACTGCGAACCAGAAATGTATTTTTAGTTTGGGGGCTTTTTTTTTATTTTTGTCGTATTTTCTTTAGAATAACGCGCATGTAACAGAAGTTGTTCTATAAACAGCGACAGCGCGTTTTGTACGATGTTCCTCGAGAAATTCTTGAAGAGACTTGAAGAGAACTGCAAATCTAGCGAAATTAATTTCACCGAAGATGATACGAGTTGGTTCGCAATTTTCATCGTATCAGCTGGATTTTTCCAATTCATTTTTCCTTGTCCAATGTATTGCCAGTTATCGCGCAATAACCAAATATTTTCCTGCGCAAAAAGTACGAAAGAAAATTCTGAAGGATGGAAGGGAGGGAAGAAATACACTTTGCTCCTTTCGAATACAAAATTGTCATCCAAGAGGAAAGAATCCTTGTGGACCGTATAAAGCGAGATTTCCGCAATAAAAAAGGAAGAAGAAGGGAGCTTCGATAACTAAACACACTTTCCTCCAGCCACAAACAGAAAATATCAAGCATCTCATAAAAAAGAATTCTCATCGACCCCATAAAGAAAGATTTTCGGAAAAAAGCGAAGAAGGAAGAAAGCTTCGATAGAGAAAACGCGCTCTTCTCAGCTGAAACACAAAAAATCAACTATCCAATAAAAAAAGAATCCTCGTCGACCGTATGAAAAAAGATTTTCCACGTAAGACAACGAAGAAGGGAAGGAAAATCCAATAATTAATCAAACACGAAAAATCATTTAGTAGAAGGGAGTCCTCCGTGGACCATGTGGAAAAAGGATTTAAAAAAAAGAAGAGAAGGGAAGAAAAGAAAGCTGCAATAACGAAACGCGTTTAAAGGAAGATTTAGAAAAAGAAGGAAAGGAAGAAAAATCCAATAATTAATCAAAACGCAAAATATCAACTATCTGACCGGAATAGAATCCTCGTCGGTCGTATGAAGAAAGATTTGCGAAAAGGCGAAGAAAGAAAAGTCCAATAACCGAACGCACTTTTCCTCTTCACCTAAACACACACACACACAAAAAAAGATCAGCTAACTAATAAAGGAGAATCCTCGTCGATCAAATAAAGAAGGGTTTTGAAAAAAAAAAGAGTGGAACAAGGAAAGGAAGATCCAATAATCAATCAAAAAACCATATTTCCAGCGGCCGACACACAAAGAAATCACCTGAATAATACGGAAGATTGTTCGTCGCTCCTATGAAAAAATATTAAAAAGGAAAGAAAGGAAGAAAGGGAGGGAAGAGAGTGTCAGTAACCAAACACACCTTCCAACACAGAAGCTCGGCGATCTAACGATAATAAGAAATCCTCATCGAGCACGTAAGGGAAGATTTTCAAAAAGAGAATCATCGTCGTTCCTATGAAAAATTATTAAAATAGAAAGAAAGAAAGAAAGGGAAGGAAGATGTTAATAATCAAACACACCTTCCAGCACAGAAAATCAGCGATCTAACGATAATAAGAAATCCTCGTCGAGCACACAAGGGAAGGTTTTCAAAAAAAGAATCTTCGCTGTTCCTATGAAAAAATATTAAAAAGAAAATATTAAAGAAAGAAAGAAAGGGAAGGAAGAGACTGTCAATAATCAAACACACCTTCCAACACAGAAATCAATCAATCACCGATCTAACGATAATAAGGAATCTTCATGGAGCACGTAAAACAAGATTTTCAAAAAAAAAATCATCGTCGTTCCTATGAAAAAATATTAAAAAAGAAAGGAAGAGAAGGAAGAGACTGTCAATAATCAAACACACTTTCCAACACAGAAATCAATCAATCACCGATCTAACGATAATAAGGAATCTTCATGGAGCACGTAAAACAAGATTTTCAAAAAGGAATCTTCGTCGTTCCTCTGAAAAAATATTAAAAAGGAAAGAAAGAAAGGGAAGGAGGATGTCAATAATCAAACACACCTTCCAGCACAGAAAATCAGCGATCTAACGATAATAAGAAATCCTCATCGAGCACGTAAGGGAAGATTTTCAAAAAAAAATCATCGTCGTTCCAATGAAAAAATATTAAAAAAGAAAGGAAGAAAGGGAAGGAAGATGTCAATAATCAAACACACCTTCCAGCACAGAAAATCAGCAATCTAACGATAATAAGAAATCCTCATCGAGCACGTAAGGGAAGATTTTCAAAAAGAGAAAGAGAGAGTTGTGCTTGTATGTCCATCAGGCGGTGTGCGTCCTTCGCCGACGGAGACGAAGCCGGCCACGCGCTTCATCTTGAGATTCGCCCCGTGACTAGGGGTTGGTGCGAGGGAGACACCCTCGTTCTCGTGCGACGAGGGTGGAAAAACTCATATCCCCTAATGAAGTAAAACGGGACGTGTCTGTGTGCGTGGACTCGACAAAGAGAGAGAGAGAGAGAGAGAGAGTGAGAGAGGGTGAGCACCGGAGAGGATGAAAGAACGGAAGGAAAGAAGGAGGAAGACGAAGCAGGAGAAAGGAAGAGAGCAGTTTGGCAAGTGAGCGCGACAAGGACGACCATATGGAAATTCGCGCGCATAAAACAGAGAAAAGTAAAACAGGGAAAAATAGACGTGGCTATGTTGGACGTGTGTGTGTGCGCGCGCGTTTGCGTGTATACGTGAAACAGAGGGGAAAGTAGAGACGAGCGTATTGCAAGCTCGCGCGTATAAAACAGAGAGAAAAGCGGCCAGAAAAATAGAGACGGTCGTATTGCCAGCTTGTGTGCTTAAGACAGAGACAGACAGAGAAAGAGAGTGGCAAAGAGTGAAACAGAGACGACCATATGGAAACTTGCGCGTATACGAGAGAGAGGAGAGTAGATAGAAGAGAAAAGAAGATAACAAAGAGCGAGATGGAGCGGCGTACGCGGGAAAAGAAGACGACGAGGTACACGTGCTTGAAAGAGAGACGCGATACACACTCGACAGTGACGAAGCACCCTTCATTCGGCAGGGCGCAGAGGAGAATCGAAGGAACGAAGCCGATGGTAGAAGAGAAAAAAAGAGGAGGGAACACTGGAACGAGGTTCGGGGCACAGATGATAGCAAAGAAAGAAGAAAGAGAAGAACCGAATGAGACGAGCACACGTGCGTGTGCGTGTATGTGCGAATCAAGGATTTTTCCCTGTCTTCCTCTGTTTCCTTTTTCCCACCGCTATCTCCTCCGAAATTTCCAACGATCGCGTACCTACGGACACGAGTATTAGCGAAAATGGTTACGGCGAGATTATTTTTTCCGAAAATACAAATATCGCTGACGATTCTATGAAAATCCGAAGGCGGAAGATGGCAAATTTTTGCAGCGGAAGAAAATGAGTTTCGACGGTGAAACTATGGGAATGGCGAAAACGTGTAGTTTGTGATTTTCCATATTAATTGGGCTGACGGCTGTGCAATTTTCCGAGCTTTTATCACGTTTTCCAAGAAACATACGCTTGGCAATTGTTCGATTCGCTGGAAGAACGCGATACAGGTACCTGAGTAGAGTAAATTCCCGAGGAAATTGGTTCGAATCGGGAAACTTCAAATTTAGCAATTAAATTTAATTCGATTCAGTCGAATGTTTGATTCAATCAAGATTAAATTGAATCAAAAATTTAGCAAGTTTAACATTACGTAATATAATATACGCTGTTAATTGTTAACTAAGTAGAATATCGAACACTCGATGGTTTAACAACGAAAATATCTTTTTCTTTCGCGATTTCGACCAATAGCCTTCCACTTCTTACGACAAACCAATCTAACAAACTTCCCCATGCTGTTATGGTTTCCTAATATCGTTTGCGCCTATTGTCCACTATCATGAAAGAGATTTTAACGTTCTGTTATTAATTTGGTTTACGACACTCTTCTCATTGATATCGCTGCATGTGCCACCGTTATATGTACACGTGCTATATCGCATATGCAAATCATCGTCGTCTTCCTGTACTTCTGATTGCGTATAAAAAGCCCAAATAGCTCGACAAAATCGGAGATGCCGACCAAATTGTAGAGTATCTCTGTAATTGTAAATCGCACGCAAGATTGGGAAAACCGAGAGAAGAGCGTAGCACGATGTTATAATCGCTAAGTGGATCGATGGTGGTGGAGCATTAGCTGGTCTGATAAATTAACAAGAAACAGCGTAGGACAGCGTCCATTACGAGGTGGATCGATGAACGAAAACGAGGCGAGTTCGGCGTTGGATTGAAATTATTCGCCGGTAGCTGCGGCGGAATTATTCCGGCGCGCCGCATAACGTTCCAGAATTCTTCGCTCCTTTGTCCGAAACGACGTCTGAAATCGTAAAACTGCACTCAATTAAAGGGTTAGACCGCTCGTCAAACGTTACTGCCCACTTGCTGCGAGACGTTCGTTCCGTCTGGTCGCGATAACGCTCGTCGCAATAAACCTGGGACCATCGAGCACACACGCACACACAGCCTGTCCATGTGTACGTACAATAAAGCCGCAATATCGTGCAGGTATACGTCAGGTGTAACGCGGTTCTACGTGTGTCGTGGATAGCGAGCAGATATAGAGAAGATGATCACTTTGGTCCTCGCGTATTAACATTTCTATCTGCCGATTTCTTTTAGCGATCCTGTCCGTATCTGTTCGTAGGCGCGTACTATGAAACCGATGCGACTCAACGAGCCAGACAAATCGAGATTTTCGTCTGTTTCACGTTGCATCGGTTTATATTTCTGCACGGTCTCGGCCCGGGACATTCGTGTACAGCCGAAACTTGGTAGCGTGGAAATCCCAAGGGAGGAGGATCGAAAATCCTCGACTTCTGGAGCTTCGACTTATCGAAATTTCCGAGTGAAAGAGGTTTAAGAGGGAAAAATTCAACGTACAGAAGCTTCGTACAAAGGCTACAAGGGCTACGTTCGCCTTGTCCCAAAGTGTTGATATTTTAAACTACCATTTAGAACTCGTTATGCTCGATGTACCAAGTGCAAAAATTCGGGACGACGCGGATCGTGACAATTTGCGTTCGATCGACGAACAACGGTTAGCATATGCACGAGTCTTGCGTCGTCCCGTGTTATTTCAGACACCCGTTACGTTTAAAAGAAAGGTGCGAATTTCGAAGCATAAATTTCTCAGATTTTGCACATTTTGCTGCCTTCACAGGCAGCGTAGCTTCTCCAGTTGCACAGACGATAGACCCGCGTGGGTTAACTTGGATTCGTAGAGGCTTGGCCACTTTAAAATCGAGATACACAAATAACGGGACATGTGGCAAACAATTGCCAACATCGCGATGATTTTCAATTAGCCGTGCGAAGATCGCGAGGAAATAAGGGAAATTCAACTATGACGCGGAATAATAAATTTCGTCAACGCGTTTCTCGCGGCTACTTTGAAGCGCGTCACGAACGTTGAAATTTGTCCCAAAGTGTTGATATTTTAAACTATCTTTTAGAACTCGTTGTGCTCGATGTTCCAAGTGCAAAAATTAGGGACGACGCGGATCATGGCAATCTTAGCGGTTAGCTTGCGCGGATATGCACCAGTCTTGCGTCGTCCCGTGTTATTTCAGACACCCGTTACGTTTAAAAGAAAAGAGCGAATTTCGAACGATGAATTTCTCAGATTTTGCACATTTTGCTGCCTTCACAGACAGCGTAGCTTCCAGATGCATCTCGAGTTGCAGAGACGATAGACCCACGCGGGATTCGTCGAGGCTTGGCTAGTTTAACTTCGGATGGCAGAAGTAACCGGACATGTGGCAAATAATTGCCAACGTCGTGACTATCATCGCCATGATTTTCAATTTGCGAAGGTCACGAGAAAATAGGGGAAACTCAACTATGTTGCGAAATAATAAATTTCGTCAACGCGTTTCTCGCGGCTACTTTGAAGCGCGTCACGAACGTTGAAATTTGTCCCAAAGTGTTGATATTTTAAACTATCTTTTAGAACTCGTTGTGCTCGATGTTCCAAGTGCAAAAATTAGGGACGACGCGGATCATGGCAATCTTAGCGGTTAGCTTGCGCGGATATGCACCAGTCTTGCGTCGTCTCGTGTTATTTCAGACACCCGTTACGTTTAAAAGAAAAGAGCGAATTTCGAACGATGAATTTCGCAGATTTTGCACATTTTGCTGCCTTCACAGGCAGCGTAGCTTCCAGGCGTATTTCAAGTTGCACAGACGATAGACCCGCGTGGGTTAGCTTGGATTCGTAGGGGTTTGGCTGCTTTAAATTCGAGCTATGGAAGTAACGGGACATGCGGCAAATAATTGCCAACATCGCGATGATTTTCTATGTTGCGAAATAATAAATTTTGTCGACGCGTTTCTCGCGGCTACTTTGAAGCGCGTCACGAACGTTGAAATTTGTCCCAAAGTGTTGATATTTTAAACTATCTTTTAGAACTCGTTGTGCTCGATGTTCCAAGTGCAAAAATTAGGGGCGACGCGGATCATGGCAATCTTAGCGGTTAGCTTGCGCGGATATGCACCAGTCTTGCGTCGTCCCGTGTTATTTCAGACACCCGTTACGTTTAAAAGAAAGGTGCGAATTTCGAAGCATAAATTTCTCAGATTTTGCACATTTTGCTGCCTTCACAGGCAGCGTAGCTTGCAGATGCATCTGACCCACGCGGGTAAACTTGGATTCGTAGAGACTTGACTAGTTTAAAATCGGATCGCAGAAGTAACCGAACATGTGGCGAATGTGCAACTTGTGGCAAAAAGACGACGAAGAAATACGCATGAAAAAATGCATGATTCAAAGGCAGGAAAGGAGCCTTTGTCTATATACTTTACGTTTAACTTGGCAGAGTATCCTTTGACTTATAGACGCAACTGTAGTCGCAGGAAAAGAAACGAAATCTGATTTTCCGCATAGCGTTGCGAAGGTGAAAAATACTCGTCGTCGACTATCGTTTCTAGTCAAATTTTTAAGGACGAAAGTTTCGCAGCTGCGATAAAATTAATAAAATGGTAGAACAGGCTCGCGTAGCTTTCGTTAAATACGTCAAACATAAAGACGATTATGCTGAATCTCGAATAGAACATAAAACGCGGACGTTTTGTCTGATTACGATGTAAAACAACTATCGTAAAGCGAACATTCGTTAAAATTAAACACACGCGTACTCAACCTTCGTTTAGCTTAGTCCAATACAGTTGGATCCTAGTGATATTTAATTAGCCGTACAATTTTCATTTGAAGATTTAGGCTGAGATTAAATCAAGTTCCATTTATTATAATATTTTCCGTACGCATATCTAATTAAAAGAAAATCGTTTTATAGCGATTTCCATAGACGAGAATGCCGAGGAAAATTTTTAACTTGCCCCTTTTTCATCTTTAAATAGCCTGCCACGCTTTTTTCCCAGCGGCCGCCACGCGATAACCGTCGAGACGCGTACAATAAACCGCAATAAATGCTGATTTGAGATTACTGGAAATTGTAAATGGACCTCTCGTGTTATCGTAACGCGAGCAACGATTCCAAAGTGAAAATGAATCGACTATGCATAGCAGCCATCCTACGACCATAACGCTGTAACATTTAACGTAAGTGAATATCTCCTTGTATTTTACAAGTTTTGTTAAACCTACTGATTTTCAAGATGTTCCTTTGCTACCATTCTCTTGCATATTTGTCTTGTAGAAATTAATTGGCTGATATTATTTCTGAATGTTATTTTTATGATTGAAGATAATTCGCAATATCTTCGACTGTCTTCTTCTTCGTATCTTTCTCATTTTCCACTAAATAGGAGCATAGCGTGGATCAGTAGCTCGTCCCCGTAAATCTCACGACCCCAAAAATTCTCAGTTTCCTTTCTCACGTTAATATATTTGTATTCTGATTACCAAACGTTGTTCAATAGCTAAATTTGCAGAAAGAAAAATTCCAACGTATAGTCTTCGCTGGCAGCAGGATATTTTCGCACGTTTGTTGCGTACATTTTTAACGAAAGATTCATCAGCTTTTCGTTGCGTGATATTTTATATCATATATTTAACTATATGAGCACTTTATTCGTGTTCTGAGCGATTATATACACCGTGGACGTTATGTAAATGGGGACAATCACGATATATGCAATTATTTCTTCTTTGACTGCTGATATCGATCCAATAAGGACATAGCTGTAAAGTTAAATTAATTCACCTCGGACTTCACTGCGTAATTCGGTCAAAAAATATTTTAGAAAACACCAGAAACGCTCTCTCTTTCTCTACGCCTTCTCTGCGATTTTTACATTTCAATCATCCACATTTTTCATGTCAATATTCAAATAATCGCGACGTATATTAGCAACTGTCTTCTCTCGATCCCAATATCGAAGATATTAAGAATTCCCATTAAGAAAGGACCATTTTTTTTTCTTTTTACACACGAAGAAATTCTCATGGATACTCCGCTGCTTAAGAAAGAACCTGGAATAACTCGAATTAGTCGAACTTAGCCTGAACTGCGTTGGAAAATTCTATGGACAGATCTTTTTTTATTTCCTTTCTATAATTTCTGTATTTCGATCGTCGGTTCTTTTCTATTAATTTCGATGTCAATCCGTTGGGGATGGGACAATTTCGATGAGATTCACTTGGCCCAGATATCAGCGCGAAATTCGTTGGAAAAAGATTCCATCGCGCAAACTGTGCGAGCGAAATCGCCCGGTTCGTTGTCATGGAACACGGACAACAGTGTTACACCGGAGCGAACCGATCGAGAAAGAGTGTACGAGCCGAATCCATGGAGCGGCTAATAAACGACGTTGTTCATCGATCATCGTGGACGTGGTGCAAAACGGATTTGCAAGGATAAAAAGTGGACGGACTATCGGCGGAAAAAACGAGCGGCTCGCGTGGCTGCAGCGAATTTTCCGCTGAAAAGAGACACGTCGAAGTGACAGGTGCCACGAAACACCATCAAGGTCGACCATGACCCTCTCGAGGCGTTTACTTTCGTCCATCGATCGTCACGCCAGTTTCGTGTTTTTGGGACATTGACCGTTCGCAGATATACGTCGGCTGGCGAAAATATTCGAACGCTGGGCGCAGAAAATCTTTGCGAATACGACGACGCTGTACGTGCTTTATGACGGCCGTATCGTGAAACATTTTCACGCGACTGTCGCGATTACCACGGTGAACACCTGCAAACTAATCCGAACATTTGTATAGAAATGAAGAAAATAATTCGGTGGAAATGGAAATGAAGTACCTTGCCGATCTTTTCGAAACGTACGCGAGCAACAAGTATTTTGCGATTTCTATAGAAAAATGTTCAGAACGCGTTTCACATTCTGCCAACGTGCTTTCGAAAAGATAAAGAACAATCCTTATAAACACACGCAATGATCGCATATAATAATTTCATTAAAAAATACATCGGAACAGAATTATGGTGTCTTTCCGCACGCTTTATTGGCCGTTGGAATATTATCACATGCGAAAACATAAAGATACTACTACTACCATTATTTTATCTAAAAACGTGTAGGCAATTTTTGTTTCATACGCGTCCCTTAAATACTCCACGAACTGTTCACGGTGATAATGCACGACGATATATCCGAATAGCGTAATGATCTCTTTTTGCGCGTTTTATAGATTGCTGGAATATCATTAAACCGTGCATTATATCCGAAAACACTGAGACACACGGATGATGCTACGAATATTTTATCATCTTATGAAAAACTGTACGCGCAAGTTTTATTTCATACATTTATATATATATATGTACACGTTGCTTAAATACTCTACAAACAAATTGACGGTGGTAATTTACGCTTCACGGCGTACGTGTAATCTTTGTAAAGCCGAATGATTAACTTAAACGTATGACATAGCCGCACGTTTCTTCGGGCGATTAAAAACACGGGAGAAATGGTGGCGGCGAGGGGAATCCGAGTGCATGGAACGTGGAAAAATCCGCGAAGATTAACAGGGGTGGAAAGTCGGTGGGTAATCGCGGCGGTAATTGAAATAAAGCTTCTGTTATCTGAACGGGGCGAAACGTTCTCGATGTGTTATTAATGCGCGACGTTTGCGCTGCGCTCACGCGGTTTCCACCCCGCATTATTTATTACCAGGAATATTAATTTCCACTGGACGCCGCTGCATCGCCACCGATTAATCGATAACGTTCAATAATAGTGGCTGGCACGCGTAAGTCCTGCCGATTCTTTCAAATCGTCGCGCCAGCTACCATTCGTTTCTCCTTCGATCGCTTTTTCTTTTTTTTTCTTTTTTTCTTTGCCAATCGTTGCTCGGGGATTGAAAATTCTTATCTTTATGCAGATTTTGTTAATTTCTTTGTACGTGCGAGATCGATAGAAAGCGATTAAAATTCGCAGACCTTTCTTTCCTTTTTACCGAGCTTTATGGCCAGCTTTCAGACGATTTTTCGACCACGCTGTATCGTTGCGTTCACGTTTTTTATTTTTATTTTTTTTAATTTCGTTAAAACGCAACTGTCGTAAATCGAGAACGAAATGTTGACTCGTGTCAGACTGATCGAATGAAATTTCGAAATCGGAAATTGTTCCCGACATGGTGTTATTTCTTCTTTGATTTTCATAATTCTATTGTCCTTCGTCTGTCTTATCGAAACATCTTTCGCGAAACTCGATGTATATTCGCTCTTCGTCAATCAGTGTTACGGTATTGAAAGTTTCTTAATTTCTCTGCTGTACGTATCAGTAGTAAATGATTGAAATTTATTGATTTTTCTGTCACAGTTTTAGCAACGCCGTATTATCGCGTTTCAAGTTTTTTCATTCACCGTGGAATATTATTTTATGTCAGATTAATCGAATAAAATTTCGAACTCGTCGACCTGACATCGTCGAATTGTTCGATAATTGTATCGTCGATTTTTAAGGAAAAGAAACTTTTGGTTGAAATTTATTTACGAACTTAAATATGCACGTTAACAATATCCCACACTAATACGTTTCGTGTAATACGTCTGTCGATGAACTCGGTTACTTTGTATAGTTTTTCTAATTTATTTGCCATAATTGTAAAATATGTGAAAAAATAATCAAATAGAATTCACACAACAAAATTGCCAAATCTTTCACGTAACACGGAACTCTAAAGTCTACTTTTCGAATGAATAATTTCACGATCGATGATTTTAATAATGGAAAACCTTTGCGCAAAGATGAATTTCTGCATTGGAAACGCAAGTTCAATTTTCTCCGGCCAAGTCAAACTTCCTCTCGATTTAAAAAATAGAATAAATCGCGATTATCATCACGTTGCGCTATAACGTCGTGAAATAAAAATTCGAAACGTATTTGATCGTATTCTTCGACGCGAGAAGAATTCTCGAGATAGTTAGCTATTTTTTTTGATAAATAAATTTCTTGTTCCTATCATCGCCACGCTTTTAAAATCGATTTTTCGAGCCAATTAAATCGATCGCCCCCGAAAGCAGAACACGAGAGCTTCGCCTCGAGAGCTACGTCGTATTCGTGAGCCGTGTTTCTTCGTTCAATGCGAATATTAAATAAATAAAAAAAGAAATGAAAAATGTGAACGAACAACGCGTAATTCATTATATCCTTTTATTTCACGCAAGAAAGGTCCGGCGAACTTTCGCTAATTATATTACATAATTCTCGTTATAAAAATTGCAGTAATGAACTTGCAAAGAAAAGAAAAATTCAATCTTTACGCATTGCGCTATGTCGTGTTTTATTTAAATAATGCGATATATTTGTCACGTTACACGAACGCAACATTAAAATTTTATTACACAAAACGTATGCGAGGAATTTCACAATCAGACTGCCGGTTTTAACGCGAACTTGTAGCAAACTTGAAGGTGGAAAAATGCACAAAGTGCGCGTGATA
This sequence comes from Bombus cullumanus, assembly GCA_014737535.1. Taxonomy (NCBI): domain Eukaryota; kingdom Metazoa; phylum Arthropoda; class Insecta; order Hymenoptera; family Apidae; genus Bombus; species Bombus cullumanus. The sequence goes on along the minus strand of JACXIX010000010.1, from coordinate 1,263,275 downwards.
TACGAACAAACATAAATATAAAGTGGTATGAGACTACAGTATTTTCTCTAACGTCTAAGTTCCACCTTCTAAATTATATTCATAGAAAAATATGAATTTGCATAGATATGCCGTCAGTCTATTCGCCGTAATAATCATCTTTCTCGAAACTTGTTCTGCTCGTGGAGTATCTTCTAAGCGTCGGATATATTTCAGAAAATTGCTGGAAGCTGGAAAAATCGCGTTAAAAGATCGACCAGCGGGCGAAAAGAAACAGCGAATGCGCGGGATGCGGTCCATTCATCAGACATTTTCGATGCGATATTAAGCCGATAGCAAATGTTTGCGTAGCGTGGCGCGTGCGCCGACGTGATTCCTGTCCACGTAATTTATCCATAGTCCGCGGAATAATTTCGGCCGCCGCGGCTGAATTATGAAATTACCGCCCCCGGGGGCGGTTGCGCGCGCTCTCTCGGCTCGCGAATTTCGCGCGATGGAATCGTCTCCTTCGATTTTGATCTCCGCCGTGAAAGCTGAACGTCCTCGTCGCTGATTAAACGTGGGGAATTTCAAAGCGAAGACTCGCAGCAATTTTAATCTCCACTTAGAAAATTCCCCTCATTGCTGGAAGAGCAATTTTTCAAAAAAAAAAAAAAAAAACGACGCAAATCTTGCCGCAAGTTTGATCGTCCCGATCCGAGATCCCGTCCGAGTGAAACAGGTTTAAGAGGGAAAAATTCAACGTACAGAAGCTTCGTACAAAGGCTACAAAGGCTACTTTCGCCTTGTCCCAAAGTGTTGATATTTTAAACTACCATTTAGAACTCGTTATGCTCGATGTACCAAGTGCAAAAATTAGGGACGACGCGGATCGTGACAATTTGCGTTCGATCGACGAACAACGGTTAGCATATGCACGAGTCTTGCGTCGTCCCGTGTTATTTCAGACACCCGTTACGTTTAAAAGAAAGGTGCGAATTTCGAAGCATAAATTTCTCAGATTTTGCACATTTTGCTGCCTTCACAGGCAGCGTAGCTTCTCCAGTTGCACAGACGATAGACCCGCGTGGGTTAACTTGGATTCGTAGAAGCTTGGCCACTTTAAAATCGAAATACACAAATAACAGGACATGTGGCAAATAATTGCCAACATCGCGATGATTTTCAATTTACCGTGCGAAGGTCGCGAGGAAATAAGGGAAATTCAACTATGACGCGGAATAATAAATTTCGTCAACGCGTTTCTCGCGGCTACTTTGAAGCGCGCTACGGACATTGAAATTTGTCCCAAAGTGTTGATATTTTAAACTATCTTTTAGAACTCGTTGTGCTCGATGTTCCAAGTGCAAAAATTAGGGACGACGCGGATCATGGCAATCTTAGCGGTTAGCTTGCGCGGATATGCACCAGTCTTGCGTCGTCCCGTGTTATTTCAGACACCCGTTACGTTTAAAAGAAAAGAGCGAATTTCGAACGATGAATTTCTCAGATTTTGCACGTTTTGCTGCCTTCACAGGCAGCGTAGCTTCCAGATGCATCTCGAGTTGCAGAGACGATAGACCCACGCAGGATTCGTCGAGGCTTGGCTAGTTTAACTTCGGATCGCAGAAGTAACCGGACATGTGGCAAATAATTGCCAACATCGTGACTATCATCGCGATGATTTTCAATTTGCGAAGGTCACGAGAAAATAGGGGAAATTCAACTACGTTGCGAAATAATAAATTTTGTCGACGCGTTTCTCGCGGTTACTTTGAAGCGCGTCACGAACGTTGAAATTTGTCCCAAAGTGTTGATATTCTAAACTATCTTTTAGAACTCGTTGTGCTCGATGTTCCAAGTGCAAAAATTAGGGACGACGCGGATCATGGCAATTGTAGCGGTTAGCTTGCGCGGATATGCACCAGTCTTGCGTCGTCCCGTGTTATTTCAGACACCCGTTACGATTAAGAGAAAAGAGCGAATTTCGAACGATGAATTTCTCAGATTTTGCACATTTTTTGCTGCCTTCACAGGCAGCGTAGCTTCCAGCTGCATCTGACCCACGCGGGTAAACTTGGATTCGTAGAGACTTGGCTAGTTTAAAATCGGATCGCGGAAGTAACCGGACATGTGGCAAATAATTGCCAACATCGTGACTGTCATCGCGATGATTTTCGCAAATCTTGCTGCAAGTTTGATCGTCCCGCGTGAACAAATCATTGTATTACACTGTTGTACGATCTTCTTCAGCCACACTGTTCTTTATCTTTTTAGTGAAATCCATTCGTAATGGCGACGAGGTCGTACAGTGGATTTCCCACAACGCTTGTACCAAGAAAATTTTAGCAGTCGCAGAGCAAACCTGCTCTGTTTACCGAGTGTCAGCGCGATACTCCGACGAAAGGAAACGAGGGAAAAATGATTTTTGTATGAGTCTTAGAAAGAAATGAGAAGATCGTTCTCTCGGCATCGCTGCTGCTGTTGGCCCGCACGTGGCCGCGTGTGGTTAGACAAAGAAACAAACGTTGAAAATACCTCAGCCCAGCCAGGCAGTAGGAAAAACGATGGCAAAGATTTGATAAACAGAATTTTACTCGCGCTAGATCCACTTTCGAGCAAGCTACGCTAACATTTTTGTCGCTGTTCGCTCAGAATCCTCGTTCGATTACTGCGTTGCTTAAATGAAATATAAGAACACGCAGAGGATGGAAAACTTGTCGTTTTTCTCGATGGAAAAACACAGAGAGGAAAAGGAATATTTGAATATTTATTAAAAGAGTCGAGAGAGACTGAGAGATGTTGGCGGATGTCGGAGGAACAGAATTTTATTCGTTGATTCAGGAAAGGATTAATTAAAGGAAGAAATGGTTTGCGTTGTAGAAAAATGAAGAATTTGAAGCACAGTAATAATTACACGTTTTACCGATCCGACGAAAGAATCCTTTGAATAATTTTTGGCAACTCGATGGAAAGAAATCTGAAAGATTCGCTGCTGCTGCTGTACCACAGGCTGTGGGAAAAATCAATTCTTCGAAGGAAAATTCCTCCGTATTACGATAATTTGATAACAAAGGAATTATCTTGGCAATTTAGAAGCCTGTTCTCCTCTGGCTGTTGCATAAAAATTCCTCGTCCCTGTGAAAAACTGTAATAAAGACGAACGTCTGAAACATTGATATCGTCGTCGCTAAGCTGAAGGAAGCAGGATACGTACAGGGGACTTTGTCCCGTAACAATCGCAAAGAGTGCATCGTTCACGTGACAACTTTAGAAAGAAGAAATTCGCAGACTTTTCTGTCATCTGTCAGGGGGAGCGACTTGCTGCTAAAAATCTACTGTCTCTGTACTGTAAGGATTTTTTAAGGAGAAAAAAAAAAATTGCCAAACATTCGTCACGCTGGCAATCGCAAACGGGAGATGAGAATTTCTAAATAGCTGTATTAAAAAGTTGCAAAACAAAGCGAAGTTCACGATGCTGGGACACGCTGGAGATTGGAGAACACTTTGAAAACAGCTCGTTGGAAAAGATGAAAACGAATCTCTCGATGTTCTAACTTCGTTAGGGTTGCCGCGTGATTGAAGGTCTCGAGCGATTTCACCCTCGCTCGACATTCCAACGCCTCTAAACCACTTAACGCAACCGATTCTGTGCGCATCTACGCACCCACAACCGCGTTCAAACTCTGTGGCCGTTGAAAATGCGGCCGAAGGGCGCGCAGGGTTGGTCTTAGCCCCGTTTCCGGTGACCTCATCGAGAAATGCATTGAACTTTAACGACGCGTGAACAGATTGTTGAACATAACGTTGAGAAATTGACAAAATCGAAGCGCGTAATTAAATAAATAAATAAATAAATAAAAAGAGCAGAGTATGCGCGTGGATGTTGAAACAAACGTCTACGAGCTAAAGATGAGACGACTATTTCCAACAGAGCACTTCGCGACGAGTATATTCGTCAGTCGCAGTCGATGTACAGCAATTGGCATCGTTTCAACGCAGCAGCAGCAGCAGAAAAGAAGAAAACAACGATGCAACGTGGCGTTCTTCTCTTTCAATTAACCGACGACACCAGCCACAAGCCTGAAAAGCAAAACTACTGAAATCGTCAGAAGTGAAAGCAACCTGCTGCTGCTGCTCGCGTTGAGTCACGACGAGAGGAGAGAAGAAGGGCCAGGGTTACGTTCGACGAAGAAGAGGAAGGGGATCGGTAGCGATGCATCTCTGAACAAATCCGCCAGTCTGGCTGCATTGTCCGCGTCATGGCCATTATACTCGCGGCGGCGGCAGGGTAAATGGCAGTTAGTTTTGAAGCGACGCGACGACGACGGCGCGGTGGCACGCGTGTTTGACGAATTACACGGCTGGACGAGATCGAAAGTAAAGTTCCCTCTCGGCCGCGTCATCCTCTCTCAGCTGTGTCGCGGCCGTCCGTTCGATGGCCTGGATTTTTTCACCGGCCGCCGCGTCGCGACACCCCATTTTTCTTCCGGTCGACAGCTTCCTCCTTGCGCAATTCCACCGCGGCATTTCGCAGAACGCGGCGCCAGTAAATTGAGTTATCCGCGAGGCTCCAACTCTTCTTTACTCGTCGGACGATAATTTATTCGACGAACGTGCGTGTACGTGCGTCGAGGTAAACTGCGTGACACAGATAGGACGAAGAAGAGGAATTGCGTGAAGGATACGGCAAATTCGTCTGCGTTTGGAAGCTCGCGTTTGGAAAATGCAGACTCCGACTGATCGATTTTTCGCAACGTAAGAATTTACATAAAATTGGACGAACGAGAGGAATCGGAGCGAATTTCTGCGATTTTGAGTTACATTTGGAAACCGGTCGTTTGACCGGGTCGGGTAAGGTTAGTGTCAAGGTAAAACTCGAGCAAAGAGCCAAAGCCTGGCGGCTCTGGAGGCTTCGAATTATCAAAATTCCCGCGCGAAGGAGCTTCAGCGGACGAAAATTCGACGCACCCAGGCAATTACACTCGCCTTTCCGGCAAGTTTTTAGACGTTTCGCGTGTTTTTCCTGCTGGGACTCTTGGGACTCGGGTTTTGCTCAACGTCCATAGGCGAGAAAGTTCAAGCGATTTATTTTCATCCAACGAAAATCCATCAGACGTCTTTTTTAACGATTTTAACGACTAATTTCTCGCGTCTTGCGACACGCAGCGTAACTGCAGCTTCGCTTCGAGTTGAACAGCGGCGATAGAAGTTCCGCTCGCGGCGGCCTGACCGTTCCAAATTTGAATTACACAGGCGGAAGAACGCGTGTGGACACGCGGGGAATAATTGGAATTAGATTGAGCGGAAATAAGTTTCGACTGGCGCAGGCTGCCGCGGCGGAGCGCAAGAAAATGGACAAAATCGTAGTCTTATAAAGGTTCTCGAATTACCGAAGTTTGCACTGTACGTCAATTTGAATTTTGACTCGATCTTTGAAGCTTTTTGATAGCTCGATGCAGCACATCGAAGCGACGAATTCTATTTGCCTCGTTGCTGCCTCGAAAACCGAACGAAATAACGCGACGCTGAACGCAACGAGACGACAAAACCGTGCGATAGAATTGCGTTCCGTCGATGTGCTCAGCTCGCATTGCCGAAATTGTCCTATCGTTCGTTAAAGAGGAGCCGCTGTCTAACGTGACAAGTCAAACGACGCATTGCCGAAGAGCGAAAGATCGGGAAATTTCACGTCGCGTAAATTGCAAATTCGATGACCGTAAAAGGGTCTGTCAGAGGTGTTAGGCCAAATCACAGTGAAGAGTATAAATTGGATAAATGTACGTTCGAAAGATTAAATCGAAGATTGCTATCGTTGGATAACGTTACCTTTTGGATAGCGTGCTCTTAACTGAACTGTTCTTTTAATGAAATCCAACGAAGCCGCGAGATTCAAATGTTTTCGTGCGCACGCTGAAAGCGGAGGGTTGTTGCCCGAACGACGAACGTAATTTTTCGTTTAATAGCACGCGGAAGGCGCGCGGAACTTTAATCTCGCGTGGTTGTCGGGTCAAGTGTCCCATTTTCAGGGTTCGCTCGGGGGTGGAATGAATTACGCGGCGGTGACACGTGTTTATTTAGCCGCGCCGCTCACGTGGGCGGGTAAGATGAATGGTTGCACTCGGATGCGGTTGTCCGCGATCCACTTGCGTAATAAGCGCGGGCCGATTGTGTAAAAGATCGCTGCAACCAACCGACCGGCGATCGATACGCTTTCCTTGAACTTGAACTCCGTCCAACTCGAACCTCCAGGCTCAATCGCAGTCTCAATGAGAACTTTAGATAGGCGAACGTGATTTTCCAGCTAACTAGCGAAAACCTATATATTTGCAATTAGAATTATTTATCGTACGTAGAAATTTAAAATTCAAGACGCTCCATTGCGTTTGGATGTTGCCGGATGTGACCAGGTTTTCGAGGATGCTGCACCTCGACTATACTGCAGAGGTACTTTGACAAGATTGACAGTAAACCTTTGCTCGAACGATGAAATTTCTGCAGAGGTTTCTGACAAACTCAGTTTAAAAAGATCGTCTAGTGGCATACGGCTACCAGTCAGCCTAAGGAAAATTCGCGGAAAACGCTGGCTTTTATCAGAGTGCTTGTTCACGTCGACCACGACGAACGAACCGTCTCTTCGAGTTCTCTTCTATCCGAAAAAAAGGTTCGACAAACATCGTTCCAAGCAACAAACATGTTTTCCTTGGCTGCTCGCTGCTAACAACGTTCCGTGCGAACCGTTCAGGCGTCTCTTCGGCTTATCAATCGACCAGCGACTGTTTATCAGCGCGGGCACCAGCTGCACGCGTCTAGAAACGTCAGTTGCCGGTTAGAGAAAGATTTAGAGAGAGAGAGAGAGAGAGAGAGAGCGAAATGGAGTGGAAAGGGGAACGCGATAGTTGTTTTCGAACTAGACAACATAGCTGGGCCAGTCACGAGCATAATGAATCTGTTCCAACACGGGACCGTGCAGAGAGTTGCTGGCAACCTATTGCTGCTACCATTGCTGGCCTCCGTGTCCTCGAAAATCGCCCATTGAACGAGCAGACCGCGTTGTTTCACGACAAAACGTGGCTGCTTGGCCCGGCCACTAAATTATTCTGCTGTATTATGTCGCGAATGAACGAAGACCAGCCGTTCCGGCTGCAACTGTTCACGTTGTACAGGATGTTTCTTGGATGTACAGCGCCGGTGATATCGATGTCTTGTCGCTTCGATCGTTTAAGCGACGCGGTAGCCTGTTGCTTTAATTTCTAGCTGATTGTGTCTTGTTCTTTTAATCGTTGAGCGATAGTTGTTGTTGTTTCTTGGACTTGGTTTCACGGCATTTGCCGAAATATTTCAACGTGATATTTGAGCAAACTCGCGGACACTCGTGTCTTTCTGCCACTTCTCTTTGAACTTGTTAATCTTCTTTGTTTGCTAATCCCGTCGTCGGCTTTGGCTACTTTCATCGTCGAGTACGAGCCAGCTAACAATCTGGAAAGTAGCTGTCTGAACAACGCCACGTGTATTAAACTCCCGTTCTTTTTCTAATCTTCATCATTTTTACGTTCTTCCTGGGGTTACATTTATCACGATAATTTATCGCACTTCGTACTATACGCAAATTTATATTTTACGGTTCGTCCCGCGAAATTATTTCCGCGCATCGCAAACCGTGAAACATAGTACGAGCTTGTGGTAGAAAAAAAATGTTTCATGGTATCGTCACAGCCGAGAAATGAATAAAAATTACGCGCGATCAACTGGTAATGAGAAGTTAGTGATACAAAATACAGAGATGAATTTCTAACAGGACTACAAGAGGAGAATGAAATTGTTTGGCGCCTGGCGCTCTTTGGAGCAGAAGTATGAGGTTGGAAAGGACTAGATAAGTCAAAAAGAAGGTACGCGAAATAGATTTCAGGTTTAGATAGGACAACGCCAAACTACGTACTGATAGAAGGATTGCAAAATAGAAGAAATCAAGGAAAACGCATTAGAAAGACGCGGCGAAGTACGAGGAGAAAACCCCAGAATCGAAGGAGGAGCTGGTAAAAGAGAGAGAAACTGGGGAAATGGCCAGCAAGAAAGAGAAAGAAGGGACTAGAAGAGGTGAAAATGGTGTGGGACACAGAGGGAAGCAAGAGATGAGCAAGAGATAGATGAAAGAGGGAAGAGAGAAACAGAAGAGAGGATGAAAAGGATAAGGAAATCGAGATATAACAGATACAGAGATGAATTTAATGTATTATTTTCGTGGGGGGGGGGGGAAGCTGGTCGTATTATAATTCTAATGCAGCAGCAGATTGGAGATTGAGTAGGCGAAGTTGCAGCTAGATGACTGCCATAACTAATCAGTCGCGGACGTTTTGATTGAAGTGCGAGACGAGGGTTTTAATTACGACTAATAACATGTCGGCGGTGTGTTATGAATTTAAAAGACACGAGATATAGCAGAAGATAGGTGCGATATAACGATAATTAAGTATTTGTATTTGCGACAAGCGTGCTGACAGCAACGTTTCATTAACCGATATCTATTATTTCATCGATTTGATCAATTACCTGGCGTTATTTGTTTAAACCTTTCGACCTTTCTTCTTCACCTTAGTAGCAGAGACAGTCTTTCCTTGTTAATAACGTTTCGACGACCAGACGCGTGAATTAATTAATTGCATCGCGATACGGAAACATTAAAAATGCGAATAGAACGGTCGTTGGCGGTTGGCGACGTTCACAAAGTTGAACTTAAATCGAGGGACAAGTTGAGCTCTCCGTGGCTACGAGAATGATAATTCGTGAGCAAGCGTGTAAGTGAACAAGTTCGGCTGAATATCGCGGATATTATAAATTAAAAAACACCCTTCGTGGTATGGTAGAGTTTGAGTGTATAACGGCCAATGGGCAGGTGAGCGAGATTAGGATATTGTTATGTAGGTGTTTGCACAGGGTGTAAGCTTTTGGGCTGAGAAGTACGAAATATTAATGTTGAGATATGTGTAATTTTCCTGTGCTGGGCTAATTTGAATGCGCAGTAAGAATACTTGTGTGCGAGATCAGTGTGTGGAAGTATGTGTGTGCGCGGCGTATCGAAGGCAAATGAATGAAAACAGTTCAGTCTTTCGAGGGGCATCTGGAACAGTCGAGACAAATGTGTATCGATAAATGTAACAGAGATCGTCCGTTAAATAAATGTATAATTATGTTAATATTAATTAAAAGCGTAAATTTTCTGTTCCTATAACTTTATTTCGGCTTCAAAGATCCAAAATTCTCAACAATTAAAAAATTCCTGAGCAAGGTGTGACATCAATCAGGATAGTTTTTAGATTAGGTTGCGCTCGAGGGTTGGCGAGTCGTTACCCGCGGATAAGAATTCGAACGATTATGTCGTTTAATTATTTAGTTAGTTATATATCTTCCTTGTATGATTATTTATTTTCTATTTGTTTAGTATAAGCATATTAGAAAGAAGTACGCACCCTTACGAGGTGGAGAGAACTAGTCGATGATTGTGCAGCGATAGGCGAAGGAGGTTTCGATTGCAGAATGTAGATTGCAGATTTTATATTAGTTATATTATTTATATTATTTTAATATCAGACAATGAGCAAGCACTATGGAGTTTAGTTTATTTTATCTATTTATTAGTATATTATTTTGACAATCGACTATTGAGTTAGCACGATTGATTCATTTTACTAATAATGGGCTTTCAACTCTCCGCGTATCAATTTATGATCCTTAATTATTGCTAACTATTTATAAGTATACAAGAGGGAGTACTTACTGTTGAGAAGTAAAGAGAATCAAGTGTGTGATACTTCAAATTACAGACCGATTTTTTGGAAAACTTTCGTCGAATCGCCTCTGCAATGTTCCGAAAACGTCGTCAGCGACGAGCCAGCTTTCGCAACAGAATAAAACCTCGATCTCGTAGTCGATTTCTACAACGAAATGTGAGAAATTGTCCAATTTGTCCTTCTTATTCCAACTACTTTCTCCCTTAAATATCAGCTGTCTGTGTCTAATTTATAGTTGAACCAGCTGATAGTCGAATTATTTTTAAAACGAATCGCAGTGGCGTGGTAAAAACTGAAGGATCATTTTCCCCCGTCACTCTGATTTTTCTGCTCGCCTCGCGTAGAAATTCTACACATTTTGTTTCGATGATTATTCCACGATCGATCTTCGTTGCGGCCATCGTGTACGACTAACATGTTAATCCATCGAATCCATCGGTCTTCCTTCTTCGTCCGATAGAATCCGACATGCTGACGATAATTATTTCCAGCAGTGTATAGTTATGTTCCTTCCTCGGTAAAAGTAATTTCCCTACGAGCGTTGCTGCTACAGGCAGACAGCGTCCAGTCCAAAAGTATAAAAACGTTTTTCCAGTGTCTCTTTATCATTTTCGTGGCATCAGAATCATTTTTGTAATCGCACGGAAGGTACAGGTGAAGCTGATCTAATTAATTGATACGTAAACGTCGTAAGAAATGACGATATCGCGAATATGTGCGCTTCTGGAAAATAGTAAAAGAACGTCCGAGGCCCGTCATTTCACTGCAACAATAGCAAAATTAACCCTTTGCGGTCGTACGTTGCGAGGGGACGTCGTAAATCTAGCAAGCAGCTCGGATTTCAATTTAATTAATTTTGTGCTACACGCGGTTGTGTAATTTTCTGCTATACAATCGCAGATTACTGCTGGTTATATAGCGCGAAATTACTCGCTATATAAGCACAGATTACCGCTGATTCTATAGCACAAAATTATCGAACCTCGCAATTTTTCGCGAACGCCCGTCTCCTCCGAGTTTCTGCCTCGCGCTCTACGAAAAAAATGCAACGCAAACCGGCCGTGCGATCTCGTCGTCTCGCCAACACCTTGCGCACAAACGGAGCTGCGAGATCCGTTTGACATGGAAGGAAAATCAGCCGTCTCCTTTGCCCGGTTAATTATTCAACATCAAACACAGGCCCGCAAGGCCGTGGCACGAAACAGGAAAAAGAAAAAGAGAGCGTCGTCGACTGATTAAATACGGCGAACGACATTGAACGAAAGCGATAGTATTGCCCTCCCTTTTATCCCGCTGCGGAGATTTTTATCGAGGCAGCCGCGGGCTTGGCGGCCGTGGAAATCGCACGGTTGCGCGCTCATGCGTCGCAAATTTTTCCGTTTATGGATTACATTCGTTTTGACAGGACCGCGGGGGACACCGAGCCTGTCCTGTCCCACGAATCGTTGATCGAACGACCATCCCCCAGCGAGACGCGGACGTGTACGAGCCACGAGAAAATGACACGACGAAGAGACCGTCGGCGTGCAACAGAGACGGACGAGGGCATCCGGAATGAGGTGTCCCTTCTGTGTCTACCTGGCGTGGACATAACGCGTGCCGTTATTAACACTCGCAACACGACGATGATAACTCGCTCGTATCGTGCGTACGGTATGCCGCGATGTACAGGGTGTCTCATTGCGCACGAACGTCTGACCCGGTCGTGGACGTTCCTGATGTACAGAGCGGCCACGAGGAGTCTTCTTCGAAGCATCGTGCAACAGCAGTCGCCGCGAAATAGGCGACGCGCGCGTATTTTGTTGGATCGGTCGTTGCCTCGTTATGTGTCGGATATGCCTCGCGCTCGGTTTGCGCTTCTTCCCGAACGGGACAAGAGGAAAGGGTCTGCGGGCAAATCATATCCAGCGTGAGGATCGCCAATGTTACAGCGAGGAAGCGTTCTATTATATTCTAATCGCCTTCGACTAAACGAACGTCACCGTTCGCTCGACTGCAAAGATTTATGGCTTCTCGGTTTCTCGTTGTCGCCGTGTCAGCGACTGGCAGCTCGCAATTCGAACGGAGAACGGCCGACAGCCAGTTGCTCGTTTCGTGCAAAACTAGGCTTTTTATCAACCTCGTTAACCGACTGCGTAGGAAGAAGGACGCGCAAGGAGATGGCTCGATTTGATGGCGACGAACGAATGGAATAATCGATGGACCAGAAACATCTGTCCGTGTGCGTTGAGCGATTGAACTTCGTATCGTTCACAGCGTGTTACTTTCGTGTGATTAGAAAAGTTGATTACGAAGATGGAATTATTGAAGCTGGTTGGAAAATACAGTCCAAGTGGCCACGATTGCGCCCATCGCTCTATCTCTCGTCGCTTTTTACGATAATTAGCTCGCAACGGTTGACGATTATTGCACTGCAAGCGAATGGGACGATTAGAGGTGAGGCTTGGATCGACAGCTCGCAGTCCCTGTTTCTCGAACTGTCGATGGCTTCGGTGCTTGAGAAAACTACAAGGACCAGGTGTAGAGTTTTTCTAGAAGCGGTGACCGCTTCAACAGTAATTACGCGTATCGTGATTCTTTAAGAAAAGAAGATCGTCGAGGAAACGCAAGTTTGAAGTTGTTGCTGAACACCATGTGGCATACAGACGAATCACATTACACGGTATTTGTTCGTTTATCGTTCATTTGGTACGGCATATTCGAATAGAAATGGCTTTGCAAAAGTATAAATTAATAAATAAGAAGAATTCTCTAACCTTGAGAGCGAACTTTCCGCCACTACAATCGTCCGTACGACTTCAATTAATTAGTTCTCCAACGACCCTGCGATCTTTCTTTTATCCAAACTTCTGTACGGCGCACGAGTTCCCGTTTGATCCTCTGCGGATGTGACGGCGCAGCGCTGAAACTTTGATGAAACGTCAACGAAATCGGCTTGCGTTGAACGAGCTGCAGCCTCGTAACGCAATGTGCAGAAAACATATATACGCGCGCGCACCGCTGATTTTTCCGATAATGTGAGATTTCGCCAATTACGCGGGACCGGTTGTGCGCATAATTGGTCGCTATGTCAAAAACGTGGATTATTTTTGAGGAATTAACGCGAGAGTACGCCGCCACCGGATATAAACGCGTGCAATTCGGCAGCAACAAAGTCGGTTACCGTAACGAGTTATAATTAACGAGGTGATTCTTTTAACTTGCAGCCGTAATAGCTTGAATTAAAATAAAAAAGAACGAGCTGCGCGGGCAATTAGTCGTTCTCGTATTGTGCGTTCGATCCACTCTAACCGTATTATCATTAACGTGGCTCGATCCCTATTTTTTCCACCCTCCAGATTTTTCTTTCTTTTTCTCTCTCTCTCTCTCTCTCTCTCTCTCTTTCCTTTCACTTTTCGCTCGTTACTCTGGTCGCCCGAACGAAACGGCTGGCCGAAATATATCGCCGATGGTACGGAATCGACGCTGTCACGACTACGGTGTTTCTCTGTAGCGTAGTCACGTTGTATTAGGTTGTCCGGAAAGTTTCTGTCGTTCCATCGGTGAAATAATTAATGCACGGCATTCTTTATTTTATATTAATTTGTGGACTACGCTGATTCGGTAAACTAACATAGGACGAAAGGAAGCTCGTTTCGAACAAAGGAACGTGGTGTACGGATTGAAAGAAATGCAATTCTTAGGGCAGATCTTAGGCAGTTGGTCGTTCGCAGATCGATCTTGGACGATATTTTCCAGCAGAAAAACAGGGTAAATTAAAATTATCGTATAGGAGACGTGTAGACGAGTAAAACAACAGCCGACTTACCGAACCTTCCCTGTAATCCCTTGCGTTACGTTATCTGATCACACTCGTGGCACAGATTACTGTCAAGATACGCCAAAGACAGATCGTATTCGTAACAAAGTTTAATCTCAATCCCTACTTCGCGTTTGATATATAACCCTAAGGTTTATCAGCTACAAATCACACGCAAAGACAGTGAATAATCGAGATCGGTTTCTCCTCGACAGCCATTCATAAAGTGCATCAAGTTTTTCCCCGCTCGACCGGCGGTGTTCGATCGCGAAAAACGAGACACGTCCGGCAAACAGCGACGGTGGAAAGTAGCGTCAAACATCGTGGCAAATACGGAATTGCGGTATTTTTAAAAATCTGACAAATGAGTATCTCCGAGACGACTGTAAAATACGTCGCTCGCTCATTTTTGTGCGGCGCGCGTTGCGATTTAGCAGTCGAGCGGACGTTAAATTGTCGTGGCGGGATCGTTCTACCTTGTCGGACAACTTTCGTTGTTTTTTTTTTTTTCGTATTTGTTATTATTTTACCATACTTACGTGCGCTTTTTATCGTCGTTGACATAATTGCCACGATTATTTATCAGCTGAACGTGGTATTTTTAACTTCGTAAAATCGCCAGCATGGACAGGACCCAGCAGCAATTATGGAATATTCCATATTTGAATTATTTCCTTTTTACGAGATTTTTTCTTTTTTTTCATTTGTAAGATGCCAGGATATTCCCCTACAGGATAAGAAAAAATCAAGTGGGAAAGAAAGCTGTGAGATGAAAAAATAATGGCTCAAGCCATACAAATGATTGCAGAGAAGAATATGGGGTATAGCTCGACGCAACCCAACCACTTTAAGTCCCGAGAACAATCACCCTTATTTCGACTTTGTGGGGAAACACAGCCATTTTTTTAATCCCGCTCTTCTAAAATATGATTTTATTAAGAAAAAGGAATAATACTATCTATTGTTCGTTTTCTACGAACACGTAATACCTTGTGTCGGTATTCTATACTCGGGTACCTGTTCCACGTTAAGTACAGCTTCTTCCTATCGCCAGGATATTAAAAATTGTTTCGTGGCATTGCAAATATGAAAGAGACTTTAATTCAATTAAAGTGCTTTTTATATTTACAACGCTTCCAAATAATTCTACGATGGAACAACTACAAATATTCTTTTTTACTCTGATTGGTTCCGTAAAAAAGACATTCGGAAAGCAACGTAGCCTTCCACGCTCGGGTACCTGTTCCACGTTAAGTGCAACTTCTTCCTATCGCCAGGATATTAAAAATTGTTTCGTGGCGTTGCAAATATAAAAAAGACTTAATTCAATTAAAGTGTTTAAAAAAGATTTTAATTCAATTAAAGTGTTTTTTATATTTACAACGCTTCCAAATAATTCTACGATGGAACAACTACAAAAATTCTTTTTTACTCCGATTGGTTCCTTAAAAAAGACATTCGAAAAGCAACGTACAATTCCACGCTCGGGTACCTGTTCCACGTTAAGTGCAACTTCTTCCTATCGCCAGGATATTAAAAATTGTTTCGTGGCGTTGCAAATATAAAAAAGACTTAATTCAATTAAAGTGTTTAAAAAAGATGTTAATTCAATTAAAGTATTTTTTATATTTACAACGCTTCCAAATAATTCTACGATGGAACAACTACAAATATTCTTTTTTACTCCGATTGGTTCCGTAAAAAAGACATTCGAAAAGCAACGTAGCCTTCCACACTCGGGTACCTGTTCCACATTAAGTGCAACTTCTTCCTATCGCCAGGTCGATATTAAAAATTGTTTCGTCGCGTTGCAAATATAAAAAAGACTTTAATTCAATTAAAATGTTTAAAAAAGATTTTAATTCAATTAAAGTGTTTTTTATATTCACAACGCTTCCAAATAATTGGAATAACTACAAATATTCTTTTTTACTCCGATTGGTTCCGTAAGAAAGACATTCGAAAAGCAACGTAGCCTTCCACACTCGGGTACCTGTTCCACGTTAAGCGCAATTTCTTCCTACCGTCAGCTCGATATTAAAAATCGTTCATAGCATTGCGAATATAAAAATAGTCGTAAATCGCGCATTAAGCGACTAGCCAGGAAAAGCTATTTTTATTGCGATTGATTGCGACAATGGGGAAAAGAAAGTGGAGTTTGCGTATTTGGCCGGTTTCCTTTATCGCGGCCAAAGTGTCGTCAAAAATGTTGCGCCATGCGTCCCGCAGAAATTAGATCCGGCTAGAAAATGCGGCGCGTCGCTAATTAATCTCGTTTTCATCGACAATGCTCGTCACCGGTGCGTCCATTCACCCCTCGCAACGCCACCCTCTCGATCCGTGTATCCGTCAGCGTTTTACATTTTTGGAAATGCGCGCCGCGGCAATAATTACGGGCTGGATCTATTTAAAGGCCGCGCTGATATCGGCGCACGCAACCGTAGTGTCCGTGCACAGTTTATACGCGCACCACATCGACGTGGAAATTGAACAATTCCCGTTACCGCAAGGCACACAGCGCATTATTTATCCCGGATAATAATGAATTGGTTCGTCAACGAGAATACCTGCTTTCCAGCACTGGCTTCCATTTACGCGTTCCATCGCGTTCACTTCCCTTCCTTTCTCTCTTCCTCTCTCCCTTTCTCTCTCATTCGCACGCTCGCTCTCTCTCTGTCTCTCTTTTGCTCGCCTCTCTTTTCACCCTCGTTTCAACCCTCTCTTCTGTTACCCGCCCTGTTCCCTCTTTCCACGGATATCTACCTCAAACGGTAGTATAACGTTGTCCTCTCGCTCTGGTATACGTATACAGGGCGTTCCTTGGAAGTGGGACCAGCCGACGAACACAGGAAACTCCGGGAGAAAGCAACTTTTACGTGTTCACGTTACGATACAGTCGAGTCAGCTACGACGCTACCTGTGGCATAGACACGAAGCGGCATTACCAAGATAACCTTGACTCTTTATCGGAAAAGGATTTGGGGAATCTCTTTTATCGCCACTTGCAGAGACTTGTAAACCAGCCGATTTTTCTCGCCACTTCTCGCCAGATCGACGGTGCTTGGAAAATTGTTGACGGTGTTACGCCGCACATCCTGTATATTCTGAAATATTACAATTTCTCTGGTCGTATTTTTAGACAGAGAACGACTTTTGGGGATTAATTCTGTTCGCGATTTTCCAATTTTTCTGCCTCTGTTTCCTGTCTTCCGTGAGTTTCCATTTTATTGCCGATCGTACTAATTCTTCGTCAGCATAGCGAGTCGATCTCGAATAATTCTTCGTTTCTCCCACATTTTTGTCGAAATTTTGCTTTGCTCGGGTGAATGAAGGTAACATGTAAGCTGTTGCTTATGATATTTTACAGACGTGAGAGGCTCTTCATGAATTCTGCGGGGTTTGTAGAACGCACGAGCCTGAAAGAAGCTGCGTGCACTCGAACGACCCAGTACGCCGACCACGTCAGTCAACGAATAAAGTTTCAGACACAGAAGATCAATATGATTGTGGTTAAATATTCTATCATATTAGTAGCCGCTATGTTGATATTTAAACAGTCGATTTTAAAGATGGAAAAATACGCAGAAGACGCGCGATGCTTTCGTACGATGCTGAAACTTTAACAGTGTGTGAAATTGGTCGGAGGTGGGCGAAAATTTCCTAAGGCAAACTTAAATTGTTTTGAGTAGTGCGTCGCGTGACGCGCGTGCTTCTTTCGGGAACGCTGGCGATTCAAAGTTTACATTCCTCTTCGCAAAATTGCGAATTTTGTATTCTCCAACCGATACACTTTCCCCTGCAAAAAGGCATTGAGACATTCAGCCCTCGTCTTTGCTCCGATTCCGTAGAATTTAGCGTCCGAAAGGGAAGAAAAACCTCCGTCCGTGCCACTCCGATCGAACGACGAACATAAAAATGATCATTGTCAACGCGTGATTTTTTGTCTCAACATCATATTTATCAACATTTTTATAGAAAATCAAATGTACGTAATTCCACCAAAAAAAAAGTCCTCAAAATCTTCGTTTAATTAAAATCTCTAAGTTGAACGCCTCCTGACGAATCCTTCCATCCTCCACCGTTCTGCAGTTGTATGAAACACCCTGTATACGCTGCGCGGCGGAACCAACCCTCGCGACAGTTCGCCCCGTCTCGTTCTGTCTCTGTTGGTAGCGCCGATGTCTGCAATTGTCAGTGTTTACCGCGTACATATTATCGTGATGACGTTGCGGCGTTATGGCGATCATACGGCAGGGGATTGAAAAACCGTGGAAACTTGCGTTCGACTGTTTGCGTCTGGACCGACCGGACGCGGATTTCCGACGGAATTATAATTATTACGATGAATCGCTGGAACGTTGCAACGTTCTCTCGTTCGATGTCCGACGCACCGCTCGACCAACAACCGTCCGCGAGCGTCGGTTTTTATCCAGGCAATCGGCTTTCCACGTTTAGCAGACAAAATCGGTTGATGATACCAGCAGACGACGATAGAAGACGTAGTCGTTCTTGGGTTAAAAAATGGCTGTTGCGTCTGTTGCAAGACGTGGCTGATATTGCCTTTATTCGACTGATAATCAAAAGGAATGCTCAGGATCTTTTTGAAGAATCTGCGGATGCTTCGTACGTCGGGTTGTTTAAATTGTTTATTTACGTGGAAGCCTGGCATCTTCTCGCGAAATTGAAACTTTCGTGTACCGTGTGAAATGTAAATTATTTTTTGGAGTAGTCAGTGGCATTTAGTATCTTCCTGAGGGATTAGCGGACGCTTGGAACATCATTTGGAAGGATTCTTTCCCTCCTTATGTGTAGCTCGACAAGCAGACAAGTCGATTATTATGATAAACTGGTCGTGTGATGTTTGAAGATGGTCCCACGATGCTTAACGCTTACGGGTGCCAATCCGTGCGCCTTGTATCAACTTTGAAAAACGAATTTCATCGCCTGACGTTCTACGGCAGCCGTAACGAGGCGTAGAATGGTCGAGGCGAAGTTTCTTTATTTGCCACCTTGTAGCTAATTAACATGCTGTCGCAAGTGAGCAAATGTGCACGTACGTTGCAGCGTATCTTGTTAAGCGACAAGAAACAACAACGTGCACCGCAGAAAGACGCAAGGGAAACGGACAGAGCAGCGGTGGGCGAAAGACAACGGCGGCCAGCGGAAACAAAAGCGGGACCAATAAACGTCAATGGAATGAAACGTCAAAGAGGAAGAGCGAGAGGAGCTAGGGCCGCAGGAGAAGACGCGAGAGAGGAGCTGGAGCGCGCAGGCCACGTCGCGCGGATTCGATGCATAAGAACGAGACAGGGAAAGAGAGGATTATAATATAAATGAAGGCACCTTACCTTCGTTTCTACCTGCTCCGTCAGCCAGTTCAACGAGGTTGCAACGAAGAGATCTACCATGGGACAGGGAGGAAGAGGGACGCGATCAAGGGGAGTGGAGAGAAGTAGAACGAAAGAAGGAGGAGGGTGCGATCGGCGAAGAGTCGCAGACAAGAAGAGGGCCCGACCAAGAGGTCGCCAAAGAGGAAGGGGCGAGAGGGAACCGGAACGAACGAGGAATAAAGAAGGGTGAGCGCGTTGGTCGGCCAAAAGCAAAGAAAGTAACGCCGCGTGTACGCTCGAAGAACAAGCGTGGAGAAATACCCATCGGTTGAACAAATTAATAGGAAAACTGGTCTCTACCTACGCCAAAAGATGACGCAGCTGACGAAGGTGTCCGTCGTTTAGGAAGCGTTTAGCGTTATAGTCTTTGGTAAGCGCGCAGAAATTTGCAAATGTTGAAGGAGTTACTCGTTGCATAAATTAAATTCATAGGAAAATTGTTTCCCTGCGGGAAAAAATGGTACACCCGATAGAGGGTTCGTTAGTGGGACATTTGTTTCAAGATTGGCATAATCTTCAGAGGTGTTAGTCGTTCAAAAAGTGTGGACGATTGTGTCTGGATGGAAAGTAGTGTTGTAACTTCATAACGCCACAGAATGTACGAACTATCAGTTGCCCAAACTAAATTCACAGGAAAAAATGGCACACCCGATAGAGTGGGACATTTGTTTCAAGATTGGCATAATCTTCAGAGGTGTTAGTCGTTCAGGAAGTGTGTACGATTGTGTCTGGATGGAAAGTAGTGTTGTAACTTCGTAACGCCAGAACGTACGAACTATCAGTTGCCTAAATTAAATTCACAGGAAAAAATGGCACACCCGATAGAGTGGGACATTTGTTTCAAGATTGGCATAATCTTCAGAGGTGTTAGTCGTTCAGAAAGTGTGGAGGATTACGTCTGGACGTAAATTAGTCTCTGGGAATGATGCAAAAGTGTGCAGAACGTACATACAGAGCAAACTATTCGGTAACCAACCGTGTTACCAAAATTGCAAACGCGGCGCTTCGCGTGTAAAATCTACAGAACCTCGTGACGGAAAACTAACTGGAAAAAGAAGAAGAATGGAAACTGAGCCAAGGAATCTGCTGCCTGCGCCTTGAGACACCTTCAAGCGCCTGCCAACAGCTCCGGTACAACCACTTTGTCCAATGATTCTCGCGAGCCGAAGGTGGAAAGAAGCAGAGCCGATATCGCGTGGAAAATGATGGAAGGCTGCGGGCGATAAATTGGTCCAGAAAGAGGAGGAAACAAAGTGCGCGATAAAGGACAACGCCAGAAAGAGGCAAGTGCGAGACGAACGAGGGATGGAGGCTTTAAAAAAGCGGAACGAGAGGCACCCGGGGGCAGGAGAAAGGGAGGAAGATAAAGGGAGAATCGAAGGATGAACGTGGAGGACGTGAAAGGAAGGAAGGAAGGAAGGAAGGAAGGAAGGAAAGAAGGAACGAAGAGGCAGAGTTTGCAGGCTGGTTAGAGAGGATGAGAGCTGGTACCCGAAGCCGTTGGGGGCTAGAGAGGCAGCAGAGTAAAGGGAAAAAACAGCGTGGCGGCAGGTGAAGTGGGACGAAGAAGGGAGGCAGAGGAGAAAACGGTGAAAAAGAGAAAGACGCAGGCGAAGAGGACGCTGTACTGATGAATATGACAGATTATAATTTTACGGCGTGGGTGGTGTGAGAAGGAGACAGCTGGAGAAGCTGGTGGTGCGCCGGTCTAACGCTGGCTCGGAGGAGGTGGCCGTCGTCGTCGTCGTGGCCGATGGAGGTGACGCTCTGGAGGTGGAAGTCGCCAGGCGGAATGGAGGTGCCCGAGAAGAAGGAAGGGAGATGAGATGGCAAGTGCTGTCAAAGCAAAAAGGACGGGGATGGAAGGGAGAGCGCGGGGTTAAGTCGCGCTCGTGACTCTTGGCGTTCCGACGCTGCAAATGCCTCGACGCCTCTTCTACGGAGACCGTTCGTTCCGCTTGCGAGCCAGCCCGATCGACGCGTATCATTTTTTATCCCGCCGTATCGACGATCACCGACGTCGGGGCTGGAGCGGATCCCTCGCGCGGATCTGCTCGATCAACCCTTTCGCCGGCTGTTCGTTTCTTCCGCCCTTACGCTCCGCAGCGGCCTGTTTCAACGCTCCGGCCGGACACGAGTCAACAGTTAGGTGAAAATGTTTATCCTTTGCCTGACAAACATCGTGGACGTTGTCTCCTCAGCCGTGAAACTTGCGTCTGTTGGTCTTCGACGGTGTTTTAAAATCGCAATTAGTACGCTGGCTTCGATTTTCGTCGCTAAGAGGAGTTGCGTAATTGTTCAGAGTTGCAAATATTTGCAATTATAACTTGTCGATATACTCCCTATGGAGAAAGCGGAGCAACACGGCACAGCAATTTCTAGGTTTCACGAGCTCTCCCAATACCTAGAGCTTTTCAAGGTTAATGGGAAATTTCCCCATTTTTCGTGATTTTACTTCATTTCTTCTCGTTGGAGATTGAAATACTCGCGGCTTGAGGTTCTTCTTGTCCACCCGGTATAGCATACATATTATACAAGTAGCATAATATAATTAAGAAAATTACGAAGACGATTCATTTTCCCTCCAATTTTACGCACTACCGAGGTGCAACTTTGATTGCTGCATCTGGCTAATTGATGATCCGAAACTCAATTACGGACGTAGACAATCCAGTTTCGACTGCCGCGTTACAATATACGATATTGTAAACGAGTAATTACTTAACGATTGTTCGACGCCGCTGCAGCTCTACGCCACTTTCTACGCGACGTACACACCGTGTTCAATTTTTCCATGATCTATCGGGGTTAATTCAACGCAGTTGTAACCTGCTGCCGACAGCCACCGTTCCTCGCATGTAGTTAGCCTGCATAGCTAAAATAAACGTAATTACACTGTCTATATATACTTTGTAATCTCGAATTTGTCGCAATCTTTGACAATTCTAACAGACTGCGAAACTTAATTATCTTTCTGACCGAAATTTTACTTGGAATATTGTTCGTCGCCGAACCGGGTGGCTTTTCCCGAAGAAAACGAAACAACGATATAGATAAACATTAAAAAGTATAATTAATTAACTGGCACGAATTTCCACGAGAGGATCTTTGTAGCTAATTAGGATAACAAGAAGTGAAGACGAAAGAAGATCATTAGAATATCTTAATTGTGTCAGTAGTTCGAGTCGCAGCAGGGTGCATTGTTTTCTCAAGGAATTATCAAGGTTTAGCAACGTCGATACTACCGAATATTGGTAATATTAATTGATAAATCATTATCACGGCTTAGCTGTAGCCGCGGTGCACGAATTGCCACCGGTATCTTTTCAAATAGCCCTTTACCCAGCTGTGGCCGCCGTTTTTTTTCTCAAGGGATTATTACATTTCCTAATAATTGGCTTTTAATACGCCAGAGGCCTCGACCGCGCGGCAACTACCGGCCCACCCATTAGAACAGCCAAGTAAAACGGCGTTAGACACGGTTAGCACGTAATGGGTGATCGTGTGTTATCGACGCCACACTCGCGGGCAGAGGGAAAGAGGAGGACGAAATGAAAAAAGGGAATTAGCGACGGATAAGAATCAGAGCATAAAAGAGTAAAAACGCGAAAGTATGGACTGAGGTATTATTTGCGGGACAAAAATGAGGTCGGACACAGAGGCAGAGGAAAGAGGAAAGACAGAGCGGAAGAAGGGAATTAAGTGACAGATAAGAATCTGGATACAAAGAAACGAAAATGACGATACACGAAGTGAAATATTCATTGGACAAAAATAGTCTGAGCTTCCCTCGAAACGCCGAAGAGAAATCACACTCACCTACGTACACGCACACGGACGCGCGCTCCTTCTCTACACGTGGAGACCAAAATCGAACGAAGCGCGGGTCAGCGGCGTAAAAACGCCTTAAGAATCGCAACCGTTGAAAAGTGTTTTCAATTTCGCGTTACAGTTGATAATTCGGCTAGAACGACGAGGGGTGGCTGGAACGTTGGAATCGCGAAATGTTGCGGTTTAATGGCACGGGGAAACCGGTGACTTCTCTAACGACCATTATCACGGAGGGTCTGAACTGGACGAGCTAACAAGCGGAGCAGGCACGACGCTGGAGGAGGGTGCCGAGGTCGCGGTCGCGGTCGCCACTTCCGCCTCTTGGAGGCGCGTACGCGCCAGCTCGCAGACGCCGTGGGAACCGACTTCCTTCGCGGTATGCTCTTTTTCTTTTCCTTCTCTGGTTGCCGTGCGTGGTGAAAGTAAAGCGGCCGAAGGCGTGCGCCACTCGCTCGCTCCCGTACTTTCCTACGTGCACGCAACTCTTCCGCTCGTCCGTTTTCTTTTCTCTTCTTTCGCCCCCTTCCACCGCCGTCGAACGCCGCTCTTGCACCGGAAATCGATACACCGTTAACCTTGCCGGTTCTCCACCAACGTGCGTCGCGATCCAACGGATCGATCGCTCGTGTCTTCCGATGGAAAATTCGGTTTCGCGCGCGACGTGTCGCAGGATTTTAAAATTGTCGTTCTGGCGATGTCGCGTTTCCAAGCGTCAGCGATCTTGTCGCGACTATGGTTGTTTATCAATGTGTTTGTAAATCATTTGTTGTTGTTTAGGCTGATTCTTTGTTCGCCTGTTTAAGTATTTTATTTGAGTATCGTGAGTGTCGCTGTATCTGGCGTTTGCCACGCTCTCCGTAGCCGCTGTTTATTTATATCAGGCGTGATTAATGATTTGTTTAAACAAACAATAAGATGTTTTATCAGCGATGTATTTTTCCCTGTTTGTCGTCTTCGTTAAGTTCGAGTTTCCCATTGCATTTTCATAAAACTCGGGCGATAGCAGATTCTGGTACATGGGATTCGCGTAACTTACGGCGGATGATTTAATACTATGCGATAGAATAATTACGTTAATATAATAGTACATTAAATGATTCTTTAATTTGTACCAATATCGCGCCATAATTTATTATAATCAACGGTAGATATTAATTAATACTAGCATTAATTTAATCACGGTGTACCGTATCTCTTGCACTATTTTCGTATTTGTAACGTACAGGTGCCTTAATTGCGTCCTTTTTATTATCCTGCCTGCGTTTCCGCTGAATTTATAGGATACGTTTCGTAATTTCCACGCGGTTCTCGTTCGTCGCAGCTCTCCGCTATCGCACCTTTCCACGATAATAACGATAAACGTAATGGCCAGAACTATTTCATATCCGTCGATTATAATTCCGTTAACGGAGGACCAAAGGATACAGAAAAAATACTAAACAAGACTAGAGAAGGACTAATAGAACCGAAAACCATAGAGAAGACAATAAAGAAGCACAGCAGGGAGGCAAAGGCCCAAAAGTTGCCATAGTTTTAGAGTCAGTATAATTAAGGGAGTGCGATGTAATAGAGTGGATAAGAGGGGAGGTAAATGTACACGAAAAGAGAGACGGACAAGGAAAATTATTTAGGTAGATACAAGGGAGGAGGAGGCAATAAGGCGATAACGCTACAAAATTGATAGAATGTAAAAAGCGTTAATACGTAAACGAGATGTAAAACCGAAAGCTACGGACTGAATAATAATAT
This sequence comes from Bombus cullumanus, assembly GCA_014737535.1. NCBI lineage: Eukaryota > Metazoa > Arthropoda > Insecta > Hymenoptera > Apidae > Bombus > Bombus cullumanus. The sequence continues at coordinate 1,238,760 of JACXIX010000010.1, read as the reverse complement.
TTTCGTATTTGTAACATACAGTTGCCTCAATCGTGTCCTTTTTATTATCCTTGCTGCGTTTCCACTGGATTTGGATAGGATGCGTTTCGTAATTTCCACGCGGTTTTCACTCATCGCAGCTCACCACCGCTCTCGCACTTCGACGATAATAACGATAAACGTAACGACCAGAACTATTTTATATCCGTCGATTATAATTGCGTTAATTGCATTAGAAACCCCGCGTTTCGAGCCTCGTCCACGTGTTCGAATATTCTCCGCGCGATTGTAGTATCTGCGTGTATTTATTTCTTGCACGTGAATTGTAATTGGTAGCAACAACAATAGCATCGCCTATTTTACATCCCGTCAGTGTTTCTGCTCGTTGTCGGTTAAAAATCGATACATCGTTATCACTTGAATACTTAATGAACGCGTATTATAATTAACAAGCACGAAATGATGATTGCCGGCTGTTCGCCAACCGTTTACCGATCCTCCATTGATCAAATGATCGATCTCGATCGGCAAAATGGCCGAATCCCGTGGCCGCTCGAGTGGCGGTCGAGCATTTTTGCGGCTACTTCGACTCCTGTTATTTGGTAATAACATCGGCAAGAATACCGATAATAATAATAATAATAATAATAATAATAATAATAATATCGATTGTGTTATACCGTATAACTGACAGCGGGCGCGAATCAATAAACAGAAAAGAGAATGTACGGCGTATAATGCAACGTTAAATTAGCGTTTCAACGGGCAACTTTGCAGGGTGGAAAATTATCCGCGTCTCGGAACAGCGTTTGCTGTTCGATGGTGATAAAAACGTGGCACAAAGTGGCGGAGAAGGGCTGGCCGGAAGTGAAGTTGTCGGCCAGTTTCCCGTGGAATTAAGCGTTTATCGCGTTTCCTTAAATCTCGTTACACGTAGCACGCGGTAATTGTCCCTTAACGAAATGTAAACGAGTCTCTGTCGCGTAATTATATAAGTGGCCGCTTCGGCCGCGATGATTTCCATCCGAGCCCGGCCACAAAGCCACGAAACACGGATTTTTTCCGCAACAAGAAAAGCTTGGAATTGAACCGGCGGCGAAGAGAAACCGGGTCGGTGCTCCTTCTGCCCGCGGCAAGTCCGAACGAAAAATCGAATATCCAAACCGAACGTGAAACGCGTCTGGTTCTTTGAGAGCCGTCAAAGTCGGCTCCGTGGAACACAAAACGTTACAGAGAAAAGGGAAAGACTACTCTGCTGTTTCTTCGCGAGTTCCACCGCTGGAGCTTCCACTGGCGAAATTTACTTCGCCTCGAAATTTTCTTCAATTCGCTGGTTAACGAGTGTTTGCTACAATTAGCAGAGTACAGCGATACATCGGTAAGATAATGCGATAATGTAATCGATAATAAAATACAATAATCGTGGTATAATAATGAAACAATAAGAATATAAAAGCTTCGTGACCAATACAACTGCTTTAATCGTCTAATTGCGACCGCCAACGATTTGGAGAACTTGGAAAATTGCTGGTTCGAGCTGGTTCGAGCGGACGAACGAGGATGAGAAACACTGCCACTGGGAGTCGGTTGTTTAGTGCGAACTAAATTCGTAGATTTTGGTTGATCGTAATCCGACCAGTAACCTTGACCGCTTGCGTGAATCAGGCTTAAGTCAACGATCGACGTGATGGCCGAGATCTACGAATGATTAATGGTCTCGATAAAACGTCCGGACGAATTGTACGCGGCAAATCATTGCCAGGCTGTGGATTCTCGGTGAAATGATAGGTCGATTTGCATTTTGTCAAAAGAGGGGATAACGTTAGGTGGAGAAGGAAATTCCGTAGCTTTTTCTACCTTGGTGAACACGATTTTCATTTCAGAAAAATGAGACATTTTGAATGAATATGAAACATAATTCGTATCAACCTCTCTCTCGCTTCCTGCTTTTTCTATGGTTCTTCTATGGTTTTCGCCTTTGAAAGTTGCCGCAACTATCGCCAGGTCTCGGTCACTCGAGCCACAGCTGAGTTCTACGTTGGCATAATCTCACTCGCCACGACGAAATTTTAATTAGCGGCTGATTAAACGAACCGACATTGTACGAATGAGGGAAGAATCACAGGTAAACTAAGGAGAATCAGAGAACTTCTCGATTAGGTGTACGAATTGCAGTTGTATGGACTGTTCGTTGCCCCGGTGAATTCAAACAGATGCAACTCTGCTATCTGAACAACAAGCTTTCTAGCACCGTCAACGTCATTTTCATCGAACTGAGACGAAAAGAAGATGCGACGAGGAATATGAATTTCGTCGCGCGTGCACGGTGTACTCTTCGCTATATCGCAATCAGAATGAGAAAAATTCCTCTTTATCAACGATAGAGAAACCGTTATCTCAACTGTTTCACCAGGAAGATACAGCGTATTGAATTAATGGAAAGAGCGCATTATACCAATGTAAATTTCGAACAAGTTTCGTTAGAAACGTACATGGAAATTAGTTAGAAATTTAAATATCGACGGCGTTAAACGCGTTAAAGAATTGTCAAAAATCCTGCGCTGGAGAAGCAACGCTGCATGGAATATAAGATCTAAAACGCGCGGAATCTCTTTCTGTGCGCCTAATAAAAGAAGAAAATGTGGCCTTTTATTATGTTAATGACGGCGATAGGAATTACTGAGCAAGCAGAAGGACCGAGGGAAAATCGATAGACGAAAGGAAGGATAGAGAAAAATTATGATTGAAATTATTCGTAGCTTTCGAGTGAACTTTATTGCACCGACGAAATTGTTTCGTTCATTATACTGGAATTCCGTTGGAATTGCGAGTTAATTAATACTAATTCGGTGCTGATTCGCGAAAATTCTCGCTTAATTGTACAAAGCACTTTGGCTACTTTCGGCGCAATGAGTTTTCCGGTTTCGCAAAAGCCGGACAACCGCGAACCCGCTGCCTGCTAAATGAATTTTTATTTGGAAAAATCTACCTCCTTCGGATTCGCTTGGTTGGTCGCTGTTTAAATAATGTTCCTCTCGTGGAAATGTTGTTCGGCCATCGGGTTGCACGCGTCGCCGCTATTTTCCAGTCTGATTTCCGTTTCTGAATATTTCCCCGTGTTTTCCACTCGAGAAAGGCTAATGCGCTTCCTCGAGTAAATATCTTCGAATTTCGGATTTTTCGCCTTCGGTTTTTCATTTTAGCTTCCAACTCGACCGTAACGACGCCGGTCCGCCAGTCGAGAAATATAGCAGCTAGCAAATTGCGAATCTTCGTTGCCCGATGACAAAAGAAAATACGTACCTTGCACTAGCTTTTAATTGTTTTGCTCATCCCTGTTAGCTAGAAAATATCGAACTATTTTCATCCGGTCCACCTACTTTTCTTTTTTCCTGTCCTCTCACTCAACAACTCTGAAATAATATTCTTCGCGTCAACAATGTACGTTCAGGATACGGCTGTTCTCGCCCGTTCTTCCCTACGTGTTCCCTTAATTATGCCAATTGTTAGGCTGACCGCCTCGACCCTTTTTCCTGGAATAGGGTTGAAACAAACGTACCTTGCGTTAGCCCCGCTATGTAGGTGCAGGTTTCACATTGCTTCCGTATTTTTCAAGTTACGTTTCTTTGATTCTCATGCGTATAATTGGACTGTGGCCTGTCAATAAACCATACGATGATATATATATATATATATAGATCTCAATCAGCGAGTTTCCTCCGACTGCATTTCACGTTTCGTCGCTAGTTCCGTCGAATCGAATATTTTGTACTTTGTGTTTTACTTTCTTTCAGCAGTTGCGATGACGAGCTTCCCCCGTATTCCTCTCGGAGGCTCGCGGAATTCCACCCTTCGAGAGGAGGAAATCAAACGACGATACGATGGAATTTATATATTCGTGGATTTGCTGTAATGCAGGGATTGACAAGAGGATCGTTCCACTACGTGACATGGAACTGTTCAAGGTAATACAGTTTGCCATCAGGCCAGGAGTAAGATCGTTCTCTTGTTTTCATTAAGAATATTCAGTTTTATGGAAGTTTGTTTGGAGAAGTTATAGGAATAAGTGGTGCTGATGATGGAGCATGTATGCATGTTTTATCATCCTCGAGTCACTTTACAATGCACACAGAATAAGAACAGACTTATATCAGAATTTCAAAATGCCATTATATCACTGACTAATCGTTTACATTATACAACAGATATATATTGTATGTTACATAACAAATATATGTTAAAGTTAGCACTATAATTATTCCCAACGATGCTGCCGTCTCTAAGTTTCTGCTGGAAACCTGTCCTGTCTACTTTTCCTTCGGGGAGAAAGTAAAATTCTAGAAGATCCACGAAACTATATCGACCAGCGAGATAGCAACGACGCGACAAAACCGTCGAAATAACAAGATTCCCGACGATTTCCGGAAAAGTGCCGAAATACGGTGTGCCCGAAACGATATCGTCCTGTTTCCAGCGAAGTTACTCCGGTGAATCCTTTCGCGGAGTCAATTCGAACCAGCACAATGTCCGGCTGATCGAGCCATTTGCACGCGTTCTCTGGTTCACGCTCGATTCGACGACAGTGACGGCGTGGCCAGGAAAAGCGTGAATTAAACGAACGTAACAGAGACGACAAAAAGAAAGTGCGCGGAACGGGGGATGGGCCGGGGGTTGGCTCGCAACGCAACCCTCCTCGTCGATCGCCACGTGTAGTATCGCGAGGGACGGGTTGCTGCATGAGGCGCGCGTACGTATTCCACGCGGGCCGTGCTCCCCGTATTAGTGAAATCTGCTCGGTCGCGCGAAATATAGTTGGCTGGCCTAGTACGGTGGATGGTATACGTCGAAAGCGTTCTCTGACGGGCACGAGCACATTTCCCGTGTGCACCGCTACCTACACACTCAGACAGCGGTGCCATTAACGCTACGATCGAGTCGTAAAGCACCACACACAGCCGCAGGCTGCTACACCCACAGCCTCGCGCCTCCTCCGTACGTGTGTGTACACGAAGGGAACTAAATTTCCACGTTGCACGATGGAGCATTGCCCCTCGCGTCACATACACTCACGCCGTGAAACTGCGTGGATGTGACGAGGACGGCTGATTTCGCAGAGAAACAGGACAGAGAGGGAGGGCGAAGCTGGAGGGAAAGGGGTACGCGTATATAGGAATCCGTATGGGTGTGGACTATCATTGCTGCCTCTACGTATATACACATACGCGCATTCTATATGACGTATATAACGTATGTACGTATGTACACGTACGTATATGCTATGCGTGTATATAGGTACTTACATATATGTATGTATCTCTAGATATATGTGTATATATGTGTATATGTATATATATATATATCTATATAGTAGCCGCGTTAACACGTACGACAACCCTCCCCTATTTTCCGCCGAAGAGGGGAGCTCTCTGGCAGCACCCCCACCAGACTGAAATCTACTTGTGCCACCCCTTTGGCCCACCCTTCTCTGCTGCTCGCTGTCTCGTTCATCCTGCCACTCCGTCTCTGTTCGCCGGTAACTATATAGATCGGTCGTTCTCGTCTAGCTCGGGGAATATCGGCGAGCCTCGTCCTCGTTGCTCCTCGCGTTATCCAACCCTCCTGGCCAGCAGTTTCAATTTGTTATTTTTACATCATTTTACCCCCTTCCTCTCGCCGTAGACCACCATCCACCCCCTCGGCATGGAATCTTCTCTTTTCGTCCGTCTCCCTTTCGCTTCGCCTCCTCTCTCTCGCACTCTGTCTCTTTTTCTCGGTTTCCACCCTCACCATGAAACCACCCTCCCCTCTATCTTTCTCGGTTTTTCTCTTTCCAGCATCGCAGTGTCCTCGTCGCTTTTCAAACCCGCTTTCTCCCCGTTCTTCCCACCCCTCCGGGCCCCCCCGCCCAGTTCCCCTTGTTCCTGACAAGAGAGAGTAGAGTCAGAGGGACGCGCTTTAATTGTGTAGTTATTATGTTTTCTGCAAGTTTTAATTATGTCGGCCGGCGTGCTTAGATCGTCGACACTTTCCACGCCTCGTCGATGGGCCGATTACGAAAAACTTTCACGCACACGCTGCCACGAACGGCGGTACGCGTACGTGAGGGGTCGTTTTCCGAAATGCGATTTCTCTACTTGCGCAGGACCAACTGGGCCGGTTCACTGAATATTTTAACGCTCGTTCACGACCGCTTCATGCGTCTCGTCGTAAAGCGTGTCCCGCTCACCTTCTCCTGCTGATCCGAAATGAGGAGACCCGGTTGATCGCAGGGGGACGTGATTTGGTGGAAGCCGAAGCGCACGTGCACCACGTCGGGGACAAAAGTTTTCCAAAGGGAACACCGGGGTGGTTCTACGTGTTACGATACGCAGAAACTCTCCGTATAGATTTTTGCGAAATAATTTCTAATCCGTCCAATTTTCACCGTTATATCCTCTTCATCGTTGTTAGCCTACGATTTCTCCAAACACACTGACGGTACCGTAAATTTACAGTATCGAGTTGCAAAAGCTTCGTTTCCACGCGCGTGTTTGTGGCGCGATTTCCTTTCAAAAATAATCCTGGACGTTGCCAACTTATTCATAGAATCTTTCTACGGTATCATCCGGGCGAGACCGAGTCTCTGGTCGATCTACAGTTTTTCAAAAAGAAGAGACACGGGGAAAGGGGGCAACGGAAAAGAAGGATAAAAAAAAGTCGGTGGAAATCCAATAGGCGCCGCCGATCCCCTCCCATCCCTTGGAACACCTTAGGCAGCAGCAACCCTTACCGTAGAGCCTCGAGCGAGCGAGCGAGCAAACGAGGGTGGGTTGCGCGCGCACGTATCGATCCATGGCCAGCAATCGATCGATCTATATATATACATGTATATATAACCCCGACGTGTACGTACACACGTAGAACACGAGGCACGTACATGCATACACGCGGCCACACACGGACCCCTACGGGTCAGGAGCGTGGTCGTGCGTGAGCGTGTGTGTAAGTACGTGTGTACACGGTGGTTCGAGCGTGTCTCGTATATATCGTTGGTTCGATCGATAGTTGGTGCTCAGCCAGTCGCATGGTAGGTGCTAAAGGACGAAGCCAGCACGACCTACGCAAGGTCCTTCGAACACGTCCATTGGAATCATCAATCCTCTCGATCTTATTCCGATCGTTGGCTCCCCGCTGCGAACCGTAACAGGCAAGAGCCTGTTCGCCACCGCTGTCCCTACCCCCTTTTCCTTTTTCTGTTCCTCTTTTCCTCTTTGCCCCCGTTTCTTTCATCATGGATCGCTCGTTCCACGGCGAATTTTTCATCCTTCCTTTTTACCCTGTAGCCTACGTACGGTACCCTGTTCGTATTGTATTCCCTTTGCAAGATTCTTCTGTTTTTCTTCCCTTCTTTCTTTCTCCACCTATTCCCCGGATTCCATTGTTCCCCTAATCCCGTCCACCTCGTTCCCATCCCTCCTCTCCTCGTCTTCCGACCTTTCGTTTATCTCGATGCTCCGCCACTTTGCTGAATTTTACATGTTCCCTCTCGGACGCGCTCCTTTTTTCCTCTCCCTTTGCCTACTCTCCTTCGGCCAAACTTTTTTGCCCGCCGCGCCATCCGTCCTTCCGGTTCTCCGTTCCCGTTTCTCCCGGTTTAATCTTCCGTCCGCCTCGCCCGACCCCTCTCGCTCTCTCTCTCGCGCCAGTTTTCTCTCCGTGCAGTTTTTCCAGCCGGTTCTCTTTGATTCCCGCTGTCTTTTGCCGGCGCGGCCTTTCGACAGACATTCGTAGTCCCCCTCCACATCCCGCCATTTCGCGCGTCCCTTTATACAACCCCCCTATCGTCGTTCTACTCCGCGAAAATGTCGCCCCTCCCTCTCTTCTTGTCCACTTTTTCATCGTGCCGGCATTTCTCTCGACGGGTCCTAACAGAGCGTATTCTCCGCGTCCTTCCAGCTTCGTTCGTCCTCGACGCACACGAGGGACGGGATTTCAAGCGTGGGTGTAGTCGCGCGTTAGAAGCGCCTCCTATAGGGACGACGGCGAAAGAAGAACGAAGTGGAAGGTATAATTCCCCGTCTCTTCTTCCGTCGAACTTCCCCCTTGCCGCATCGTGTATCTTCTCTCTGCGGAGCATGCCCCACCTTCCACTCCCAATTTAGACGCGCTTCTCCCTTCTGTCAAAGCGAGAAGAAGCTCCCACGTGTATCCACGGACACACGTTAGCCAGCTGCGTGTTCCTCTATGTATATATACATAGAGCGACGCTCTACCGCGCTCTATACGACGAGAGAGCGTATAGCGCACGAGCGCCTCACACGGCCATATATTTAAATAGATTTATGGGAATATAGGTGCGCGCGCACGTATAGTTCCCGGTAAGTCCGTTGATTTACATCGCGCCGAAAATACACCTTGTCCATTACGGAATCTCCACGCGTTTCGAGATAAATACTTATCCAGCGAAATTAAAATCCCTCCCCGCAGCAGCAGCCGCACCGTGGTGCACGAGGTAGCGGCGTGTAGAAGAAGAACGGAGGAACCCGGCACCGCTGAGAACGACCAGGCTAGCTGGCAAGCAGGTAAGTGGAAGAGAGAGGGCCGCGTTAATGCTCGGACACGATTTTGCGTCCTCCGCTCCCTCTTTTCCCTCTGTCTCTTTTTCCCCCTGCCTGCGTTCGTTCTTCCTATCTTAGACTCGCGTCGCAGAGTATCGCGCTCCTGCTTTTCCCTCTTTCTACGTTCGAACGCTCCCCGTCCCACCTACCCGCTTCTACCTCCCTCTCTGTCCGCCTGTTTTTCTGTCTCCTGAAACCAGCTATTGCCGCGCGCGCGTATCTGCCGTACACGGAGGTCGGAGAGAAATAACAGAGTAAGCGAGAGGGATGAGAAGTATTACGGCCGGCTGGGGCAGGGGACGCGAAGGGGGCGACGGAGAGCGAGAAAAGCGAGTAATGGACGGATCGGGCGAGTGTGTTGGTGCGAGAGTCGAGGGAATGGGACCGGGAAACGAGGACGGAGCGATGCTCGACGCGCGAGCGAGAGAAGGACAGAACCAGGAGAGAGGAAGGCATTCGAGGCACGAACAACGGAGGGAATGAGACGAAGCGAGCGACGAGGACAGAGCGAGAACGGCTACGAAATAGCTGTGGAACGAAGATAGATGCATGGCGGAGACCTAGCGAGCAAGGAAGAACAGAGAGAAATGACAGAGGCGAAATGAAGAGGGTGGAGAAGGAGGGCGAATAAACGAGTGGGCGGTGGTGCGACAGAGATATAGACAAGGTGGATGGAACGAGATAGATAGAGACGGGAAATGAAAGAACTGGTTGGACGAGGATCCGAGATCGTTCTCTTCTTCTTTGCCTCCTTCTCTTTCTTGCTGCATATTCGACGCGAACAACGCGCAGCCTGGCTGTGTGCGCGCCCGCGCACCTATATTTCTCTCTTTCTCTGGTCTTCCAGCGTCGTTAGACAGGCTTCGCCGAAGTCCCTCTCTCTGAAATATCTCTCCGAGAATATTATAGAGACGGCGATGGCGGTGTTGCCTGGACTCCTCGAGAACGATGCTGTGCCATCGCGTCTCTGGATTATTGTATTATACGCCGGCTAGGAATTTTTTTTCGCGCCACGATACAGCGTCGCCCAGCGCGTCTAGTACCTTTCTAGGGTTTTTTTTTCCTAACCGTGATGTAACAACCGACTCGTACGCAACGATCACCCTTCACCTCTGATTTCCCTTGGAAGGTCGTCGTTCGACTGTTCAGCAGCGGGGAAAAAAAGCAATTTCCGAGATGCTGAAAAATAACTCGGAAACGTGCCGAAGAAACGGAATAGTCATTACGTTCGGCCCTAGCGCGCAAGATACGCACGCGATGAAAGCAGAGTGTAATGTAGCGTGACATCGGATATGACGTATGCTCGTAGCTTTTTCTTTTTTTTTCTTTTTCTTTTTTACTTCCTTCGTTTCAGAACGACTACTCGACTACTCGAAACGACCATCGTAGTATACACGATATGTATATCGCGAGAATCACGATAACGTTTACCTTTTGTGAAATCGATCCAGAAGATACAGCGCGGCATGAGAAAAGGTTATGACATATTTTTTGAGAAGCCGTCGATTTTCGACGTAAAAAAGCTCGTGCCGGACCGATTGAAAACAGGAACGTTTATGAGAATCGAGGGGAATATCGTATACTGGAGAGCTAACGAGAACGCGTGGATACTTCTGCTTCGTGGTTCCTGTGGGGGTTGGTTTTCGTAGGATACGTCAGAAGCACCGAGTGCACCACCACGAGGAACGGACCGGCAGGGGAGCGCACAGGCGTGTGAGAAAGAGAGAGACGAAAAGAGAGCCAAATGTATCCACCTAACCTACCTACCGCAGGGCAAGAACAGATGAGCGGAGATCCCTCTCTGCCAGCCATCAGGGAAAGGGAACGAGGCGAGGCTCTCTCCTCGAGTCTTCCTCTTCTCCCTTCAAAGCATCCTTTGTTCGCTTGTTCACGATCCCCCGGGACCCCGCGTCCATCGTGTTTCCTTCCAGCCAGTGCCGTACGTCAAGCTTCGTTACGACCGAACTAAACTCTTTTTCACGTGCAACAATTTTCTCTAAAACTAATTCACCGTTACTTGGCGTACGTACGTTTAGAAGTTGAATTCCCATTTTTTTTTTTTTTTTTTCGTACCCGATATAGCGAAAAGCATTCATCGCCGATGGATGAATTTTATCGTGCGAAAATAACCGTTATTTATCATAGGTTCGTTCGAAAAACGAAGGAGGAATACTCTGTGGAGTATTCTCGACTGGTTGGCAGTGGTTGTTAACGAAACTGCGCGTCGGAAGACGACGATTTCGTCGGGCGCTCAATAACTTTCACGCCATTTACGTTTCAGTCGAGATAAAAATACATCCTCCGGTATCGACGGTCCGTCCTAATCAACTTCCGGATCCATCCGAGGTCGGCCGTTTTTTCTTCGATCGCGAGCCCCCCCGGCATCCTACGGCCCTGCGCCTCCGTCGCGCTCTCCCTGCTTTTCCCTCATCCCGCTGGATTTCCTCCCCTCCAGTCCGCCGCTTTCCACGCAGCATCCCCCTCACCCTCTTCCCCGCTCGTAGCCGGCACGAAACCGGATTGGCCGGCCGTTGGACCAATCCCGTGGCCCCGTTACGGACTTGGCGCATTCCCCACACACGTAGTTGACGTATGTCCATATTCCTAGGGTGGGTGCGCGAAAAACGTCAAAAAGTTTTGTTTCGGGCCAGATCGCGCGTTACGCGAGAGAAACGGCGACACGTTGGGAAAAAGGACAGAGGAAGGAAGAGAGGGACAGGAACATCGTCAAATACTGATAGATAGAGAAACGAGAAATCCGTAAGAGGGAAAGCGAGATGACCAAAGACAGATAGAGAGCCACGGTGAAAAAAAGCGAAGGGAGAACCGGCGGACGATGGCGGGACAGAGACGAGTAGCCGGACAATTACATCAGCGAAAGGAAGAAAAACGAGCGTGAGACGAGGAGAGAAATCGTTGGGAGCGAGACAGAGAGGGCGTGTGCCCCTGTACGCTAGCTAAATGGAGACGGTCTAACGAGAAGACCGACCGGTACGAGCGAGATGGCGAAACGAGAAGGTTGTAGCGGGAATAAAAAGGGGAAGAAAGGAGGCAAAGGGAGACGAATGGGGGGGAGGGTGTTTCTCTTTCCTCTGCGTGTGACGACGTTGACGTGAACCGGCAACCACGTGGCTCTCCTTTCTCTCTCCCTTTATCCGTCTCTCCACGCCTGTCTTCTTCCTCCGAACTTTTCTCTCCCTCTTCGTCCCTCCAGCCGCGTTCCATGTACGCGATACGCGCGTTCCTCTGTCTCTCCTTCGCCGTTGAAAAGCGTCTCCCGCTCGCACACAGCTTTCAGGCCTCTGCGGCTGGCAAAGCCTCCGACGCCGCCTCGCCAGATGCAACGCCGCAGTCCCGCACTGCAGTTGCAGCGTGCCGGTGCACGTTTCTCGTCCAGGCATTCTCGCGCTGCACAAGCTCTCTTCCGCGGAGCTTCACATGCACCTGAAAACATGCGACGCGACCCAGCCAAGGGAGAACGGATTAATCGTAGCCTGTGTTCCGGCGCTCTCCCAGCGGCCGTGTTTTCCCCCTTCCTTCCCGCCGTTCTGTATCTTCCGGGCATTTTCCCCAATTTTTTCCCCCCGCTTTTTGCCTCCTCCGCTTTTTCAACGCGATCACGTGGACCGCTCGCTGTGTGGCTGCGCTCGCGCGGATTACACACCGCGCGAGACGCGCGTTACCGCGCAGGTGGAGGTTAGGTACGGTTATGGCAGCTCTGTGGATTTAGGTGCTTCTATGCCTGTTTTTTATGACTGTGAATAGGTCTTGCTTAGTTTGCTTCCTTTCCTTTCCTTTTTTTTTTTGCGTTTTGCCTCAGGTACAGGGACACGAAGATTCGTGATGGGTTTACGATGCCAGGGATCGAGGGCCCAGGGTTTTTGTTTGCGGCAGATTGGGGAAGGTTCGAGGAAACTTGCGTTTCATAGCTTTTTATAGTAATTGCTGTTTTATAGTAATTGCGAAAGATTACCATTTTCCGAAGGGAGGTGTCGGGTAATTCCTTTTGCGAATCTACCTGGAAAATAGTTTCAAGCGTTCTCCATATGCATCAACGCGAATGACCTCGGAATACGTCCAACAAGTTGCCAAACTCTCGACAAAAGTATCAATTCGTATTCGAACCTCAACGCAAATCATCAATACGCCTTGTGTAGCTTTCGTAGGACGTCTCATAGGAAAATAATTAGAAAATTCCTCTGAATACTCCAGCCAATCGCAAAATCGTCTGTGCGTCTGATTTTAACACGAGGTGTCAAAGACGCTAAACGTCATCGCGTTAGCTTTACCATTGCCGATATTTATGGTTGCAGATTATTACAGCACAGGCTATAAGCATAATCGTACGTACGTATTACAGGTATTACCGGTTTTTCGCAAAAACCATAATAAAGCGCAGCCTTTCGGCCAACGAGCGGTATGAAAATCGACGAACCAGCAAAAATGTCGCAACTCTTTCGCCGTTCTTCGGATAACAACTACAACAGCGCTAAAATCATCGGCGCATTAATCAAGTCCTCATGTTAATTCATGTAGATCGTGAGTTTTATCCGCGTACGGCACGTCTGTCTTGGTTCACGCGTGTTCACGCACGCGGAACACTCGCGCCAGGCAAATAGCCGTGTTTCGCTGGTTGGCAACACGGTAGCGAGCAATCCACGCGACCGTTCCACCGATCAGCGCGGATAATTGTCCTGGATCACGATGTTTCTTACGGAAACGCGACTTTTCCCTCTGATATAATCGCGGTGCAATCAACGCGGCCAATCAACGAGCGGGCGTCTCGTAATTTATCGAGCTGCCTTCGATCAAGTGGAAAGCAAAAGGGACCTGTTAATATCATAAGCGATAGCTCTACCTTGCTTCTTTACGTCGCGCCATCAAACGCATACCTGGCTACTTATCAATTACCGGCACGTTAACCCCTTAACCGGCGCGTTATGCCCGATCGAATGCAACATTTTTGCGCCCAAGTTGCTTCCAAAGCTGGTTTCGCCGGCGTAATTATGCTTCTCCCCTCGGCTACGGCCTGCTTATCAAAACCGATTACTGAACTTTGCTCTAGGAATTGCGAGCCGATCGGAAACCGTCGCGCTCTTCCTTTTCAGCTCGCAATTAGTGAACGCGAAGAATTCTTCTATCTACTTTCGCTTTTACTCGTTTGCTTTCATATCGAAGGCGGCAGATTTCCCAGCGTTTATCACCGAGTTTGTATTATTGTCGTCAGCCACAGGAACGTGGAACTCTCTTTGGCTTAAAATTATTACGCTCGAAATTATCTGAATTTATCAATATTTCTGCTTGAAAGTGTACAAGGCTCTTGTACATTTTATAGTACGCGGGTGTTGGGTTTCTGGAACAGAGTACACATTGCCATGTAGGATAAAGTTAGGGTATCTAGGTCAGCTGAGCTTCGACGTCTTAAAACTCGACCTTGAACTTTACACGGAATAATCAAGCTTGTAGCATATTACGCGACAGGCTTTAATACGATAAGAAAAGAACGGCAAGATATCGTGTACTTTAAGTTTAACACGAGAAGATATCAGAAACCGTGAAAATGATGCCACGGTAGACTCAGTCGACTTAACAAGCAGATTAAAACATGCGAAATAAAAATTTCACATTTAAACGGGAAGGGTATATTTGGTTCTTCCGCATCAACAAATTTCTCAATCGTCGACTCGTTAAAATTATCGGCTGCCTTCCTTTTCGATTTCCCGCGTTCTTTAAAATGCATGGAGATCTTAAACCTTTAAAACCGGTATTTCTCTTCTTTGTAATAATTCAACGAAAGATGATCCTACGGAGAATAATACGTTTTTATTTCGCCGTGAGAATTAAAGCGAAGTATTTCACGAAACGGCTGTACTACTGTGTCTTGCTAAGAAATATTTTGTGTTTGTTTAACCGGTGCACGTCCGATGAAACAGTATGGAGAGGAAAAAAAAGGAAACACGGGATAAGTCGTCTGTACACAGTGATTGAAGAGATTAAAGCGATATTTGCGCCGGAAAGGGGTGCAAAATCAACAGCACAATGCTCGCCACGTTGACTAGGGACATTAATTTGTCTGGCATAGCGTCAGCTCCGTTATTTAATTATCAGACCGCGCAGTATCGATAGGCTGAACAGATTGCGCGTTGCCGACAATACAGATCCATCGTGTTCATTGATACTCGATCACCGATCGCCCAACAGCTGCAGACGAAACGAATTCTCGGCGTATTTATCCTTACGGCCATCTGAAGCTCGGAAAAATGTTGAAAAACTCTGTGCGAAATTTCGAACGCTTTAAATCACAAAGAATACAGAAAATAATAACGCTTGATAGACGTGTAACCTCTCGGATTACCTGCTGATTTTGTTCATTAAGTCGCCGGAAATTGGCAAATTTATTTGTTCGCTCGTTCATACAACGATCCCGCACGGTTTCTATAAAACTTTATGACTTTACTTTCGAAAACCTGCGTGTAATCTTCATGTCCCTCAATTGGGATACTAATCAAATTACTATAGCAGTGGATAGTGGAATAAATTAGTATAGTATCGAGTAGTAAATAGTAAATATACTTTTTGTACAGCAAATAATTGAGCGATAATTTCCGAGTAGACAAACGATAAGCAGGAACATGCTATATCTGTTCAATCAAGTTCCTTACGATTGGAAGCTTTCTAAAAAATTGTTGCTTAGATCTGCACAAAAATTCAGTGAAACAACAAATCACCCCCCTTGCAGAAACAGATTGGCCACGTCAAATCATCGCCCGTGTTAAGTACAAAGCCCTGAAACGATTTTCTAAACACTCGACAACATCCTATCTCCCCCCCCTGTCACCCCTAAAATGTTGCAATAATTTCAAAATCGTAGTGGCTGTAGTATCTGCGCGAAAGCAGCTGGCTGAAACCGTGCACACAAATCTATAACTGTCACGCTGCAAGGAGAATCCTTGTTGTCCCTTTTCGTCCTCTTCTCTCCTTTTTTTCATATTTTTTAATCCCGCTGGACACGCGAACCGAACCACCCATATATCACAAGGAGGTGGGACGCTAGAACTGCGCATCTCTATATAGACGTTCGATTAGCTCGCAGCGTGCTCGAGGTAGGGCTGACCACCGGCGGAATCGTTCTACTGACCGCGCTACGCCGGCCACTAATCAAACGAGTTCCCAGCCGTGCAAGCTTTGCGCGGGAAACTCGTGGAAAATCGCGCGTCCACTTGTGCGCCGACTATCGCGCTGCGATTTCTTCTCCGTCACAAGAACGCGCTTTTCTCATTCAAAATCGTAAATCAGGTGCAATTAAGATACGCTTTGGGATTTAATTAATGAGAATGGAGACAGGGTAAGGATAATACAAAATAGGTCCTTGTAGAGTAGGTTATATATAGTGTGCATTTAGTTAACACGTTTTGGTACACTGTATCGAGTATTGCGTGCGATGTGGATGTGGAAACGGGACATTTTAAATGGTAAGAGAATGGTAAGACTTTACGTCTCTAGTTAACGAGCTAAAATTACCTTAGATTTTTTGTGTAAGAAAATGTACGCTTGCGTTTGAATTAATTTCTATTTACAGTTAATTTTTATCTGCTTGTAATTTGGCGTTGATTTTACCCTGTGCAAAAATGCCTTCGATCGGTTGGACGCAACCGTTTCGTTGTTTTGCCTTGGAACGTGATATTTTAGAGGTTTAATTCACGTAATTTTACGTCTTTTCGCGAGCTGTACCCGATTGCCGATGACGGAAAATTATGTCCTTTTGTAAGATAACGGGAAGACGTAAGAAAGTAGCGTAGAAGAAGTATAAACGAAGTTAACCTTATTTCTGTAGAAACCTCATTTCGTTTAACAATCGCTTTCAACAATTTGCCGGTTGAAAATGATAAGCTGAGAAATTCCGAGCATGGTCGCATGAGACGTTCGATTTTTGTTCTTCCCAAAGGACGTTTGGTCCTGTGAAAGTGTAGGATTTTTTAAAAGATTTTTAATTCCTTAAGAATTTGTTAAAAAATAAATTAGATACGCCGATTTCGAATTTTGCAACACGTTCGAACAAAAATGGTAAAAACTGTGCGCCTTGGAATAGCAGTAGAACAAAGATACAAAGCGAAGTAATGAATTATTTAATCGCGCAGATGACTTTGACACTGCCATTCTCCGCATATAAAGTATTTTTAAAATAACTATAAAAACTAGCTATCGAGGCGCATAGATACGCGGTGTAGAATTTGAAAACCCTCTGTACAGTATGACAAACATAATCCTTTGTCAAATTGATTTTTTCCCTGAAAGTTATTGATGGCCGTTTTCATTCCCCGCTGCCACTTCAACAATTTTTCCATCCTCCATTGATAGTGATTGCAGGTTTACCGTAATCAAAATATCACACAACCGTACGATCTTCAGCTAGCGATATAATACGTACACAGGAAGCCATAGCACTACACCGACAGCTGTCAGCTGCCTAATGAAAAGACGCATTGCCGCATCATAGTTGAACAACCGTTACCGCTTTTCCAATTTTTCGATTGACACGTAAATATTGCCAATTCAATGTTATTTTCGTTCCATTCATAAGATCCGTAAGCTTCTCCGAACAAAAATACACTGCCGGTAATTGTCCGTATTATCGGCAATTATTTTCCCCTTTGTATTTCCTTTCGATCATCGATACAAATTCCTCGTTTCCTCGAGATAAAGACGAAGTTAATTGGGCTTTCACTTTCTACGAGCAACTCTCCTCCAGTTGTTCTCCGCTGGAACCGCATTTTCACAGCGTATACCGTGCGTGTATTTAAAAATACAGGGTGTCTCGTAATAAGTGATTTATTTTATTTCACGTATACACGAGAAAATTCCTCGTCCAGTCGCGATAAGGCAAATTGGATCGCGCTTTTTCTTTCTACGAGCAACTCTCCTCTAGTTGTTCTTTTCTACGACCACATTCTTACAGCGTGTACTATCCGCGTATTTGATATGATATAAAGATACAGGCTACTTCATAATGAGCGGGCTATACTTAAGCAAATGGATTAAACAAATTTCCCTCAACACGTTCGCTGTTTGATCTTGTTCGCCGAGCAACTAGCTTCGTATTTGCTTACGTACCCGATCACTTTTCTGGAAGACGCTGTCAGAACGAATTCCCTGCACCTCAACGCATGCACACGTTGGATTTTTGCTTGTGGCCTCGCTCCAAGTCCACACACTCGGCTCCTAGCGGAGCTGTTGAATTTGAACGAGGGTTTCAACCATCTTGAACAATATGATAACGTTTATCGTTCTTCAAGTTCCATGAATTCCACCCCTAAATACCGTCAACTTGTCACCTTGTGCAATTAATAATTTTGTTGCACATGTCGTGTTGAACAAGTTGAAGAATCAACTAATCGAACGGCAACATACTTCTATGGCCGTGCGTAAGTCTGCTGGATTCATCGGCCGCTTGTGCAAGCGTTTAGCAAGCGTCGTCCACTTGCTGCACGATTGTCAAAATTGCAAAAGGAAATTGCCAAAAGCAGTAGCCGTTCCCCTTCACCGACGCCGACTGCTTTCAAAACCTACTTTCTACCTGTGCGAGCGTCCGTGGGTCCATCGGACCACGTTGCTGAGGAGACAGAGGCGAGAGAAGAACAACAGTCGGTTGCATCGAGTCGGACGAGACGGGACAAGCACCGGTGGCACGGTTTCGAGATTTCGGCCGCGCCAGCTGTCCTTGGCTCGGCTTCGTCGTGCTTGCACGCTCGGCGAGGAGACTCGTGACGGTCCTTGAGGCCGACCAAGGCTGCAGGATTACATGACGCCAATGCTAAGAGACTGGAAAACCTCCTGACACGCGAGAACGCCCGGGGAATACGGGAAGAACCGCGATCGCGGCTGTGAAAATATTCATGCAGCCCGGACGAAGATCAACCGGAGGAAACCGGTGGCCGTGGAAGAGCGAGGATCGGCGTGGCACGTGGAACACTCGCAATCGCTTCGAATCTGTTTAGACGGCGACGAATTCGAACCACTTGCGACCTGATTCGAATCTTAAAACTCTGGAAAGAGTCGGTCAGTCTTGAATCTTCATGGGTCATAGTCTTTTATGTTTGTCGAGTGCAGGGCTTGAAACAGTAAATAACGAAAATAAGTCGAAATAAGTTTCGTATTGCTACAGTTGTAGTCGATGTTTCGTATCGATTGTCGTGTCGGTTGTATGATCGCCATGCGTAAGCTTCTGTAGCAGTCGCCGAACGCTTCTAGAATCGATTCTAGTGTTGATGAGTGTTGACGGTGTTGGCAGTGCTGAAGCGGCGGGATATTCGATATTCTTGGCTCGAGAGTTTGGTAGTGGAAATGATGTTTAGGTCGTAGCGGAGGCTCGCAGCGGCTTATCTTATCGAAACGTAAACAAAAGCGAAGTAGCCCGAGGAATTCGTCGATCGTCGTTCCGACGATAGAGCACGATCGAGGCTTCCACAACGATCGAGACGTCCGGGACGTTCAAGAATTCCAGGATGGCCGAGACTCAACACAGTTTAAAGGTTCAACGCATAAACAACAGACGCCGTCGAAACGCAAACAACGACTACACGGCTCAAGAAAGTCTTCTGGGTCGTCGTTTTGACGACAGAACACGAACAAGACTTTCAGGACTTGGCAATACTCGAGATTTTTAAGACGAACAACACGCATAGACTCAAAATTACGTTATCCAAACGTAAATGAAGATGACGAGCACCAAAGAATTCGTCGGCCGTCGTTCTGACGACAGACACTTGCAGGACCTGAAGATGCTCGTGATTTCCAGGCTGAGCAAGTCCCAAGATTGTCATTATCGAAACATAAGCGAAGACGACGTGGCCCAAAGAAGTCGTCGATCGATTTTCCCGCCGAAAACATTTCGCGAAAAGGCCTCACACTGAAATATCGTTAGCGTGGACGTAGCTTGATTTTAACAAGGTGAAGCTTCGCTTGGAAGGTAAATTTTTTAAAGTAACATCTTTCAAGTTTCAAATTCCAAATGCTTGTACGTATTTTTTTCATACTAATTACAATTTCTTCGATCCGTGTACCAACGACGATTTAAATTTTCCCGCCGAAAACATTTCGCAAGAAGGCCTCACACTGAAATATCGTTAGCGTGGACGTAGCTTGATTTTAACAAGGTGAAGCTTCGCTTGGAAGGTAAATTTTTTAAAGTAACATCTTTCAAGTTTCAAATTGCAAATGCTTGTACGTATTTTTTTCATACTAACAATTTCTTCGATCCGTGTACCAACGACGATTTAAATTTTCCCGCCGAAAACATTTCGCAAGAAGGCCTCACACTGAAATATCGTTAGCGTGGACGTAGCTTGATTTTAACAAGGTGAAGCTTCGCTTGGAAGGTAAATATTTTAAAGTAGCGTCTTTCAAGTTACTATGCGATCAATCGAACGAAATTATACTGCGCCTTTTCTTTGCTTTAACGAACGACTACAAACTAACGTGGTCGAAACTAGGACCGTGAAGTAAGAAACCTGATTGCTAATGACTCGAATGAGTTGATGCGACTTAGATAAATAAATAAGAGGAGAATAATTAGCTGAACGGCAGATGTATAGTGATTATAATTACTTCACCAATGCAACGGTATTTAGAACAAAGCTGACCATATTTTGAAATCGGATAAAGTAGATTATTCGAGTTATGTGTTTAACAGTGAGAGAGAGAGAGGAACTGGTTTCAATAAGCGGTTTTTCAAATAATCGGTCTAGAAGAACTAAATATGTCATAAAACGGCCGGAAATAAAACAATTTTCGAAGGCTGGACGTTTATTGCGTGATAGTGCACACAATAGGCCGAATATAGGAAGCGAAATTAATCGTTTTTTTCATATAGCTAGGCTTCATATTGCTGCTAAAGTAAATATTTCAACGACAGAGAAAAATACAGTTTTCCGTCTCGAAATGAAAATGAGCGCGTCGACTATACTGAAAATTGTATGAGAAAATTGAAAGAAGTACTATCCGTAAATTACATCGAATCGCTAATTACTGCAAGACCGCTATTATGGAAAATGATCGTTAAACGAACAAACTAAATCGAAGATTCACGCGAATATGAATAACTATAAACTGAAAATACAAAATCTTAATTTCCATCAGATCAGAAAACTAAATCGACTGAAGCAGCGGCCCATCTGAAGTTTTCCTTCCATTTAAATTCGAACTGTGAAACCTCTGCCTCTTTCGATTTCCTTCTAATCGTGCACGGAATTTCACTTCTTTCAAAATTCCCACCGCGATCGATCATCGGCTCGAACTCGTTTCTTAGATTTGCAATCGGACGTAGTATTTTCGTAGCATAATTCGATACAATGTTGCATAGTACTTCAAGCACGAGCGAACGGATCGATGTTCAACGTGTTGCTGGTTTATGTAAAAAGAAAAGAATCGGTTGATCGGCTAGAGATCAACATGATCGTCGATACACAACTTCGATAGAAAGCGTACACGGCGATATTCTTTTTCTCCCCGTGCGCAATGTGTAATTCTGGTAGTTTTTTGTCCGCCGGTATACCGGTTGGGTATACGTGAGTTATGCAACTCGGAATGATAATTCAGCAGGTAGGTTCCGCTCGCGGTGAATGCGTTGGGACTAAACGACCTTGCCCATGCCTAAATAGGTCACTGTGTAGAAAGAGGCTAAGAGAGAAAGGGAGAGCCTCTAGCCAAGGTTAAAATATTCGC
The DNA here is from genome assembly GCA_014737535.1 of Bombus cullumanus. Classification (NCBI taxonomy): domain Eukaryota; kingdom Metazoa; phylum Arthropoda; class Insecta; order Hymenoptera; family Apidae; genus Bombus; species Bombus cullumanus. The sequence goes on along the minus strand of JACXIX010000010.1, from coordinate 1,217,464 downwards.
GCAGAAATTCATTCAGTTGCTCGTTCTTCCGCGTTTCTCGTCCGAAAAAAGAATTTATATTCAGATACGGCCGTCCGTATCCGTTCGATATATTTTACCGATATTCTTATCACTATTATTGTCATTGTCCTTGTCATTATTTCATTTGAACCCTCGTCGACAATTCTTGTATTTTAGTTTAGCGAGCGCGATTGGCAAAATACACGAGAAGAATATTCAGAGAGCGCGGAACGTAGAAAAGACGCGAAACGAGGCAACTTACGAATTTATTTTGTCGAAAACAGCTTTTATATATTTCAATTGACCCAAACTTACTAATAACGTAAAATTGAAGATAGAGAAATAAAATTAACACGACACCGACACCGGAAGGTATCGGAGTGAGCTCGTGGAAATTTCGAGAAATCGCGAGCGCGATCGGCAAAATACACGAGAAGAATATTCAGAGAGCGAAACGTAGAAAAGACGCGAAACGAGGCAACTTACGAATTTATTTTGTCGAAAACAGCTTTTGTATATTTCAATTGACCCAAACTTACTAATAACGTAAAATTGAAGATAGAGAAATAAAATTAACACGACACTGACACCGACTTTCCTCGATAGAAGCTTCGATCGCGCCGTCTCATCAAATACCCCGCACGCAATTCACACGGCAACGGTTGATCGTTGGAAACGGAGCGAGAGCGATCGGCGGTTTGATCGACGCGCGTTACGGTACTCCGACTAACGGGATGGGAAAATCGCGGGAAATTCGAGCGCGGCACCTCCGGAATTCAATGGCAGATAGGGCTAGGGCGATCGGGGAATCGTCGTGGCATAGCTGGGATCGCAGAAACACCGGGCCGCTGCCGACAACTTCCTTCGACCTTGACTCTTGAGGAACTTAGCCCGGTCAGAGCTGGGTCGGACCTCGCACCAAGCCACCGCCGCAATTTTGACATTCGTTGATAGGAATCGGGCTGGTCGCGATATAAAACCATCTGCCGAGCGTGCGGATTTTCCGAATACTTGCACAGATCACGCCGATTCTTCGCGTTCGTGCTCAACTGCAAGCGCGGAGCCTGCGTTTTACGGCAGCTTCGTACGACGTAAAATTCTCCTAAAATTGTAGCACCTCGGACACTTTCGTATTACGCTTGACGCGGTGACACGGTTCAGCGGACAGTTTCGTCTTAGATTTGTGTTTCTATCGGTTTCTGATCTGCTAGCCGGCGAACATCGCCCTGCTGTCTGCCTTGAAACGTCCTGCAACGGGTACATTTCATCGTTTGCAATCGAACAATCGAACTGGTAGAATAATTCATTTCAGCTTTTAAAGAGATCGCGAGCGTCAGTCAGGCAGACTGTCGAACTTCAGCTAATTTAACGTGCTCTTTTACCGCTTGTTTTCTCCTTCCAAATTTGCGACGGTGGCGAACGTTGAAATCGTAGTAGCGACGAATGACGCGAGTGGCAGAACTAATTCTCATTTCTGGCCCTTGTCTCGTTCGCAATTTTAATTCTACAGTCGTAAATAATTAAATCGTGATAATTAAATAGCAAACAGAGAGACATATACGACAGGCGAATGCAAACGTATATTATATTTGAGAAATATTTCAGAAATCTTGATTTTTCTCGATATTAATATTAAAGATATTCGCGTTAAACGTAGGAGAAATATATTTATATCGTGAGATATATTTACCGCTTAATAGAAGAATTGCGCCGGGAGATAGGAGGCGAAGACTTATTGCAACGTGTACTGCTACAGTTCATCCGGAAGTGAAAAGAAGCGCACGAGCTTCGGTAATTCATCGACTGCAACGCTGCATCGAAATAGATTGGCGGCAGTTGCAGCACCTCTTGCCATGTAGCAATCCAATCTTTTACTTCCCTATTAAATATGGAACGATTTTTATACCGGAAAACACCGGTCGAATCCTCTTCATCCATCAATTACCTGAATATGTTAATCTTACAAACCGACACCGACGGATATTCTAAGAAAAGCGATTTTCTTCCAACGTAATCGAGCTTATCGATCCGCCCAATGTTAACCAGAACGCCAAATATTCTTTCTGTGCAACGAAATTCCTCGCGATGCTCAACGCCGTCCACTGTGCTCGAACCGTACGCTACCGAAAACGTTTCGTGCGTGGAAATTTGTTAAATTAACATTGTTCCGTGTGCTTAGAAGCGTCGAAGATGATGAAAATTGTCCGAATGCACGCGACATCGACCAAACGTATCTTCTTTACGTAAGAATCGTGGGTCTTCTGCACGTTCAAGGTCCATCGTCCACTCGTGAGAGCGCGTAAGACGGTCGAAACGCATCGTAACGCCGCTTTCATTGAAAGATCGTGGCGGAAACCGAGAGAAGCAACGGAAACTCGCGAGGCAAGACATTAATCGTCGGCACATATCTGCCTACCGATGCACAGCCACACCTCCGATCTCTTTCTCTCTGTGTGTGCTCGTGGCTTGGCGAACCGTGTCGCTACCACCTTCCCTCTCCTTCCTTTCCTTTTCCTCGTCTCTTTTTCTCCTCTTCCTTTCCGTTTCGTTCTTTTTTCTTTCAAAAAATCGCGCCGGCCTGCAAGTCGACGACGCGATTGGCCGGCCTGGCAAAACGAGGATAAAGAAAAGGAGCGGCGCGGCGGTGCGGCGCGAGCGACAGAGGCGGAGAACGACGGCTGGCACACTTAGCCGGCCACTGTGAGTCACACGCAGTGTGTTGAATCGGTGGGCCAGAAACGAACGAGAGAGGCGGCGGTCGACACACTTCGCCGAGAGAGCAATCGGCAACGCGTCGGCCATAAGGCACTCCCATCGTAAAACACGCTCTATCTTTGCTCGCTCCTCTCCTTCCTTTTCTTTTCCTTTTTTCAATTTCGCGTGCTGCTTCAGTGAGTCGGCCAGTTTCCAGCGCCCGGTTTCTTTTCACCGCCGCTCCTCGAATTTTCTCTCCGGGATCGACGCGCGAACGGCGCGTGCATCGTCCGCGCTACGCGCGCACATCTGCCTAGTCGGCTGGTTCTTTGCTTTACTCCGTGGTTATTCCCCCTAGACACGGTGTTTCTGCTTAGTTCTTTTAGGGAAAATCCCCTCGTCCAGCTCGTTTCACTTCTACACGTCCTACGTACGCTGGCATTTTCCTTTTTCAACCTGTTGGCTGTTTTTCACGAGGGTCATAGTCGTTGCGAGGGACTGGCAATCTTCTTGCGTTACGACCAGCCCTCTCACTGATACAATTCAAAAGTAATACAGTCGTTTCGTCGCGCTCTGAGCTTATTTTCTAACAGCATAACGTACTCTGTCTTTGACGAGTATTTGAGTATTTGAAGAGTCGCAACAGCTAACTATTGTTAACCCTTTGCACTCGAGAGACGACTCTCGGTCATCTTGAAGCGTCGATGCCAACGCAGCTTCATCAACGTATTCCTAAGCTTCTTACGTGCGATCTTACGAAGCTTCAAATGGCTGTAAGATCTTCTCCTCTCAAATTAGTCTGCGTCTTCGGCGTCAGCCTGAGCTTAACAGCTCCGCCAATAGGAATCTTTCTCAAATTTGTTGAGTCCTATCAGTCTGGAGTTCGCCAACGAAGTGGTTCCAAACGAACATGAGTTTGATCTGTGGAGGATGGTTGGTCGTGTCCGACTCACGTTGGTGACACCGACGTGCGAAGTGAACTATGACGGCGAACACTGATGAAGCTGCGGATAGCAAAACCATAGCCTCCACTACAGTCCTCGAACATGGTTCGCCTTATCGCAGGCAGAGGACATCAGGACCGACAAAATAAAGTTCCTGACCCTCGCCAAATGTCTGGAAGGTCTGCACCTACAACCAATCGACGGCGTATTGACGAATCCCCCAGCCACGGGATGATACGAGAAGCTAAAAGTTGAGCTTACTCGCGTACCAACCGATTCAGACAGGTAAAAGGAGATGGGAACTGAGACCGGAAGCCATCTCAGTTCTATCAGGATTTGTCTACAGTTCTTCTACACCAGATGACTTCGTCCTCTGCAGTCCTCTACAGATCTTTCATTGTCATAAACGAGGAAACTTCGTTTATTCGTACTGTTGGGATAATTTTATGCGCTAGAGTAGGTAGTAGTGATGCTTGTATGTGAATATCAGTGCGTGGAAGTTGGTGTGTGCGCGGCGTCTCGAAAACAGACGAGACGCGTGCAAGTGCGTATCGATGAATATCTTTGAAATCCTTTATCAAATGGATATATAACTGTTCTAATGTGAACTCTAAGCGTAAATGCGGTGTTCCTGTACCATTATTTCGGCTATTAACCCATTTGCATCATGGCCCTACTTCGGAGGACCGGTCCCTGTGACCGCGCGCGGTCGGTCGTAGGTGCAGCAAACGACGTGCGAATTCTTCGCGGGTTTATCGAAAATAAAGACAACGTTACTTCGCAAACATCGCTTCTTACAACAGAGAAAGACCGTAAAAATTATTTATTTAAATTAAAATGGAAATAAAATAAAGCAGTCGCAGCGCGTTTGGATGCAAATGGGTTAAGATTCAAAGTTCTCAACAGCAAACATAGCAAACATATTAAGATATTTGATACGTATGTAGTCAAGCAATGCACGAAACAGGCGGCAAGTCTCGAGTCGTTGGCAGGTCCAGAAGAAGAAGCTTCGAAAACGTAAAGGGTTAATTCTTTTCTCCGTATTCCTTTCGTCCTACTCGCTTTTTCCTCGCTCCAGCGCACGGTCACCGATCATAGAGGTTAACACGTGCCAATCGCAGCTTGACTTGGGTGTTGCGATGGCTACTCGGTAGCTGGTGCGTGGCTCAGGTCATTAGCGAGTGAAGAACCAATTATTGCTATACTATGAAACCGCCGGGATTCGAATCCGGCACCTCCCGGTGGCAGCCGGCCCCAACGGGACCTGTCAGATCGCGGAAAAAGTTGCCGCGGTATTTTACTATCGAGCTTCGGTTGGCAATTTGTGAATGTACCGCCTTGGTATCACCTGTTTCTCGATTATTATACGGCGATACAAAAATTGTACACCCAATATATAGACTGTAAGTGCCATAAACACAAGTACCTCTATAAAAAGAGCTAATAAAACTGTCCTCTTTTTCATCCATAAAGGGCGTAAAATACGGCGCATAAAAAAGAAATCAAAGCCCTGTTGCGTTATAATTTACCGACTGATAATATCATCGAATTGTTCGGTTGTAATACACCGCGATTTCAAGTTATGAAATTTGACGATTTTACGACTCGCTGTCAAACAGGATAATCGAGCGACACGTAACTCGAAAATCTTCGCTTTAAAGTTTCCTTCGCCTTGCTTTCTCTCGCCAGGCGTTTTATCATCTCACGAGAGGATTTCTTAATATCGAAACTTGCAACTGTTGAGATGTTACGCGCTTCGCTCGCGCCAATCGCGCAAGAAGCTTCAGATTCGCAGCGACGAGCTAACGATATCGACGATATTCGAACAACGACGCGGTGTTTCGAGGAACCTAAAGACGACGCTAGATGAGAGGAGAGGAAGCAGAACGTGGCTCTTGCAGTTTCTAAGACACACAAACTTCGTCCAGCTGATCCAGCAACGGAGAAGTAACGGCATTCGCTGCCACTGACATGTGTCAGTCACTGACAAGTACGCGAATATGTCCACTGATACAACGCAAATGTTGCACATGTCTATGACCAAACGACTAGTCTGACATCGCGTTGTGCAAGTCCACGAAGAATCTTCGAAGGTGGACGTCGCTCTAAATAAATAAATTAAAAGAATTGGTAATTAAACCTCGGGCTCTTGCACTTGTTTCACGAATCTCGGTCTGTTCAATTTTCAAGCACGCGGCTGCCGTTCGAACAATGGCAGCGAGAAAATTCGAGGATATAATTTGAACATCGTAAACCACGGTCCGACAGAGAGAAGGTCGACGAACGAAGCGACGCGATTTTAAAGAAACAAAAATCTCTCCGACCGGACACGTGTGTTGGTTTCTGGAAGTGAAACCGCGGGCCGCTGGGTCCCATAACGAGGACCGACGGTTAGATTGAGTTTCGCAAGTTAATTTGTCAGATAATTTTCGAATTGCGAAAGAAAAGTCTACATAACTTGGGAACCGACTGTGCAGTTCGCCCACGCTGCGGATTAAATCGGAAATGTCATTTCGGCGAACGACAGCGACGGCGTGTAAAATCGCTCAGAGTGATTTATCATAGCGATCGTTGAATTACGATATCACGGCCGTGATCCGACTTCATTCGCGGCCGTGACCGTCATTTTTCTATCTCGAGCGGATTCGCTGGTTGCTCGCGATGGTAACTTTTAATGCCAATTTTCCCGCTAATTTCACCGCGCCTCCGTCCAACAACAACAACAACAACAACTTCTCGCCGAACTTTCCTCCGTCCGCCGCGTTCTCCTATTTTTCTTGCGGCAGCGCGCTTCCTCCTTTCCTCTCGCTTCTTTTTTCCACCGCCAGAGAGATGCCCTTTGTCTATTTGCCGATTCAATGCCACCGGCAGCAGGTGGGCTCGCTTGATAGATGGCGCGTTGTTGGAATCCCCGGTGTCGCGCATACACACGCACGCGGCCGCGTGCACCGACGAACGCGCTGCCACGAACACGAGCGAAAACGAGCTCTGGGTCAAGATCGGCCGAGTACGTAAATCAACTTTCCACTTCCAGCGTACTTCCTCGTGCGCTACGTCGCGCGGCCACCTCCGCCCGCCCCTTTCGCCCTCTTTCGTCCTTTTTCCGCCCCCTTCTGCCCCGCCGCGCTCTCGCTCTCTCCGCCGCCTTTGTTTTCGGAAGCCCTGCCCCACTCGCCGCCGCTCCAGCCACCGGAGCTCTCTGTATGCTTTGGCACAGACGCAATTCCCCCGTGTTTCAACGACCGGCCACCGCTCCAGCTCTTTTTAATCCAGCGCGCCGGATATCGAGGAATTGCGCGACGCGAGCCTCGGCTCGATGCCTCTCATTCCATTCTCGCGCTTCTTTCGAAACGAAGCCGCGAGTTTCGCCAAGTTTGTCTCGCAGCTGCTGAGCACAAGCTCAGCAACGAACCTTTTCACGCGCGTCGCAGCGAAGCTGCCCCCGGGGAAGCCGCTTCCTGGCGTAGTTTCCCGGCTCGAGCTTCGCCGCCAGTTTCGACGGCGTTCGCGCGATTGGGGCCGCTGAAGGGTCGAACGACAAACCGCGTCGCCAAAAGAAATTCCGCGGCGCTGAACGAAAGCTAATCGGCCGAGCCAGCTTGCCAGTGTCAGTCGGGTGGAAATGAAAGCGGCTGGCGATTTCCAGAAAAGCGGGAAACCGCGCAGGCGACGCTTAGCGAAAGAAGAGAACCGCAGTGCGCTGACGAAATTTCTTACGAACTTACGTTCCCTTCGGCCCTCTTTCCGCCAAGCTACGAGCTTCGCACGAGATATACAGAGCGGTGAATAATTACAAATTGTAAATTATATAAATAATTACGGTTGCAAGGTATAATCGTGAAACAACCTGCTTTAAAACAAATCCTTCGTGTAGTTTCACGTTCTACTAACGCGAAATTAAACTGAGGATACGACGATCGGAGACTTTTCTTCTTCACAAGTCCGAAAAGGACGAGGTTTCCTCTGAAAATCGTGTTTCTCGAAAACACGAAGCGCGGTGGCTAAAAAATGGCACAGAGGTTTCGGTTCTGAGAAACCGGCAATTCCGCTGTTGCATCAGGAATAATAAATACAGCTTGAAACGTACGAGGAATCTGAGAAATGCGTTGCATTAATGAAAACAAACATGCTGGATAAATCGCTCTTTCATGGCATTAATCATTTATGTAAAATTATTCACACTGTTTACTAATGTGCTCTCATAACAGCTATCCATCTAGTTATAGAGATTCATTGGTCGTAACGAATTATTTAACGTTATTTTATGCCGATAGCCACGTAATTTATTGTGTCGCTGTTTCCTATTCTTTTTTCTTTTTTTTTTTTTTTTTTTTTTTACTGCGAATTCTCTCTTGCAAAGTTTACAAGCTTCGCGTAGCGCTATAAATATCGCGATCGTAACAGAAATTACTTGCCCCGGATATAAGTAGGAAAAAGATGTTACACAAGCACGTGTCGTGCATTAAATAATACTAACAACAAGTATAGAAGGTAGAAAGGGAGCGGCAATGAACTTGCGCCGCTTGCTACGATAGAAAGCAAGAGTAGCTATTATGCCTCGACCTCAAAGATCGCCCGATGTCACGCCACTACACTTTTATGCGTTGGCAAGTTGGGAAAGAAAAAACAACAAGAATCTGATATGAAAAATTCATCGCGTATCTCTGTTTGCAACTTTGTTTCCGCCTGCGCGTTCCAATTTCCCTTCTGCTCAGTCCCAAGATTTCTAATTTCTCCGCAACGTTGGTCACTGTCGGCAGACAGATACACTTGAAAGGATAAATTCGAGAAACGGATTAACACGTTGACTGGCGTGGGGGACACCGGTGACCGGCGACGCAGCAGATATTAAAAGTACATAGCACGATTGTTTGAAAAAAGGGCAATCGTCTACAACGCCGTGGGTCACCGGTGGCCCACGCCACGAAAAATGCTTCAAGCACGATTTTACAACTCATTTTATTTCCTGCAAATAATATTTCAACATAATAAAAGATCGCATAATGCCTTGTCCAGCGCCTTGGCAAACCATGGAAAATTCGTCTTAACAGCGCCAATTTTCTATATCCATAACGATAGTGAATACTTGAAAATGAAGTTGATTTTCCGCTCGTTGTGATATAATTATTATAACAATAATCGCGTGTCTCGCTTTGTACTTGCTCCGTGGCTTCTTCACGGTGCCTCTGTATTTATATAACGTCTTTTCTCGTATCCGTAACGCGTTCGCAACGCCTGAACACTCCACATAGCATGCATCTAATTTCATCTTAACGTAACTTACGATCTAGTTACCGCGAGACGTTTTACGCCTACCAACATTAGGCTAACGGAAAGATCAGTCGACTGTGCGTCACCTTCATGCGGCAATAAATCTCATTAACGTTAGATCGCGTCGATGTTTCCGCCGCGCTAAGAACACAACATCGTAGAAATGTGCTGACCGATACAGCAATCGTAATAAAGTTTGCCCTATGACAGTCATAAAAATACGTCGTACGTCTGACTAACTTTATCACGGTCGCTCGCGTCCAATGTCGTCTTAACGTAATTTACAAAACAGTAGCCGGTCTTTATGCAACGAGAAACATCATTAGCGTACGTCAATGTTCCTGTGTTTAGACATTTCAATTATAAATGTAAAGTAGACGAATGCTGTGAAATTTCCGATCGCGGCTACTCTACAGGGCCACTCGAATAATCTGCCACTCGGTTCTTACGGCACACCATCATCGTTGATCGTCGAACACTGTCACGCGCTCAGCGAACAATTTATTTTGCAACGTTTTCCGTAAACAGAGTGTAAACTCTAACGAAGAAGATGAAGGCGACATAGAAGAAGCTAGCGAAACGTCGCGCGTCGACGAACTCGATGAGAATCGGCCTAAAGCCCACCATCTTCGCTAAATACACGACGCTGAAAAAGCGCGCGTAATAAGAATAATAATAAAGCCGGAGCCGGTGCGAGTAAACGTTACTTCACGGCAGAAACAATTTGTCAGGAAGCGCGAGCCGCTGCCAGAGGCGTCATCATCAGGTTACCCAGGTATTTATTAAAAAAACGTTGGCCGCTGACGGCGCGTGGGCACGGGAGGAAGGCCACGGGGCAAGCGCCTCCGTGCGAGTAATTTTTCACGCGTGCACACATAATCGATGCACATGCGTGGAGGGCGGCCCGGCCGCGGAACAGACGACGCCACGCTTGCGCCGGCATCTTCCAAATAGCTCGAGCCACTTTGGCTCGGTGTAACGTAGCGGCACGACGAAAACGTCGGATATGTTCCGCTTGTACGGGATGCCCTACTTGGAGGCTGATTTGCGAGCCAGCAATCCGCCGTGGAACCCTCTTTTCGTCTTTACACGTCGCGCGATTAACCCGCTCGTAGACAAAATTGCCAATCGTCCGTACGATCAGCCCGCGTTACGCGTTAGGTTGTTGGCTCGCGCGAGAAGTCTCTTTCGTTTCACAGGGAAATCATAAATGCGCCATGTTCCTTTGTTTCGTGTTATTTTATCGAATTACGTAGGGCGTTCCGTCACTGGGAAATTCGTTTCGTTCGACTGCGAAACGGAGAATATGAAACAGAAGATTTTGCTTCCTTCTGGAGCGAAACAAAGCTTCCTGAAGCTCGGCTCGACCGCTGCTTTAGGTTTCGGTCGTCCAATTTCATCGAGAAACCAGTTTAATTGCATCAGATTGAGTGCGCGACAGACGTGGAAGAGTACCGCGTTATCTTAGAGCTGGAAAAAGCGCGCTAATCGATACGTAAGATAAAAATCTGCTGGAAGAGATAGAGAGTAGCCTTTCGATCGTAAGATCGCCGCTTTTCAAGCGGACGCGCGCGTTATTCAAAATCGGTCGATTTCCCGTGACGAAATCCTTTCGGCGCACCTTGCGCCGTTCGCGAATTCGAAGCTACGCCGTGGCAAACAACCGCGACAACCGTGCAACGTCGATACAAGCGCAGAATTGTCAAGAAGATTATCGAAATTTCTAGCTGCGTGAACAGCTACGTGAAATTGGAATACGAAGATCGCTGCACTTGGTAGAAGATTTGAGAACTACTTTTGCTGGCTTCAGCTGGAATTAGCAAATTTTATACCGCGAAACTATTCGCGCGTTAGGTCGGTTGACTAATGTACTTTGAAAAGAGTAACTCGAACTGCTGAAAATGTGCTTAAGGAACGGCGCGCAACTGCAGTTTCCAGACTCGAATTCGAGAGCACGTCGCAGTAGCCGAAGTACAACGGCATTCTTGCCGTTGTTGCGAAACCGGCGGCAAGGGACGTAAATTTCGTTGAAAATTCAGCGCGGCGTTAAGCGAGCAGGTTGACTGGAAAAGACTCGCGTTAGCGCAACGACCAAACGAAAAGCTACGAAGCTGCGTGAAATGAAAAATATGTAAAACGACTGAAATACATGAAGCTCGTTGTGACGTTTAACAGGTGAAACTGTCCGCTTGTTCGGTTGCGCTCGTAAAAAATATAAATTTGCATAAACATCTAGGATCTAGAAACGTCTTGGTTGCTTGGTGATTAATAGATCGTGGAAATTTATGCGAATTTATATCTTTCTGGACACTTAACATTGTCCCAAACAGGTTTGTTTTATCTACACGGTTGGAGATAAAAATAAGTGGACAATTTGTAGAAATATTAATCGCAATTATTTACTAATTAACCTGTGCGTGCTGCGAGGATGTATAACGGGTAAAATCCAAACGTTTTTTGACAAACTTTGTTGGTCCCTGCGGTAGCAGATATGCCACCTGTGCAGTTACTTTTGTCCTCGACAGTAAACAGACGATCATAATCATTTTAGATTAATTGTAGGAAACGAGCAATACAAATTTTTCAATGAAGTTTCAAGTTTACTTAAAACAGAATAAGTTCGTTCGATCAAGCGATATTTATTTATTACTTTTATCATTTATTTGCGATTCATGTCCGCCGGCTTCGATGACTTCCGATTACATCTCCATTAATAGTATCTTATCTTATCTTATCTACTAGTCGCACCACGAAACCTATCTTCCTGTCCTTATAACTCCACTAAATTAGAATCAAAACGAAAGGTAAACTCACCGTTCAACTCGACGTGCATCTAAACATATTAAACATCAACATATCTCACACCTGTTCTTCTTCGTATTCTGATGTTCCAATATTCCAACACATCCATCCTCGTTGCGCATATATTTCAATTAATCAACGAATCAAAAACTGCTACAACGTCCGAACTCGAGCCACGTACCAGGCGATTGACGGGTTCCATCGGAGGAAAAATGTCGCGTCCTCGAACAAGACGCGGCGCTCGCAGGACGCTGACAAAGGAGAACGTTCGGTGGAATCAAAAGTCTCATGTGGGAATCGCCTTATCCTATACTCGTCTTACTGAAAATTCGGATGTTGTCGAAAGACGCAGCGTTTTGCCATCGGTCGGCTCGAAGTTACAGCAAGCAACGACAGCTACGTAGCTTCATGGAACAATTTGCTGTACTTTTTTCGCTAAACTGCGAGTATCATCGACAAATTTCTGACGATCACGCGGCCGATCGACAGCTTCGCGCTGCATATGCCACGTTCAGCAGAAGGACCACCTTTCGGTGAATGCGTACGCGTCTGTTGACTGTGAGCGCGGGACGTGTTTAGGAAAGTTTATGTATATGGAATCGATGGAAATCGATGAAAAAGGAAATCGATCGAAATGGCCGCTTGCAATTAGCAGGCGAGGTAGAGGAGCGACGAGTACCTTGCTGCAGCCACTCGCTGTACCTTCGCTCCAAATGAATGTCCGGTCGCGGCGAGAAGCTCGTGACTATTCACTCGCGCGCGACTTTCGCGATAGACGCGCGAACAGCTACAACCAACCGCCCAAGGAGTTAACCATCCGCGCTTCGACCACTTACCTACGCACACATGGATCGCGTTAACCACCGGATACGAAGGAACACGCACGGAACATGGAAATAAGCGCCTTCTAATCCCCATCATCCGCTGGCCCAGTTCCGGAAGCGGCTTACGTTCGCCGTTACGGAAAGCCAGAGGCGGGCCAGGATCCGCTCGTCAATTATCCGGGCCAGGCGCACGTGCGCGCCTGTACAACAGCAGAACGAAACGAGAAGAGCACGTCGGACGTGGACGAGGATCGATGCTGCGACGAGTCGTTGGATCCAGTTTGCGATGATGGTTGGACGAGCACGAGGCGATGCTCGGGCGCGTTGATCGCGCCAGAGGGAAAAGGAAACAAAAGCGCGTGGGCGTACGAAAAGCAAAACAACGGGCAGCTGAATGTCGCGGCAGCGGATGGGGCGGGGGACGTGGGTGGTTCGCGCTAGTATGCCGCCGCGGGGGGAGGGAGGGATGAGGGCGAGGAAAAGCAGATTCAACAAGTAGAGGCGACAGCTGCTGATGAGACCGGCCGAGAGTGGCCAGACTTTTATCTCCTCATTTCACGCGTACGCGAGCTCCTCTCTCTTTGTCTATGCTGGTACAGGCCGCTGCAAAATACCTGCAGATTCTTGTTACGCTGATTTGCTTCTTCTTTAGCGCCGATTATTTGCCGATTATTGCTGCGGCGAATGGTCCACGTTTTATTTCGTCCTCCAAGACTGCTCCGCTTAGGTTCACGCGTGTAGGTAATTAGGTTTGTGTCGGATTGAGCGCGAGGTTCGTTCCGGAGGATCCGCTCCCTCCCTTGCTTGTATCCTTTTCGATGACTTTTCGCCACCTCTGCGCGTGGGATTGCTCGCTCTTCCGAGGAAGGGAAACGCTCCAGCCCATTTTCGCGGTCCCCCGAAGAAGGGGAAGTCTTATCGCTCAGGTAGCTTCGTAACGAGCAGAATGAGCGATAATCTGAACTCACGAGACCGGCAGAACGCGGTAAATGGGGAACAACATCCCGTCCAAAGTGGAATGGACCAATTTTTGTCGTCCGACGATTCTCTTGGCTCGAAGTAGCGCCAAAGCAACGAGGAACGAGCACTTCGCAAAATGTTTCTTCCACGTTCTACGGTTGACTGTCAACTAATCGCGCGAAGTTGCGTTCAGTGTGTCCCTCAGATTCTTCCAGTCGTTTCCGCAAAATGCTCCCATTTTTGTTGCTTCTTTCGCGCGGTTAAACAGTCGTCTTGCATCGTCCTCAGTTTGCGTTGTTAATGTCTCTTCCTCTCTGTTTCGTTTCCCTGCAAATCCCTTCAGGTTCCAGTCGCTTCCTTCGATGCTCTTATTTGTTCATATAAAGGATGTTCTAATAATATGTACTCTGCACTTTCTTCTTTGTACCTGTTGCACCATGTGCGTAATTCCTCTCGCTCTATTCCTCGCTCGTATCCTTCTTCTTCGTAGTAGAATGTCTTTTTTTCCAGCTGGTCTCGGTCGAGCTATTGATCTTATTGCCTTCGGTATACGGCGGATATTTGAGCGGCGAATATACGGAGAAATATCGAGGCAAAAATATTGGCCATCGCTGTAAACTTACGTATATTTGATATTATATCGCACTATACTTTTATACTCATTCTTATCGTGGTATATATCAATCACTATGCTTCGTTCGAGTTCACTTAAAGCTCAGTAAAAATCAGTTTCGCGTCGGGGGCAATTGCATTAATTAACAATCGCCAGAGAAGCCTCTGCTGTAAAATTTACGTTGTTCAAGTTGCCGAAAACACCGACACCTGTGTCAAATCAACGTACAAGTGCCTGCCGTATATTTTGCGACACCCTGTACAGGTTTGTACGTGTGCGCGCGCGTGTGTGTTCTCGTCTCACGTGTACCTCACCCTCTCACCTTTGCATTCGTAATATAATCTAATGGACTGTAGGTGCGTGGGTGTGTGCGTGGTGACATCGTGCAACGTGTGCAGAATCGTGCGCGTTTATTGGCAAGCGTGGCGACTGTATCGAGATTGCGACTCGAAGGCGGTTCGATACAACGTAAAGTCTTTCTGTTTGAGTTTTGACCGTTAGGCGGATGAGTTGTGTCGAGATTGTGAGACGTTCTAGCGAATGGAAGTGCAGAGAGAAACTAGGGGAGATTGAATTTAATGAAACACCCGTCTGGTGTGGGACGATGGTGGTGTGTAGGTTTAGATCGGTCGCTGGGGGTTGCGCGGATGATAAAACTGGCGAGAATCGATTCCATTTTTCTCCTAATTCGCCACGGCTAATCGTATTTGAATCCGCGAGACTGTTGTTTAACTTTGACAAAAGTGCAAGAAAAGTGAAAGAGGGAAGCACGGCAGATCCTTTTAAAACGCTGAAGCAACTGCAAAATCTCGAGCTACGTTTTAGTGGCAGCTGCTGAAGGCCCAAGAAGAATAGCGTAGCTGGCAAACATCGTCAAACGCCGTCAAAAGGAAGCGCACGGGTCTGCTCCGGAAGCTAAATCAACCGCAAAATCTGAACAAAGTTGAAGTGACAAATTTCACAAAGCGGACCTTACCTAACCCAAAGCTCGATTCATCCTCGAAGAGGATCAAGCGTTAATTGGTCGCGTGGAAGAACGAGTCGAGGAATAAGAAGGTGATAAGGCGATAAAGATGAGAAGTGGAAGATAAGGAGCGCAGGCGGTGGATCATATCGGCCGCATTAAATTCTTTGTTGAGAATCCTCAACAAAGCTAAATCCACGAGTCTCACAAAGCAAACCGGACGCAAGCCGAACCTCCATTCACCGTCCAACCGGATCAAACGATAACTGCTGGCGCGGAAGGACGAATGGAAAAGTAGAAACGTCATAAGACGCCGATGAAGACGAAGAGCGAAGGATCATATCAACGGACAGCTCGCATTAACTTCCTCGACGAGCCTCGACAAACTTAAACGCGCGAGTTTCACAAAGCAAACCTAACCTAACCTAAAGCCAATCCGTACCTAACCTATTGGGCCGCTCGAACCGCGTCGAATGCTAATTGCTGGCGCGGAAAAAGGAGTGGAAAAGTAGGAAGGCGATAAGACACCGATGAAGACGAAGAACGGAGGATCATATCAACGGACAGCTCGCATTAACTTCCTCGACGAGCCTCGACAAACTTAAACGCGCGAGTTTCACAAAGCAAACCTAACCTAACCTAAAGCCAATCCGTACCTAACCTATTGGGCCGTCTGAACCGCGTCGAATGCTAATTGCTGGCGCGGAAGAAGGAACGGAAAAGTGGGAAGGCGATAAGACGCGGCGATAAAGACGAAGAGCGGAGCGTAACGAGCCCAGTCGAAGGATCATATTCACAGACAGCTCGCATTAACTTCTTCGAGAATCCGCAAGAAACACATTACCCGTGACATGATCCGATACAGAGGGGGCATGAATATTCACCGACGTGCACACGCGCACATACACGTCCCCGTTAACACGCGCGCGTGTTTCTGTTACCGCTGGCGCGTCTATTCCCATGTGCGCACACATGTCCGTGATAATCCATCCGGGCATACGTCCATAGATACGCACACCTACATAATGCAACATAGTACACCGCGTGTACAGGGGCGCACATTCACCTGCGCCGCCGTATATATCCGCGATTATTGGGGGTGAACGTGAGCGACCGCGCGCGCTCCAGTTTAATCCACCCAGACACGCGTCACAGGATATATACGCGGCGATATAATATGGCCGGGATGAGTAGAATCGTGCACAGGTGTGTGCATGCGGGCGTATGTTGCTCGTCTAGGCTACATCCAGATCCAACTTGACAAAGATTCTCACAATTAGAAACGTTCGCACGAGGAATTTTTACGCCTCTCTGCGTGTACGCACGCGGCATCCAAAAGCTCGGTTTCACCTGTCAGATGTTGCGATCGGTGCATTACACCGGACGTATCTGCTCTGGATAGTTCTACTTCTTTCGCCTTGGTCCTTGCAAGCTTTCATAGTTGCGCGAGATTCGTGTGACCGAAGCAGAAGTTCGTATCGACGACTCAACTTCAATTACATTTTTCGCATTCGTTCGTTTCATTTTCAATTACATTCAAGAACGTTTTCTACGCGTTTACACTTGTACGCGGACAGCTCGAAATGTGGAAGTTCGATAGAGAAATTTGTTTCGTCCGTTGAAGATCGTAACCGGTCGTTTCATTCGGATGTTTGCTTCACCGTTTCGCGTATTTTTGCATATCGATAGCTTGCGCTATTTTCGCGCAAAAAGTAGAGATTAGACAGGTATTTGTTTTCCGTATTAAGGATACTTAGAAAGTGAAGTAACTAAATGTATATAGGGTGTTGCGATATAAAAGACATATCAGATACAAAGCAGAAAGATATTTCGTTGTTCTTGTTTCCTACACCTGCATGCTGATTATAATTAAACCTACACGCCGTACAATCAATTTTCCACCGCCTAAAAGATACTTCACGACAGACGACAAAATGGGATGAGTGGAAATTAAAACGACATGTTTGACAATCGGTCAAAAATCGTCGTACATGCGTCGTGTACTATCGATAGATATGCACGAAGATGATAAGAAACGGCGAACAGATAAGCAGGTACAACGACTTAAAATTAACTCTGTCCGTACGTTTCAGGTATATTTTGCGCAAAACAGCACCGCGTATTTGCCTAATATCTCGCTCTTCGCAGAGTCACAATAGTAATTTTAAACTAAATAGTACGTATCTCGTGGGAATTATGGGAACGAGAGTGTCTTATTTGCATGCCTGTTACTCCGTGATGCGTATACAGTGGCAATAACGCGTCAACTACGGTAAAAAGTATCCAAGAACCGTATCATTTTCCCCGTCGCACTTGGAAAAACAAAGAAGAAAGAAAAAGGAAGAGCGAGAAGTTTCACCGAAACAAGCTGAATCACCTTGAGCGTTCTCGATCAGGTTGATTCCCCTGCGAACTTGGAAAAACAATCGGAAAGCTGCGCGGGTAGAAACGTTGGCAACGTGATGATCGTACGTCGCTGCACACGGTTGCACACGTGGAAGGATAACGCAACCGATGGTGCACACGCCGATTATATACGTGGCGACATAATGTAACGAGGAGACGCGAAGCGTCGCGTTGCGTTGCGGTGCGCTGCAACGAGTTGCAGCGTGTTGCACGCGGACGTAGCGGCAGCCGCGCGCCTTGTGCATAGGAGAGAAGTGACGACGCCGGTGGAAAAGTTGGAATGCGACCGAGCGGGCAGCCTTGAGGTGGCCAGTAGTGCGAGTCAACCTGCCGTGTGCCTGAAGCCGGGTTCACACGTACTCGAATCGCACAACGGCCGGCCCTTTAGGAAATCGCGGTCATGCACGCCGAAGGAAACGTTTCTCCTTGGAGGGATCCACGTTCCTTCTCGTTACGTGCTAACTAACGGTGTTCTTGAAACTAGTTCTTTTTTCTAATTTCGCGTGATAAAGGCGTTTAGAAATATCGGGAATGTCCGTTGAACGCGCTTACAGCGCCTGGAAACATCTCGAAGATCTTTTTGGCGCGTTCAGAGAAGCTGGAGATATTTAAAAAATTTGTTTAGCACACTTAGAGCACCTGGAAATATTTCAAAGATTTTTTGGCGCGTTTAGAGAAGCTGGAGATATTTAAAAAATTTGCTTAGCACACTTAGAGCAGCTGGAAATATTTCAAAGACTCGTTTAGCGCGTTTAAAGAAGCTGGAAATATTTTAGAGATTTTCTTTGGCGCATTTAGAGCACCTGGAAATATTTCAAAGATTCGTTTAGCGCGTTTAGAGAAGCTGAAGATATGTAAAAAATTTGTTTAGCACACTTAGAGAGGCTGGAAATATTTCAAAGACTCGTTTAGCGCGTTTAAAGAAGCTGGAAATATTTTAGAGATTTTCTTTGGCGCATTTAGAGCACCTGGAAATATTTCAAAGATTTGTTTAGCGCATTTAGAGAAGCTGAAGATATTTAAACAATTTGCTTAGCACACTTAGAGCACCTGGAAATATTTCAAAGACTCGTTTGGCGCGTTTAAAGAAGCTGGAAATATTTTAGAGATTTTCTTTGGCGCATTTAGAGCACCTGGAAATATTTCAAAGATTCGTTTAGCGCGTTTAGAGAAGCTGAAGTTATTTAAAAAATTTGTTTAGCACACTTAGAGCAGCTGGAAATATTTCAAAGATTTATTTAGTGCGTTTAAAGAAGCTGGAAATATTTTAGAGATTTTCTTTGGCGCATTTGAAGAAGCTGGAAATATTAAAAAAAATTTTTTGGCACACTTAGATCACCTGGAAATATTTCAAAGATTCGTTTAGCGCATTTAGAGAAGCTGGAGATATTTAAAAAATTTGTTTAGCACACTTAGAGCAGCTGGAAATATTTCAAAGACTCGTTTAGCGCGTTTAAAGAAGCTGGAAATATTTTAGAGATTTTTTTTGGCGCATTTGGAGCACCTGGAAATATAAAACAAAAATTGTTTAGCACACTTAGAGCATCTGGATATATTTCATAGACTAATTTCACGCGTTTAAAGAAGCTGGATCTGTTCTGAAACGTGGGCATAGAAATATTTCTTAAGTAAGTCTCGTATATTATGGAAAACGAAGAACAGCGACGATGGTAACGAAATCGAAGAGGAATAGTAGGAAGAAATAAGAATAGGAACAGGACTGTAACCTAATGAAGATGATTTTGCAAAAGACTGAGTTTACGTCTCAGCCATGATAGTGAAATAAAATTCCCATATTACTATTACCACCATTGTAACACCATAAAGATAATTGCACAATTATAAAAACGAAAAGAAATACTCCAACTCGAACATAGATTAACTTGTAACACGATTAACTTACAATATTACTGATTTAATTCTACTCTGAAAAGCATTGTTATTAAAACCATCTTACGCAGACAGGCGAAACAAAATGACGAAATCATGTGTTCAATTAAGCCTCGCAACACGCAACATACATTTTCCCTACTCTCCATTCTTCGCAAATCGCGTATTCCTCCTGCACCTCCATAAACCGTGTAAACCTCCATAAACAATACGAAAACTTCGAACCTCGTGATATTCCTTCAAACTGGATTTTCTATTCTCAGACCCAGTTACATTTAATCTGCGAAGAAACATCGTAGCGTGACGGCGGGACTGCGCATTAATAAACGTTATTTATTAAAAAAAAAAAAAAGAAAGAAAAAGGGGGAAAGGAACGAGGAGGGTCGAATGGAAGGGAGAAAATAAAAAAGGAGAAAAAAGGAAGAAAGAAAGGAGAGAATTTCTTTTTATTCGGTGGAAGCACGCGAAGCGCTGATGTCGCCGTCGCGGCGCGATCGAAGTCTCTTGGAAGCGTCGACGGGAAGAGATTGCGGTGCCGTGGAAGCGCGGCGGGGCGGACGCCGGAAGAATTTGATCGATTCACCTGTCAGGTGAAAACGCAACGGCCGCGAATAACGCGGTTGTATTTTCGCGACATGCCCTCTGTCGGCAGGTACGCCAATCGAGGGCTCTTAAGTTCGATCGATACTCTGTCGGTCGATCGTTTTCGAGTCCTCCTGCTCGTCCGTCAATCGCGCAAAAAGAAGAACCGCGCGCGCTCAGATCTTCGCCTGGCGACTTCCGGTCCGTCGACAAGCCGCCGGCCACGTGACGCGTCTTCAGAAGATGCGGCAGCTGTCGTGGTCGATCGTCGCGCGGACTTTTACGACTTTTATGATCGTCCGTACGAAGACCTTGAACGGAAGAAATCGGTGGAACGCGGTTGCTGGAGAAATTCCGCTGGCCGAAATTTTGCCAACGCCATCGCGCCTTCGTGCGAAGCTCGCGCGCGTCGGAATTCCGCTTGCTGCGAAAGCTCTTTCTGCTCGCAGAGCTTCCGATAGGTCGACACCTGTGTCACTGTATTTGTAGAAAACAGCAAATAGAAGATTCTAACGTTGCCCTGGAGGTTCGAGTCAGCGAGCTTCCGGCTAAGAGCGTTGCTTCGTGACCGTCGCGTTTGCTTCGTCGTAGCATCGTTGTCGTTGTTGTTGCAGCTTACCGAGCTTCGACAACCGCGTGTCGTCGTTACACCGTCGTTGACACGGCAATGCGCTTATCGATTTTTTTATTTCACGATTATACAGGCTGCCGGTTAAGAACTGGTTCGATTAATGGGTTAGCCGAACACGATGATACACAGCTGGTTACGCGTTAGAACGAGCCGATTGTTTCTACGGCCAACTTTGTCCGCCGGCTCGCGCTCCGCAACATCGAACTATCCAGATCAAATATTGAATTTTCGAATGGTTTGCGCATAAAAGCCGGAAAATATGGCGTATCGTGTTTTTCAGCTGCACCCTCTCTCCCTATCTGATCGTACACGGCGTAATTTTAGTGGCAACTTGTTCGAATAATAATGGCGCTGAAATATCTGGCCACGATAATCAATTAGATGAAACGATATTGCGTTAATGCGCGTATAGGAATCGGCGCATCCTTCGATCGGCGAATATCGAAATTTCATACGGTCGCAGGCTGCAGGACAAATATTAATAATTTCAAGTCGGATAAATATTTAGACGTAATTTCTATCAATTACACTTTAACGTGACAAACTCGCCTTTCGTTGTTGCACTTGTGCAGCGCGCGCTGCAACTCTAAAACCAACGAAATTCGCGTAAATCAGCTGAAAAATGATTAAACACAGGGCTTTCGCTATTCATATCGTTTTCATCGCTTTAAAATATGAACGTCCATTCATACGCGTTAAATAATAATTAAACGAGATTGAGCATCCTCGCTGGTCCTTCCAAATGAAATTCACCTCTAAGGAACGGCTCCTGTATCACCTGTATTCCTCTGTCCCGCTTATTTCTCATTTCCTTTCCTTCCTTGCATTTATCTCTCGACTTTCCTCGCTGCGACCACTCCACCCACGCGACACTATCTTTCCTTGGAATTCGTAAGTCACTCTAACGCAGTGTTTAAGCGTTTCGAAAGGGGTCGCAGCGGCCAACTGGTCGATGGATCGACAGTTCATAATTTCTTTACGCGGATCGAGAAACAGAGGATCGAACGATAAGAAGATCGGCGACGAACTTCCGTCGCGGCAGCTTGCGGATCGCGTCGACGTTTCGAACAAACTGCAACGTACGTTCGCAACGCGGTAGGAACCGCGGCGTCTTGAACGAGCGCGTTAGACGCGGAAAATAATTAGACGTTTCAAAGTGCAGGGAACGAAGCGCTATTTTCTTTCCCGCTGTCCGCGGTACCGTGCGCGTACACCGTCGTCGTGTACACTCGAAAATACAGTGTTCCCCCCGGAGACTAGACGTGTACGCTGGAATTACATTGCGGACGATGCATGAATTTAATAGTATTAAGTCTATTGCGCTTATTTTTGCGGTTTGCTGGCATCAGCTGTCCCAGCAGCACTCGCAAAAATCCTACGTGGCCGCTGTAATACGCCGAAAAACAGTAAAACGATATCATCTCGCGCGCCCGTCTGTATATTCCGCTTTTCAAAATGAAACTACGTTTCTACATTGTTTTCTATACGGTTTCTTCTTCCTTTTTCTTTTTTTTTTCTTTTGCATTACCGTCTTTGCTATTTTCCTATATTTTTTGCTTTTTATATCAAGCGACGGACAGGATGATAAATAAATTAATCGCCGCACGTTAGAGTCTACCTGCTTTGTCGCGAGAAGCTGTAGGTTTGCACTCGGCTTCTTCTATCAATTGATCACGTTGTCCTGCGATCTTCATCTTATTCTTCGACAATATTCAATAATAATAACGTCGATAGAGTGATCGCAGAGACGGCCACTGATCATCAGAACGACTGCGTTGGTCCGCTCTCGTGTTTGCCGATCTTGGATGGTCGATACCCGTCCGAAAAACGTATAGAGACACGAAACCTTACACGAAACAAACATATTAAGGAGATTGCAAGAGAGTGAGGGAAGACGGACAGCAGACAAGATCATCTTGTTGAAACTTCTTCTCTTTATTTTTATCTTGAGGCCCCTGCATTGTTATATGCAGGTTTTCCTTTAACTTTGCCAATGTTATACGTTGACAGATATCGTGTCGAATAGACGCAGAATAGCGTCAAGATGGCGAGACAAAAATGAGTAAATCGCTAGAAGAAGCTGAAGCGACGAGGCAATTGATTTAAAAACATTCAGCGTAATTTTGCTAAACGGTGTTCTGTTCGTCGCAAGTTGCTTCGCTGCTAACTTATGGCACGATAATTAATTTCCGTAGGTTTTCATCCTCGAATCTTAGCCTATTTGCCAAGGAAACAGTAGTCATGACGCTGTTAACGATCCGATGTCAACCGCATTATCCTCGTTGGTGGACAAAGTGCACCGACTTCTCTTGCTTCCTGAACGTCGCGATCGGCGTTCGCGGGAAATTCCACTCTCCCCTTGCTCTACATTGATCGAGCTGTGGACCTACGCTTCGAAGATGGCTCTCTGTCTCTTTCTGCGTGTTGCGAAGTCGGCAAAACGCCGAGTCGTTTAACTTCAACGCGACTTCAACGCGCGTTCGACCGAGCTGCGAATCTGCAGTCCGATGGAACGGCGCGCGACGGCAACAACGAGCCGATTCCTCGCGGGAAAATTAGGAAAAGGCGCAGAGTAAAATTTGCGAGTTCTGTTCCCGGTCTTCGAGCAGATCGAGTCCGCGAATTTGCCAAGTACAGCGGAACGTGGCTAATCGCGGACCGAGCGGCACCAAACGATCGACAGGAGGTGACTCTACGCGTGAAAATAAGTGGAAAACGCGGAGTAAGATTGTCCCGCGGGACGCTTCGTTCGCGAGAAAAATAAATTTCAAATCTCATTTTTCCTGAAAGTGAAGCCCCTCAAACGGAAAAATGTTATTCCACATTTTCGACTTCTTTTCCCACCCAGAACAACCTCCCGTCCAATGTCCAGAATTAGCCACGTTCCAATGTACTCGATCAATTTTCGAACTCGATTTTCTTCGAAAAAATTAAGGCCGAGGATGACGCGAATTTCGTTCTATACTTTGTCCTCGTTTTTCCACAAGGGTTCGCGTCCTGCGCGTTCTTTTGGCCGTCGAATTTCAAGTGTTCGTCGCTGTTGAGACTCGTTGGATGTTGCAAATTGCACGGTGTTTAGAATTTAGCGCTCTTTGCCGCCCCCCTGCGAGAGTTTTAGCTGCCACCGCGCTCCGATTGATTTAACAATTCTTGTTTACCGGTTGCTCGTGCAACTCCTTGCCCCTCTGTTCGTTTCTTTGTTCATTTATCTTTCAATGGAGCGCGCCAATTTTGTATTTCTTCTTTTTTATCTCTTTGTAGCCGCGTGTACCACCGCGCAGCTTCTTCAATTTATCTAGACGCGCTCTTGGGAATTCCTCTTCGCTCGTGTCATACATCCCAGCTGAGTAATTCCACACGTTTCCCTATATTATTCTGTCTATATCGTTTGCCATATTTTAATTTCCATATCGCTCGCCGTATCGTCTTCTCCGCTGTTCCCTAAATTTTCCACGAAACACAAGCAAAATGGTCTTGTACCTTCGTCTTCCCCGTTTTGCGCGTAACAAACTCACCAAATTCGAGTCGCAATATCTCTCGGACTAATCGCTTTTCGACGAACGTCAGCCTTCTGTGCTTTTTCGCGAAACGACAGCGGAGACTCGATGCGATGGAAGAAGAAAATTCCAGGCGGACAGACAGAGAAACGAGGTAAATGAAAAGCATCGAAAAGGAAGGCTTCCGTTCGGAAGAACAGCGCAGCTGCAAACACGCATTTTTGCACTTGCCAGCAAGATATTATCGCGTTTATGCAGTTGACTTTGAACCATTCGTTTCCCTCCCTCTTTCACTTTCTTCCTCCCACTTGTCGTTTACGAGAAACAACGCCAACATCCTCTATATGTTGTTCACTCTCGGCTTGATATTACTACATCGCGTGCCATTAAGAATCTGCAAAATTATAACGGGTGTTCCGTGAATACACAACGCGAAGATATGAAATGTTTAACGAAAAATGAATTTTCCCAGTAACCGAGTGAAATCGTTGGAAAATACACTTTCCACCACTATCGTCCTCCAGTATATCATTACACCAGCTTATGTTCGTCCATATACACGATATATTATTATTTCGTTGCACTATGTTCGCGTCTAACGCGTCTCATAAGGCTACGTTAACTGTCCCCGGGATAAGAAAATGTATAGCAGGAAAAGGGAAACGACAAGTCCAAGTGCGCGATAAATCATCATCATTATTATTATTATTATCGTCATAGTGATCGTCATACGTTCGACTATTTAAATAATTCGTTAGACGTGGCAGAAATGTAATTCGCGAGCCGAGTCCTTAAACGGACAGGTACGAACCTTCTGTAGAATTGAAAAGGAATCTGATCTACCGGGTGGAACGATTAAGCAATCCGTTTTTTATTTCCCCATTACGATACAGTGGTCGATAGAAAAATCTCGAAGCTCGGCGTATTATCTCGGGTCGGAAGTTAGAAAGAGACAGAGCCGATATTGAAATTAATCTTGATACTCGGCGAATGAAAACAGGCTATCGCGGTGTAAGGCGCTGTCGTATAACGCGTTGTTGCGCCTACAACGATATGGAAAACGTACGTCCGGCGTATTTGTCAACACGACATATTTTGTATCGGTGCATATCGGGGACGAAAAAAAAAGAGAGATAGAGAAAATAAAAAAAAAAGAAAGGGGGAAAAATGTTTTACGAGCCGTAAATAAACGCAGGCCCGTAGCCACGCTTTTCACTGTTTTGATTTTGATAAAACGAGCCCCCGAAAAATATTATAGATCTTTGATAACGTGTCTGCTGTACGTACAGAAGCAAAAAAATGATGGCCAATAAACGTTCTAGTCTCATCTTGCAACGTGGATAAATTGTGCGAAACATTGAATAATGTGATATCGCTATTTTCCTTTCCCTTTTTTTCCCCCTTTCTCTTCTTTTTCGCCGATATAAATTAGCACGTGCAAAAGCGCGATTACAATTTTTTTTAATCTTTTCGATTCACTGGAAATGTCGCTAACGAACGATTATGCGCGTGTAACGGCGAGAAGTTGTTTCATTCTATTCTGCGATCATTTATTCTCTTCGTATAAATAGCGTTCAATAATTTCGATGATTTGAACAGAGTGACGACTGTTTCTTTTCGCGTTTGTAGGCTTAGTTCCTGCTGAACGTATCCCTTGAATGTTCATCGCGCTTTTTCGAGTATCTCGTTGTACGGCGTGGCAACTGTTAATTCGGAAATAAATAATGCGCGTTCCGCGTGCAAACCTGCCTATTTTTACCTGTTCGCGTCATCGCCAAAGAGGAGTTACCGAAATGGCGTTTTATGAGAAACAGCTTATTTTCTAGAGATACGTTGGAACATCGACACGACGGTTGGAAACTGTCATATTCTGTGACAAAGCTGCAGCTCGAAATCGAACGACGTAAAGGCGGACTAACGAGGAGAATGAACGAACGAAGAGAACCTTAAAGATTCCCAGGGAGTTACAGCATCGAAACCTTAGAGAAATGAATAACAATAATCAGTTGATCTAAAATAACCAAAGTACTTGGATGGGAGGATGAGGTGGAAGGGCAGGAAAATTCTAGCCAGATTCGGACGTGGAAACGAGACCAAAGCGAGGGAATAATGGAAAGAGGAGGGAGAGAAAAGATGCAGGCTATGCGAAAGGAAAGAAGAAGACCTGACACACGTAACGGAAGAATGCGAAATAACGGGAGGACCAAAGGACAGAGAAAAAATACTAAACGAGGCTGGAGAAGGACTAACAGAACTGAAAACGATAATGGAGAAGAGAAGGGCGATACAAGACGGGGAGGAACGACAATGAGGAAGCACAGCAAGGAGGCAAAGGCCCAAAAATTGCCATAGTTTTAGAGACAGAATAATTAAAGGAGTGCAATGTAATAGAGCGGATGAGAGGGGAGGTAGAAATAGGTAAACAATAGGTAAACGATAATAAATAATAAATAAATACAGAAAGTTAAACTTCCATCGGGAGAAATATTAGCTTCGAGCGAAAGAATTGGTATTGTCAATTGTAAATCAAAGAAGTAGAACTGAAGGAATTGGTGATGTGGGTGGAAGCAGTGGAGGGATAATGAGTCATTCAGGATTTGTTGAAATAATGATTGCTGGGCCGAAAGTTGGTTTAATTATTAGAAAAGGCGGAGACAACTTGAAGAAAAATCTGGAGCTAAGATGGTTGTTGTTCAAGAAGGTGCTTCTCGAATAATAAATAATATCTGTTCGCGTCTGTGCGTAGCAGAATAACGCACGTATGAAGTGTGTGCTGGTAGAACGACACGAAAATGGGATAAAAAATAACACAGGAAATAAATAGACAAAGCGACATAAAGATAGAAAATGTTAATTTACAAGCAGATAATATGCGTCTCAGGTGAAAATGTTCCTATTTATATGCTCACCCCCTGTATACAGTAGAATGTACGTACATGGCGCGTGGGCTATAACAGAAAGATATAGAAAACGTAGGAAAATAGTGGAGGACATAACATAGAAAATAATACGAAAGATAGAAAATATGAATTTAGAAGTAAATAAATACGTATTTCGTATGAAAATGCTGCTATCTATATGCTCACCCCTGTATGTTGTAGCGGGCTAATAGAATAATACAGAAGATACACGAGAAAAGTGTAGAAAATCATATAGATAGCAAATAAACAAAATGACGGCAACATAGAAACTGTTAGTCGCAAACAAATCATATTTTCACCGTGGTGCACGCAAAATATATAGAAAAGGTAGAGTACGAAATAACGTAACAAATTTTGGATTTGAATTTAGAAATAAAATATACCGGGCGTCTCGTGTGAAGATATTCCCATCGATACCCCGCGTGTGATAAAATTATATTTAACAATAACTTGACAGTAAACTGTGCTCGAGCCAACTAGAATAACGCACAAAGCGTAGACAAATAATATAACAGGAAGCAACCAAATAAAATTACAGAAACAGGGAAATTAGGTTAACTGGGGGAACCAATGATACGCATTTGGCGCGACTGATATTTCCACCGATTTTCCTGCCCGCAAATAACAATTCTTTCGCCTTGCGTTTTGCTTCCTCCATCCATCCCGCCAGTCGCCGTAGAAAAGAAAATGTAACTGTAATAGAAACAGATCGCGCCATTAAAACATCATACGTCTGGTAGATTGACGAGCTTTTCTTGCCCAGGCTGAAAGTGATTGTGCAATTAAGGTTCGTAGGGGTGTCGGCGGCAATCCCATACGCGTGTTAATGGGCTTCTGCTGAACATACGAAAGGAGGCTCTCGATACGATCGCTTGGGCACTGATAAACGGGTAAACAAGTAGGTAATGTCGACAGTAGTATCGGCTCGGTGTGTGGTCAGACGCACGCGTCACTGCAGTTGCATCGTGTTGCGCTAATTCGATGCGAGTAGAAATTGATCTCGGCGACTCCCGTTGATCGATCGCGCGACTAGAAAAATCCCTAGCGTTCTTTGATCTGTGACCAGCGACCGTATCATCCGCCGCAGGGAAATTAACGTTCGCCGCCACGTATCATAGTCGCGCAACGAAAGACGAGATATGTTTACGTGCGATCGACGTAATAATGGGAAAGATGCAGAAGGAAAAATAATTTTAATCTTTCGGTCGCTGTGCTATTTCCTCGTTTTGCGAACGGACTTCAAATTAGACGAACATTCGCCCTGATAATCGTAGTTGTTTCTGTTTTACGTTGCGCTCGTTGACGCGCTATTTGCTTATAATTAATTATCTATCGATACCGCTTATTAAGTACCTAATGCGTATCATTATATCGTAGATAGTTTGTACATGTTGACGCATGTGTCTTGACTGCTATAGTAATAACTACGTATTGGCAAATACATAGTACGTGTTGGTACAAATGAATTAGAGATCCTTTTTGTTTTCTCTCTGTTGTTTTTTATTGTTTGTGGATTCTTTTGTTCCGCATTTCTCGATGAAGTAGAACGTACTTGGATTCGGATAAATATACAATAAATGTAGAAGAATTGGATGGCAATGTTTTCTATTAATTAGTAGAACGCGGCGTTGTTCCACCAACTATTCGTTTTTCAGAGTTATAATTCTACGCCTGGCTGATACTTCTCAATGTCGCGGTATCTGCAAAATCTGCTTTTATCTGTGAAAAACTCGGCCAGTTAATTGATCGCGCTTTACAATTCAATTGATGATTAAAAGTAGCAATAGTTATGCAATCGTGCGATAGAGGAGTTCAATATATGATAATAATAACAAGTATCGTTGACAGAGGAATCCTCTTTGATCATAATCATTTTTTCTGTCGATCAACAACGATCTGTCAATTTCGATATACAAACACGTCTGACGGAACGTCATCGACATGAATTATGCGCGCGTATTATAGCAGACGGATGTTTTCGAAACAAATCCGCGTTCATTGTGATCATCTGGCGTCTCGAATGATTTTTCATTTTCGAACGAACCTCATCCTGTCTCGCGTGTTACATAAAGCAATAAAAAAAAAAGAAAAAAATAAAAAGATAAAAAAATGTTTACGGAATAGAAATAATGAAACGTACATCATTAACACTAAATAAACCGAGCGAACGTTTTCCAAGCGAATTTCCTACGATCGTAATTATTTTCCCATTCGTTTCAAATATACCCTGGAAAATAAATGTTTTTCGTATATAGGGCGATTAAAAAAAAAAGAAACGACTGGAAATAAAACTAATCAAATGCCATCGAGTTATAAAATATGCGGAACGAACATTTGTAAAACGAATAATTCTCTTTCATTATATCCGTCCCTCTGTTCGTCTGAAATTATCCTCCTTTTTTTTTTTTTTTATTTTTTTTATTTTGAGCTCTCGATTTTTACCGATTGCATAAAACAGGATTTAGGAAGATAAAACTAATCAAACAGCGTATACCCACTCGATTTTATTTACACATAATAAAATTTTGGTATTGTTTGCGGTATAAAAAATCTGTCGCAAACCAAATATTAAACGCAGCAGCTCGTGTCGTACGCGGTACACAACCGATATTGGTAGTTTGCTTATTTTAGCCATTGATTTTTAACGGTTTTAAGCTGCGATACTTTGTATCAAAATACCTGTACATTTACATCCGGTGCATTTTTGTCCTGCTTTAAGGTTCAAGGTTAACTCCCAGTCCCAGCCAAAGAGTACAGCACTATTTTTAAAATGCCCGAGGTCACCCGATATACTGATAATTTCGAAATACAAACAGATGGAATGAATTTGCTCGACCAGATCGAAATACGATGAAAACGTACATACTTTGTTTCAAACATTTTCCTTCATACAATAACAATAATAACAATAATAATCAACGTGAATTACACGCGCGTGTTATTTTATACGTACGTATCGGTTACTTTAAACAACAGTCGCCATTCACCCTCCGACGATTTTTACTATCCGCGTTAATTTTTATCGTGTCAAAGTATTTAATCGTTTTTTGCTACTAAAGCAAAAAGAAAACATCGAAATCCAGCATCGATACATCCGCTTTCGATAATCGTTGCGTAACGCGTTAAAGGGATTTTCCAGCCAAATTGAACGAAAATATACAGATGCAAATCTGGCGGACGTAAGACAGAGAGAAAATGTACACGAGATACGTAAAGATTCTTAATACGACGAGTATACTCGTCGAGCATTTGCTACACGAGAGGAGTGTGTCTGTTTAGGAACCGATTTATCATCCATTTGACAAAGTTCGTGAAAATGTGGAATTTTTTGGATTGGCGACTAATTGTCGTTAGTCGATTAAAAGCTACACGAAAGCATTAAAAGCTACACGACTGCACGGCCGAGCCAAGCTCTTTGAATCATTCATTCGGCTGGCCACGCCGAATCTCCATTGAATCAGATGCAAGAAATAAAATGAAAGATCCGCGGATGGATGTGGGACCACGTGGTGGCCATGCATCGATATCCATTCTGTCGCTGCAACGAGCTCGTGTGCACGCACACACTGGTCCACCTCCGTATAAACGTGGAAGGCATCGACCGAATAACAGTGCTCGTCGTCGTCTCTCTGTTGCTCCCGCAGCCTCGGCGCTCTTCGCCTTCCTCCGTCTTCGTCGTTCGATCGAATAAGGAACACGAGATATTTGGAGATATTTATAATGCATGAACGCGTGCGACACCAGGGGTGAGGGGAGGGGAGGGGAAGAAAAGCCGATGAACGAGGATCGAATGGTCGACCGGCGGGTTTCGTCGGGATCACCAGGGAAAGGAGAGGCAGAGCAAGAGACATTGGGGCAGGTCGCGCACAAACGTGCCGCCACGGAAGCTTGCACAGAGAGGAGGAGCAACAACGATACGAAGATAGAGACGGAGGAAACGCGCGCAAACCATTCCGCCAACGAGGATACAGTGACTCGCGAAAGTATTCGAACGGTTGTGGTCGCTTTTTACGAATGTACAAGCTGTTCCATTAACCACGGTACGATCGGCAAGGTGGCGATTCTACGGCGAAAAATAAGACGACGTCGTAGATTGCAGTTTGTTCGTACGACGCGAATGTTGTATTTCGAAATTTCTTAGCTGAATATGTCGAAGCTGGTGCGCGAATTTTACTCGGGGCGAGACGTTGAAGAGAAAAATGTTTCTTTCTTACTGTTATTATTCTTGCTAGCCTTCTAATATGAAAGAACCTGTTGTTGATTGTTCGCTTGACCGCAAACAATATTTAGACTTTGATTAATATCAATGTAACTTCGTTGCAAGCAGCTTGCAGCCTCTGTTTCCAGGTTTCAAATTTCATCGATGCAATCAAGAGAGTCGTGTCTCGTTATGGCGCTAATACAGTTTCAGTATGTTTTACGTAATACGAACGATACAGCAGGAGGAAAGCTTCGTACAGTCGGTGTTCAAATACTTTCGCGAGCCACTGTACCTAAAGACCGATGCAGCGAAGGAACGAAGGAGGGAATAAGGAATGACAAGATAGAGAGGCCAGGAGAGATTAGGGGATTTTTATCGCGCACGTGTGTGTAGTCTACATACGTGATTTGTATCGTGATATATCGATTGATCACGCATGTACATCGATACGTGATGTTGGTTTGTATCATGCATGTACAATGTTCATTGATACATTCGTCTGCATCACGTGCGTACAATGTACATTGATACATTCATCTGCATCATGTACGTACAATGCGCATTGATATATTCATCTGCATCATGTGCGTACAATGTACATTGATACATTCATCTGCATCATGTACTAAGAGGACACATTGATACATTCATCTGCATCATGTACTTACAGGACACATTGATACATTCATCTGTATCATGTATGTACAAGATACATTGATACATTCATTTGTATATGTACAAAAGACATTGATAAATACATTTGTGTTATGTATGTGGAAGATTGATACATTCATCTGTGTCATGTATGTGCAAGATACATTGATACATTCATCAGTATCATATATGTACACTGATACATCTGTAGCCTGATTCATCTGTATCATTATATGCATTGCTGCATTGATTTGTACTATATATGTACATTGATACATTTATTTGTATTGTGCATGTACATTGATACATTGATTTGTATTGTGCATGCACATTGATACATTGATTTGTATTGTGCATGCACATTGATACATTCATCTGTATCATTGTATACATTGCTGCATTGATTTGTACTATATATGTACATTGATACATTGATTTGTATTGTACATGTACATTGATACATTAATCTGTATCATTATGTACATTGTTGCATTGATTTGTATCACGTATGTACATTGATACATTGATTTGTATTGTGCATGTACATTGATACATTAATCTGTATCATTATGTACATTGTTGCACTGATTTGTATCATGTATGTACATTGTTGCATTGATTCGTATCATATATATACATTGATACATTGATTTTTATTGTGAATGTGCATTGATACATTCATTTGTATCACTATATACATTGTTACATTGATTTGTACTATGTATGTACATTGATACATTGATTTGTATTGTGCATGAGCATTGATACATTAATCTGTATCATTATGTACATTGTTGCATTGATTTGTATCACGTATGTGCATTGATACATTTATTTGTATTGTGCATGGGCATTGATACATTCATCTGTATCATTATATACATTGTTGCATTGATTTGTACTATGTATGTACATTGATACATTGATTTGTACTGTGCATGAGCATTGATACATTAATCTGTATCATTATGTACATTGTTGCATTGATTTGTATCACGTATGTGCATTGATACATTGATTTGTATTGTGCATGCACATTGATACATTAATCTGCATCATTATGTACATTGTTGCACTGATTTGTATCATGTATGTGCATTGATACATTGATTTGTATTGTGCATGTACATTGATGTATTAGTTTGTACCTTCATCCTCAAATTGGTTTGAAATTCCTCCGATATAATGAAGATATAATCGTGTCCCGTGACAGTGGCGATGCAATTTCAAAATGTTTTACATAAAACGAACGATAGGTAGAAAAAAGGTGTTTCGTACGTGCGGAATAGCAATCGTCCAAATACTTTCGCGAGCCACTGTACCTAAAGAATGGCGCAGCGAAGGGACGAAAGAGGGAATGAGAAATGGGAAGATAGAGAGGCCAGGAGAGATTAGGTGATTTGTATCGGGCACTTATAAGGCGCGGGACATTTTGTTCTCTAGAGTCGCCGGTATCGCAGTCTCGCTGCAGCACGCGTGTGCACAATGGCCCGTGTGTATATTCACCGGGGATGAATCGATCGTATAGGCAATAAATAAGGCACGGGCCATTGTACGAGCCGATTTGGTAATCGCCGTTTAAGGAAGGTGCTAATGCATTCCGATTAATTGGTTATGGTATTCCGCGTCGCGTGCGACCGGAAGATGAACGATTGTTTCGTACCGTAGTTGGCAACCACGGGACCTGCTACATCGCGATATTAAGTAGGTGAAATCGTGAGTATTTTGAGAAGAATTTTGCAAATAATCGGCAACGTACGTGCACTAAAAAGAAATAGAGAAAACTGACGACGTTGTAAGAATTATTTTTTTGAAATTTAAAAGTCTTACTGAAACCTACAATTGTTCGTGTCATCTGCCTGAGATAAATAAACTTCCGAAGGTAAATCGTTAAAGAATCATCGAAGAAATTGTCGATTGCTTTGCTTTCTGAAGGAACTCGACTACCGAGATTTTTCTCCAAAAATTGAGAACCTCTTGCACCATGGAAACTAGAGCGTCGCTGGGTTATAAAAATCCGAACACGATGATCAAAATCTAAACGAGATGGCTACGAACTCTCCACGAGTACCTCGATAAATGTAAACTTCTGTTTACTAGCAACCAAAGCTCGGGCAAATAGATCTCAATAGAGTGCTCCAATCAGAAGACTCGTCCGTATGAATAATACTTGCACTGAAAACGCTAATGAAGTTGATAAAAAAGGAAGAATAGCGACGAGTGTGTAAGCGTGTCACGTCCGAATATTCCCGCGTCTTTGTGCTTCTCTTTCATTCAATGTCCGCTGCGGTGTTCGCGATCTACCGGCGTATTCGAGGCGCGGGCGCGAAATTCGAATTCCACTGCAAAAGCGCGAGAAGCAAAAGAAGAAGAAGAAAGAGAAGAGGCGAGAACCGCGCCAAGTGGCCGGCAAGAAGTCGCGTTCTTGCGTACCAGGTATTCAGAGTCCTGCGAAATGCCATCACGTCCCGGTTATAATTCAATCCGAGCGAGGGGGCAAGCGTGTTTTTCGAGCGCG
The DNA here is from genome assembly GCA_014737535.1 of Bombus cullumanus. Lineage (NCBI taxonomy): Eukaryota > Metazoa > Arthropoda > Insecta > Hymenoptera > Apidae > Bombus > Bombus cullumanus. The sequence continues at coordinate 1,183,092 of JACXIX010000010.1, read as the reverse complement.
TCAGCGCGCAAGGATCCGCCGTGACCTACGTCAAATTTCACGGCTGCCGCGCCGCGAGACGGCAGTTCGTTCACGCGGCGCTATCACTCGAGATCGTTATGCCGGTAGCGAACAATGGGTTCGCTCGGCCCGCTAGAAAACTCCAATGGCAGAAGTTGGCCCCGATTATGCGAGCCGCGTCGTTACCATCGCATTCCTCGCGTTCTTTCCACGGCCACGGCGCGTACGCGCTCGTACACGCGCGCGGAAGCGCGTCAGAGCCGCTCTTTTAATTTTCATTTTCCTCGTTTTCCATTGCAGCGTAAAATTCGGCGTAAGTCACTCGAAAAGCCGAAAGAATTAAAAGGTTGCGTCATCGCGGGAATTTTCTCCAGCTCGCCTCTAACTTGACGCTCGTCCACGGAATAAGTGGAAATGAGGATGTAACGTGGGTAAAAGGTAAACGGCGTTGCGTGCGATTAAACGCGCTTGTCCAAAGCGGAACAATGTGGGTCGAAAGTGTGCGATGCGAATATAGTAAACGAGACGATGGAAATAGGAAGCAACGAGGGATCTGTTCGGTAATGCGCGTTTTACGTCGTTGATAGAAAGCGATACGATTTCCTCGTTTGGAAAAGTCGAGAGAGAAGTTAAGCCAAGACGCTATATATCATATCCTCGCTACAAGTTGAATGGAAATCACCTCACCGTATCAAAGGATCACGCCGTACGATGCTCTAAATTACCTCGAAGACGCTGCAAATTACGTCAAAGAATTACCTCGGCTCTTCCACGAAATCCGACGCGAGGATAACGAGCCGAGACTGTCGCTGATCAGCAGCCAGGTGTCGATGCGACGCGTATTTCAGTTCGCCAAGAAAATATGCTTTCTAACTTTGTTCGACGATGTAGAAGGGTTGAACGAAACCCTTGAACGGGACACTCTGCCCGGGTCACCTGTCGAAGGGCCAACAACGATCAACGAGTCAACGTTGTTTCTTTTTCCGGCAAAGCGAAAGAAATCGCCAAAGATAACGAAACACGAACGAGCCGAGTGATTTGTGGAACGACGACAGAGACAGCGTTAAAGCGACGTCGACGCTCGTGTCGCCGACCTACGACAAATTCGACGACACCCGGCGCCTCTTTACGCTCCGGCTATCAGTCTGGATCATTAATTTATTCCGACGAACAATGATTCACGTCGCGTGCCCACGCGACAGTGCGTACGCCGCAACGCGAACGAGTGGGGATAGAGTCCGGTAACAGGAACCGAAGTGTCGTAAAACTAATCTCCCAGATACAAATTACATAATCCTCGTCTGGTCGTCCCTCTTTCCCTCTCTGTGTGCCTCTCTTTCTCTCTCTCGCGCTCTCTCTCTCTCTCTCTTTTTCCCCAATAAATATCTCTCTGCGGACGTATGAATGGCCGTTCGTGCGCGACGTCCGACACATCATCGCTGACTCGTTTCTTTTCACTGTTTCCCCACCCCCGCTGTGCCGTGTTCCTCGTGTCGAACGTTTGCCAACACGGATATTTAAAATACCATGTTTCTTTCTATCCTTTCTGCCTCGTGTAAATGAACTTTCGTATCGAGCGCCGTTGACAACTCGAAACCGACGCCAAATAAACGCCGGTGGCTGTCCAAGTCCGATAGCGAGCCTCAAGACGTCCGTTAGTTTCGAACATTCGTTTTAGGAAAATTGGTACAGCGCTGAGGTGTTCGACGCGTTTTCAAACAGCTTCTCTTTGGAATTTGGATTCGCCTGTTGGTCGCGTTTACGGCGAAACGACAGGCAGAGACAGAGTGAAAATATGTCCGACTCTGTGTAACTGTTATTATCCAAGTAATTCGTCGATAATTAGTACGTTCGTTTGAAGAAAGACGATTTCAACTTCCATGTAGAAAGGACGATAATCGCGTCTGTATACGTCAGATTGAGAATTTTTCGTGCGATAAACTTCCCGCGAGAAATGCCAAGTAGCGCAAGCTCCGACTCTCCCTCTCCCTCTCTCTCTCTCTCTCTGCGTTAGGAAAGAAATGCGAAACAACGACAGAAACTTGTGCGTCTGAAATTATTTGATCGTAAATTTTTTAACTTCTCTACCTTCCGCCAGTATCTCGACTTTATAAATGCGAATATTGTTGCTTCTTGCACCGGGCGAAGGATGTAAAATGCCCAACTTACTGCAAACCTTTTATTATCCGTCTATCGATTGTCCACACTCGTCCCGATCCGAATAACGCCGATTAATCAGCAGCTCGGTGCTTAGGAATTTGTTGCCTCGCACCAGCTGACGATATGGAGATCGAAGTTTATGGGGAACGATATCTTGCGGCGTTAACGGTGATTCCACCTTAGCCCACTTTCCTTGCGATTTACGTGCGCACAATGTGGTCAGGATATGTATCGTCGAGGTGGATGTGGCTTCTGGTCGTTCGACTAGAAAGTGCAACACGCCCGGCAGCTTGCAACTTTGTCGCGTTCTCTGCCAGGTCGAAGGTTAAACGTGAACGATATTTGATGCATCTTTTAAGCAGATTCGTGGGACGACACGATCGGATGCGAGGCGAAACGGACGACCCTTTTATGGCAGTTTCAACGCGCTTTTCTTTTTATTATACGCAGCGCTCTACGTTCAACGTTGCTGTTCTTCGTTAGCAACGTGGCACGGTTAGCGTAGAATTGGCCATAGAATTTCCTAATGTGTCGACAAGGTTTCCCACCTGTTCAGCACAGTGCGATGGGATTGTTGTTTCAAACCAACCACAACCGGTCGGAACGGCTGGTCTTTAAACAAATACCAATAACGATAGAATATTTGTACATTTATTGATTTATTACCTTCTTACAAAAGCAATCTCACATTACGAAGCACGTTCCTCGTATTATTTACCCATCAGGGCCCGTAATCCCTAAACAAACAAGAGAAAGATCACGTTTTATCAAATGGTAGAACCAAACGTTTTCACTGGCGCGATAGTTGCAACGTTAATAACACACCGTCGGAAAATTGGCACGAACGTCGTGCCGCAAACCTATCGCACGCTCCCGTCGCGCATCCGCGTACACTGCATAGTCCGAAGCGGCTGATCGAAATCCGATCCAAGATATTGCCGCTGCCGGAAGAAAGGGTGAATCATCGGTGCAGAAGCATCGTTGGCCGCTGTGGCATTCGGTGCGGGACGAAAGCTAAGTGGCGGCCGGCTCGAAAAGCGGCAAAACCGTGGCAAAAGAGTGGCTGGAGACGACGATAAAAGCAGCACAGGTCGCGCGCTCGTAAATAGAGCCGCGGGTCCATTCATGAGTTCGGCCAGCTCGCTCGTGCGTACACGTTGGAAAAGTCTTTTTCTCCGTGTATTTTACGGGAGGTCAGGGTTAAAGAGGCGGAAAGAGAGGCGAGCGGCGGAGTAGGTGGAGTAGGAAGAGGCGAAGCGAGACTCTGTTTTATGGGGCTACGATTCCTCTGCTTGCGCGGTACGTCGACCCTTCTGCCGGCTCAGAATTAATTGGTACCGGCATTTAGGTGAACCCGATCCATCTCTCGTCCCAGTTGCGCTCCTCTTCGCGCCAATTTTCACTTTCATCCCCGTTGTTCTCGTCTCAAGTCCGCGGCAAAAATCTCCCACCTGCTACGCGTTTATCAGCCTGGAAATTTCTGCTCGATGGTCGTTGGTGCGCGCTACTACATGTTGCTGGCGTGCAGCAACTGGGTTAAGGATAACGCGAGCGTAAACTACGCAGGGATGAGTGAGAGGATCGAACGAGATAATAGCGCGCGATTAGAAAAATTGCAAGCAAGACGCTTGGTCTTATCGTTTTGTAGCGATCGTTTTTGGTCGTTAAGAGAGACAAGCAACGTGTACGCAGATCGCCGTGATGTCGCGAACGCTTCAGTTTCTTTAAATTGAGTAAAATTGCAGAATCTTTGATACTCGTCTGACGCGTTAGGCGCCGAGCATTTGTACGCACGTACGTTTGCCATAATGTTACGAGCACTTGAATTTCTTCGAATGGAACAAAGTTGTAGAATCTAAGTGGGAGAAACGACGACGTTAAAAGATACGTTACGTAGAATTATTTTCGACGAACGCGCGGCGTTAAGGGGGAGAACTCGATGATTGAAATTGACTGGAAGAGATTGGAAATAAATAATTGCGATAGCGTGATGCTGGCCCTTGATAATTTAATTTTGTAAGCTTAGCTTCGTGTTTAGAAACTATGTTCGTAGAACGAAGCCCGGTTTCTGTGCCATCTGATACAAATAAATACGATACGATATATAACAGTCGCTTGAATATTTATAGAAGCCGTGATACGTATCGCGCGAAATATCGTAATAAACGAAAGAATTCCTAACAAGTGAAATTTCAAAGTATAAGAACGTTGGCAACGCATGCAGCATGCAAAACTATGTGCGCGAAAATATCCGAAGTGAAATAGTCATTGTAGAGTCATGTACTTAGCAAGCGAAATTCTCATTTAAGTCTCTTTAGTTAGTGTCAATATTGAATTATAATTTCAGTATCGGAATATTGATAACACTCGAGTACCGTCGATATAACGCGTATATCAGAAGTGAAGAAACATTTATCGTGATAGCAGAAAGTACGATGAAAAATGAACTAATGAGTTGGCCGGTAAAATACCACTTGAAGCGACGAGTGACAAGAAAAATCAGAAGTTTTTCCTATTGTCATACATAGAATGCGTGGATGAACATTTTTATCAAGACTTCCATATATCGAATCGAAAGGACAGATATCGATGATACCAATTTATCTCGCCGTGTTGTTGTACTTTTCTTTTTTCTTTCGGACACGTTGTTGTTTAGCCATCATCGTGAAATTTATTTATACCGTCATCTTTGCCAATGACACGTCCGTTTAGATTCGCGTGTAATGCTTGAGGAGCAGGCAATCGTTAAATGATCGACGAATGATAATTCGCTGTGCTCTGCTCGTTTAAATTAATCGAACTTTGCTACACGTACGCGCGGAAATATTTATTATACAAATATTGTGATTTAAAGCCTATAGCTTCTACACAAAACGAGAAAACAAATACATGGTCAGTGTACTATAAATTTCCAGACTTCGCATTCCTGATAACTCTGATCGATCACGACGCAACGTCGTCAATTTGTAAATAAATAATATTCACGTATCGTTGTTTGAAAAACAGCTGTTGCAAAATTATCTAAGAATTTAAAAAGAAAACGGTGTTTCTCCCTGCAAATTCATTTTCTTCCTCTTTTTACGTAGAAATTTTGTTCCACTTTATTTTTCATTTCTTCGATAAACGAATTCTGCAAACGTATTGGCAATCGTTTAAGGCGATGTGTTTCAGATAATTTTCAACTGAAAGACTCGGCAACAATCTTATCTGCGATAAAGATTTCCTTATCATCCTTGTTACAATGATAAGACGCGATCGCGCTAGTTCTCTACTTCGGTATAGTACGTGCAACGTACACGTACAGCGAAGTCTTAAATTAAAGCATCAAGCAGCGGCACCGATTGATGCAACGGCGTCCAAGGTCGCACGCGGCATTCTATATTTTTCCACAGAGGCCGTATCAAATCCCACATACGCATAAACTGTTACATTTCTAACTCGAAATTTCCAAGCATCGCGTCCTTAAACCTCTTCCTTCCTGCGACCAATGAAACTTCACGCGTGCGAGCTACCACATTTCGCTCGTTTCGTTAATCCGCTTTACTTGGACCGCCGCGTTTGAAACGATCGCGTTTCGGAATTTCGTATAAGCATAAACTATAGAATACGTTTGCTCCGTCGACTATGTTTTCACGGCGATGCCTCTTTTACCTCGTTAACGGGCGGCTGTTAAGAATTAATTAATCGCGAAACCGTGGGGTCGTCGACAAGGTTACGTAAGCGGGATCCCCGCGGAATTACGCGATCGTCCGTGACAATGAGCAATTAATGAATAATAAGTTGCATCGCTTTTATCGATAGGTACATGTTACTTGGCGAAACGCATGAATGAATGGTGGAGCGTGTTACGCGCGCGCGTCTCATCGAGCCAGACCTGTGTCATGCGATCGCTTTGAATTCGTGTTACGTCGATCGTAAAGAATTAATAAATGTCTCCTATAATTATATGCATGCCGCCGCTCGTTCACGTTCAATGACACGGCCGGCCGTTCTCGTTCTCTTCTTTTTCCATATTTATTTTTCATTTATCACAGGCTGACTAATAACAGCGCCGCGTGAGCAATGGCTTATTGATTTGCATAAATCTGATACCGATCGCGAGTTAACGTAGCAGAGCTGCATTTATCTGAATTTGCGGAAGAGCAGCTCGTACGCGATAATAATTCGAACAGAGGAGCCAAGTTCTTGCGCGCAATTAATGTTATTAGCCAAGTTCCCCAACTTTCAAATTCATACTTTTGCGAAGACAATTAGAGGACGCACGGTACGAAGAAGCTCCTTTCAAATGCAACATTTTCAAAGATCTTTCGCACAGCTGATCGCGCACCATCAAGCAAAACTACTCGACTTCGTTTACGAGATGCGTGGAATTTGTTGTTCTTGAATTTTCCGTAAAGACGAAGCTCGGTAGACGTCTCGTCGTAATTATTCCCCGAAGCGGCCTTTTATCTTCCCAATTTTTCCAAAAGCTCGTCCCATTCCGAACGTACTTGGCATTTCGACATTTTCCACAGGCGTCGCCCGGTATTTACGAAATTCGTCGCACGAATCGATCGTAGACGAACACTTTTGGACGTACGAGCGACTACTCGAGTGTCCGCCGCCTGTTCCTTCTTACATGGCCTGTATGCACACCGTAATTTGTTTATATGGGGCCATTGAACGAACAAAGAGCCGAATCTGGAGACCGGGCCTATTATGTAAACACGGTGTTCACTCGGTCAATAACCGAGTCGAAGTCGCCAGGCTTTTTATCCGGCTAATCCGAAACGGTTCGGTCCGAATTAATTCGTGGCACTTGCTCGTAAAGCGGAAGGGATCGCCGGTTGAAGAGGAATGGGGGATCTTATTGCCGATCTTTATCGATACCCACGATCGGAATCCGTAATGAGGATCCGATCGTCGCTATTAGCGTGACCGCCCTTTTGAACGGCGCCGCACCGCGGGCCATTTTCTTCCTCTTATTCCTGGCTAGAGTCCTTCCGTATTAATGCTGCTGGCCACGATCCTGCATCGAATTTATAGTCGTCGGCCCACGCGCGATGCTATAAACCCCGAGAGTCTGAACTGTGGCGGATCTTGACGCCTGCGAGGAGTACAAATTTTCTATCTATTCTGGTACTTAATTGGCGTGCTTCGGCGACCAGTTTCTTCTTCGGCCGTTCAACTTTCTGCCGATTAGCTGCATATCACGATTAACTGCGATCTCGTGTCTGCAGGGAAGGTCGAAAACGAAGGGGGGTCTCTACGTGAATGAACATCTCGATGATCGTCGTAGGGCTGAAAAATTCGTAGCACGCGATACGGTGGTATGTGTGTCTACCTGGGATAGTAGAAGATAGTATGCGAAGTAACGATGACAGTGATGGGAAAATAAATGATCTGTTTTCATTGCTCAATTATGTTCCGTATCTTTTGTACCTTCAAATATACGCACTTGGCTACCGTCCATAAATTTTTCCACCGCCAGAGATACGAGCGATGGCCACTTCTCGGGCTGACGAGTGTTTTACTTAACGCGGTGATCTTAGGATTAACGTTGGACGTATCCATCTGTAGACCTTAATATCGCGAGATACGCCGCAGGCCATTAATAATAATTAGGGCGGGTACGAGTTATACGAAAGTCACGTGCACGCACGAGTTGTCAAATTAGTTGATTAACTTACACTTACACCTGTCGATGTCGTCCGGATGTCACCGTAGAACCAAACGTGTGTTAACAGGTGTTTTTAACTCGGCCGTGCGAAGCGCTTCCAGCTGCTGGCTGCCCGCTATTGGATAACAACGCGAATTCGAAGGATTTTCGATAGATTGCGACTGGCTGTCTCAGTTGATCAAACAAGGAGCAACAGAACTTACAAGAGCACCGTGTAAACCGATATAATGGCGCGCTATGCAACCACGGAAATTTTCGTTAACCGTAAATCCGACTTAAACAGGTGAGAAAACGATATATACCTTATAACGTAATAATCGTTACAGAAACGGACTGTGTTGTTTTAATTGACACGTGAGAGAACGTATTAACGCTAATTATCGGTTAATTATATAATATAATGTAATATATAGGGGGAGAGAGAGAGAGAGAGAGAAAGTTTGTGATGTAGGTTTCGATATGCGTATAACATAAAGGGATGATAATTGTGAAAAATTTAGTCTTTCTGTTGCCCGTGAGAACGAAAATCAAATGCATCGAGGTTTTTAACAATTAATTATGATAATTGATTACGTAAAATCGATAATGATATTATTTAATTATAATTTCGTACCTTTGGCATTCGTTAGCTCGCGTGGATGCGATTGAACGACCGGATTTTAGATTTTGTTCGTCAGAAGCATCGCTTCCTCAGTTTTTCCAGCTTTTTCGTTCGTCACCTGGTCGCGATAGACACGCGAAATTACTCGAATAATTCGATCGTTGAACATGGTGTTGATCAGGTTGATTAACAAATTCATGTAACAGGAGACAAAACACGAGAGAAAATAACGTGCGAGAAATGGTCGATAGCGTTTGTGCAAGAAATCCAAGGTATTATCTGAATTTTCAAGAAGAAAGGTGTGTTGGGGAGAAGAATAAATAGCGTTGTTGTATAATAGATAAATTAATTGCCAGCGCGTACAAAAAGATGAAAAGCACCAACCAGAGAGAAATCGAAGAACGTTGAAAAAGAGATTTAAGGATGAGAGAAATGCGGCCGAGGAGCAACTTCCGGTTGCATGGAAACAGCGGGAAAACTGTCCTGACTTTCCAAGCATCCTCGATCGCTGCACTGCTAACGTAACACGATTTTCCTGGACGCTTTTTCGACACACTTAGATACTTCCGCGAGACTTGTAACATAAACACCTTTAAAACTTGCAATTTATCAACATTCCGTTGCTTTTACCTTAGAAAGTAATCGGCCGCCTGTTACTCTAAATTCAACACCATCGTGATTACAATTGCCTAAAGAAATTAACATAGCTAATACGTTGCTCGATTTAATTCTGCGTTAAAAGTATTAAATTAGACGAAATAAGTATAAAAATTGCATTATCCGTTCTTGCAGTATGTAGCAGATCTAAAATATTACACGTACAATAAGATCATTTCTAATGTGATGTATAACAGTACAAATGAATCCGCGCTGTATCACTAAAGAAGAAGTTCATTCTGCTGAAAGATCTTATAAAAGAAGTGCATATATGGATGGGATCGTCCGTTCTTAAAATACAACACTAAAATTTATAAAATAATTTCTAATTTTCTAATATCATCCGTAACAGTTTAAAAAAAAAAAGAAACTTGCGGCATATACCGTTAAACGATTAACGTTAAACCGTACGAAAGACGCGTATGAAGATTGCGGGAACGGTTTTTAACAGTACAGTTGCAAAATGACGATAAAACGATGCCCGATTCTCAACAAAATAATGGCCAGAAAGGTGATCGCATCAAATGGTACACGATCGGGATATTTTCTGCGGTTGCTGAATTATCTTTGCCCGTGTGCGAAAAGAAAACCGCCCGAAGGTGGTTCTAGAATCGAGGCCGGAAGTGCACAGAAGTCGCAGCTTTCGAAGACGATCGTAAAACGCCCCACGAGTTCCTCGATGTTTCCTTATCCCCACCGCGGGTACCATCAACGTCTAGTTCCCATTCTGTTCTTAGATGAGAAAGTTTAGTAATCATATCAAAAGAAAGAAAGTTCGGACCAATTTTGGCATCATTTTATCATCGGCGCTGAAAACGGTCTAAAAGAGAAACGACGAAAGGCAAAGGATCATAATCAAATGTGGGAAAACCGATACGCAAATATCAATGTCCATTAGAAGAGTCATGGACGTGATAAAATTTATTTAGTACGAATTGCACGCTCCTTCCTGCTTTTATTTTCTAATTACCTTATGGGAAATCTGTTATTTTATCCACATCGTGTACGATCTATAAGTAAACTGAGGAATTGTAATTTATTAACCTGACTAAAGAAATAGAAGACCTCTCTCATTCTCTCTCGATAGATAAATAAAGTTTCATTTCACTCGTTGAGTATTAATAACAGCTACTTTACTTTGAGTATTTTTTTTTTTTTGCATGTTGTGTGCGTTTTTGTATCTTTAAATACCTCGTTGATAGAAATATATAGAAATCCGTGATCTACTGGCAGGATGAAATATCGAATAAAATACAATTTGCCTGAATATTCGACTAAATGTAACAAGTAACTGTTCTGACACTAATGTGATATATAGTTTTGATAAAAAAAGCTATTCGCTGCTATTGAAACATCATAAAATACGAGCAAGATCGTAAATGCTTCTCAAATCAACTAGAATCAACTTTGAAACAGGCGACGTGGTCTCGTAGATACGCAAGCGGCTCATAATGTTCAAATACGGCTTGCTTACGTCGTCGTGGCCTCGTCCAGAGAGCAAGGACATTCATTGGCCACAATTCATCTGTCGCGCAATGCTCAACCAATCGTAAAGCCGACTAGCGCTTTACTTCCGTCGTGAAGCCACGCGTTCCACTGTCCTCAGTCCTCGTGCACGTTGGCCGTCGTTGTCGCGGCACAGGTATTACGCTTACACATATGTATATTCGCTTACATACGACGGTGCACGCGAGTGAGCGGGTTTAAACGGTTGGTACGCGCTCGTTTCCGCGGTCAGAATCATTGGCGCATTCTCGCGCCGGCAATAAGCCGCCAGTTAAAACTCTCCTCCTTCCCACTCTCCTACGATATTCCCATCCCTGTCTTTCCTTCGATAGCTGTTCGTTCCGCGGCGTTAAAATCGCCCGACGACGACATCAACAATAACAAACGACATCAAGCATAACGAGACACGCGACAATTCGACGAAACATTCGCTGGACTCTCCCTTCTACGATCGACGTAAAGAGTATTGAATCTCGGCGGCACCAGATGAAACGAGTCGTCACGGTCGGCGGTTCGATCTCTCTGAAAACAACGATCTCTGCCTGACCGACTGACTTGTCGTCAGACTCGCCGTTGTCAATCACGAACGAGACGAGAAGAAACTCGAGGTCTTTCTTACGAATTCTCGCTTGGAGAAATTCCACTGCCTTGATCCTCGTTCGTGAAGCCAGGGAATCGATCGAAATTCAAGTTATAGACGCATAGGGACTTTCACGCGCGTAACGACAAGTCGAAGTTCCCTTCTCTGTTTGTGAAAAGCGCTGCTAACTCTTAGATACAGATATATACGTAAGTAGACACCGAGCAACAATGAAGGGAGAAAGAAGTTTGTTCCTCCTGGCGAGGAGGAGGAAGACATTTTCACCGCGCCTTCACGGAGAAAACGACTTCGCTTAGAACTGCCTCGCCGACGGCTGTGGCCGTCGCGCGATACGCCGCCGTACGCTCCTCACAGAGCCTCGAGCACGCTCTCCCCTCGGGCTGTTTACGGAATGTCGCGCAAAATTCCCGAAATTAACCGGCCTACCGGGCAACAGCGATCGACGATCGATGCGCCGGTTTGCGCGCCGTTGTTTCGCGATCGAAGCGTCCCGATGATGCGGCCCGTTTACCCGATACCGAATAAAAATGTTCGCGGTGAATTTTCTTAGGCTGCTTGCCGTATGGAAGGTGGCGCGCGGTATCCGTGCGGCGTTGTCTGCCGCTCGTTGCTGGCTCGCAAGAGCCGAGGCCTTCGAGCGCTCTTACGCTGCTCGCCGTATACAGGCTGACAGTCAGTGGCGGGTTTCGAAGCTAACGGCGTTGGGCAGACTCCCTCGTACTCGGGGGCCCCGGTGTCTACGAGTTCCCCGTTTCGTAGCCTCGAAATCGAAATCGAGCCACGGTTTCCACTGCGTATCGAACGCTTGAATTATTTCTGTATTTACAATCGCGCTAAAAATATTACAGTTTCTCGCTCGTAAATAATTTTACACGTTCGTTATGCGACTATCGGAAAATATTTTTTACACGTATAATTTTTATATTTCTGCTTATGCGTGTGATGCGTGATTACGTTTTAAATATTGAATCGAACGATGTGGGGTTAGGTTTTGATAAATCGCTGACATTAGGAAATCCAGCGAATTTTCAGATTATCATATTACAGGTGCATGGTATTGTACGATATAGTCGGATGGTTTTTAGCCAGGATTTTATATCATTCGATAGTATATGATTCGGCCGCAACGACGTAAGAAACTTGCTGATAAACGACGCCAGAAGTGCGAAGCTTCGCGAAATAGTTCACGGTAGTACCTATCGAATGGCCTAAGTCGTTTTGAGTTTTTGCGCTGGATCAAATTTTTCATCGTAGCTCAATCCATTCTCCCGTAACTTTCATCGAGCGAGACCAGGCTATCGTGCACTTTCTCGCGCAGAACAATTTTTCACGTTGGTGTTAGTGCAAACAGTTTTATATGAAAAAATTTATATATGAAAACGCCTCCTTTGTGACAAATCTTGTACGTAATTAGACAAAATTAAACTGATCCTATGAAATAGACGAAAACAAAATATTCAGGGTATTAGCAAATATACAGGTCTTCAAATTTCTGTACACAGAGACTTTAAATACCTTAATATCATAACTTTCTTTGGCAAGGCTTTAAGGGCACGTGGCCTTTCCCCTTCCCTCGTGCTTTCCACCTTGAACAAGTGCGTTCCACCTATGCTAGTTAGTTTTTGCGGTTTTTTTAATGTCACGCAGGTATCATAAATCAGAATATAAATCAGGTTATATAAAAGCATTGATCACATTTCAAAATCATACATTTAAACAATGAATTTCCTTTGTATGAGCAACCTGAATGGCATAAACAATCCGAGGATATTCAATATCAATTATACAATTAATTTACGTGGCGTGAATAGAACGCACCCTTCCGCCCGTACGAAATCTACCACCGGTCGAATGTCGACAATATGCTGTTCGCTTTTCGATGTACAATGGCTTTTAAAAATAATTTATTGAATTCGAAATCCAATCGGTCGGCGTAGTAAATCATTGAAACGCGCAGAACTATTTTAATTTTCTCACGCGTATTTTGATAGATATATCGAAACAATTTAGCTAACGCTCTAATGGATTCGTATTGTCGGGGGCGGCGCCGTTGCGCACGAAAAAAAAAAAAAATTATTCGATGGAACATCTAAATCATCGGTATGATCGCGCGTCGATATTCATGAAATTCATTCCGCATGATTTTGTATGAACAAAATATACACAATGGCGCGTGTTACTTGGACAACACGCGGACAACCGGTAGCGTGTAAAAATAAATTCTGAAACTTTCTTCGCGAACATTAAAGTACCCGCCACGCTCCCGTTATTACAACTTTACAAGCTGGAGAATAGCCAGGACCCTTTAATTTACGTTCATTCAAGAGGTGATCTTTTCCTCAATTTTTTTTTTTTTTTTTTTTTTCACCGACATTAGGAAATATCAATTTCCTACGACACAATAATAATGTAACGTAAATCCCTGCGCGTAGTATATACGTTATATAACGATCGATACGAATCAAAAATAATTCAGTTCGTTTTAATAAAAGTCACGATAGCAGAGATCAGTAGGAGGAATTTTATTTTTACGCTATTTTCCTACTTCGGTGTAATTCGTAGCGTGGATACGCTGATTTTTTAATACAGAAAAGACGCAAGTTTTATGTAAGAAGTTAGTGGCAAGCGATTCGAAGATAGACACGAGGAGAAGCAAAGGGCTCGACGCTACGAGGCTACGGCACTATGTGCCGTGCCGTCGTGCTAGAGTGCAGGTGGGCCGAAGTTCGACGGAAACAGTCGAGCACTCACTCGGGGGAAAACCGAGCGGCGGTACACGACGAGTACTGTTGTCAGAGTATTCAGTAATGCTTTGCATGGCCAACCAGTCACTAGTGGGCTCGTCGGTGAGAGTCGTGTCGTTCACTCGAAGTGATCGTGTGGTGTTACTCGACGAGCTAGACAGGCGGTATTCTGAAACGTGAAGCACAAGCGCACGGCGACGAATGTATCCGCAATCGTGAGAGTGCATTTCGTGAGACTGTGAGAGAGAAAACGAACAGAGCGTATTCACGGAGCGTACACCGACGGTGGAACTTCGATTTCACGTACTATTTCTTCACTGAAAACAAAAAACCATTGCGCTACACTGTGTATGGTACACGAGCGATCCAAGATGCTGTCGTCAGTGCTAGCGAAATAATAATGTGGTGCGACGTTAGTCAGGTGAGTGAAAAGTGCTACGTCAGTTTCTTTTTCTTTTTTCTCCGCCAATTATTTTTTCCCCCTTTCGAAAACTGTGCCGGCCTGTGTTCGCCTGCCTCTAACGTTCCTGTGCGGCCAGCCAAGAGAGCGTTACGTGAACACGACATCACAACGGCTACGAGGTGGTTGTGTGTCGCTTGCTGTGAAAAATTTAAACGTTACTCCGTTCCTCGAGTTCGGTGTTGGCTACGCGAAGGGACTTTATCCTCGTTTCGCCGCGACGTTTCTCAGCCATCGAACGAGAACCGTGTATCTCAACCGTGCCTTAGTACAAGTGGTTCAGTGTGTGATTTTTCTGTCTCGTCGACGGATACCTCGGATATACGATTCGTTACACGCAACTCTGACCACCGAAGAGAACGTCTCGTCCCGCAGCGACGAGCGCAACTTGCAATTGAAAGTTAACTTCTCGTAACGCCTTGAAAGGCTGGCGCACACGAACGGCCGACACGGCTATGAATCTCCGTGGAAACTATTTTATCACCTAGCCTCTACGATTTCTGTAGAAATCCTGTGTGTGATCGTACAAATCGATCGAAAATATTGCATCAACCGGTATAATCATGCTGCGAAACCATGTTAATCGCCCGTCGGCTGCGAGTCATTGAATCGTACCGGGCATTCTCAAGTGCTAAGAAAAACCATAAACACTCGTTCGTTGATTCTTTTTTCATGCGTCGATGTCGGAATCGATACAAATAATCGCTGCGAACTTTTTCATCGTGTTTCGTCATATCTCTCTCTCTCTCTCTCTCTCTCTCTCTCTCTCTCTTTCGGAACATAACATTAGGAAACTCTGTGTACGTAAGAATCGGCGAGGTTTCACATCGTCGACGCTATTTCCACTATGGTGTAGAAATTGATACAGCGGTGGATCAACGTCGTGCCGAAGTGTCAGATTTGACGCGTGGTAACCTCGTGTTCAGTAGTTTGAATTCGAAGCGATCCCGCGTTTCCTTGGGCTTGGGGACGAGCGGCGGAGGGAGCAGGAGGGTATAGAGGCGGCAGCAGCAGCAGCAGCGGAGTAGAGTAAGAGGAGGTTGGGGGTGGAGAGGTGGAGGAGGTAGGACGGCGGCCGCGATGCTGGGTGGCGTAGTTAGGATGGCGAGAGGTGGGGAACGGTCGAGGTGGCTGTGGTAACGACGGTGGGTCGTGGGTCGCTACGTGCGGAGAGGGGGGCAGCGTAACGAGCGAGAGAGAAAGAAGCAGCGATAGGGAAGGAATAAGAGCACGAAGGAGAAACGTGTATATATACATATATATGTGTATATATATACACACGCGATATGAGAGACAAAGAAAGAGTGCTCGATAAAGAGAGAGAGCGAGATAGAGAAAGGTGACCGGAGGCTCCGAGGCTGGCTGCCTCTTCTTTACTTGGCCAGCGCTGTGGAGGAAACCTAGCGTCGCCTGTGCGTCGCGAGGAGCAAGGAGAAGGGTACGACGTTCACTAAGCAGCGGGCAAGGGGGGAAAGGGGCACGATTATGACCAACCATCAAGGGGGCAACGTCGTCATGGTTACCGCGACGACAACAACCCGACTCTGTTCTAAGGGATGTTTTTAAAAGCATATATTTACCTTTGCTCTTTTTCTTTCTCACCGATCGCGTGGAGGTGATAGGAACGACTAGTTTTTTCCCTTCTTACTCGCCGAATGTATGTAATGCATTTGATGGCCCGGTTTCGTTAGATCAACCGAACGACCGTAACCTCTTCCGAACTGTATTCGTCCACATTTCCGACCGCTGGATCGTCGTCGAAATTTAAGAAACATATTTCGTCATGGCATAGAGAATTTGCAAAACTTGTACTTTAACCTGAGAGTATCTTCGTCTTCTGGCCGCCTTATTGGTCATAGCTGGAGCACAGAACATTCAGTGTGGATCGGTTAGATGGCTATGCGGTATATATCTGTGGTGGATTGGTTTTTCCTACAAGCTATGAATATGCTCTAAAATGCTCCGTGTTAGTGAAATGCCAATGCATGATAGGCGTATCTGGAGAAACAGCCGCGTTCGCGTGACGACCGAGCTCTGTCCGACGGTGACAAAACCGGTCGAATCTGTGACTTCAGCGTTCTTGATACCTTTATCGTTTTATTATTCAGCAGGAAGTGCGTCGTAAGAATTTCTTCGTCTTTGGATCATACTGCATTCAGAGACATCTTGGCGACGTGATCTTTCCGCAAATTTCTAGTTATTTCTACTGATCTCTGTTCGTATACGAAAGGGTATCCTTCTCACCTCGCAATCCTTGGAATATTTTCACGTCGAATTTCAATAATTCATAGAATATATGAGAACTTATACACAATGTACTACGATTTTATGTATTATTGAGGTTATCCCACGTCCAGTGCGATTGAGTGTACGATCGAACGCGTCCGTCGGACAGTGTCACACGGCAGTTCTACCAACTGTTTAATCGAAACGAAAAAATCCTCACGTTTTCGCGAATGCTTCTATTGTGATAATTTTCTTTTAACGATCGAAGGAAAGCTCTAGCAGAGATTCCAAAGATATTGGCAGACAATAGTAACGTCTTTGCTAGTGACAGATAGTGCTTGGTACAGTTATGTAAGTGAGATATTTTCTTTCGATACGCTCGACCGATCGATCGACTAAAACTGACGCGTAATCTCGACGACAGACATGGTCGAGAAATCGATCGATTATTTGTGCGAAAGGATAACGTTTTCTTGTTTCCGAGAACAACTCGGTTTTCTTATTCTCCGTGGAAAAATCCAAATTAATGGAAGATATTATTCACGCAGAAACAACTAACTTCGATCGCGATTAAAGAATCGTTTGATTTTTATGCATCAGAGTAGCATTTTCTTGTTATTTTCGAAGGTTTACGGCCATCTTACACCTATATCTGATTTTCAGACGTTACAATCTTTAGTATCTCAATTCAATCGCGATAATTCTGCGAATCAACCGCTTTTTTTTTACTCAAAGTGTATCGTTATCTCTTCGGATGCAAATTCAGATGACTATTTTTTATTTTTCTGAGGCAAATGCGTACTGCTTAATAAAGTTGATTATTCGTGGAAGGATTTTCCATAAACTCGTGTAATACTTATTCGCAATTATACATGTTCATCCTAGGGAACTAACCCTTTCATTCTCATGATAGTCGTACAGCTACATGCATATTTAAAATCACGAAGTAGAATGTTACTCTTAATCATTATATTTCATATACTCGTTGATCATTATAACGTTTCTAGACGTCAGAATGTTCGTACGAGTTCCTTATTTCTCACACGACACGCAGCAAATTTCTGACATTTGCTTTGTAACCAACGTATCTCTGTAATCACTCTACGTCCATAATTAATTAATTAATTAATTTCCTCGCATTTATTAATGCAAGTGATGCAATTTTTTTTGTAACAAAACACAACCAACGCGATACCTTGGTCGTGCAAGATATATTTTTCGCAAAGTACGTAAATATTTCTAGGTTATGCGATATCGTAGGTCGAATGCACAATGATCAACGACCGGAACGATCGGCTAAAGTAAAATTTCTGGCGCGTGTTTAATAAAATCGGACTTACCAAAAACTCTCCAACCTGGCCAAGATTCGTCCGGATTCGAGTAGAACAGTCTTGTAAGGTGATCCTGTTGTTGGTTAGCTCGAACTTAGCGCGATCACACAGGACAGAAATCGTCTTGTAACAACTACATAAAGCGACACGACGCGAACTACATGAAGGGAGCTACGATAGTAGATTAATATCGATAGTTCGCTAAATGCCCACGATGGAGCAGCAGGCGTTTTTCACGGATTTCTAACGACATCAAACGAATATAGCAAGACGAAAACAGACCTGCACGCAGGAACTTCGTCGAAACAGTTTTACGTCGAAAAAATATAGTTTGCAGTATTATTCGCTATTCTATGGCCAACAGTATAGCGATCTAGTGCAGCTTGTCGCATTATTCGATAAACGAAGAGTCGTAGATTACATACTTGTCTCTCGTAATTGTACAGAATAAACGAACGATTCCTAATTTACAACACTTGGTTTGTTATCGCACTTTTTCCGGTTCTGTGAGATAAAACGACGATCGAAAGCACCGGATGGAGACAAGTCGTATCGGTGATTTGCTTAAACCGACAAACGCCGAACACGCGCTTCTTCCAGCGGATTATCGCTCGATCAAACCGCCTACGGTGAACGTTCTCCTTGCTTTACTTTAGCCAGGGCCCGATTCCACGTAATCTGACCGGCCGTACCGTCTCGCTCGAGCTTAAACCCGATCTAAGTATCGAAGCTCGTTCTTTTCTATCAATTTCTAATAAAACAATTTCTATCCCCAAACTTCTAAAATCATTGCAATAAGACTAGTTGAGTGGCACAAGAGGGACCTTGCTGCGTTGTCCTAAGTTGGAATACTCGAGCAGCGGACACGCGCGCTCTAACTTGGCGCAAAATTGCAAAAGCTTAACCAGCTGGAGGATCGTTCGCAATCGGTGCTAACCACTCGGTGGAAGATTTTCAGCGAGCAAAGGACAAAGACTGGTAGCAAGCGGGGAACACGGCGTGTGCCGCGAGCACCGGCGGCATAAAGCGGAGTCCAAGTTTCCCCCGTTACCCTCCTTGGTCGGCCTGGCCTCCAGCAGCTACTCCTCCTCCGCCTCCTCGTCCTCCTGCGGCGCATCGAGCCGCTCACCCACCATCACGGGCCATTAACGAGAGAGTTATCGACGCGCGATCTGTCAATAGGCTTCTCCCATTCATAAATTCGCCCGGCGTGTGGCGGCCGCATAGTTTTGCCGCGAAAACCACGTGGCGGCGGTGGCGCGCAACGTCCTCTCCGTCGAGCTGCACCGCAACGAGCCGAGGCTCTACTACGTGATTTACGGGCCGCGTCCCCGTTTTAAATGCATGCAGAGTAACCGTGCGTATGCACGTCCTTCTCTATCTCTCTGTATCGCCGGCTGTTCCACCTTCCCAATCTTCTTCTCCTCTCTTTCTCTTTCTCTGTCTCTGTCGTTGCTTCGCGTAATCTCTTGGTTCCTTTGTACGCGGATCTGTTTACGTATGCACAACGTGGGAGTGAAACGAGATCTACCGAGAAGCCGGTCACACGCGCACTTTTCTTCCGCGTCTCGCGAATCCCGTCCAGTCGTTCGCACTTGTTCAGGTTCGACGAGATTCGCTGCCGCAGTTTGGAACACGCCGCGAGTGAAAACGCGGATCGTTGACCATTCGGCGGTCGCCTTGGTATCTCGCGTCGCGAGACGTTTGTCCAATTCTCTTGTGGGATCAACGCGCTCGCTTCGCCAGAATTTCAGACACTTGTCGGTCGAAGTAGCGGGAACTTGGGCGTCGGTTCTGTTGCAAATATTTCCACGTGACAGCGAATGTAGGGAAATTGGCTTGAAAGATGTCGATAGAAAGCATAGTTAACGTTGGCGATGCGCTAATAGAAGAAAAATAATGGAAGGTGCGTGACAGTTGGTGCACCGGAGGTAGCTTGTCTGACGAAAACGATGGTTGACGTTAATTAGCGCGAAATAATCGAAGGTAAACGAAAGTTACTTGTAGGAAAACTGGCGAGTTAGGCGACTCGAAGTGTGTCTGTCCGATGTAGGTTTACGCGCTGCCAGCTAAATAGCTTTGTAACGAAATGTTACAGTTAAATACGCGATTTAATCGTCGACGCAGCTGTATTCCTCGTCTGAGTTTCAATTCGGCGGAACGTTCGATCACAGCGGAGAAACGTCGAAGATACCAGGAAAATACGAACATTTTCATCGGACTGCGCCAAGTGTCCAAATACTTGTGCACGAGGTTCGATTTTGCCTGGAATCTTCTCACCAAAATTCCTTGTTTCGACTCAAAAATTCAAATTTCCTTGCGTAACAAGGGACCACGGAGGATCAGGATAACGCGTTCTTTGGCTTCGAGAGTCAACGAGATCGCTACACTGGAATTCGCTTCTCAAGACGCTTCTTAATCGATGCGAAGACCGAAATATCAGTCGACTTGCGTGGAACGAGGATTGATGGCGAGGAACCTGGTTGCCGCGAAGGTTGGACGTTGCGTGGAATATTCTCGTGGGGTTAAGCACAGGACATCTGCGTTTCTGGTGGAAAATTATTTTCACAAGTTGGACGCAAACACGAGCAAACAGAAATTTCCTCGCAACGGATTATGACAAAGATAAGGACAATAATGGACATGGTTTTTCGCTTCTAAATTCAAGCAGACTGACGCGACCCCGTTAGATATCGAATTATTATCATCGTCGTTATTACCTATATTTCGTTATTTTGCGTCTCGCGTTGCGTAATTCGATCATTTACGAGGCAGAAAGAAAATAATTGCCGTTTCCTCGAGATATCCATCCTGCCATCGTCTTATCGCCGCCAGTTCCTGCAACCGACTCCAAACACTTATATCGGTTTACGTTACACAGCAAGATAAATAAAGTGAGTTTATAACCACGTTGGGCGACACTCGACCACCAGCGATTAGTCATTTAATCAGTCGTCGATCATCTCATTCATACTCGATATTGCTGGCGTTACGTTACGATGTTGTCATTCAGTGCCAAGCAGTCTGGCGAAAGAAAACAGTCGCAGATCGCTGAAAACGCAGCCTGCACGCGATAAGATGCCGCGTCGACGAACGCCAAGCAGAGGAAACTCGGTAGGCGCGCGCCTACATTTCCACGTACAACTGTCGTGTCCCGAGAGACTTCGCTAAAAGTTCAGTCTCGAGACTCACGTTCCTGGATTTGTTTGTCGGTTCTTGTCCACCGAATCTACTCGTCTCCGCGTAAACTCCCGTTACGCGAATGAAAAATCATACGTCGCCAGAGTCGGTGCATTTTTATTACACCAGCTGTTGTTGCAACTTGCACTTCTGTTGTACGAGTCGTGTAGCTCCGGTTGCTCTATGGAGTTGCTAAATGGAGAGTTTTAGTGTGCTGTATTTCTTCGACCTTGGCGCGGCCAACCGAAATGTTCGTCCCAAGTTTAGAGCTGTAAAAGCGCAAGGAAAATGGAAATCCTCCGGCGGTTTCGTACGATATCCTTGTCGAAGAGTGATACATCGTCGAAGGACGATATAAACTGGAGGTCCAGGTATCCGTCCGCTTGGTTCTCCGTCTTCCACGTTAACGTCGATTGACAATTTCTGGAAAAGTCTGCACGCGCGAGTTTCGAGATCGCCTGCGCGTCTCGATGCGAATCACGAGACGCAGAATTGATAACCGAATTTAACGAGTGGTGGATTGGAAGCGCCACGGCAAGTTAAATATAGAAAGAAGATTCGGAATTACGCGATACTCTTCGCTCCTATACTTTAGACCTTATTTTAGCGTTAACTGATCTCTATCTACCGATACGATGGGATACCCGTTACGTAACGAGTGGAATAGGATCAATTTAATATTTCGAATTGGTCATTGTAAGAGTATGATGATCGCGGTTGATGGATAACTCGAACGATCGTCCAGAGACACGATAAGGGCCTACGTTTATATTGATCTAGATTTGATACGAGAATTCTATAGAAAATCGTCGCTGGTTACGTAATTTCGAATTTACTACAAAGGCTGTGTCACTCTATTTTCTTAGTTCAAGTGGTCTACTCACTGCGATTATCCGGATCTGCAAAGCAAATCGGCAAATTCACATTAAATTCTACTTAATTTCTACTTATGCGCGTCTGTACATGTTTGGAGCATCAGCCGCGAATCTTCCCCCGCATTTGCGTACGCGGAACCGGTGGAAATCTCGAGTTCCACCTTCCGAAGAATCTCCATTTTAATGTAAAACTCGAGATATCGCCTCGGCGATATCTCGAGTCACACGTCCGCGAGAGATCGTATTTAGCTACGTGAAACGACGAACCTGTGTCGCAGACGCCAAGCAACGAGCTCTTGGTTCACGTGTTTCCAAGCGAACGAACAAACGCGATTCGACGCGTGATACACGCGTTATGGAAAAAAAGCTCACCAGACGAGATAGAAGTATGACCTACGCCACTGTTTGGCGGCCGCTGATAACATCGGTGAATCACGAATTACGAATGTTACGTTGCGTCTGGCATCTCCCACTGTCCCCCTTTCGATGCAAAGACAAGCGTAGCACGTGGCGCGTTTGTCGTCGATCGTGTGTACACGCGCAGAGAGACAGACAAGCCCGCGTTGCACTCTGTGTCCCGTTTTGTTTACGTTTTACCGGCGTGCCTGCGGCCGATTGAAAAATTCGCAACCGCTGGCGCGCGCGCGCGCGCGCGTGTGTGCCGTAATTCACGCATCGACGTGACGAACTCGCAACCGTTCGCGTGTCACGCGCGGTTACAAATGAAAACGAGAGTCGGCTTCCTTTTTTTTTTTTTTTTGTCTCTTTTCCTACGGACGAAAATTAAAACCAACTGCAATTGACGCCGTATCGCTGAAATAACAGTTTCGTACGGGATTTTTTACACACCCGTTAAATGCGAATTCTTGTTTAGTTAAACTAATTACGAAGCTTTTTTTTTATCTCTCGCTCGCTCGCTCGCTCGCTTTTTAATTTGCCAACGATGACATTCGGCGGTAATGTAATTATCGGCCGTGATATTTTCCGCTTCTGAATGGAACGTTCGCCGCGTACGTGGAATTTCATTCTTCAAAGCGGCTTCCTCGTTGCTAACCT
The DNA here is from genome assembly GCA_014737535.1 of Bombus cullumanus. Classification (NCBI taxonomy): domain Eukaryota; kingdom Metazoa; phylum Arthropoda; class Insecta; order Hymenoptera; family Apidae; genus Bombus; species Bombus cullumanus. The sequence goes on along the minus strand of JACXIX010000010.1, from coordinate 1,160,036 downwards.
TGCGAACAGTTGTTAAACATTCGTCGTTCATTTGCTTCGTCGCGTACTTTTGTACGTTAATGGCTCGTTCGAAATGGTAGTGGAATGTTAGTTTATTCTTGTGTTTCGTCGTGACAAATTTTAAGGCGGTTTCATAGTTGCAAGACGGGCTGTACACACGTGCGAAGCGAAAAGCTCAGGCGAAGAATTCTACGATCGACGAAGATGCATCGCGTAGCCAAAGCTAAACCAGAAGCGTGAAAAACGGCGGAAATTGAAACACTTGAAAACGTTTGGTTGATCGCCCCAAAACGATCGAATAGCCCCGAGCATTAAAAAAGACGATTGCAACTCGGAACTGGGAGAAGAATCTTGGAATCGTCGGAGAACAACCTTCAGGCCGATCCTCGTTAATTTCCGATGTAGCGAAAGCTGTTGTTAGCGTGGAATGACTAATTGAACTTAATCAGAAGCGCTTGGTTCACGACGTCTGGTTCGTCACTCTGAAGCGTTAAAAAAGAAGCTAGGAACTGCGAACTTGGAGACGAAAATTTGCTGGACAGTTGTACAAAAACAACTTGCAACTATCCGTCGTTGATTTTCCCTAACGCGACGAAAGCTGTTATCGTCGGAAAGTAGCCAGAGTGAAATCAGAAGTGCTACAAGCGAACGTTTAATTCGCGAAACCGACTCGATTGTCGTGCCGGCTGTTAAAAAAGAAGCCAGTAATTAGCTGATAGAAGCGAGTTAACGGTAGCCGTGGACCAACATCGACCACGAGAAGAATTTCCACGCTTCCTGGCTCCGTTTCCAACGACCATCCGGCGTCAATTTTCCACTTTATTAGCCGCGTTTTCCGGTTAAGCACCGTCTCTCGCTACAAGAAACGAAAACCACGCGGAACAGTTGTGTGATTTAGGGAAGAAACGGGGCCATAATTCACGCGTCTAATTCGATTGCCCGTTGCGAAGTATTCGAAATAAATGCCGCTTGCCTGCGGCTGTATAACAACCTCTGGCATCAGCATAAAAAGCAAGAAAGAAAGAAAGAGAAGAGAAGAAAAGCAAAGTTCCCAGCGGGTGTCTAACTTTCGAGGATTCCGGCCACGTGCCGTTAACGGTACCGGCTAGTTGCAAGCATCTACCACCGTTGTCCACCGAAAATGAACCGTTAACAAGTGGCCACACACGTACCACAGCCCTCGCTCCAAGTGTACAAGTATAGGTGCGTGTCGATTCGTCGTCTTCGCGCGGTCAAAAGGTGCACCGATAACCACGCGCGTATATCGCCCCATTGGAGCTGGTGTGTCAGGGTGAGAGACAGCTTTGCGGTAGGTTAAGGTTAGACACAAGAATGCCCCCTCCGTCCCTGTCTTTCTCTCCCTTACTCTCGTTCTCTCTCGTCCCTTTCTTCTTTCCACGGTGATGAAGCTTTTGTACGAGCAAATTTCACGCCCACCACCGGCTGATGGTTTCGTAATTGCGAAGGGAATACACCGAGAGAGGAAACCAACGAGGCAGCAGTCTTTGCGAGACTTTCGCCTGGACCAGACTCGAGAGGCGAGAACGGAGTCTCCTTTCTAATCGGGGCGAGAGAGCGTCCCGACATTGCGTCGCACGATTGTTCCGTTCCTATGGAAATTGTGGCCGACGGGGACACCGGTTTCGGCGTCTTGCGAATTTATTTCGCCAAGTTACGTCGCCACGCAGTACACTTTCTTCGCCGTCAGGTGAAACGCATCGCCAAGAACTGCCATTCGCCCGCCGATGTCGTTTATCGCGTACTCGTGGGTTCCAGGGATGTTGGCGTCTTAGGGGACTCGATCCGCGGGATACTACGTCGTACAGTCTCCTGTTCCATATCGTAGCTTCCTGGCGTTACGCCGCTGCTTCCTACACCGCGCGTATCCCTGTTCTTTATGCTCGACGTCTACTATATTTCTTGCACGTGTTATTGCCGACGTGCCTCCACTTGCGTCTAAGAACTCGCGGCTCAACCTGCTTATTAGATCCCGCTAATCCAAAGTACTCTAAACTGAACCACAGCTTGGGCTACTTGTCTTGTCCTCTCGCCGCTCCTCGCCGCTCTATCGCAGCCTTCTCGACCAGTTCACAGACGCTTCTTCCTCTGCTTCTTCGCTTCGTAATTCTTCTATATCGCACGATGCTCGCCTCGCGTGTCTCTCGGAGTCCTCCGACCGCTGCTCCAAGGTCTCCCCCCCGTAGAACGCGCCTTCTCTCTCCTTCGTTTCCCAGCCTTTGGCTCATCCAGCGTCCTTTACTACACAGTCTATAGCGGATTTATCTGTTACTTTCATCTGTTCGACCGACGGCGCCAGAAAATTATTGGTAAAAGTTTGGGCACCAGGCACTCTGTCCGAAGGATCAGCAAAGCAAGGTTAACGACCCGTAAAAATTCCCTTTGTCCAGACGCTTAGATGGCTCGATCGATACAACAAAACAGGAATAATGCCACCTGTCCGCCAGTGACCGCTCATTGCGGCTTCCTCATAGACTCTTTTCATGCACAAGTTATGCGAGCAGGTGTTGCTTCTAGCAACCGTGTCACTCGTCGACCCTTGTTTCGCCAGCGGCTCTCTGAATTCTTTTCTCTGACTCTTTTCCGTCTCTCGTTTACCCGATGATCCCCCTCTCTTTTTTTTTTATCCCGCTGCTATTCGGCCTTGAACCTTTAATCCTCATAGCGTAACCCTCCGCTATGTTTCTTCCTTCTTTCCCTCTTCCCCTCTCTTTGCCAACTCTTTCTTTCTGCATTCTCCTTTTCACTTAACCAGCACCCTTACATTGTACTTTTATTGGTCTTTACCGGTACCGGCATTGTTCACCGGCTGTTCGAAATTATATCACCGGCTCGTGCCTCCTTCATTGTTTTCCGGATGAATGAAAGCCGCCTGCAGCGGTCGTTGTTCCTACGACCGCGGTGTTTAGCATTTTACGATCGTTTTCTCTCGCCTTTCGATCGACTGGTTGCTTTTAATTCCCTTTGCGTAGCGATCGTTTGTTTTTCGCATTTCCATCCGTCTCGCCTTTCTATCGCCGTTTATTCCTCTTGCAGTACGTAACGCGCACGACCATAGTTTGTTATTCTGTTTCTTCGCAGGACAGCCCGTATGAGGTTGGACATAATTTGGAGACGTTAAAAGAGCTAAATTGCGTGTAGTGTAATTGCGTTTCAGCCAACGATATTTCGTGTGACGAGCCTTTAGCGAGCTGTCAAAGTGTTGCGCATACTTTGACCAATAAAAAGCCTTCTCCGCTAATAATAGTTCGATCATTAGGCGCAATATATCCTCGTTTGAATCTACTTTGTACGGCACCTTTCGGCCTCTGTCCTACGAAATACCGTAGCAAACAGTAGACTCGTTTCACCGAACCGACAATGAACCAACAACAGCACGGTTTCGCCAAATATTTAACTCGTCGCAGCCAGCCCGAAATTTCGAAGAATCGGCCGCCAATAAAGACTCACGAGTCCGCGTTTTCTTCGATCTTTCGTCGATGTCCGTCGCCGCAAAACGCTAGTTAATCGTCTTCGTGTAATGCGTTTAATTAAGCGTCGCATATTCGAGTTGTTCGTAACGTTAAACACACTGTGTCCAAAGGTTGTCTATGAAGTGGCGTTGCGCCTGTACGCAGGAGGAAGTGTGTTTTTCTTTGCGCGCGAGATCAACGCGATACTTTAAGGATATTATAAGTAAATGTAACTGGAGATGAATAAATTTGTCTGATCGAATGGAAAATCTTTTCTTCCGCTCCTATACCGCGCGAGGTAATTTTATATCGAAGCGCATGGAACAGGAAGTTGCCAACTAAAAATACGTAATTTGTGGTGAAAGGGTTGAGCTGTTTATAACTTTGCGTCTAACCTGAATCAGTTGCGTTAGTCCTTTCACTCGGCAGCTGACCGATAAAATCATTTAGCCTCTTTAAGGGTGATCCTATTAAGGCCAAGAAAGCATCGTCGCTGTGTTTTCTTTTTTTACTCGCCGATATTTGCGTAAGATATTTGCAATATTTTGAAGATACTCGATAAGAATGATTCGCACGTACATGTACGATCTTTCGGAATCGCGTTTCTCATTTACATCGTCGCTGATAAATCCTGCGACGCCTAATATTGGCGCACATCGCCCGTGGAAGCAAGCGATCGCGACTGTAGCGAAGAAACTGTGGCAGATCGCAGCGTGGACGCGGTTGGACAGACGAGAAAGGAATTTCGCTTAGCCGGAAATAACGGAGCAAAGTTTGAAGCGATATTCTTGAAGGTCCCGATAATTCCCTAACGATCATTCGCTGCTGGTCGCCGTACTTGCAATATTTACGAAGCAAGTTGCGCGTGCTGGTCGCCTTGGAGAAGTTAAACCGATAATTCGCCAATTATTCGCCGCTTAGCGGCGTTGTTCTTCGAACCGCGCGATTCCATTAACAACCATACGCGACCCCATCGTAGGCGCCCGCCGTCCGCTAGAATCGTCTCGCGTCTCTCCGCCCGAAACGACAATTTCTCTGGCAAACAAACGCTTCCGCGTGTACGACCACGCGAACACCAAGGCGAATCGAACGGGCGGAAACACGTAGAATGTAGAACGACGGGCCCGGTGCTGTTGTACCTCGACCGCAACAGCGTGCCCGGAGCACGTGTCGCCGCGTACGTATGCGATACGTTCACGGACCTATTTCTTCCCGCCAAACGGCCGAAACGAGTAGCAGGCGACCGACGACGCGTGTGTGCTCCGGTGCACACGCGTTTAATAGAAGGCGGTCGCGCGCGTCCCCGTGACATTGACAATCGCGCGCCGCGACCAAGCGTGTTCGTTCTCACGTGAAACTGCTGTGCACGCCGCTGTGTACGTCGCGGGACAATGCCATTTACACGCGGCCCGCGAACCGGATTTCTCGCGCGTTCTCCGGACGCGAGCGGATGCGTTAGGCTTGGCGTAGATCAGGGATCAGACTTCGCTGGCGTTTGGCAGCCGCCGTGGCTGCTACGCGAATAATAGGCACATCTCTAGCTTTCTGTTTCTTCTTTGGAAATATTATTCTGCTCGCGAACATCGTGGAATGCTTGCTTGCAGGGCAGAGAAAATGCGTCGATCAGCGGAATCGAAATTTGCATACTGTGGAGCTACGGCTGCTCGCTTCTGCGTCTCTTCGGGCGTGTTCTTGTTCAGAAAAACTTTGGAATGCTTGGAAGGTACAAAAAGCACGTGAACTTTGTCCTTTCGTAGTCCAAAAAAAGAGCGGAATATAAAGAAGACTGCGGTGTTAATATCTGTCAGCAGAGGTTGAAAGTATCTTCAGCTTTGCGAACTGTTTTCCATCCGAATTTTCTGCCGAATTTCGTTAAATAATTCCCTTACGTATATCGTATTTCTCCTTAAAACATCGAAAGCCAATCGAATCCAGATTGCAAGGATCTTGCACGTTAATCGCGCGATCCTCGCAAAATCGCTGGATTTTCTTGCCAGAAACAGACACAGCAATAGAAATAAATATTTCGTAACAGTAGCAATATCCGAGTCGGCGGATTCACATTTCCAATGTTTAGTTTAGAAATCAGGGACACGACATCCTCGCGATCTCGAAACGGCGATAGCGTACGAACCGGGCAGATTTGCATTTCTAACGCAACGACGTTCCCGCGATCGTTCGATTTTTGCTACGGAAAATATTTTTCACGTTCGATGATCGGCGATGAAACTTCACTGTGACACGCTGCGCGATTCGACAGATTCATAATCATGCCAACGTGTACATTATCATAATAACGCGCGATCCCGCTATCGGAAATACTTTTCAGGTTTACCGTAGATTAGCGTTGTGACGTCCGCGCGATTTCATACAGCGCTCTGACGTTATATGATTCGCTAGATTTATGTTTCTAATGATGCAATGCACGCCGACGTGCGATCCTGGCATTAGAAATACTTGCGAGGCTCGTCGGCGGATCCGTAACGCGACTCTGCAGCGATGACGCTGTGCAATTCGGTTGACTTTACGTATCTTGCGATGTAATTGCGCAATACATGCCGCTGTACGATCCCGTTACATCAAATACAAAGACGCCGAAACATAGAGCGTCGCACCGTTAGCGTGACTAGACTTGTTATCAAAAAATTCTCTCACTCGATATGGACGAATGCAACTTTATTAGACGCCATTTGGTAATTAGAAGCTATATTTCGCTCTTCACAATCCTATTGCTAATAGCGGCGAGCTAATCGATAGCAATATAATCGCCAGGTCCCGTTAACGGCGTCGTTCCTCGCACGAACCAGCGCAGACCGCATCTACTTAATATTTCTCAGGCCGTTGCTACGATAAGCGCGTGCCTCGACCAATGAAATGGGTTTTAGCTCAACGCCGATGTCATACGCTCGTAAGAATCCTCAGGGAAAGTATATTTGCTTGCACACCTGTACGTAAGACAGCTTTTACGAGCACCTTTTTACCACGCGCGTCGAGTGAGACGCTTTAAAGCTTCTTTGGCACCGTAACGGGAGCCGACCATCGTTTTTGTCATTGGTCGGATGCGGATGAGATCTGAGAATGTACACAGAAGGTGGAAAATATCGGGCACGAGGAAAGGAAGCAAAAATGCTTAGACCTGTACATCGGCAAACGTCGATGTTCGACGAGACCGTCTTCAACGCTCGTTGTACGTTCCAATACAAATTTTTTTACCAAGTCCGCGAGTTGATTCGAAATTTCCAGCGCTGGCAAAGTGCTGCTAGTCGCTAGCAGAGACGTGGTCCGACTGTTCTCGGCCGATAGGAGCGCGAACCAAGTGCCTGCGTTCTCGTGGATGGTCGGCGAGTCGACGAGAGACGGCGTGGTGCGCACCTGGAACGAACTGGTCGCGATACATAATACAGGCGCGTAGGAGAGTCTGCACGACGCAACAGAGGAAGCAACAGCTGACGATATCGACGTGAACGAGGACAGTTTATGTACTTTCTACGCGGGGGAGGCAGGCAGGATGATCCACGTGTATGCGTGAGAGGTTCTCGCGTTACAGGGGCCACCGGTTCCTATATAGCGTAAAGTACGATGTAAACACACGTGGATGAACGAGAGAAAGGGTAGAGAGAGAGAGAGAGAGAGAGAGAACGGCGTGGCAACATATAGGAATCGTCGGAGTGTGCGTCGATGCATTGTGATGTCGCCCTCTTCTACCACCGTCGACTCTCCCCCTACACAACGGTTTACACACACTGTGTGTATGTGTGTACATACCTCCTCCTTTCACTACCCATCGCCTCATTCCATCCCTTTCGACCACAGCGAGATCGCTGTGCACTTGGTCGCGCGCCCCTCGCTTCTCTACATACACCCTTCTTGTCCTACAACCGGCTGTACGCTTTGTCCTCGTCCATCCGTCGATCCCATTCCGATCTTCGTCGATCGATCGGCTTGGCGACTGATTCGCAGCTGTTTTCAGCGATCGTCGATCTTCCAAATGGATCGCGACAATGGATGGATAGGCTTGCGAACGATATTCGACGTCGAGGTCGTGGTCCTCTTCTTTCTTCCAAATTTCCCGATTTCAGGATCCTTTAGGAACCTCTTGCAAGCCTTTTTTCTTGAAAAAAGCCGACGCTTGTTTTTCCTGGCTTACGTGTTCTCGCATTTCGCACGTTCGTGTCGTCGCCTAATACACCTGACGCTAGGGCAAAAACCAGTCGTGCAACGATCCGATTTCCAGAATTTGGTAATCAAAATGCAAGTGTTTTCCATAATACCGATACTTACTTTCTAACTAACTATTTACTCGTATTGCTTCGATTCCAATCGACAATATCCCGTTAATACCGACAATATGTCGCAGACGAAAGAACATCTGGGCCTTCCTTTCGGCACATTTGGGAAAATCCCCGATACTTTAGTCCAGATCCTCTATTAAAGCTGCACTAAAGCAATAAAGCTAAGGAATAGTGTTGTTCGTGTCCTAATGCGAGTACGGGTTCCCGAGGTTTATGACGGTGGGTTTAGGCTCAAAGTAACGTAACGATACATTGAACGTAGCCATGGTCATGGAAGGGACGTATACCTAACACGAATATGGAATAATTATATAGCTCTCCTGAAAAACAAAGATTGACCTGAGAGATACGTAGATTACTCTAAGTAATATACAAGGGCAGTTCCACTTGGACTTTGGGTTCGGTTTATTGAGGGAAGTGCTATTTGTACGTTGAGTCACGTCGCATTCGTCATCCTGTTGGCCGTGAATTCGTTATCGAAACTAAATTCGTTGTCATCGGCATCTCGCCTGCCCGATCGTCGCTGTTACTTGTTAACTCTTGTAATAATCGCATCTGTATGGCTGAGATGGCCAATTCGAGCGGAGATTCGTCAAACGTCGAGAATCGTAATGTTAACCGGACACGTATAAAAATGGGTAAATCCCAGAGGCAATTTCACTCTTGGAGAAACAGCCGATGAAACGTACTTAGAATACTTAGACTGCTCGCGATATAAAGGCGCGTTGAGCTTGTCGTGTTTCTGTCGGCGCGCGGAAGACTCTTGAATGTCGTCGAGAGAAGCTTGCAAGGTATGTACATCGTTGGGACTCGGCTACACGGCGGCGAAACACGCGACGGTGTATGGAAGTTGACCGTGAATGAAGCCTATTTGCGTACGAGCAATAACAGGTGACACTCTCCACGGTTGTTTACCTTCCCTATCGGCAAAAAGCGGGACGTGGAAATCCGCGGGGGCGAGGGAACCGATGAAAGAGAGACAGAACGCGCGACGAGGAAACAGAGAGGCAGCCAGGGACCACGTGGCGTGTGTTGTATTTTAAAGAACGAGCGAGTAGTCGCGTGTGCTGTACGGTGAACTTGCGTACACCGTGTGTGATCTACTTTACGACTGATCGCCGTAATCTCTTCGAGGAACGTGCAGGATCCTGTACGCCTCAATGATTCGCTTATTCGTGCTTATGCGACTGCGTGGTTAAACCGTTTTCGTACTACGAACGTGTACGCGCTACCAACGATGTTTGTTGTGACTTGCGAACGCTCGCTTGCACTCGCACTCGTCAACATTGTCTCCGCCGTCTTTCTAAAGGCTTGACGTATCGTCAGTGTTTTAGTTGTATGTTTTCACATGTGTGCTTCGTATATTTTATACGATCGTATCGTTTCTTTGCTCGCATGGTGAAACGAAGTTGATATGGAACCGTGCAGATCGTTCAGGCTCCGCTGCAGCTTTCTTCGGTGAGGGGCCCCAGTACTTCGCTTCGTGATTATTTTCTAGATATGCGATATGTGGCACGTAAATAGAAATGGAACACCTCGATGAATCTGTCGTAAATATTTGCCGGCTCGGCACTGTCGTTACAGTTTCAAGTGTTCGACGAAACTCTCGACAACGTGGGTCTAAATAGAACCGAGCGCACGAGCCTTCGAAAGTTAAACACTCGATCGGCGTGTCGTAAGAGTTGCGTATTCAAATAATTCATTTCTCGGTACGAATCAATTAATCTTCTTTCTTCAAACGTACACGCGCAAACGCGTAGTCGCCTTGGACCCGACGCTACCCATAGCGCTGCACTACGACTCTTGTTGCTTAAACATGAAATTGCTGCTCTCAGCGACGTGTCAACTTTTCGAAATAGAAATAGAAATACAATCGCGTGTACGCCTGCTAATTACGATCGTTGGTACGCGTGTAATACAGTTTAGAAACACGTCGAACGTGCCTGATTCTCTGATTAACTCTTATTAGAAGAGATCGTGACTCTCGGCAATGGTCGTATAAGTCACGCGTTTACATACCCGACGTGTAACAACGTTAAACCCTGTAAAAACAAACGGTACAGCAACAAAAACACTTAGCTTTACCCCAAGATACCCGTGCTTCTGTACAGCCGATACAAAGTCCGCTTGTTCTTCCGATCGCCAGGAATTGGCACGCTTACGTCGGTAAATACAGAAACGTCTTGCGAACCGTATATATAGCAGCGGGTACACGTGGAGCAAGATAGATCTACAAACACGTATACATTTTCGCCAGGCTACCAACACACCGGCGCGACTCACGCTTAATCGCGTTGGCCGTATGCGTCTCTCCTTGTCTGTTGCTCGGTCGGGTCGCGGCGCTCACACGTACACGCACACGCACGCGCGCACGTAGAGAAACGTGCAGGGGATGTGCGAACGTCCCCCCAACGAAGAAATGCTCGGACGGATCTCCGAAGATCACGTGCTGCGCATAACTTACATTCCCACCACTCCTTTCGGGTAGCACGTGCCTCCACGGTTCTCTCTCTATATATCTCTCTATCTGCTCGTATCTCTCTGTCTCGCTTCTCAGCGGTGCCCTCTCCTCCCCGTTCTTCCCCCGTCGTTCGCATTTGATTCCGCGATTCGGTTCAATCGAATGGTATACGATCTTAGACAGTCAGTCGCCTCCCGCGACGCCACACCGACGGACTTGCGACTGTACCACGCTGCCTCCGCGCGATCCGGAGAAAGCCAGTCGCTGGCTCTCTTCGTGCAATCGCGTACGAGATACACGCAGCGAATACGTATATCGGCTTGAATTTCAATAAATCGTAGAACCGCCGGTCTACATCTTGTAATTGTCGCGAAAGACAGATTTTCCTGTAGGAGAATGCTGTCGGTGAGGTACAGGAATGGATGGGCACAGCAAAACGTGCTATATTTATTTACCAGCCGTGTAAATAGGTTTAAGTTACACCAGGCAGAGAAGAATGCCGGGCAAGATAACTCTGTTGAAAAATTAATCACCGCCGTATCGAATTTACTTGTCAAATTTTATCGCTGCTCGATTCACGGTCCTTTACAAGTATTCGATGATAGGTTATGGCTGTGCCGTGGTTCCAATGGCGAGCGGACGAAGACGCATCGGGAGGCTAACTCGATCCGACGGTGGCCGCTTTCGCGTGACAAATAGATCGCCACGTGGTTCAGGTTATCCCTTGTTTCCCCCTGCGCATCTCTCTCCACCCCAGCTTCCCCCCTCGACATTCTGGCCAACTGTAAATTCACGTGCCTACACACAGGTGGCACCGCCCTCTTGCCAAGTGCATGTACGAACTGGAACGAGTACTCCCTTTGGAGGTATGGATACGTGTGTCTCTCTGTACGCGAGGCGACGATGTAGGGGGGATAAGCGTAGCCGAGAGAGAAAGAGAAAGAGAGAGAGAGAGTGAGGGAGGGAGCGGCTCTGTCTGTTTATCATATGTAAATTTGAGGTGGCCGCGTGGGTGCGACGGAGATGGTAAAAAGAGACTGTACGGACGGAGGAGATAGGAACTCTCCATTCAGCAATAAATGCATTCCAACGGGGGCCGCCGTACCGGCAGCAACGAGCCTCCGCATGGGCTCTCCGTGTCCTCACGTGCTTTACATTTGTCGTGCTTTCTTCTATTTATCGTTCCTCTAAATTCTCAAAGTCTAATTCGTAGTTGAGTTCTTTTAAATGCAACGCGCATTGAAAGTATAGGTGTACGTACAGATGTTTATCCGTTGTTGTTTTATATTCGTTTGCTGTTTAGAAGGAAAGTTAGAAATCGCTATCGTTAATGATTGCAGATGGATAGTGTGTTGTACCGCTGTGAGATAGAAACGTAATGTGCAGTAAAAGTTGCACAAGCTGCACAAGTTGCTTCGCAAATTACGTCCTTTGTCATTTGTCGGAAGTACGTTGTATTTTATAACGTTTAACTTTATTGCGTTTAAACATTGTATCCATCGAAGGTTATGCTAGCAGGATCCGAGACAACTTCTCTCACGTTGTAATGCACGCAACTGGATCGTAATCGCGTGCGAAAGGCCAGCCACATGCGCTAGTTCGCGCACTCCCTTTCAGATGGCAGCACAGTACAGTGCCTTATACTCACACACGTGAACGCGTACACAGTCGATTACCAATACACAGCGCTATCTACTCTCGTCTCACGCGTAAATACCCGGATACTTGCGCAAGAATTCCTCTCGACGCACGACTCACGCGTTCATGCTCTCTTTTTGTCTCCCGCATGCATGCTTATCTACGATTTCCTCCTCTTCGTTCCTCCATGGTTTTTTTCGCTTTTGTAGAGAAGCGTCTAAAAAATGCGACGAATCTCGTGAAGCGTCTGTCTCGATTAAATTAGAACTTTTGTTCGCAAGGAAGCAACGTTCGGATCAATTTACTACACATTTATCATCAACTGCTATTGATAAAGTATCAATGAGATAAAAACGTAGACGATCAATACGATAAATTAGAATTTGTCTTCGTATCGTATTACATAGAAAATTTCGCAAAAGGACGAAACTCGAGAACGAATCGTGGAACATTCCATCGAATATATCGCGAATCTAACCTCGTGCGGCTTCTGCGAGACACAAAATGTAATCGCGTATATTGCTCGTCGTTTCACCCACACGAGGAACGCCTTATCGCGTAACGAGGCTACATCCAACGTAGTTTGCGCCGAAGCGCTCTGGTGGGAGACTATCACGAGCAACATGCTTTCAGCTGTGTGCTCTAGGTTACGCAATCAGGCTTTCCACCTCGGCGTTGACGTTGCCGACTGTACGTCGACGTCAACGTAGTCGTCCCCGTCAGTGTCGTTTTCGAAAGGGCGCTCGACGCTGTCGCAGGTCACTCGTTCGATAACGCTCGGCGAATAGTCGACATCGATCCTCGAGCAAAACCTGCTGCCACGCAGAACGGTCTTTTTTCGAAGTTCGAGTAGCGTGAGCAGCAGTTACGTGGCATAGCTGGCGTAGAGGGGTACGGGGAAATTGAGATTACGTAACGCCGTCCAACGTATATACTTGCAAGTGCTTCGAGATTTTTGATGTAAATGTAAAGTATATATGTACATAAATAGTTAGTTGCGAATAATTTTTGGGACTGCGTCGCGGTATCGCTATTTCAACAATATGTTTCTTTAATAAAGATCGATTCTAATTTTCTTATAAAATATACCATTTATAATTTATAGAATATTTTGTAATATTTTATTCCAAAAATTAATAAGTGAAAATATAAAACAATCTTCTCTTTACCCTAAATCCTAGTTTTAAGTTATAAAGAACATCTGTAAAGTTTAAGACGTGCAGCTTTATGTAATTCCATCCGTCTTTTTTCGCGCCATACGTCATACAGGAAGAAAACGCAAGAAAATTACATAATCCCCGTACCCGCGATCGGTGTTGCTTCCCTTCACCTGCGACGACTTATCTTATTCGTTCGCATCATTCCCAATTTTTGCAGAAAATAACCCGCCAATTATCGATACCGTCTCTTCGATCGGTCGTGCACGGTGCCGCTCCGTGTGCCAGCGGGTTCCGCTCGAAAAATTCCTCTCCGCCTGCGTTCGCAAAACATAAAATCATCAAAATACGTTCATCCACCTTGAAAATGACCAGACGTTCTCTCTCTCTACCCCGGTGGCTGAAACTTTCCCGTAGTACCTCCCGAAATTGTTCAGCGTTATTTTCGCTGATCTCCCCCCAAAAAACGGATCCCTACCACCGGGCCACCCCAGAGAGAGAGTCAGTGTCCTTTAAGTAAGTTAGACGCCTGCGCGAATCGACGGTGGAAATTCTCGGCCGGCAGTGGTGAGGGTGGTAGGTGGTGGTGGTAGTTGGATTCCGCGGTGGTGGGGATGGAAGGCGACAAAGGGCGCGTGGGCGGATGGGTGGAGGGTTAATAGGACGTTGGCGCCACGACGGCGGCTGCGAGAAGCGCGGCCACGTGCGTTCGCTATCGAACGGGCGCCATCCCCAATCTGCCCGTCCACCCAACCTCATCCACCCTTTCTATGCCTCTCCCCTACTTCTCCCTTATCCGTCACAACCCTCTATACCCTACCCTCTCTTCGAGTTCACCCTCCTGCCTCCCCGTTATCCCCCATCGTTTCGCTTCTCCCCCATACCACCACGCCCCTAACCCTTATACACGCCGTACCGAACTATGGCTACGTGCTACGTACATATAGGTGCCTACATATATACGTACATTTATATATACATATATACGTATTATATATACGTACGTATATACATATAGAGGCGTATATCGCGCCGCATGTACGGCTGATTCTCGTGTGGCGCTCTCTATGTACCATATATACACACACGTACACGTACGTACATACAAGTAGACTGGATGCTTTACTGTGTGGGTGAATACGTGCGGTCGTACAGCTGTATTTCAGAATGAGCTGGATATATCGCGCGAGAGAAGTCGCTGAACATGAAGTATACAGTTTATGCCATTACCGACGCTTCAACGAATTTCAGTCTCTTTTCAGACGACAGGATAATCTGATAGGAAGGTCGGGAGACTCCGATACGCCTCCGTCCCCGTTGCCCGGCTGTCGTACTTGTGTTTTCGAATTTTTCGACCGGTCGGAGAACAACGGCCGTGCCACCGCTTTTCAATCGTCACCGGATAATGCTTGCTTGTTTATCTTGCTACCGTGTCTCCTCCGGTAAACGCTTAATTTCGCGTGCTTTAATTTTCATGGCGACCCCGACGACGAGACGGGGTCGATCCTCGGTCAGGTTAAGCCGGTAACTTGTTTACGCGCATATCTTTCGCGACCCGGTTGCCAGTCGGTATCGTGCGCATTTTATGATTCGATTTCTTCGAAATGAACACGATATGTATATATATGTATTATATAGATCGCGGTTCCAACGCGAGATAACAATATATTTGAGCAAGTGTACGCCGGCGCCTGACAAAATCACTCTCCTCGTTCGTCGTCGGCACTTCGATTATCTATGTGGAATATTTTAAGACTTCAAAAAATCTCCACGTTACCCTCGTACGCGACTTTCTCGATCCTCGGTATGTGCGTATCATCGAAAATACTCGTTAAATTTGACGAGTAGGCCAGGATAAGTTTCCGTGAACATGAACCCTCTATAATAAGATCCTTAGAGGATATTCCTCGCGCGCCAAAGGAATTTTCAATCGTCCACGAGTATGCATGCGTGCGTGCATGCGTGCACGCGCGTCACATCCTTCCAAACCAGTTTCACACGGACGTAACTGATACCTCCGTCTTCCTCGTGGATCGGACGATCTCTCGCTCTACGCTCTTTCTTTCTCATTTTCTCTTCGGTCTCCCTCCCTCTCTCTCCTTGTAGCCCTGTCCCTTTCTCGCTTCCCTTGCCCACCACGCAAGGATACATCGCGGCTCTCTCGCGTTCTAAGGCCATTTTCGAAGTCCCGACTGGCGCGAATTATCGTGCAACTGACTTGGTCACCTCGAACGGGAGGGACGAAAGCGCTGTAAGTTTCCGATCTTTTCAAACTCCGCCTGCAAATATCTATATTCAGCGATTCGGTGTTGCCTCGCTAGAGGAAAATTTTACCTCTTCCTCGTTCGCCCGGTGCTATTTTATACCAATTTACTTACCGCGGTTAATTTGTCGCGAGACGCAATATTTTTACGAATTGTAATATGCAAATTCACATGTTTATGAATATAATCTAAAAAAACAAAATGTAAATCTAGTTACTAGATAATACATATTATTCGAATTCGTTCGTAAAGTTATTTTCATAATTTCGCATTAGCTGTTATCAATGTACGGAATACTATGTAATATGGGGTATACAATTCTACAAAGAATTAATTACCACGACCAATTACCTGCTTACTAACGACTGCTTGTCCGCAACGTTATTATTAAAAACTACGGCTTTGTGTAGGCGCGGTGATCGCACGTCACATAGATATATTGGATAATGCACAGGTAAAGGACATAGTTTGTACAGAGAAAAGTAGTAGCGCAATAAAGTACCCTAAGGAGGAAAGGGTCTCTTAACAGTCGAAACCAGCAAGTAACGAGTAGTAGTAGCCTCGCGGTTATTTGCTTAATGGTGCTTGCTGTTGGATTCACCGCGACTAGAGGTAGCCCCTCTAATTGCCGACATGATCCCTACACTCACCGGTAATAATTACCCCCAAGATATCGCGCGGTACTGCTCGCCATTCATCCGAACATCAACCGGTGTTTCCCTCGGTCTAAAATCATTTTCGAATTGGAACTTTGTCGAAAATACGGCAGAGGGAGATGTTACTCGGTAACAGAGCAGGCGGAACGAAATATACGTTTCTCCAGTTTATTACGCGAATAGAAGTTTAAAAGCGGCGCGCGGATTTGCCTCTTGCCCTTTATATATTCAGCCCGATGAAAGGACGCGTGGCTATTAACGTTATATTATAAAATAAATTAAAACAGGAATTAGCAACTTTCCGGGAAGAGTTCTTTAACGAGGTTCATTCCGCTTTTACCCGTAGGGTAAAGCAAACTTTTGCGAAACACACCTACGCAACGCGTTACATGATGAACGCAGACCGCGCCACGCTTGTTCTCCTCCGCGCTGGTATATCGGCGTCGTCGTCGTCTCTTTCTCTGTCGTGACGCGTCTTCTCGCCCTTTTCTCTCGCTCTGACGGTTTCAGGAAGGTGCGTTTTTCAGGGCCCCCTCTCTCGAAGTTCTCTGAAAACCCAACTGTACTTGAGCCACAACGGAAAATCTATACGCCGCGGGGGAACCCGGAACACAGCGTAGCATTCTACCGGATCGTTCAAAAATCTTCGTTTCCGCTTTTCCTATACGATTCATTTAGGAAATTACTAAGACGTCGATGAAAGGGAAGTCTATCTTACATGACAGGAATAATGGCGGACGTGCAAATATTTGCACTTTGGATGTTTAATGTAAAAAGAGGTTAAGTGCAAAGAGATTTGGAAGATAATATATATATATATATAGATCAAGGACCACCGGTTTGGAAAGATTCAGGAGTAAGTTAATTAATTTTCGTTCGTGCAAGGATTGTGAAATTATACATACATTGCCACGCCCATTATTATTGGGAAAAAAGAAGCACCGGCAGAAGACTTGCCCGATTTTGCTATTTCGTTGCTCGCCGTTGAATCCATTAACGTCCTTCCATCATTTTCTGCAATTTTGCATGCGGCACCAACGACGATTTCGCCCATCGCGGAATCCTCGTTTCGAGAGCGCCCGTTATTCGTCCTCCTCGAGAAGCCTCGATATCGTACGGACTCGCCGGTCGTGTGTGAACGAGCCTGTACGCGTTGGAGCGACGAGGACGGGAGTTTACAGTATGTATGAGTGCCTTGTACGTGTTCTGTACGCGTGCGTATGCGCGAAAGAGAGAGAACGAATGAAACGAGAAGGAAGAAGCGAGAAAGAGCGATTGTGGGGCCGTGCAGTAGGGAGCGCGAGAGAAAAAGAGACGGATGACTCTGGTGGGGAAGGTAGAACGCGTCGGACAAAGAGGGACGCATTACTCGCGCGCATGGGGCGTTGCCATGGAAACCTCGGCTCGTTCCACCCTCTCGCCATATCGTCGGTGAGAACGAGAGAACTAGAGTGAAAGAGGGAGGTGAAAGACTATCGGAGGGTAAGAGCGAGCGAGAGAGAAGAAATGACAGAAATAGAGGGAGTGAAAGGTGGGCCGAGAGAGAGGTGGAGGAAGAGGCGAGACAGAGAGAGAACGACTAGGATCGTGACGGAAAGAGGGAGAGAGAAAACGATACTGGAACACGAGAGTAAAACAGGAAGGAATAGGGCGGGGAAGCGCGAGGGGTGATCGCTAGAGGAAGAGAGAGAACGAGGATGAGAAGAGAAAAAGAGAGGAGCGAGCGAGAAAGCTGCCAAACGCGGGGCCGCCAGTGCAATCAACCCGTTGGCCGCCCGCGAGGGTAAAACTACCCCAAAGTCAAACGAGGATACGTATATTGCAGAGAGAGCACCATCGCTCTGTGCGACGCTATATATATAAAATATATATAGTAACATGTATGTATACGTATCAGCACACGCAAGGAAGGATAGGGATAGGGAGAAAGGGAGAGAGGAGAGAGGAGCTATAAAATGATAGCATGTAAAAAAGAAATGCTTCCCTATTAAGCACTTGATAATAGAAAAGAAACTCCGTCGGTAAAACAGTCATATCTATTAAAGTTTCCATGGCTGGGGCTCGTTTTTAATTTGCATCAAGATATCGTAGCCGATCATCTTGCATAAAATTTCCTGAAATATTTATCGACTTTTAATCTTTATCGAAGCCCGGGGAAATTTATAATCTTGAGGTAAAAAATTCAGAAATTTATGTTCCACTGCAAAATGCATGCGAGAGAAAATCAGCACCTATTTGCAATTTAATCTTTATACCGTTAACTATACGAGTCAACATTAACGAAATACAGCTTAAATATCTTTTCGAATTTACGAATCGTTTTAGAGTCTAGAATATTTACTACGTATAATGAACAATTATATAACGTGTTTCTTTTGCGAAACGGGAAACTTGACGAGAGAAATCCAAGAACAGTAGTAGTTGCTGTTAGGGAGTTGAGCTGCGACCCGTTGTTGAAAGGCACCTTGCGGTACGTCCTTGCAGACGTTCCAAATATTCACGAGTGGAAAGGATCACGGTATATACGGGTACGAGGTTAAACTCACGCGCGAGGGTGTCGAGGCTTTCGTTCCTCGTGCTGTTGCTGGTAAGGCGCAGTTGCTCTATTCTCCTGGAACCAGTTTTCCTCCACACGCTCAAAAGAGCGTGAGCGCGCGCGCGCGTGCGCGAAAGAGAGAAAAAGAAACACACATGCTAACATGACGGACGCGCATACATGCTCCCTATACGCACACAATTAACGTGCACGCATATGTTGCTATAACCATGTGAGACGGAGCACACGCGTACGCGCACATACACGTACACATACACGTACACGTACACGTACATATACACGTCAGCTAAACTAGAAAGTTGCCCCAGCCAACGTCGAAGAAACAGTGGTACACGTTGGGTAGAGCCTTTCAAATTTCAACTCTGTTTTTCAAGAAGAAAAGTATTTCGTTTAGTATTTGAAACATCTCTATTCGAAGTATGTATGTAGGCTTTTCGATAGAAACGAGTAAAATTACTTGATTAATATCGTAAAATAATTTGAATAATTTTTCGTTAAAGTATCCGCGTTTAATATAAAAAAATAGAAAATAAACGTCTTTGATGGATGATATAATTTCATGAGGTTAGAACTTGTAGTTAATTTTATCATCTATTTTTAGCTATTACTTCATGAAATATTATTTTATTAACCTTGAAATGTTGATGGTATTCGGTCGAAGGGGAAATTAGAAATTTGTATTAAATAAGAGATCAAAAAGTGCACCCTTGATATGTTGTACGATTGTTGCGCCAACAACCCCATTCTTGCGAGTAGAAAGTTCGTGTAGAGGTATTTTGCTCGGTGCAAGAGCGACATCGTGCGAGACCTCAGAGCGTGGGTATCAGTACGGAACCGAGTCTACAACGCACTGGCGCTGCGTTGCCACGTTTCGAGGTCTCTCTTTCTCGTCTCCTCTCTTTCCTTCACATTGCCGGTATCGTGCTGTTTCGTTCTGTCTTGATTTTCTCTGGTTACCCAGCGTTGTCGAGTCGACTGGCGGGAAAACTGGGTTTCGAAACAAATTTTCCTTCGCTCACGGTACTCTTTTGTGGCGAACGTTGCTAAAACTTTTTAATAAATTCCTTTCTGCGCAGTAATTTTATATGGTAATCCCGTTTATTACATTTACATTTTATTCTTAGAGAATTAGCAAATTGAACGAAATCAATAAGGAATAATCTTCATCGTGACTATGTACGTGTATGAAAGGAAATTCTTTAACATTGTAATTTCCTCGGCGCTTGATATATAATTAATATCCAACTTATAAAGAAAAATAGGAACTCTCCTCGAACTTGAAGTTTTAAAAACTGGCTAACTACGTAGTTAGAGCAAGTCATTACTCGTGGTTTTCGATAATGGATTTTTCCATTAATGTTTCTTATCTTCACTTAATTCCGAAAGTAGAAAATTCCTCATTTTGAAAATACCGTTCGAAACGCCTACTTCACTGATCGTCCTTTCTATCGTGCTCGTGTAGAAGGCGAAGAAGTAGAGAAGAGAAGCTCGTTGCTGGATCTGGCGGAGTACAGGGAGGAAGGAGGGTAGACGGTTTTAGACTACGGACTCGACGCGTCGGCGTCGAGTTAAAAATAACAGTAACAGCAGCAGCGGGACAGAGCCAGTCTTCAGCGTCTACGTTGTCCACATTGCCTGCGTTTACTGTTGCCTATTTCTCGTTACTGTTGTACTACTAGTCGTATCATCGAGTGTTGAGCTTTATCAACGCTGTTGACAACGATGTAACGCTATTTTGGTGTTGCCTTGAGCGTAAACATTGCTATCAAAAACTGAAGAGCCGAGTACAGATGCTACGATATCTGCGCCATTCTTAGAACTTCTCTATATTACCATATACCGAGATATATTGCATCGATTTCAGACTCGCATCGATACATTCGTCATATCTTGCCAACGTACGACATCGCGCGATATTCTTACTATATCTGTACTCTATATTATCGGGACGAGAACGATAAAGAGAAGTCCAGCACTCGCACTTATCGTACTTAACTTTATCCTCGCATCTGCCGTTCGTGAAACTGCTTCTTCTATTAAAAATAAAAGTCCGACTCGTAGGCATATGCTCATAACCTAACGAGCTTCCCCAATTAGCTAAAATTAACGAAATAAAGAAGTCAAATCTTTTGCACACACGTTCTAACATTGTACGGTAAAGATGTCTATCGCGTAGACGCTCTGTAATAGATGAACGTTACCGCTAGAGTCCGTTATTGAAAACAGTTTAATCCTGCGTTTGACGTGCGTTTATCATAGTCAACTGCATCTAATTCTAAGTATCGATCGTCCATCAACAACGAAAAGCTCGAAGCGACTAGTTGAACGCAGAAAATAACTAGACATTCCCGTAATAACCTCTAACGAAATCCTAGCGAGGTGCTTTTTCCCCGCCGGAATCACAAGATTTACGTTCTTGGCGTCACTGGTACGAACTCCCCATCGCTAATTGCCAACCAACGTCGGGATCGAGCGATCGGTAAGCAGCGGCCGAGAGACGTCAGCCGTAACGGCGCAGCCTTGAAGGAACGGCAGTGGCGGCTAGTTGCTTCGTCGCGGCGTCGAAAAAACGATGACGCGTTCACGCGCCGCCAGCTGGCGCTGCGGCCGCCTCGGCTTCGCGTTTCGCTTCGAGAGAAGTCGCGCTCGCGCGCTGCCATGTTCTCTCACACGCTCTCTCTCATGTATGTACGCGCTTTACAAATTTGACTTTCACGAGGAGACTCGTTGGTTCGTCGTCGCACGTAACCTTGGCTGCGTCGTCAGAACGAGCCGCGAACGTCGTGCAGCGATGGGACGAATTTTATTTTCGTATCGTCGTCGTTGTCTCGTTGTTTTGCTTGCCCCTGGTTTCACCAGCGCGCGTGGCTCACACGCTCGTAAATTCGAATCGTTACCAGTCGTGTCTTCTCGTATCGTCAGATGTTTCAATGATTTTCAATCGGTTCGTCCTAATTCGTACACGAGATGATGACAATTGAAAGCGACGAACGACGAATCTGCGTGTTTATAAAATCGGAGAAATCGGATCTCAGATGCGTTTCACGTTACCACCCGTAGGTAGGGCTCTGTTTAACCCCTTCAGGTTAGCCTTCGTATTATTACGTTTTTAGCGTAGTAATTTCAAATCTCGATTTTCTATTCTATTTTCATAATCTCTTATCGCGAACGCAAAGTAGAAGTATCTTCTTCTGAGATATATTTTTTGATATAATATTACGAATTAATTATTTGTAAAAAAGATTTTTCCACAAATACTTATTTTCTCAATTACTAGTGACATTTTCTTATGATTTTGATTACGGGAATTATCTTGACGCATTCTCGTAAAATGCAGTGAATTCTCAAGAGGTCTGAACGAAGCCTGCATTACTCGGAGCAAACAATACAATTATCGTTACACATAAATTTTGTAATTTATCTAACATTGTAAAACCAACTTATCTTGTACATAACTGTAACCGTACATAACTCTTAGGCGTCTTGTTAGACGGTACCAACTAACAGATATCGAAAAATGAATATCTAAATATCAATCTCGCGTAAGAATATTAGTTACTTAATTTAACTTTAATCCTGCAATTCGAAGTCCAACGGCGCAACAAACGTTTTTTTTTTTTTTTTTAATTCTCACATCGGCGGGACAGTTGTCCTTTTCTTTTTACGTTCATCGGCTACCGTAGACATGCTGACAACAAACACTTGGCTTGGTGTCGTGTTCTTCGGGCGTTCGTGTCGACCGTCCGCCTTATGCAAGCGATTTTCGCTCCAGTCGAGCTTCATTATATATCGGTCTTCGGTCAATTTTGCAGCGTCGGTCATTTTTGTTGTAAAATGTGAAAGCAAACCTGCAACCTTCTATCTTCAACTTGGATGCCGTTTTTCAAATATATATCGCTTATTAGTTATTTATATAAATATATATACATGTATATTTGTATATAATACAGCGATACTTGGTCTCGCGTGTGATATAACTTCATCAATGTTCGCGTTATTGACGTATACGCTGTTATCTGTACTTCGCGATACTCGACGGTCTTCGAGCCGCAGTATCGGAGATGTTGTTCGTGCATATAAAGACGGGAACAAGCTTTACGCTTGATGCAAATCAACGCGTAACAGGAGGACCATCGTGACAGGACGATCCTTAACATCTAGGTGTGTAATTAGGTATATTTATGAAAACGATACACAGTACAAAAACTGGAACCGGGCGGCATCTCTTTCGAAAGTAATCGATTTTGTCGATCGATGTTGATGCGTAATTTCGCTGGATAATTCGCTGTGATAACCCTACAGCGAACCATTCTGAGAATTCCAACGTTTACACCAGCGTATTCCACTTAGGCTGCGACGAGTAACACACATTTCTTGGTCTGTTCGGAAGGAAGGCGTAATCCGATAGAATGCAAATATTTTATTATTCTAATCAGTCAGCGGCGATATCGTGAGCGACCTTGGACACGGCGATATTTCCAAGTTGAATGACATAACTAAATCAAACGTTTCGAGTACGAAGCAGCGGAGGAGCTACGCAACATCTAGGAATCTGCGTTTTTTGTTCATAATTTTTCGGACGCACCGGCCTGATAAAACGATATTGGATGGCGAGACGAGCGTGTATTCGTCGTCATTTTCAATATCTCATAATCTCCTTAATGTAGTTGCACTTTGCTCGACACGGAGCTAGGAATAGCCGAGGCAGGATACGGGAACAGTTACGACCCGGGCCGGTATTGCTCGAGGCGATCGTGCAAGGACAGTACCGCTACAGGCGAATATCTTCCATTGGCGTTCTTCCTTCTTTCGCAGGGATTTATCACGCGGAAAGTCTGCCTTCGCAGCGATAATCCAACGTAAAGACGTATGGACCGACATGGATTGTTCAAATACACTGGTTAAATCTATACTTAACAGAGTAACAGTGTATATATATATATATATATGTATATATATATCCGTATCTCTAATACATGAAAATATATTCGTAGCCATCTGTTTTATAAACCGGACCATACAGTTTACACAATTTCGATGTTTCTATTAACCTTTATATTAAAATCGAAAGGCTCCGTCTATTACGTCTATGTTCGTTCGTAAGACTTTTTTCTCGAACGAAAGCGTGTTGCATAATTGGTACTAATTAAGCTACGAATTCGTGGATCCGACGATGGTCGTCGGGAACGATTCGTTTCTCTCGCAATTCATCGCGCTTTGATACAGTCGCTGCGAGTTGGTCGATCGTTCGTCGCCTTGGAACATCTCGAGACGCGATTTTTGGTGGAACTCTGGACGCAGCAAAAAGCTGCGTACCACAGCCACCAAGGCCGTCCATCCGCGTACATCCAGCGTCCATAGAACGTGGTGGCCGTGACGCTGAATCCAGCGAACGTCCGAAACACACCGACCGAGCGTATCCTCCTGCAAGGATCAACAGGATGACGCTCGGCGTTTGAGCAGAGACGCGAGAGGTCGTTGAATCCCATTAAGCGGTACTCCTTGGATCGTTCTTGACCACCTGTACATCCGTGTAATAGGCGTCGTTCTTTTCGATCGATGACTCTCTCTGTTTTCTCCTTTTGTCCCTCCTATCTCTGCCCTCTCGCCTTTCCTTCTTTTCCATTCGATGCATGTCCGAGCATCGACATCGATAGAAGAAGAAGAAGAAGAAGAGGAAGAAGGAGAAGAGGGGTAGTAGCAATCAGGCTGCAGGATGAGAACGATTACGCCCGGAGAGTCGGTTCCCCGCGTTTCTCCAGGCTCTGCGTATTTGCCGGTGAATATCGTGTACCAGCAGCCGGAATATCGCATTCTCGTTTTCTTGTGTAGCCAACGCGGCCACACCTTTCACCAACACCCAACCAGCCGCCTAGCTAGGCTCTCTAGCCTGGTGAACGAGCGCGATGGCTGCTGCTTGTGTGTTGCTTGGTTGGCTCGTTGGCCGGTCGCACGACCAGCTATACACAGCCGATATATATCCCGTACGAAGCTTTTGCGCTTAGACACGCTGCTTATATATACTGCGTGTGCCGGCTAACAGTAAACTCTTCCACTTGGCTTCTCCAGAGAGGAGGAGGCCAGAGAGGAGACGCGCGACGAGGACGCGCCGGCGTTGATGAGCCGCAGGCGCGCCTCGCGCTCTCCACCGCCATTTTCTAGGATCTTTTCCTGTTTCGATGCTGCCACGCGGCGTGTCGTTCTTCGCGCTCTCGCCGCTATTATGTAATCGCGATCCTGACTCGCACAACGGCGCCGATTCCTCGCTGTTGGCCAGTCGCTTCTCTTCGAAGGCTCTTTTGCATACTTGTATCGATCTTTTTCGTAGAATTGCTCCGCTGCTTTCCTACGAGCAGCCGCGTGCAACGAGCGATAGCCAACTTGGTACTTGTATCGATCTTCCTCATATAGTTTGCCTCGTTTCCTACGACCGGCCGTTATTTCCAAAATTTCCAATCGATCAGCTACCTGATCTTGCCAGATGTTCCGAACGAACAGCCTGCAAAAAGTTAGTACAATCGCCAGATTTCTAACAGAGTTATCGAACTGTCTCTCCGTCATTAGCAATCGTTTCCTGTTAATAGTAGAGTGGCAAGGTCGGTAAAAGTTGGTTTCCGCTCGCCGAGGACGTCGTGTACGCGTTGACCTGCTGTCGTCAGTCATAGGATAGGCAGGCAGGCAGGCAGGCAGGCAGGCAGACAAGCATGGCACGGTCGTCGGTTCGCTCAACGAGGGGGATCTCTCCGTTGTCGCTTCGACGAGCCAGACAAAAGGAACCGGGACCGATAGTCGACTGGCGACCCTCTGCCGTATAAAAGGTTCCAACCCTCGTTTGCCTGCCGAGGGTATATACGGGCTGGCCTACCCCAAATCCAACAATACGGGCCAAGAATAGCTGCTGTGGGACTCTAAGGGACTGAGGGATAAGCTTGGGGCCCCGACATGCTGCTTCCCATTTCGTAGTTCGTCCGTAAAACTGTAAAACTATTGCCGAACGTGTTTTCTCTTCTACTTTCCTCCTTTTACGATTAACCGGCAACGTCTTGGATTTTGGGCTCTGACGAAGCAGGTGAAATTTGTTGGTTTCTTTAGTTTGTTCCTTTTGCCAGATACCAGTTTTGCTCGGGGAAATTTCAGTTCTGTTTCTTTAATATCGTTAATCATAATTACACACAATTTATGCTTCATGTGTGTATATATGTAGATGGTTTACATAATGAACGAAAATTTCGTAATAGATCGATCGGAGAAAATACACTCGTTACTCGTATATTTGCTTGTTTGCTGTTGAAGACGATAGGAAACGATTTGGACTCGATTTAGCCCGATCGAGTGAACTAATTGGTAATTGTTCGATTTCTAGAACTTACGAAGCGTTTCCCTTTTCTCGCTCGCAGAACAGTTAGACGAAGGATAAGACAGACGCGAGTATTCCAGCCGAATAACGGACGATCACGAAAGAAACGTAGGTCGATTGTTGATGTTAGAGAAATTTCGCTTTCGTCAGATTCCACGAAGGTATAGTCATTGTTTGTGCCTCGATGACGCGTCCCGTTACATTCAGTTCTTCGTTACTTTATGACGAATACGTGACTGGTCATGGTGCTTGATTCCTGGAGCCCGCGTCGCTGTTCGTCGTTTCTGCTGGCTCATTATGTTTGCCGCAACTGCAATAATTCCGTACGATATTCGGCACAAACATCGACTTACAAAATTCCTGACACACTGATGGCACAGAAAACCACGTTACCGCTTCCTTCCGCAAACCGCTCAGTCTTATCTACACGGTAGCAAGCTCATAAACTGCGACCTCTCCGAAAGTCGAGGCAATTAGGCCATTCTTCCGAAAAACTCCGTTTCCTTTATTCGACCGGTAGATTGTTCGTACGGAGGCAATAGAAACGGGCTTCTGCCGGAAGCCAATCGGCGTGATTCATCCTGCATATTATCAAACGCGGATCGAATTATCTTCTCAACGGTGCCACGTTCCTCGGATCGTTTTCAGCTCGATCGCTTGTCCATTTGATTTTCCGCGCGTGGCACGTTCCTCGAGAAATATCATAGATACGCGGGCTTATCGATTCCAATGAGACGGATTCCTCGAGCTGTTGTCTTTAAATTTATTTCGCCGACAGGTCGAAACGAAAGCTTCCCCGTAGCTTCCTCGAAGCTCGAGGAATTTGCTAACGACGGAGCAATAGGATCAGGTGGAAAGTGGACGAAATAACGCAGGGTTAAAGACCTCGTAGGAATTGCTTAGCGAGATCGCCAGGATCGGCGCTCATCGAAAATAAAACGCTCAAATTATCGATCGTTTACACCGGCATACAGCAACAGGGAGACGAACGTTGTGCACTTTGAGAGTCACTGGCCGTGTAGTGGAACCGAAAGGTACCTCTCAAAGGGAAAGACGATGATTTCCCCGATGCGGCCCAATGTCCGACCCTCGTCATTCGACAACGCCTGAGCCCTGGCCAGGGTTCGGCTTTCTACCTGGTCCCAGGTATCGAGAAGTCCTTCCATGAACATAGGACGTACCCTCATCGGTAGACACATTTCTTTAGGAATTTTGCCTGGATAGAGAGTCGAAGGGATCCTCCTGGAACGAGTCGAATCATAGATTCTAACGGGATTAACGCGTAAAACAATAGTTTTTCGGCACTCTATCAACAACCTACTCGCGCTTTTATTTATTGAATAACGTACGATCCATTTTGTTGCGATAGAACAAAATTCGATTCATATAATTCGGAAGATAAATAAGACAAGACAGATTTCATTTCATAGAAAATTCTATGTAAAAGAAAAAAGAACGTTCCCTTAAAATAGGAAACGAGCTTCCCGGACAACCTAACGTCATACACGACGATTATTACGGGGACGTAGAACGCTATCCGGCCGCGTAATCGTAGAAACGGTTCTGAAACGACCCGGTCAACAGGTTAGGGCATTAAAGATCCTCTGCTCGGCCGGAACTGAAACGAAATGGATTCTTAATGAATCTGAGAATCGCGGCCGGGGTTAAGAAGTGGCCGAAGACGGGGATGGTGTGTAGAGTCGTGTACTCGATTAATATTAAACGTGGCTGGTCAAGCAACAGGTCCGATCAAGAGACCTAAGCAAACGGTACGTAAGTACGTAGATTCGCTGGATCCAGATTTCCGTGCGGCGGGACATTGCATAACGTCTCTTTATCGAGCTCGTTTAGTCAGCAATGATATGCGCCGTAGAACAGATAAGTGATTATGACTCAAACTGAATTAAGAAGCCTATCTTATCGGCGGACGGGTATTCGTTGACTTTCGTCACTTGCCTTTTGCACCGATGAATTCCGTTTCCTCTTGGCAGCTTGGCAGCAGGGGCTGTAGTCGCGTGCTCGCAACTCCGAACAATGGGCGTTGCAACGCGATCATCGATGTATCCTCGCCGCTTGCCGAAGCAAGGTGAATCAATCGAAGGGATCAGGTGCTCCTCGATCGTCGTAAATGGAATTCTCGCCGGTGTACACGGTGTTTCCTCGCGCGAAACATGCACGCTACCCCACGATACTTGCTGCCAATCCTCGCGATAACACAGTTCCGTGAAATCCTAATAACCCTGATTAACGCGTAATCTTTATTCGCCTGTGATAATGTTCTTCTATGCAACGACGCAAGCAAACGATACCCCGGAAATTACGTACTTTGGCTGATATTCGAGCTACAGGATCGTTACGTGCTCCGTACAAGGTATATCCTCATCGCAGAGACCGCTTTGAACTTTTAGATCGGCAGGACGCGACGTTTGCGCGAGGTGTCTTCTCGTAATCGACCATTAATTCCACGGATCGATCGATAAGAATCGAAACATTCCAAAATACCAAATCGTCGTATAGGACACGAGACATTCTCGCCACCCTTGAAACGCTTTCATCGTCCCTTCTCCGTTTAGAAAAAGTGGGTCGTTCGCGTCCAAAACCTAACATCTTCCGCTCTTCTAAGTCTCCGGGGAAAGTTCACGCGATACTCGTTGCAGAAAACAAGCAAGAGCCAAAGATAAACGTTCGTCGATGGCTTATCCCGTTCGAAGGATCGCGGATATTTCGCAAGTAGATGTAATCGCGCGGGGAGGACCGCAGGAGCCGTAAGCGGGCGTTGAACGACAACCCTCGCAAGACGTATTTCTTTCAGCAAGTTGCTGCGACCCTTCTAACCGTAACACCCATGATTTATATTTACAACACCCTGTTGCAACTTGTACGCGTGGCCCGTACGCGGAGGATTCGTCACGCGAAACCTACCTGTTCGCCACTCGGCTCGTATGCACCTTGCGACCGTCCCACTCGTCAGCTCGCAAACTCAACACACGAGAGAGACGCACGTGTATTATTTAGCGTGGCCGGCGGAGGCACCTGCCACGTCGTAACCATCCTGTTCCCTTCTTCTTTCACTGTCCTACGATGGCCACCTCGTAAACTCGAGCCAACGCGCCCACTCGTCACCGCGAACAGGTTCCGAACCGTACGTCGCGCTTCCTCTTTCGCCACTCTCGCGGACCTCGCCCGTCTCTCGCTCCGTCTAATTATTATCATCAGGTCGATCGCGTACTTCACACCTGTGTGAATGAGCCCGCGCTCGCAGCAACGCGATTCTTATGCACGTGCTCTCGCTTCGTTTCGACCTCGCGGTCGAGAAACGCGTCCCGTCTGCGTACGCGAATCGCTTACGTAATCCCGTTTCACGCTTTCACCCCTTTCACGCCTTCGCGTGTTCCTACCTAAACTTGGTGTCATCCAAACATACGGCCGGTAAACTTGGCGTCATCTAAACATACAGCCAGTGGCAGTTCTAACCCCTCAGGGGCCCGAAGCTGATGATTATTTTGAGCGTGAGAGTTCAGGCCGAAATGTCGAAAGGTCTCTAGCCGGGTGGATGTTTGTCAGATAGATAGGAAATGTACGTTCACGTCTGCAGGTCCTTTGGTCGGAGTACGATGTTCACTTTGGTGAACGTTGACTTTGGTTCGTAGCAACGAAGATACGAACGATGCGTATTCCTGTCTCATTTACTGGCTCGCGATCTCTTGCATTTCCTCCGTCTATGAAATTAAATAGGTTTCTTTGGGAAACGTGTTTCTAGGGAAATTTAATAATTTCCAAACTGGAGGCGGAAGTAACGAAATAATTGAAGAAACGCCGGACTATATCTCCTTGACTAAATTCATAATTTAAGAACATAACAAATTGGCGAATATTCGAAAAAATGTTAAGCATACCAGTCGCCTTTTTTATTGGAATATTTACAAGGAAAAGTCCAGAGTTAGGAAACTGTACGTGTAGGAGATCGCTAACGTCGAAGGCGATGGAAAAACTCGTAACGCCGGACAAGTTTGCTTAATCGTCTTATATTTCAAGGCGCCAGGATCTCGTGTTTACTCTGTTACTACGAACGACCCGTCGAGTATCCCGAGGACCATTCATAAAAATTCGTCGCAGCTCAGAACGAAATTCCCGGGGGCGAAAATGTGCTCGATACTTTTAACGCGCGTGATCCTGCAAACTCGCATAAACGTGCTTGTGCGTGTCATTCGCGGGCAGAACGGGCAACGACGGTGAATGACAGGCGATCGATGAAGCGTCATCGAGGCCGATAAATATTATTAGGAAGAAGGAAAATCGTCGGCGATTTTTTAATCCTAACCGACCAAGCCAAAGTACTTGACGAATTGCCATAATATTTTAACGCTTCTTATCTGACATTCTCTCGTCCCTTGGCCGATTCTTCCTCCCGCGTTTATAACGCACTGACCCTTAAATACCCCAATTATTTGTCCTATCTATTTTTATTCATCGTGGCACAAATTACACGAAACTGTAGACACCCGATCCAAAGAGAAGAGAGGGAAATGACGCATCGAGGACGTTGTTTGCCTCGCCCGGCGATTTCCATCGATCGAAATCGAGATCCGCGACGGTAATGGATCGAACGATGCGTTGCACTGTGTGCACGTGTAAGCAGGAAGATGCTGCGCGTAAAAAGGCCGGAGGGGTGAAAAAAGTGCATGAGAAAGGGAGGGAGCTCCCACATACAAGGGTGCTGGCCGTTGTCTGCCATATGGCCCCTCTTTTTTTAACCATCCCTGTACGGCTTTCTTCCCACACGACAAAGGTAGCCACCCGCGTGTGCGTGCACGTGTGTGTTTACAGCTGTACGCGCGGCTCCCGTAGTTACTGGCTTCCTCGAAAGTGAACAACCTCTTTTTTCCCTTCCTCTTTTTAGTTTTTCTTTTGTTTGCGCTATAAGTTGTAACAAACAAAAGTGAGCAACCAGCGGCAGAGCGTCGCGTCAGGTGAGATTCACTCTCTGTACGCACGTACACGCGTCTTCTCGCAGAGATAGACGATTTTGTCCGGATACTTTGCACGCAAGGCATAGGAATAGTTTAACGTTTGTAGTAATTTCAACCGGAGGGTTTCGTTGAAAATTGCAATTTCTGCTTTTAGACACCGGGTTCAACGCTTCGATTTCTATTTTTGCCGGTCGAGGGGATTGTGCGGTTTCCGCGGGGCGACGGAGAGCAGGATAGGTATGCAATGGAATAGTTTTACCGATTTAAATGAAGTTCCGCGAGTTGCAGCTCGGTTTCCAACAGATTTATCGGAACTCGTTTCCCCGTGCAATCGAAATCCAGCGGATCCTGTCTGTCTTTCAACCGAAGTACACGCCGTCTTTAAATATATTCGCAACGGTGGAAAAGCGATATGATTTTCACGAGTGACTCTCGCAATTAATCCCCGATTAATCACAACGCGCGTACGTGACGTGGTATTTTACAAATTACCAACAGCTCGACGCCGCCAGCCAGCGTCTCGCTTATCGACCATGCGTTTGTCTAACTCGCTCCTCGAACAGCCAATTTGCCAGCAAGGCGCTGAAACGTTTCAGATATTCTTTCGCGTGCAGACAGGAAGAGGTCGGTGGTTTTCTTCCAACCAGCCAATAAGACTAGCAACAACCGACTCGAAACGAAATGCCTTTCGAACGTGATGTAAATTCATAGTCAATATCCTCTGCCATATAATCGTATATCTTCCTTTCCCTTTCAGTAAATACAATAGAAGTGTTACAGCTTCCCTAGTGCCACTGATTACCTCAAAGTCGGGCTTCCAAGTTTTGTCCCGTAATAACCGTTACCCAAAGCTCTAAGTGCCTACACAGGTCATGTTCATGTCCCGTTGTCAAAGGAAACAGACGAAAGGTACAAGCTCAAAGAGGATGCATCCACCTGGCGCATCAAACCTCGCACGCTGATTCGAATATGTTTACGTTGGCGTTTAATTTTTCTCCGAGAGTTCGCAGTTGCTGTTTCGTTCAATGGAAAACTTGTCGCGCTTTTCCTCAACGTTTCTCCTCTTAAATTCTGCCGCTTCGTTTCTCACTTTTTCCTTCTCCTCTTCGTCTTCTCGGCGCACGCTCATCCGCCGCTAATTGCGGCCAATCCGCGCAGCTTCGTGTCTTTCGAAGCGTCACCGTGCTCCTCGGACCTGTAGGCGAGACTACGTATATTTATTTGACGAGATGAAAATCGGAAAACATAAAAAGGGAAAAAAGGGTGACAGTTTGTAGCGTCTAGCCGGAGCTGCTCCGTTCGAATCTCTCCTTCCGTTTAATTAGCAGCCAGATTCCTCGACGAAGGCCAGATGAAGGGTGCTGAAATATCGTTTCTTCGTTCTTCGTCTCTTTATTTCGACGTTGGTAGGGCCGACGTTAAGAAGCCAACTACATTTCCCTTTCTACGCTCTGCTCCCCCGTGCTCCTTCCAATTTTCCATCCCCCGTCCGCCCCCTCCTATTCTCTCCTTTTCTCCCGATGATTCCGAGTGCTCGGGGTGCCGGACCCTTCGTTTAGGGCACCGCAGATGCCGCGCGCCCCACTAGATTACGTGCCATCGGTTCTCAACCTCACCGATTCTTCCATCTTTTATTTCCATCCAATTGTCCCAGTTATCTCCGATCTGAAATTCATCGTATTTCAATGACCAAACGTGTCGTTAGCGAACCGAGAAGCTTTGCGCGCTCGCAGGAAGTTGATACGCGTGTAATACGAAAATACCTAAAACGCCCAAAGTATGGCGCTTCCTGTGATACTCGGTAAAGCAATCTTTCACCAAGGTTCTACCTTTCTACACGCGTGTGAATTTTCATGAAAGTCCGCGGTCTAGTCATTGCTATCGAGATTCGAAAGTACCAGGACGAACAGCGTACGCATAATTCGCGAAAATGTACAAAATACTCGGAATAGTCTGGGAATGCTCAGCGGTTCGATCGGATCGTCGTTTAGCTTCTGTTTGTTTAATTCTGTTTAGAACTTCCGCGATCTAGTCGTCCAAGTATGAAATAGGAAATTTTTGCGATCCTTAAATTCGCAGAGTATTTTAACGATATTCCTGAAGCCTTTCCGCTGAGAATATCGAGCGTGGTGATATTTAAATAAGTTTGAACGATGCCACAGACGACCCTTTTTCTCTGTTTCTCAATGAGCTGTAACTGGATACTTCGGATACTTCGGCTATTCATCTTCGCAAATTTAAATCGCACCAAGTACAATTTTACAAATATAAATATCATTTTATATCCTATTCGTTTTGCTACGTTTTACTGTACTTTGGTACATCGAGGAGTTAGGAAACGAAGGAGCTGAACACAGATGGCGGACAATTCCTAGAACGATCCTGCCTCGATAACAGTCGCGTGCCTCGAAAATACGTCTTACTACGCGAGCAACACCGCGTTACCCTCCATCCATCGTCTACTCTCCAAAGAGGAAATTCTCCTCCTTACCGAGCATACTCTACCCAATATTCTTTCACTTCTCCAGATACGCGGAGAGTGTTCGAGGAACCCTAACGATAAACTCGTGGAATACAGGCCGCCGTGGAATAACGATTAAGTATTTTAAATCGAACGAGGGAAGACGAAGGTGGGCCGATGGAAATGAACCCTTTTTTGTCTTCACCCTGGTAGGCAGAGTTGCCCAAGTCGTGGAATACAGGCCGTACAAAGTTAGTTACGTAACGAGCGAACGATACGTTGAATCGAACGAAGGAGAACGAAGATAGGGGCCAATGAGAATGATAAAACGCTTCGATCGTTTCAATTTCGAATTGGTAGATACGGCATCGTAATTAAGAGGGAGGCAGGGAAGATAACGTGAATGGCCTATGGTGTTTTTCTGTTATACGACGCGGTATTAGCAAGGGGTAGTGAGAACCGCTTGCAAGCAGGGAAAGCAGCAACCCTCCCTTTTCGGAGACCTTCCTTTATTCATCCCCTAATGTAGGACCAGCGCGCGCGTACGTTCTCCTCTCGCTGTCACCGACCACGGTATATAGGCTAGTGTATTTATCGTGAAAGTTGTACATGCAGCGTATATACGTTTATATTGTACAAAGGATACGCGGGGTACAAGACTCGCAGGACTCGTCCGTGTACGTGTGCACGTCGGCGCGCGCGATAAATGCATCGCGTGTTTGTGCGTACGGCGTACAAACACCCATAGGCGCGCACCACCACTCGTATTTTCGCGGTTGCAAATGTTGCACCGAGCGCCGTGAAACTGGGTCAACAATCGCGGGACTATTCTTCAGGGGCGACGTTTTTCGTTTAGCTACGATGCCCATCTTTTCTTTTTTTTTTGGAAAAATTTGAGACGTAGATGAAGCGCTCGAATCGTTGTTCCAGCTGAGAGGAGGGGAAATTTAGCCACGCTGTAACAATAATTTTCGCATGAAAATTGGAAGCTACTAACGTCCCCGAAGCATTTTTTAATCAGAGGATACATTCATATGCAAATACCTGTACGTCCTATATACTTCACTTAAATTACTATTTTTCTGTAAATTTCACATACAGATGCGTATATTTGAACAGAGAACTGCATATACGTACCTCGTGCAAGTTTCTTAAAATTGTGCACTGTACTTCATCACGATTGTTCCCGTTATATGAACGTACTCCGTCATTGAATGTGCACAGTATAGCGCTACTTCAAGTACAACGCTCAATGGTAATTGTAGCAAAATTTGCATTTAGAGGGTGATGGACAGATGAGCGAGTAGATCGTCATCTATCGATGCAGACATGCATCAAAGGTAGTTTTCACCCTTTGTCCCCCTTTGTACGACCCTCCTCTCCATTATCAATGAATCGGGCACGTGGCCCCGAGCATAAAATGTACGGTACGATCATGTTCGCGAAGGATAACGCTTATTCATCGTGCTTTTCGGCCATCTACAATAATACGTCGTGTAGATTCTGGATCGTTGCTTCTCGTATTTCTTTCTCTCATTTAAAGGTCGTAAACTGACCCCCTGCCGTGGCCTGTTTCGCTCTGGTCTAGTCGCGATATTACGCGCTCTGGCTTTCGGTTTTTCGTTGGCCGGCACGCGAACCGCTATACAATTTCAGTCTTCTGTTCTCTGGTATCGATTTTCCATCGTCTTATTTAAATGCGTCATCGTTTTCGAATTGCAGCTTTCACTCGACTATCCTTTGACGAATGGTAAACGATAACGCAAATAGCGTAAAAATATATTCATCGCATTCTATAAGATATTTTTTTCCAGCTTTCATAACGCTCTCGCTTCTCTATAATTGTCCCTTTTTATATACTCCCTTTATATCCATCGATAATACGATGTGACAATTTTTCAATGGTATTTCTTTACAATTATGACAATTGTAAAAATGTGTCGCAACGATAATTAGCAATTTAGAGTCAAAGTAATGATACACCATTTTTGTTCTCCGCGATCATCTCGTTTTATATTTCTGTTACATTAATTATTAATATATATATATATATATATATATATATATATATATATATATGACGCAGCGATGATGTCGTCTTTTTCTATAATTATTATTATTATTATTATTATTATTATTATTTAAAGGTAAAAGGTAAAGATTTATAAGATTTGTTTCTTCAGTCCGAACTTAAATTCTTCCATGGTTGATTATTTCCTGAAAACATCCGACTACTTTAAGATAGTTTCAATATACTATTCTATCCAAGGTACATAGACGAGCATATAAAAATAAAACTAGCATGCAGCATACACGTAGCGAAACATAAAAGTCAAATCTGGATGCAACACGTGAAACGTACTAGAAATTTAAATCCGTTTCAAAGCTATCAGATTTCTTAAATTTTTTTGTTTTTTTTTTGTTTTTTGTTTTTGTTTACACGTCGATAAAACGAAAAAGCAAAATCTCACGCTTTACCCGTCGCTGAATTCTATCTCGAGGAGCAAATTAAAAAAAGATGTGAAAATTTTCTAATTTCAGAAACGGCAGGCCTGACAATCTCAGGTTTTTCAAAGTTCACGACGATGAGCGCGATTTACGAGTCCTTGAAACCTAAGTCTAACTGGCTTGCTCCCCGACAATCTTATCCGTTCGACGAGATAGCGTACCGCTAATCTGCCGCGGACTTTACACCGTTGAAGCCTAGCTAGCGCTCAGACAGCTTCCAGGATAGTACGCGCGAAACTCGAAGTCGAATTCGAAGAAACGTCGCCGCCGCTCGGCGAACATCTTGCGCCATATCGCGAAACGAAATTCGACGATTGCATAATTCATGGCTGAAACGAGGAGGAACATTCTCGATTTCGAAAAATTTTCTGATACAGTCAGAATGACTCGGCCGAGACGAACAAAGTCATTCCGAGCAGAGTTTATTCCCACGAGGAAGATATATCACGATTTTTCCCTTTCTTTTTATCGCTGAAATACTATTAGATAACTTTATATTGTGCAAGCTACGAATAATTTGTTCATAAATGTACAGTACCGTAGTAAATGTGTCAAATTGAGACTGTTAGAATGTAATTTCTAATATAATTCGAATTATTTTAATAATTTGCTCGACTGCACTGATCGTGGAAAATTATCCAGAATATCATAGCTATAAATAATACAGCACGTCATTGATAAATGGACGGATAAAGAGTAGACAATATCTGGCGATAATATTATTCGTTGAAGAAACGTGAAAGCTACTCGTCAATTCTATATACGAAAAACGAAAATCTTTTATCCGAGGGTACGCTCGCTGGTTTCTCATTTATTTAAATATTCCCGACGGAATTGCGTTCGATAATCATAACACGGCAAGCTATATCGTACGCGTTGTTATTTCTTGGCCCGATACCGTGGTGCGCGACGTCGTTGTCGAGCTGTTTTTCGTAGTTGGCGATCTCGCCGGCAGGCGTCGCGTCGCTCGAGTCCCCTTTCGAAAATAACACACGGCCGGTTGACGTCATGTTGTCATGACTGCCGACCGCCGGCACCAACGTCGCCTCGATGTGTCGTTCTTCTGATGGCCGAGCAGCGTAGAAATTTCGCAGCAACGCGACTCGATTACATTTATCCACTATGCAATTTCGAATACGAGGCGAAGCAAAATTACAATGCTTCTGCGATGGATCGCGTGACGATCATTTTTTAAACCGATACTCCTTCAACAAAACATAAAGATAATATACTGCGAACTTATTTTACGCCTCGACTTTGCTCGTATCATTATCTCTTCCCTTTTTTCTTCCTCCTTCCACATTTGAACTTTTAATGTATTCAATCGTATTTCGTTCTTTCCGCGCGCTCCTTCGAAACGATTACCGAGTCTATTGCATTTCTTGTTGGTACGATCGAGTTATTGACCTAACCTCCAAAGAAGCAGAGCGATCGACTATTTTCCGCCGCTAAATACGCAAAGCTAATATCGTACCGAAAATTCTGGAGCATTTGAATTCAAAAATGCATTCAAGTATTCGATCTTACAGTATCATCGTTCCAATGTATTTGTATATGTCTAGCACGCACACATATAACTTAGGAATGTACGACGCCACACACTGACTGGTTTTATCTACGGGGCTCCGAGTGGCTTGAGCGGGGCTTCGTGTGTGTTCGTTCTTTGGCTGACTAGATAGCTTTGACTCGTGTAGCAAACATTACCTCATCGTCAGGCATAGCCGGATCCACAACAAACCTCCTCTACTTTTGATTCTTCTCTGGTTCTGTGCTTGCTCGCTGCTCGTAGGAAATCAAATGGAGTAGAACTCATTCAAAGTAAACGTATTTGTCAATCTGTTATTCAAATTACAGACACGTGTCAATTACTGTATATACGTATGTCGAAAGAAATTTCTTTATTTCCTCTATTGAAAGGAATTATTTTTACCTTTGTTTACGTTATCCATTATTCATATTTTCATTTTTCCAATCTTTTTTACATGTCAAGTGGAATTTCGCTTGATTTTACAAAGAGTGACGCAAAAGCTGACTTTATTAATCTTCTCATGCGTATGCTTTAGCCAGTCTAGATAGGCTTCACGCAGTGAACATTATCTTATTGCGAGCACAGTCGTCATGAATCTTTTCTAGTTCTGGTACTTCTCTCACATTTATTCCATTGACCTACATTCCTGACGATAAAACAGGAATTGGAGCAAATTTGTTTATAGAAACTCTGTCATCAAACTTTCTGTGTAATTTGTCGATATAATGACACGTATTTAACGATAATTAGTCGAAGGGATACTGTTATAAAATTCGATGAATTATTACCTTCATTTACTCAAGTTATACGTAATTTAACAAATTTGATAATTTATTTGTCGCGTTTCTTGATAAGTCGCTTAATAATAAAAATATTACAACAGGTTATGATATTAGGAAATATACGCTATTTTGACCGTACTTTTATCTGATTAACCTCGAAATAACTTCTCTCTGCGAGTTAATTACGGAATTCACTGGTAGATGGCATTCGTGTGAAAAAATTCAACGTTATTTAATAAAAGTAAAAAAGCTGTTTCGAATACGAATAAAAGACGGGGAAGTGTGTTTGTAATTTTATAAAATTTTAGTACAAAAATATTTTCATTCCAAACACGTTCGGCATATTTTACAATCGAAAGCAATTTTCATTGACGCGATCGAATTATTTGAAATAGTTGCATCGTAAAAATTTCAAAGGAGAGATATAAAATGAATGAAAGTAACTTCCTCCAGGCACTTACCCTCGGAAATCAGTGGCACGATTCTCTAACTCAGATGAGGCTCAAAAGATTCTTCAGTTGCGAAAGTGAGCCGCGCGAACCGCAACCCTTAAAATATTTCGTGAGAGGAAAAGAGAGTGGGATGAGGATGCTTCTTGACTTTGATTTATGGGCAGTTAAGAGCCGTGCATTTCTACCACACACAGTTAATCCGTTACGCGGTAACTCCCCGCAGCAACCACCCGGTGGCCGTCTTGATTCAACAAGTGCCCGGACCATGTTTCGCAAACATTGTTTGTAAGGACGTTGGTCGAATTCTTGAGCACGTTCACTGAAATCTTCATCTCAAACGTTTCAATTAATGCGGCCTAATGTAACTTAAGAAGATACAAAATCTACTGGCGACCTGAATAACACGGCTGATAAAGTAGAAATTCGCAAATAAAACATTCAGATTGGAAATTCGTCATCTTTCTTCTTTTGCGCTCTTCTATCAATTAAATGAATTACTGTGTTTCAAAAAAAAGTGATAGCACAAGTATTCCGACTATTATATCGTAGAATACGCATGGTTGTTAGCTGTGACAAATAAGGATATTGGAAAAAGCATTGATCGACAAAGCGAGAATTACTTTCCTGAGAAAAATCACGTTTTCACCGTGATGGAAGGCGAAATCAAGCTTGCGGATACGAATCCGTCATTGTTTTCCCCGCGATTCCGTGAATCGTCTCTCGGAGAGCTCCGGGACTGGTCGACCCTGTTGGAAGGAGAACCTTCGCGAGCGAGTCGTATTCCAAGTAGGCCGCCGCGGCGGATGTACACTGTCGAGTCGAGATTGAGTCGTTGGCTGCTGTTGCTGCCGCCGCTGTACTAACTAGTTACTTCTAGAAATCTATAAATCGTTTCTAAGAAAGCCTGCCTTTCTTCTTCTCAAGGGTTCTTGATGATGAAGTTATTTTAATGAAAGGTAATTTAATTTCTTGTACCGATAACATCATAAACGAAAAAGATATATTTAAAGTTTTCATTTTATTCCAAATTTCCATTCTTTTTATACTATTAATCGAAAGTTTCATTAAAGAAAACGTTGAATTGCATTACTTACTTTATCATAACCACGGATATATATCATGAGCGCGCGGTATCGTCTCTGATGGCGTTGCTCGTTTCCTCGGAACTTTTTTTCCCCTCCTTTTGTCACCGTTGTTCTTGCCAGTTGCACACGCGGCTCGTCGTATTGGCCGAACAACATAACGCATCGATTATCTGTTAAATGACGTTCACGCCACCGAGCATCCCCTACCCATAGGTCAGCTCTTCGTGACTTCCATTCCCTCCATTTCTGTTTTTGCTTTTTTTTCTGAAATCAAACGTCATGTGCAGACCACGTGGATCCGACAAAATGACGAACGTGTCGCTAGTGACATCCCACGGCAATACGTTCAACTAACTGCGCTGTCAGCGATTCTCAACCACATCCACGTGATTTTTATCTCTCGAGTTTTTCGCGTCGCTCTCTTTGCCCCTTCGGTAGACTCGCTTCAGTAAGCAAAAGTTGAGGGAGGGAGAGACGATTAAGTAAGTAAATACTTACTTTCACCCGTACAGTCGTTAAATCGGATGTGCACGGATATAAATCATCGATGCTACGTGCTTTATCATTTTGTTTGGGGTTTCGTCGCATGGATCGATCAGGTTTCTCATAGTTGGTATCACTGTGGATCACACACAAGATATTTGTTTATATATGTGTAAGCTCTATGTATATACATATTTTATTTTCATATAAAGGAAAGCAATAGAAAATATTTAGTTTTTATAATACAGTAGAAATATAGTAATATTACGCGTAAGACTAGGTATTAGAGATATAGGAAAATCACTAATCAACCACAAAATTGAGAATAATTTCGCTTTGATAAATTTAATATGTTACTATATATGTACCTTTGAACGGATATGAAACGAAGGAAAAGGAAAACAAAGACGGAGGGAAAGATAAAATGAAGAGGAGTATTTCACAAGGGGCCCGCATGCTTGCTGATTGAACCCATGAGTAACAACACTCCCCTGTCCCCTTCGCCATTTGCGGCCCCCTTCTCCTCCATACCCACTCGATCATCCATTCCAACGATGACTTCTTCCAGGCTAGGGTAGGGAGATGCCTGACGTCATTCTCCAACGTCTGTCAGCGAGCCGACCCTCTGAGTCATGCAGTCA
The DNA here is from genome assembly GCA_014737535.1 of Bombus cullumanus. Lineage (NCBI taxonomy): Eukaryota > Metazoa > Arthropoda > Insecta > Hymenoptera > Apidae > Bombus > Bombus cullumanus. The sequence continues at coordinate 1,119,274 of JACXIX010000010.1, read as the reverse complement.
TGTCGTTTTGCCTACACTCTTGTTTGTAACCGAGTATCGGGACTGGGCAAGGTCTTTCGCGATCATGTCACTAAGTTGTTACGGAGGGAAAATCCCTAGCCTATTCAAAACTTTCCCCGTTCGTAAAAACTTCAAAGTCCTATTTCTGTTTCCCATATAACAAAAAATTCAATTCTTGTTGAATTATCTCTATCTAATTTCATATTTCTTCTGATAAACGAATAATATCATCGTTTCTTGTCGTTACCTGTATAATCTTACAACACTTACGTTCTAATAAATATTGAACTGCTAGAAAAGGGAGACGTATGAAAATGTATTATAGTATTTTGAAGTATATAAAAGCGAATCTATACAGAGAGACTGATGTCACATAACTTATCTATTTTCAGAGTTGTGCAATGATGGGTCTGCAGGCCACGGCAGGAAAACGTAAACTGGAGGGAGGTGTGGGCTGCATGGAGTTCGACATGGATATGGGCGAGAGCCCATCGAAGTTAGGCCGGGTGGAGGGTAGCTGGTGGGCGATGGAGGATAGTTACACGCCCCCGCTGAGTCAAACGCCGGCTTCTTATTACGATATGGAAGTGAGTTCGCCCTGCCTGCAGACAAATCCTTGTCAGCCGACATCGACAAGTCAGCAGCAACAGCAACAGCATCAAGCGACACAGCAACAGCAGCAGCAACAGCCGCAGTCGTCGACGCCAACGTCAGCGCCACCGCCGTCTACGGTGGCGCATCTGCACCATCATCCGCAGCACTACTATCATCATCAGCGCGGACCTAGCAGCCCGGTCGGTAACAACGGTTACAGCCAACTGTCGAGGCCTCAGCCGCAGTGGGGCGCACCTCATCATTACGAGCCGCCAACGATACGGCGAGAAGAAAATGGAAAGAGTTATTTGGAGCTTGGTTCTAGTTATCGAGCGAACGAGAGGTGCTGCGAAGGTTCGAGGTCAAGCTGGTGTCGACGTGGTAGAGCGTGTTACAGACAAAGGCGACTAGCCGTTTTAAACATTTCGATGTGCAAGCTGGCGAGGTATCGCCAATTTCCGGATCCGAGCCTTCATCGATCGGTTCTCATCTGCAATACACTGAGGCATCTAGAACGCGAGATGGAGAGGGACAGAAGTCCGCCGCCCATGGAGCCGGTTATACCGGCACCGATTGCTCAACTTCAACCTCCTGAGCAGGGCAGGTTAACACCGTTCCCGATGCCACCAACGTCTTCGAACGAGACAGACGTCGATTCCGGAATCGGTGATAGCGATGACAGCCGTTCCATCAATTGGGGCAGCGTGCTGTCTCTCTCGAGTCAATCGCCGCTGGATCCATTGAACAACAACGAGTTACTGGACGTCGATATCGGCCCAGACCTAGATTTAGACTTCATGCCTGGATGGAAGCTGACGCCCCTGTCCGCGGACGATATCCTTAGAAGTACGACGGCACAGGAACAGCAGCAGCATCATCAGCATCAACAGCATCATCATCATCAACAGCAGCAGCAGCAGCAGCAGCAGCAGCAACATCTGGCTCCAACTAGCGGCAGCTGCGCCAGTAGCAATGTCGGAAACGCCTGCGTCAGCACTGGCGGTAGCAGTAGTACGCACGAATCGTTAATGTGCGTTGGATCATAGCCCCCGATTTTGACGTCGATGAGTCATCTCATCGATTTTTACCCGCTGATGCCGCAGAGTAAATAAAAGCAAAAAGAGAGAAAAAAAAAAACAAGCGCGGCAACAAACTAGCAAAGAACTACAAATCGCAGAAACGAGGTACTCGCCCGCCTCTCCGATATGTGCGACGCCTGGTCGGCGATTCTCCAGGAGGTCTTCTTTTTCTTATTTATTACCGTTCGTGTCAATTACGCACCGATCGATTATCTCGGTTACATTCTACTTGTAGCATACCGATAACCAGCATGGGTGGTCTACTGATTGTAGGGAAGAGAGAAAGAAAGAGAGAGAGAGAGAGAGATAGATAGAGATAAATAAAGAGAGAAAGGGTACGCGTCGCGTTACCCTGTGTTCGCAGGTGCAGCCGCCACGGAATTCATGGCCCATCGGGAGTGCTTCAAATGTGAAGCAACCAGAGGTGATTACAATTTATAAACCGGCGAGTAAACTTGATCTCGCGTTGTTCCAATTATCAACTACGATTCCACGTTTTTTATACTTTATCACGTTGCCTGGAATGTTCTTTATTTTAAATCGTACGAATTAATCCGAGACTGTTTTATGAAACAGTTCACTTCAAAATTTATATAATTTATATACATTCACGCGTTTAAATGTACGAATTACATTGGAAAAATTCGGGTTTTCATACGATGGAACAACGCGAGGTCGGGTCCTCTCGTTCGGTCATCAACAAACCACCTCAACAAACGAGCATGGCTATACTATATCGAAACGATCTGTTTTTGCAGCTGCACCTGCGAATTCAGCGGCGCATATCAGTTCCCGAGTCGCTCGAAATGTCGTCACCGGCGGCACGTCGGACACGAAAGAGCGAGAATAGCGTGAGAGAGTAAAACAGAAAAAAAAGAAAGAAAGAAAGAGAATAGTGAGAGAGCGAAAGAAAGCGAGTGAGAGAGAGAGAGAGAGCGACAGGGAAAAGAGAGGTAGAGAGAAAGAGTTGGAACGGTCTCAGAGCTTTCAATGTTCACGCCCCCGGGCCGGCGATAGGACACAAGTACAGAGGATCGGTGGTAACCTTCTCTTCGGCTCCTTAAAACAACGACGATAAAGCGGCACGAAACCCCGACAGAGACCTACGTATGCACACAGAATATAATCTAATTGTTACATTCGATAGAAAAGTGTCCTTCTCTTCTTTCTACCGTATTAACTCTCGCTATTTTTGTTTCTCTTGTTTTTGGTAACATCGGCACAGCGTGATATGCGTATATCGCTCGCCTAGCCGGCTGACGTTGAGAACTCTTCGGCGACGTCCGGCGTCGTTCGCGACAGCCAATCGAAATGGGGAGTGTCCATCATCATCGATCGATGTTTTCTCTTTGGATTAGAAAGACTATCCAGCCGACGATTAAATTAATGTCATACACTCTGACACACTAACGATACACTTACACGCGTAAGACATAACCGCCGTGGCCTATATCGTACACTAATACACGCACCACATGTACACGCCGTATACGCTCATATACACGTACATAGATATTATATATGTACATCAGGAGAGAGAGAGAGAGAGAGAGAGAGAGAGAGAGAGAGAGGAGAGCGCGAGAGCGAGCGAGCGAGCGAGAGAGAGAAAGAGAGAGATACAGGTTCGTACACGGAAAAGTCGATATGGTGCTAGGACGATCACACCCTGGTGCTTAATTCTGTACACACAGAGACACATGTGCGTAAGTTCGCACGGATCGCCTGCAGTCTTCGTTAAGAAGTCTAGATACGTCCTGACGTCGTGAACAGGACACACCGTGATCCAACGTACTTCCATCAGGATTCTTCGTACGAGTTATATAGCTTCTCGGTTTGGGCACCTTGAAGGACTTGCGAGCACTGGATGAAAATACGTTGGATGGGGACGCGTAACTGTGTTCTGGCGCACGATGCTAACAAATGTACCTGCATTTTAGAGATCGGGATAAATGTACGGTCCCTTCGTGTCGTCGCACGGAGGCCACTGCGCGCCACTGATCTCCCGTTAATAATTATGTACTATAATACTATTGTAAAATAGAGAGTGGCCGACGAGCAGTGAACGAAGGCGACCAATGATCCATTTGGAACGATATGGAACGGTGGGATTATTAAGCGAGTAGAAGAAAAAAGATAGAAAGAAAAGGAAAGAAATGAGTAAAATAAAATAAAATAAAACTCGACGATACGCACTTCGCGAAGAGGAACGGCGATCCGCGCGCGATCTCGTCCTCAACGTCCACTAACTGAAATCCAACAGAGCAGCTATACTTAAATCGAAAATAAGCGTTGTGTAAAGCAAATCTATGAACGAGCGACAAAGCGAATATAAGAAAAAGTAATTTATAAATCGACTGATTTACCTTGCGAGATAGCGGACAAAGAAAGAAAGAAGACGGAAGAAGATTCAAGTAACGAAGAGAAGGAAGCTCTAGCCGGCAACGTTTCGCCACACGAATTCGTTTATATTGTAATTATAATTGAGTGTCAAGCCGATGATAATGTATACACTTACACGCGACACATACAGTTACACTAAACTCATACGTACACGCGTGACATTTCTGTACGACACAAATGGACACGTTTATACACGAAATACGCTAGATACTTGGATGTATATAGAGGTACAACACTACGCGCTAAGTGTAATAATGATTAACACGAACCGTCAACTCTCGGCAGTTTTCAGTTTTTCGTTCCCGTTCCGATAATCGTTTCTTTCTTTCTTTCGTTTTCAATCATTCTCGATCATCGTATTACCAATATCGAATCTTTTTCCGGCTCTCGCGCGTTTGATCGACGCCTTTTTGTACTCGATTCGACGCCGTTATCCCGCCACGCTAATCGCCTCGCCTCTATCCGTTTCGTTCATTCGTTCCTCGCTTATTTCCTACGAAGAAAACAACGAGCAAAATATTACTTCAACGGCGCGGAGAATCTAGGAGAAGAACGTGTACGCGTGCATCGATCTCGAGCGGCTCGCAAACTTTCCTCAAAACGGCCATTGAGAACGTCGTTCCTTCCTGATCGTCATACACGGCGCTGTTTGATCGAACGTTTTGTACATTCACAACTGTTTATACTGTGATCGCATTGTAAATATTATCGGAAAAACGAATATCGTTCGTAATAGTAAAGAGAGAAGAAAAATTGTACATGAGCGAAAGGAAAGTCGTTAGAACCAAAAAGTTGAACAAAGACTGCGACGTTTAATTTACGACGAAGAGCGATAGAAAGTAACATTTTGCGATCAAATGTCGGTCAGTAGATGTAAAGAAGGAGGAGGAGATGCGTTCTCATAGCTCGTTGCGTCTCTTAGGTTTACGAATCGCTCGAGTTCTACCATCCTATCTACGACCGCGCGTAAGGTGTTAAAACGCGAGAAATACATATGTACATGATACATAGACACACAGACATACACAAACAGATGCACACACACAGATAAAGCGCACGTTGCGCGAGATTGCGCTCGATGCGTATATGCGGCGGAGCGTTTTCAGCGAGATGATCGGTGTTGTTTTCTTGCATGGTGTACCAATCGGAACTGGCGTGAACGTACGTGTGACGTACGTACACGAGATACATCAACGTATGCTACATTGTTGAAAAATTCGTCCGTCGCGTTGATGCATCTTTCCAAATACATAGCATACCTTTCCGTGTTTTGCGATCGCAAGCGCTACCTCATCGGTTTGGTGTTCCGTGACGAGGAGGACGCCTTACAATTATTTCACTTTCGATACACGCTGTACTCGCCGATAAAACAAAATTCCAGCCAATCTACCGGATAGATATGAGAAACGGGCGTTGACTGACGTATCGAATTTTGTTAATACGAAGAAGAAAACCGCTCGCACTGGTTACGCGTACGCGAACAAAATACTCATGCCTCTCGATCGCAACATTTTGTATCCCGTTCGGTCGAGTTGATCGTTTAACGGAATGCCAAGCACCGCGTTACGCGACACTAGACTCGCTTCCCGAGAGTTAAAGAAGTAAAAAAGAAAAAAAAAAGAAAGAAAAAAAAGGAACTCGGGAGGCGACAAAATAATTTCGTATTTTTTACACGGAGACGTAGCATCGCTGCGTTCGAACGCAACATTAAGTTACACGCGATTACACAAACACACACACACACACACAGTACATGTACACGAAGACTCGGTACCGAAGGAGTGACTGCGAGTTCGGCATTTAAGAATGGCGAGCGTGTTGAAGAGCGAAAGAGGACGTGAGTTTTTCTTTTCCTTTCCGTTTCTCTTCTCTCTGTTTTTTCCTCTTTTTTTTTTTTTTTTTTTTTGTTTTTGTTTCAAGTCGTGGTTCACGTGACGCAGCTTAGGGAAAAGGAAAAAGCGTGACCGTGCGAGAGAACGACGATACGAGTTCTAAATACACGTATGTTTCGACGAGTGCGCCGGGCGTGCGTGCGTGCGTGTTAATGTTAAAACGTTTTAAAAAAAAAATGCGATAAAAAAAGATGCGATATAAAAAATGGGTGTGCGACGAACACCACCTTCTTCCGATGGGAGGTGCAAACGTAAAACGAAACGAGCAACCGAGAAGGAGAAGACGTGGAAGAAAAGAAGGATGAAAGATGAACAGTTGTAAATAGTATAAATAGTACACGCGCAGAAGTACGTTTAAGCGGAAATAAAAGATGATATAATAGGTATAATGTGAAGAAAAATATACACATATAAGATATTATTATATATTATATATAAATAAGAAGTATATATATAAGATTATTATGTATATTTACCGTGGTAAGTGATATACAAAAGCGGTGACGGGGACTCGCGCAATCTCGTTGTCGTGTTCGGATGATGTTGCTGTGATTCGCGGCTGGCCCACGCAACGATTTCCTGTTCAAATTCATTTCTGCTCGTAAGACGCGTATCCCGCCAGACATCTCGTTCTCTTTTTCTAACCACACACACGAAAAAAAAACACACACACACACACACACACACAAACACACCACCGCTCCGTTCTTGTCATCCGTATTTTCCCATACGATACATGCTCTTCCAGATTGTTTTCACGTGTGTATGCATCCAATGTAGGAGGATAATCGCGTTCGATCGTCGTACGCATGTCGTCGCGAATTCTTTCTACTCTCATTGTCCGTCGATCTTTCCCTTTCCATTTCTCGTCGTCACTCGTCGCGTTTAAGAGTGATCGGTCGCGCGTAACGTATGTAACGACAGCTAGATACCGACAAGAATGCAGAGCCGATAGTCCCGGCAATGTTGCGTTTCTTCACTCCTTACGAGACCGAGAATTCGCATTCGTTCTCTGCGTCCAATTTATTTATGTATACACGGCGGTTTGGTTGTGTAGAGCGTTTAGTATCGGGCTTTCTGTGCGTCTGTTCGTTGTTAGCATGAAAGGGAAAAGAAGAAAAAAAAAAAAGAGAAATACATACGTTTTTGTTATATCGTCATTATTATTATTATTATTATTAATATTATTATTATTATTATTATTATTATTATTATTATTATTTTAAATATTAATAAATGTAAATTTTATATTGTCCTACGAAGAGTTAATGGAATTGGGCTGTCGCGAAGATGTACGATTTAAGTTCCTATTACCACGATATCGAAACGAAGAATTAATTAAAATAGCCAATCTACACGATTCGAACGAACGAGTAAAATAACTACACAGTGCAGCGACAGCAGCGTTCTCGTGTGGGCCGCCTTGCGAACGCAACGTCCTCGAATCCTCCTATTTCTTTTCTTGTTTTTTCTTTTTTGTGCGATTACTATTATTATTATTATTATTCTTATTCTTATTCTTATTCTTATTATTATTATTCTTATTCTTATTCTTACTATTATTATTATTATTATTATTATTATTACTATTATTATTATTATCATCATCATCATTAGCGTTAATACTATTAATATTATTCATACTATTAATGATCGATCGTTTCTACCGAACGCCTTAACCGAACGCGAAAAGAGAACGGGGTCTCTTCCTTTCTTTCGGACGAAACGCGAACGAACGAGGCTGTACGACGCCGCGGCCAGCGTGTGAAAAGCAAAAAGATAGTCGACGAAAAAATGAAAAAAAAAGAAAAAAAGAGGGCGACAGAGGGAAAAGAAGCAGAAACGAGGACGGGTGACGGCAAGCCAGAGCTAGATCGTAACGGACCTCCGAGACTTTACGAGAGTCCCGCCGTGACCGCAAACCTAGGACACGAGGAAAGAACACACGACATTGTACATTGTAAATAGTAGCGCGGAGAAGACGGTTACAGAGAAAGACAGAGTTAATTAATTAAAAGATAAAAGAAGGATAAGATGAGATGAGAGAACGAGCGAGCGAACGAGAGAGAGAGAGAGAGAGAGCGAGAGCGCGCGCGAGGGAGAGAGAGAGAGAGAGAGAGAGAAAATGAAGAAAAAGATGAATTAGCGCCGGGCGCGTGAAGCGAATGCACGTTCCCGAGGGATGTTCGATTCTAAGGCGAATACAGAATGTAGGAAATTTTAAAAAGAGAGGAAACGATGGAAACGCAGTAAAGCCGTTTTCCGGTATCAGATGCGATTTTCCATGGCGAAAATGCTCCCTCGTCGTCTTCGTATCGATGACAGGATTGCTCGAAATTAACTAGCGCCGTTAATCGCCTGAAATCGATGTATCCCGATGGGAGTACGTTCGCCGTACGAGCCGCGTGTGCGGCCACAATAGAGCTAGGACAAATTTTAAGATGCACGATCGTGTATCTGCGAGGCGTGCGCCGATCACTCGAACTGTCTTTCGTATCGTGTCGCAAGACTGCGTCTAAAATTAAAAAAAGAAAAAACAAGTGGGGGAAAAAGGGGGAGAGAAAAAAAAAGAGAAAGTTGAGCTAACGTCAAACAAACGGAAACACGAGAAGAAAACGTACACGCTATAGGGAAAATAAAAGCAAAGTAGAAAACAGAGAAAGCGAGGCAATAGTTGCGCGTTTTACGCGGTTAGTGGGAAACGGAGCGCAAGGACGAAGGACAAGAGGATTCTTGATACAACCGGCGTCCGTGATTCGTTACTTTGTACGCGTGCTTGCCAATTAGCATAAGAACAAAGGAAAAGGAAAGGAAAAATGTCATAGAAAGAGAAAAGAAGCATGAATCGCAATTACTCTAGTCCTAAGTGGTCGGCGCGTGCACGATGCGAAGAATTGTACGGTTCTCGAGTGGTTAGACACGTTGTGTATCTTTTCTTTTTTCTTCGTTCGTTTCTCGTATTTTGTTTCAAAAAGTTGTGTCGTTGTATCGCGTACCGTTTTACCAAAATATCGAGCAGCAATGAATCAGCAGCAACAGAAAAAGAATGCAAACAACAAATTGCGGCGCAAAAAACGATTAACCTGAAGAGAAGTAAGAGGATAACGCACGATATGGACAACAACAACAAAAACTATCAAAAACAATAAAGAGTATTATTCTATATATAATTATGTGTTATATTTTACAATCCTTAAAATCTTCTACTATACAACAGTTTTCAAAGATTACCATCTCTCCCAATTTTAAAGACTAGTAATTTAAACAATATTTAACGTCAACATGCGTTTTACAGCTGTATGAGATACCTAACATTGTTGTTATTTATAATCGTATCAAATGCGCAAGATCATTAGCCAATCTAACATTATTATTTATACAAAAATACGGCAAATACGAAAAATACGCAAAAGTAAAAGTAAGAGGACATGTTTAACAAAAGTCTCGTGTTGTGTTTATTACCCTATGAATGAGAAAATGTTACATGTTATCGAGTAAAGAAAGTAGAAGAAGACAAGCACAGCTAAACTAGCAACGACATAATGTAATATCATCAAATATCGAAATTTCCTCATTGTCGCCGGTTTCGGCTCTGATGGTTCATTCAATAGTTTTCTTAACATGATGTAATTCTGAGTCATATAACTATACCAGTTTACTGTTGATAAATCAAAACGAAATTCTTTTAAATCGGTCGCACTCATACGTGCTAAAATCTTCTTCGTATTATCTGTTTTTATAAATCGATCAGGTATTAGAAATTTTTTCCCTTCTGTGTAATGCAAAATTACCTTTATCAACAGCCTTATAAACCTACGTGCAAACAAATACCATTTTGAAATATTATTATTATTAGTAGTAGTAGCAGTAGTAGTAGTAGTATCATTTTAGGATGATATTAGGTAGTCCAAAGAGTGTCTTCCTTTTACAGACACGTCTTTTACAACGATACATCTTTATACAAACATGAAACCTAATCAGTCGAACGTTGTGATTTTTATTTTGATAGAACAAAATGGATTACACGTAATTCGATAAAATAATATAAAACGGTAAATGTTGTGCATCCATTATTTACTTATAAAACGAAAGAAACTTTTCGGACAACCTAATAGCATTACCGCAAAAGGACAAATTAGTCAGGACTTACACTGGCTTCTTCCGCCGAAATACGAGGTACGCGTCAGCAAGTGCACCAGGAATAACATTAAATAATGTAAAGAGAAACGCGAAAATATAAATATTTTTAGTAAATATCACGAACGGATAGCGGATCATTTCGGGCGATGGATATTTGCGTGCATTTTCTAGCGTAATTTCTGCGAGCCGACTGTTCTTAATAGGATTCCAATCGCTAATTGCAAAATTATACACTCCTGGCTCAGACGATTCCCTTTAGAAGAAAAAGAGGTTAATAGAAATATTCATTTTCATCTTATGTGTTTCATTATGTAGAAATGAAAAAATACTGTTTACTTATCAATCTTTTGAGCCATTTTAATAGTATACAATACCTATTTAAGGCGTAGTCCCATATTGCTGCCAAAAGGCTATTAGCCGTCATATCAACTGGAATTAGATCTAGAGTAGAATCATCGACACTAATCTCAAGCACATTAATGAAACCCGCTCTTACTGCTCTTGCCAAAAGTATTGGACCATTTTTATTTCCGATCCACCCTGCGACTGGTTCATTGTGCGCACCCATGACTATTGAAGATATAAGTAATACTCGTAAGTAATCTAAATATTCTCAATCTCTGGGATATTTTTAAGCAGGAGTGTAAATACTATAAAGCAATTGACATACTGATGCTAGGTCTGTACACTATACAAGGAAGCGACTTTCTTATGCAAAAAGTCTTGACTAGATCTTCAGCGGTGGCTTTGCTAAAGGGATATAAATTTATCCAGCTTCCTGCGATATCGCGCATTGATGCCTCCGAAAGTCCAGTTTTGGTTTCTTCATCGACTTTTATCACGTCTTTGATCAGCTTTATATCAGCCGGAGGAGGGTAAAATTTTTCTTCCACTGTTAGATTATAAGGATTAGAATATGCGGTCGAAACGTAAGCGAATATCTCCAAGCGAGAGCACTCCGTCGCTAGTTCCAATAGCTTTTGCGTACCAATCACGTTTGTTCGCAAAATATAGGACGGCTTTGCATCAAAACGCACGTTCGATGCGTTGTGAATTATTATATTCACGTTCTCCAGCAAACGCCGACGATCTTCTGGCGATAAACCTATGTCGCTTTCGTATAGATCACCGTAGATCAGCTCGACCTTTTCCATAAAATTTGGATTTGATGCACGTAATGTATCAAATATCTGTAAATAGTACGAGGATATATGAATTATTTTGTAATTGCAATTATATAGCTATTTATTTATAATTGTTTTTAATAATGTCATGCACGTAGAAGTTATACCACAGACTAGATCCTGCATTTCGCCTATTTCATTAATTTCAATTAATACACCTATTAGCACTAAATAATTTCTTTGTAACAGTTGTTACTTTCTCTACTTCAGCTTGAAAAACAGGTAGTTTTGATGAATGCTACTTTTTTATAAATATTAAATGATTTTCTTCAATATCATTATCGCCTTCTAGTGTCACGTAGTTCTTTGATAATATATCTCAGTTGCTTTACTTACATTATTTGCAAAATATTTTTCCAATCGTTCCTTAACTCCCATGTTCTTTTTCTCTCGAATCATAACGTAAATTTTGCTGATTTCAGTACATGTGCGCAGGAGTTTTTCCAAAATGATGGTGCCAAGGTAACCAGTGCATCCGGTAAGCAGTATGTGTTTGCCACCATAAAATCTCCGTATCTGACTTCCGCAAATTTTCTTATCCTCGCTTAGTTGTCGATCTCCTTCTTGTTTAATCATTTTTCCCCTTTTTCTTCCTAATTTTATTACTTCGGCTTCTTTAAATATGATATAGTCACACTCACTGAATGATGTAAATTTGCTTACTCTGCTTCTAATGTAGTTCAATTGTATAATAGTAATTATTAATAAATAGATGTAATAGTAGAGCTACTTTCGGTCACGATATACGAAGATCCGACGTGTGGATAGATTATGCAGTGATAAAGCAATTTCACAGATCTTTTATAGGCTGTGATTTGCAATTCTAATACCATAAAATGATAATAAATCATACATTTCAAAAAACGGAACAATTGTAATTACAGCTATATATAGCGTTACGATGTGCATATCATAAATTAAATATCTCGATTACGTATGTATTTTTTACCGAAATTTTAAATGAAGGATTTGAATGAAACATTTCCAAAAAACTTACGGTATCGTGATTATGTGATCTGATCTACTGTTATATATAACCATATATATATAAATACTAAAACATAATTAGAATATCTCGTGACTATGTTTATTGATATTATTGAATAATATCAATATTAGAACGGTATTTACGTAATGTTGATCTCATCATTATTCTTTCTGCAATTTAAGAAATGTAATCAAAGAGAATATTTAAGTTGTTTAAAAGTTATTTCAGATGATTACATTTATCGTTATATTAACACATTGCGGATGGTACGCCGTGAAAAATATTTCACTATAATTCCCGATTAGCTTTCTCAAATACCATGTTTATAAAATGAGAAACTTCGATTCATGTTTCCCGACCATAATATTTATGAAATAAATGTCAATTTTCATATCTGACTTGATGCTCTGTTTATTTCTCTTTATTTCTTCTGTCATTTCTTCTCTTTCACCATTTTTTTGATGCTATTACGTTACTGCAACCATGAACTATTGAACTATAACAACTGAATAATAAGTGTTAGCTGTACATAGTCATCAAATTGATTTAATCTGACTTTAATCAACTTTCCAGGAATCAAAGTTCGCGTTGACTTACAATAAAACGATTAAATATATATTTTAGTTGCAAAAAATATTGGCTGTTTGTTGAAATGTTTAGAAATAAAGACCGATCATAATTAAAGCGAGAATACCGAGAACATTTGTACTGCAAAATTTGTAATATAACAATTTTTAATTTTTTATATTAATAACATAAATTAACATAAAACATAAAATATAGAATTAAAATGTAGCTGTGATAATTTTATGAACGATGTACTTCCTCTAAAAACGTATATAAAAGATATATAACACGATAGGTGCTAATAATTTATTAAAAAATACATTTCTTGTTGAATGTCCCCCAATCTTTCACAAAATATGTTCTGTTACACATTATACATACACATTGTACAAATATTAAACTTGTTCTTACTTTCACGTTATTTTTCTCTCCTCTTAAATCGACCTAATTGTATAAATGTTTGCAAAATTCGCAAACAGTTTCGTTATGGCACGAAAGTAGATATGAGCAAGCATTACTAATTATCTCGTATCTAAAATTGTATGACCTGTTTTCTAAAAAAAAGGTTTTATCACAGATCGGGTCCTCTCGTTCGGTCATCAACAACCACCTCGAAAAGAGCATGGCTATACTATATCGAAACGATCTGTTTTTGCAGCTGCACCTGCGAATTCAGCGGCGCATATCCGGTCTCGAGTCGCTCGAAATGTCGTCACCGGTGGCACGTCATACACGAAAGAGCGAGAATAGCGTGAGAGAGTAAAACAGAAAAAAAGAAAGAAAGAGAATAGTGAGAGAGAGAAAGATAGCGAGTGAGAGAGCGACAGGGAAAAGAGAGGTAGAGAGAAAGAGTTGGAAAAGTCTCAGAGCTTTCAATGTTCACGCCCCCGGATCGGCGATAGGACAAGTACAGAGGATCGGTACTCGTTTTCTTTTTTCTTCGTTCGTTTCTCGTAGTTTGATTCAAAAAGTTGTGTCGTTGTATCGCGTACTGTTTTACCAAAATATCGAGCAGCAATGAATCAGCAGCAACAGAAAAAGAATGCAAACAACAAATTGCGGCGCAAAAAACGATTAACCTGAAGAGAAGTAAGAGGATAACGCACGATATGGACAACAACAACAAAAACTATCAAAAACAATAAAGAGTATTATTCTATATATAATTATGTGTTATATTTTACAATCCTTAAAATCTTCTACTATACAGCAGTTTTCAAAGATTGCCATCTCCCTCCATTTTAAAGATTAGTAATTTAAACCATATTTAACGTCAACATGTATTTTATAACTGTATGAGATATCTAACATTGTTGTTATTTATAATCGTATAAACTAAGCCAATATAACGTTATTATTTCACGATAATACAGTGCATATTTAACAAAAGTCTCGTGTTGTGTTTATTATCCTATGAATGAGAAAATGTTACATGTTATCGAGTAAAGAAAGTAGAAGAAGACAAGCACAGCTAAACTAGCAACGACATAATGTAATATCATCAAATATCGAAATTTCCTCATTGTCGCCGGTTTCGGCTCTGATGGTTCATTCAATAGTTTTCTTAACATGATGCAATTCTGAGTCATATAACTATACCAGTTTACTGTTGATAAATCAAAACGAAATTCTTTTAAATCGGTCGCACTCATACGTGCTAAAATCTTCTTCGTATTATCTGTTTTTATATGTCGATCAGGTATTATAAATTTTTTCCCTTCTGTGTAATGCAAAATTACCTTTATCAACAGCCTTATAAACCTACGTGCAAACAAATACCATTTTGAAATATTATTATTATTATTAGTAGCAGTAGTAGTAGTAGTATCATTTTAAAATGATATTAGGTAGTCCAAAGAGCGTCTTCCTTTTACAGACACGTCTTTTACAACGATACATCTTTATACAAACATGAAACCTAATCAGTCGAACGATGTGATTTTTATTTTGATAGATCAAAATGGATTACACGTAATTCGATAAAATAATATAAAACGGAAAATGTTGTGCATCCATTATTTCCCTATAAAACGGAAGAAACTTTTCGGACGACCTAATAGCATTACCTTAAAAGGACAAATTAGTCAGGACTTACACTGGCTTCTTCCGCCGAAATACGAGGTACGCGTCAGCAAGTGCACCAGGGATAACATTAAATAATGTAAAGAGAAACGCGAAAATATAAATATTTTTAGCAAATATTACGAACGGATAGCGGATCATTTCGGGCGATGGATATTTGCGTGCATTTTCCAGCGTAATTTCTTTCAGCCGACTGTTCTTAAGAGGATTCCAATCGCTAATTGCAAAATTATACACTCCTGGCTCAGACGATTCCCTTTAGAAGAAAAAGAGGTTAATAGAAATATTCATTTTCATCTTATGTGTTTCATTATGTAGAAATGAAAAAATACTGTTTACTTATCAATCTTTTGAGCCATTTTAATAGTATACAATACCTATTTAAGGCGTAGTCCCATATCGCTGCCAAAAGGCTATTAGCCGTCATATCAACTGGAATTAGATCCAACATAGAACCATTGGAATGACCCTCAAACACATTAATGAAACCCGCTCTTACTGCTCTTATCGTAAGTATTATACCATTTTTATTTCCGATCCACCCTGCGACTGGTTCATTGTGCGCACCCATGACTATTGAAGATATAAGTAATACTAGTAAGTAATCTAAATATTCTCAATCTCTGGGATATTTTTAAGCAGGAGTGTAAATACTATAAAGCAATTGACATACTGATGCTAGGTCTGTACACTATACAAGGAAGCGACTTTCTTATGCAAAAAGTCTTGACTAGATCTTCAGCGGTGGCTTTGCTAAAGGGATATAAATTTATCCAGCTTCCTGCGATATCGCGCATTGATGCCTCTGAAAGTCCAGTTTTGGTTTCCTCATCGACTTTTATCACGTCTTTGATTAGGTTCATATCAGCCGGAGGAGGGTAAAATTTTTCTTCCACTGTTACACTATAAGGATTAGAATATGCGGTCGAAACGTAAGCGAATATCTCCAAGCGAGAGCACTCCGTCGCTAGTTCCAATAGCTTTTGCGTACCAATCACGTTTGTTCGCAAAATATAGGACGGCTTTGCATCAAAACGCACGTTCGATGCGTTGTGAATTATTATATTCACGTTCTCCAGCAAACGCCGACGATCTTCTGGCGATAAACCTATGTCGCTTTCGTATAGATCACCGTAGATCAGCTCGACCTTTTCCATAAAATTCGGATTTGATGCACGTAATGTATCAAATATCTGTAAATAATACGAGGATATATGAATTATTTTGTAATTGCAGTTATATAGCTGATTTATTTATAATTGTTTTTAATAATGTCATGCACGTAGAAGTTATACCACAGACTAGATCCTGTATTTCGCCTATTTTATTAATTTCAATCAATACACCTATTAGCACTAAATAATTTCTTTGTAACAGTCGTTACTTTCTGGACTTCAGCTTGAAAAGCAGGTAGTTTTTATGAATGCCACTTTTTTACAAATGTTAAATGATTTTCTTCAATATGTGGCGGCACTCGACAGCACAAATACCGCAATTCGACACTAACTAACAACCGGACGACGATAGTGCAGTGGTTAGCAGTTGACCGGGAACCATCAAGCAAATCGGACCCCTCGTAGGAGTTAGACCTGTCAGTGAGCGTTTTTAATTTTTCTCAATAACTTTCAGTGATAGGAGAAAAAAAGTGAGAAAAGAAAAAAGAAGGCGCGAGAATTATGGGACTGACGTCGTCGTCGTCGTTGCCGCGGTCGTTGTTGCGCGCGGGGGTTTCGGCACCCAGGATGGCGGTCGGTAACAGCAACGAAAGGTCGAGAGCGAGGACTTTCGCCGAGGTGGCCGCCCGGCCTCCGGTGCCCTCCCGCGCCGGGATAGAATTGGCGGGAAGAGTGGTCGGCGGTCGACGGAGTGGCAGCTAAAAAGCAGCGTGGTCCGGGCGTTCCTCCGGGACCGCAGTATCGTTTAAACCGGGCGGGACGGAAGGATAATGGGGAAGGCGATGTGCCGTGGTGTCCCGCAAGAGTCGGTGTTGGGCCCGTTGCTGTGGGACATCGCGTACGACGCGGTACTTCGGGCGCCGATACCCCCAGATTCGGCACTGACGTGTTACGCCGACGACACGCTGATGCTGGTATGGGGCTCGACGTGGGGCAGGGCCGTCCGTCTGGTGGAACTGGCGGTGGCCTGCCACGATCAAAGGGTTGGGGCTGGAGGTGTCCCCCAAGAAGTTCGAGGCAATGTGGTTTTGTCGAAGGGCCGATCACGGGACGCCTCCAGAGTGGTTATCGATACGAGACCGGGCGCGCAGAGGCTAAGGGTTCTCGAGACTGTCCTTCCAAACTGGGACGTTTGGTTGGACGGTGGCGGGCCTCCCCTGACCTACACAGGGTGACGCAGGTGCTCACCGGACACGGGTGCTTCGGTGAGTACCTGCATCGAATCGGGAAAGAGGCGACCCCGCGTTGCCACCACTGCGGTGTGGACATGGACTCGGCGCAGCACACGCTGGAGCACTGTTCGGCGTGGGCGCTGCCGCGCCACTACCTCATCGGGGAAATCGGGTGGGACCTCTCGCAGCCGGCGATCCTCGAGGCATTGTTGACAAGCGAGAGAGGGAGCAGGTCCGTGACCACCTTCTGCGAGCAGATTATGCTCCGGAAGGAGGCTGCGGAGAAGATCGGCCGGCGAGGGCGCGAAAGAGGCTGTGGTCGCACTTCGGTGAGGCGCGCTAGGCCCACAGTGCTCCCCGGTGGGGTTCAAACTTAGTCGCTGACAGTTCAACGCCTCGGGGTCGCCAAGCAGTCAGGTAAGGGAACCAGACTGCTTTGCACGGCGGCTCCGACGAGGAGTCGCGATGTGACATGGCCGCACACCACGCCGCGAGGGGATGTATCATTGTGCGCGGAAGAGGCTCGGTGTGTCGTTTGTAGCGGTTCTGGGGCCTCCCTCGATCGCATCAGGGACGGGCATCGTGGAGGTTTTAGCCGGTTGGAGACCGATACTACCATGCTGCTTTCCCCAGAAGCGGCCTGGCGTCCGTGCGGATTTCCTCCACGTAAAAAAAAAAAAGAAGACTCTAACACGACATATCCGCCTCAAATATCATTATCGCCTTATAGTGTCACGTAGTTCTTTGATAATGTATCTCAGTTGCTTTACTTACATTATTTGCAAAATATTTGTCCAATCGGTCCTTAACTCTCATGTTCTTTTTCTCTCGAATCATAACGTAAATTTTGCTGATTTCAGTACATGTGCGCAGGATTTTTTCCAAAATGATGGTGCCAAGGTAACCAGTGCATCCGGTAAGCAGTATGTGTTTGCCAGCATAAAATCTCCGTATCTGACTTCCGCAATTTTTCTTATCCTCGCTTAGTTGTCGATCTCCTTCTTGTTTAATCATTTTTCCCCTTTTTCTTCCTAATTTTATTACTTCGGCTTCTTTAAAGATGATATAGTCACACTCGCTGAATGATGTAAATTTGCTTACTCTGCTTCTAACGTAGTTCAATTGTATAATAGTAATTATTAATAAATGGATGTAATAGTAGAGCTACTTTCGGTCACGATATACGAGGGTCCAACGTGTGAAAAGATTATGCAGTGATAAAGCAATTTCACAGATCTTTTATAGGCTGTGATTTACAATTCTAATACCATAAAATGATAATAAATCATACATTTCAAAAAACGGAACAATTGTAATTGCAACTATGTATAGCGTTACGATGTGCATATTATAAATTGAGTATCTCGATTACGTATGTATTTTTTACCGAAATTTTAAATGAAGGATTTGAATGAAACATTTCCAAAAAACTTACAGTATCGTGATTATGTGATCTGATCTACTGTTATATATAACCATATATATATAAATACTAAAACATAATTAGAATATCTCGTGACTATGTTTATTGATATTATTGAATAATATCAATATTAGAACGGTATTTACGTAATGTTGATCTCATCATTATTCTTTCTGCAATTTAAGAAATGTAATCAAAGAGAATATTTAAGTTGTTTAAAAGTTATTCCAGATGATTACATTTATCGTTATATTAACACATTGCGGATGGTACGCCGTGAAAAATATTTCGTTATAATTCCCGATTAGCTTTCTCAAATACCATGTTTATAAAATGAGAAACTTCGATTCATGTTTCCCGACCATAATATTTATGAAATAAATGTCAATTTTCATATCTGACTTGATGCTCTGTTTATTTCTCTTTATTTCTCCTGTCATTTCTTCTCTTTCACTATTTTTTTGATGCTATCACGTTACGAATATATGAATAATGAACTATTGAACTATAACAACTGAATAATAAATGTTAGCTGTAGATATTCATCAAATTGATTTAATCTGACTTTAATCAACTTTTCAGAAACCGAAGTCCGCGTTGACTTGCAATAACACGATTAAATATGTATTTTAGTTGCAAAAAATATTGGTTCACACACATTTTTCTTATTTCTCTTCGCAGTTTATACTACTACTTGAAATGTTTAGAAATAAAGACCGATCATAATTAAAGCGAGAATACCGAGAACATTTGAACTATAAAATTTGTAATATAATAATTTTTAATTTTTTATATTAATAACATAAATTAACATAAAACATAAAATATAGAATCAAAATGTAGCTGTGATAATTTTATGAACGATGTACTTCCTCTAAAAACGTATATGAAAGATATATAACACGATAGGTGCTAATAATTTGTTAAAAAATACATTTCTTGTTGAATGTCCTGCAATCTTTCACAAAGTCTGATCTGTTACACATTATACAAAATATTAATTGTATAAATGTTTGCAAAATTTGCAAACAGTTTCGTTATGACACGAAAGTAAATATGAGTACGCATTACTAATTATCTCGTATCTAAAATTGTATGATCTGTTTTCTAAAAAAAAAGGTTTTATCACATAAGTTATTAGAAAAAGAAAAATAAAAATAAATTCATCGTAATGAACTTTGTTATAAGAGTATATTTATTTTCTTAACTTACTTGACTTTTATCCTTTTCATTTTTAACGAAAACATCTATTGGACGGAATAACTTAATTGACACAATGTCTTAATTTGTACATCACATTTCTATCGTTAGGATATCCAATGTAAATAATGTACAGTGTAAAATATTATTTAATGTTTTACATAGAAATTTTGTAAATATTCTGAAATCATGATTTTAGATTCAATTGAGTAATATTTTCAAACAATCGAAATTCATTCTTTTCTAAAAGAACTGTTTCTAGTGACATAAAATCTAGTTAGCCACAGTATCCTCAATTAGAAAAAATGGTGAAGTTGGCAACAAACATTTGGGAATATTTTAGTAATTTAGTTTGGTAACATTAATTGACGATCAACTCTTACGAGTGTGCGCTGTAACTTTATTCGTTCGGCAACAATGGCGGCAGACCTTGATCAGTTTCAACAGCTTTTAAACACACTTCTTAATACGGATAATGATACCAGAAAGCAAGCAGAGGTGCGTATATACTTCGTAATTTTCATACGCGTATTTTACGTATATCAATTTGCCGAAAAACGTAAATATTAGAAAACGGGATACTTCGTTTCTCGAGCACGTTGCCAACGTGTTGTCAGAATCTGCATGTGGATGCCCTTCGATGGTCATTGCTGTTAAATTACTGTTTTATTTTGGATCTTATTATGAAATACTTTTATGTAGCATTAATACAAACAGTGGTAGATACGATTAGTAACTGTAGTGAATACTGACAAGTGTTTAGAACAACCTAATAAAATCCAAAATGGTGTCGCGCGGTAGCATGCACCCCTCGAACCTTTTACGTAGGTCCGTGTCACTTTCAACGTGTTACGAATGCACGTTTTAACCAAGGTTTTTTACGATTTTTCACAATGTTCATATTATTTTGTTATAATACTAGGAAACAAAGCAGTCTAATTTGAGACTAAATAACATGTAATATATAGCTTAATTACCTAGAAAGATTCATAATTTCTATATTTCGCTTTCCCGCCTACACGCGATCATTTCATACTGGGATTCCGGCATTTCTGGACCTGTTTGAATCATGAAGAAATACCTTCTTTCAGACGAACGTTTTTAATCTTTCATGCATTTATAGCTATATTATGATAATTACTGAAAGTAAATTATAATATTTCCAATTTTCTTATTGTGTATTTAGTGTATTTAGTATATAGTAGAACATTAAAAAAACGTGTCATTATTAGGCACCATGTGCTTCCTTTTCTTTAAAGTTTTTTCTTGGTAATTATTAACTATTAATGCATAAAAGTATAGGTCACTAAATAACTACTGTAATTTCTCATTAACATTAAATTATGAATGCAGCAGTAATTATTAAACATATGAATATTTTATTAACATAATAAGTTATCTTTTCCTTTTTAATGCAGAAAAGTCTATTTGTGACAAATTAGATTATGTAATAAATGTGTATACATACCTATATGTATATATATTTCATATTGTAGGAGGCATACAACAACCTCCCAGTGGATAGTAAGGTGACATTTCTTTTAAGCTCCTTGTGCAATGCCACCTTTACAGAAGAAATGCGTGCTATGGCTGCCGTCTTGCTACGTCGACTATTTTCTTCTGAATTTATGGATTTTTATCCTAAAGTAATTATGCCTTTATTGTATTTATTTTAAATAGAATATTTATTTTTTGTGAAAATGGAAGAAGGCTTGTTACATTTAAAACAAAATTTTTATTCGGAGTAAATACATTTTTTACATTTTTATATGAATATATGAAATATTGTTCTACTCTTACTACTATTACATATAGCAAATTGTTGACTAAAATAATTTCTAATCATATAATACTTTCTGTAGTTTATGCCAGCAACTACTGCCAATGATAAAGTGACCTATTGTATGTTATGAACTATAAACATATCTCACTTATTAAATCGATATTATTTGTATAAAATGTAATATATAACATTTAACAAGTACTAAACAGAATGTGTTTAAAGTTCATAATAAAATAATTTTTAAATGCTTACTACATATATATAAAACTTGAAAAATATAGTTTAAATAAAACAATACAGCCTTAAAATATCTTATAACTTTCAGATTTATAACTCTTAAGTTCTAGTTCTCCTCATGAAAGATATTGAAATTTCTATTTATGCCTTTCAGGTTTAATCTATGTTTGTTTGAATAAATGTTCCAACAGCTTATCAAAATTACAGCTAATTTCATTAGAAACACAAAATATATATTGATTTGAATAAAATATTTCTATTGCTAGGACATCAGAAATATTTTGCATGAAGTATTCCAATAAATAGTAACACACATGTTATATAGTATACAATTTACTTTTAATAATGTATATAACATCAGCATCTTTGTGTACTTGTGGAAATATAGTTATTATATAAATATATTTTTGCCTAGATTCCACCAGAAGCACAAGCTCAATTAAGAGAACAAATTTTATTATCTGTTCAAAGTGAACAGACGGAGACTATTCGACGTAAAGTTTGCGAAGTTGCAGCTGAAGTTGCACGAAATTTAATTGATGAAGATGGTAATAATCAGTGGCCAGAATTTCTGCAGTTCCTATTTCAATGTGCAAATAGTCCTGTACCAGCATTAAAAGAAAATGCTCTTCGAATGTTCACGTAAGTTTATCGTATTTGTACTCTAAAAATAATGCCATTTTAGATTATAATTTGTATAATATAAATCATACATATTTCAAATATATAGATCCGTCCCTGGTGTATTTGGAAATCAACAAGCAAATTACCTTGATCTTATTAAACAAATGTTGCAGCAATCTATCATGGACTCTGCAAATTATGAGGTAATGTAAAACATATTTTTTTTTCTGCATATAGATGTAAATTCATTTTATATTTTCAACATTTCATATGGAAGAATGATACACGGGTTGCAAATAGCTAAGTTCCTCGTCATAGCTTCTTCCTATAAGAAGATTGCCTTCTGATGACTGTAACTTGTGAAGTTTTAATTTACAGACAGATACGGGGCATACAAAAATTAACTGAAATTTTGTTTACTCTGTATTATCTGTATTATATTTTATTAACTCATATGTTATTACATAGAATCACAATATTTTTTATTTCATAAATTTTATTTCAATGGTATAATAACTACAATGATATTAACAATAGGTCAGATTTCAAGCAGTAAGAGCAATTGGAGCCTTTATCGTTCTTCATGATAAGGAAGACAATATACAGAATCATTTCTCAGAACTACTACCAGCAATTGTACAAGTAATTGCTCAATCGGTAGAAAAACAAACAGATGATGCTCTTTTAAAAGTTTTGATCGATTTAGCGGAATCAACACCCAAATTTTTGAGATTACAATTAGAAACTATAATGGAAATGTGTATGAAAATATTTTCAAATGAAGATATGATTGATTCATGGAGACAATTAGCATTGGAAGTATTAGTTACACTTGCAGAAACTGCTCCTGCAATGGTACGTAAAGTTGGTGGAAAATATATTGCGTCTCTAGTACCATTGGTGTTAAAAATGATGACAGATATACAAGAAGATGAAAAATGGAGTTTTTCGGATGAAATTGTTGATGATGACAATGACAGTAATAATGTCGTTGCTGAAAGTGCGTTAGACAGATTAGCATGTGGTTTAGGTGGTAAAACTATGTTACCACAAATTGTACAGAATATTCCGTCAATGTTAAATAACAGTGACTGGAAGTACAGGTAAATATTTTAAAAATATTTTGATTTAATTTCGATACTTGTAATTATCACAGAATAGTCAGCAATTGTGTACTTCATGCATATAATTGCGTTACATCTGTGATAGAGTAATCATCGGGATTATTCTCAATTTTATCTATCGTTTTGATATATGAAGTTCGAGATCCTCGATGGGTGTTCTTAAATAAGAGAGTTGATAGTAATGTTTCAATATTACTGTCATAGGCATGGAACAAACATTTATATTTTCGAAAATCTACTAAGTATAGCTTATGAAATTATAGTAATAAATGTTACCAAAAATTTATTTCATAGGCATGCTGCTCTTATGGCAATATCAGCTGTTGGTGAAGGTTGTCATAAACAAATGGAAGTAATATTACCTCAAATCATGGATGGAGTTATACAATATTTACAAGATCCTGTAAGTTTTATTATAATGAAATCCTTTTTAAACGCCATGAATCGAGTCAGCAGTTATATTTAGGACATAAATATAATAGCGTTACGTTCATGGTAGAGTATAACGAAGGATTTGGTATTTATACATTGTCGTTCTGACAGTATGTTTATTAAACTACTTCCTTCGAAGTTCTCGGGAGAGAGTTGGTTATTTATTATTAAATAACCATAGTCATGGAACACACACTCCATATGTAATACGTATACATCATGTTTATCTATTGCGCGAGATTACCCTTTCTTGTTTATTGATTACATACTTTTTCTAGCATCCTCGTGTAAGATACGCAGCTTGTAATGCAGTAGGCCAAATGTCAACTGATTTTGCACCTATATTCGAAAAAAAATTTCATGATAAAGTCATTCCTGGATTATTAATGGTGTTGGATGATAATGCGAATCCAAGAGTTCAGGCTCATGCCGGTGCAGCCCTCGTAAACTTCAGTGAGGATTGCTCAAAAAATATATTAATACCATATTTAGATGCTATTATGGCTAAATTGGAGTCGATTCTTACTGCTAAATTTCAAGAGTTAGTTGAGAAAGGCACTAAACTTGTCCTTGAACAAGTAAGCATATTGATTATATATAGTCAAATTAGAATAGTGCATGTATAATTGTAAACTATTATTATTTTCCTTATAGGTAGTTACAACTATAGCATCTGTTGCTGATACCTGTGAAGAACAGTTTGTAACATATTATGATAGATTAATGCCATGTCTAAAATACATTATTCAAAATGCTAATCAAAAAGAACATAAAATGTTACGTGGTAAAACCATTGAATGTGTGAGTCTTATAGGACTTGCAGTAGGACCTGAAAAGGTATAATTAATATGATATAATATTAAATCTATTGACAAATTATAATAAAATATTTTAATGTTACTTTTTTATAAAATTTTTATATAACTAAACCTTTTATGGTTTTACAGTTTATTGCAGACGCAAGTGAAGTTATGGATATGTTATTAAAAACACACTCAGAAGGAGATCTTCCAGATGATGATCCACAAACTAGTTATCTAATATCTGCGTGGGCTCGAATTTGCAAAATTCTTGGTATGAAGTTTAAGCTTTTATATTTTACTAAACTTCTATCTGAACTGGTAAAATGTTGATCTTAGTATGTTAAGATATATTTAAATAGTAAAAATTAATTTCTTTAGGTAAACAATTTGAGCAATATTTACCATTGGTAATGGGTCCAGTTTTACGTACAGCAGCTATGAAACCTGAAGTAGCTGTACTAGATAACGAAGATATGGAAGGTCTAGAAGATGTTGATTGGGAATTCATCTCTCTTGGTGAACAACAAAACTTCGGAATTAAAACTGCTGGCTTAGAAGACAAAGCTTCCGCCTGCGAAATGTTAGTTTGCTATGCACGTGAATTAAAGGAAGGTTTCGCAGATTATGCAGAAGAAGTAGTACGGCTAATGGTTCCTATGTTGAAATTTTATTTTCATGATGGTGTTCGAACAGCAGCTGCTGCAAGTTTACCATATCTTCTAGATTGTGCAAAAATAAAAGGTTAATTAATAATTGTCCAAAATAATTAATTGCTCACATTTAATTCATTGATATTTTCTTTGTATTATAACTACGAGTAATAACTGAATTACAGGTCCACAATATCTTGAAGGAATGTGGGCGTATATCTGTCCCGACCTCTTGAAAGCAATTGATACAGAACCTGAACCTGAAGTTCTGCTAGAAATATTATATTCGTTGGCTAAATGCATCGAAACTCTTGGTGCCGGTTGTTTAGGAGCACAACCGATGGCTGAATTGTTACGTATATTAGATAAATTACTTAATAAACATTTTGAAAGAGCAGTAGCTAGATTGGAGAAACGTAAAGATGAAGATTACGATGAAGTAAGGCTTTGTCTAAAGATTTAATATAAAATTTAACTGTTAATGTCAATAGCTTGAAGTTTATATTCACATTATAGGTTGTTGAAGAACAACTTGCTGATGAAGATAGCGAAGATGTATATACTCTAAGCAAAATAGCAGACATTTTACACGCATTGTTTACTACTCATACGTCATCATTCTTCCCTTACTTTGATCAAATTTGTGGACATTTTGTTAAATTGTTAAGTCCCGAAAGACCTTGGTCAGATCATCAATGGGCTTTATGTGTATTTGACGATATAATAGAATTTGCCGGACCCGAATGTGCAAAATATCAAGAATACTTCTTACGACCAATGATACAATACGTATCCGATAAATCAGCAGAAGTAAGACAAGCAGCAGCTTATGGTTGTGGCATTTTAGGACAGTACGGAGGAGAAGCGTTCGCTCAAGCATGCGCAGAGGCTTTGCCTAGGTTAATGGATGTTATAAACGATCCAGAATCAAGATCACCTGAAAATGTCAATCCTACTGAAAATGCTATATCTGCAGTTACAAAAATTCTTAAATATAATAATAAAGCAATCAATGTTGACGAAATACTTCCTTATTGGTAAGATTTTGATTTTCATATGATAATTTATAAATATTACGCGTAATTAATCAAATATTTCTAAATCTCTTATGTATCACTGCAGGGTCTCTTGGCTACCAGTGGTAGAAGATAAAGATGAAGCACCCCATGTTTATGGATATTTATGTGATTTAATCGAAGCAAACCATGTAATAGTTTTAGGACCAAATAACGCAAACTTACCTCGGTTAATAAGTTTCTTTGCAGAAGCATTTTGCAAAGAAGTTGTATCGACAGATAATCCTGTTATGGGTAGAATTCTTAGTATTGTTAGGCAAATACAGGTATAAGCAGATGCAACATGAAAAATATTATACAAGATACATTTTTCATTGTTACATATTTACATTCTAAAAAATCTATTTTTTGTTTCAGAACAACGAGTCTATGTTCCAGGCATGCATAAATGCATTAACTGCAGATCAACAACAAGCATTGCATGAGGCACTTCGTGCACAGCCTACTAATTAGCCATTTGCTTTTATTCTCCAACCATAACACTTTAATATAAAACAAAACAAAAAACACACAAACATTTGCTTTAATAAAGTTTGTGGAGAAATTACAGATTTTAGGTAGCTACATTATACCTATGGAACAATTTCGCCAGCCTAATTATGAAGAGAAACAATTGTATGTAACTATTTGATATAACTCATATATTTGTTGATTGTATTTCACTAGTAAATACAATAGTTGTCTCATTTCGTATTATTTGGAATTATTGCGAATTACATACAAGAAAACTTGTACTTGTCATTACTTGATAAAGTGCGATACGTTACATATAAATCTAACAATATAAAATTCATTAAATCACACAAATGAGTTCGCACTGACGAAACTTTTTATATTAATTATTTTTGTTTACTTCATAAAAATGACATAATTAAATAACAAACAGACATGAATTTATTTTTAATATAAAAAGATTAGGACAAAATTATATTTCCCGCCATTGCGAGCCGAACGATGCTAAAATCTTTTTCTCTGTATTTTTGCTCTTATTCTTTTTCTTAATGCTTTGTAAATTGCATAGTATCTGTAATCATTAACTCCATTTTTATTCTATGAGTATCGAAAAAGTAACACTTTTGTCATTGCGATCTCTTCGCCCCAATTATTTTCGTTCTGAAACTACTTTTTTGGCAGAATAATAAAATTGCGAAAAATAGACTGGGAAAACACCAACTCATTGCCATCAAGTGATGGCATAATATATTGTGATTTAGGTATTTTTATTATTAAATTTAGGTACAGTAAATGTTATTTAATAATGATATCGATAATATTACAGCGTTGAAGTTATACGGAACTGTATACGAATGCCTTTAAATGAAACGTAATGAACTGCTCTAAGATGTTTTATGTTTCAATATAATAAACTTGCTAAATTCTAATTCAATGGGCTGTATTAGAATGATAAATAAACAGTTTTAGTTTAACATAAAACATTTGATCTTGTAACTTTACAGCTAATTTACATTGATTTGTTACGCTTATTTAGCTGTAATTTTACAGTTTATTGTCGCGTCATTTAGAAATAAAAGATGACGATGAAATCAAGACATATTACTAAAGTAAGTTAAAAGAAATGAATGCTGAGCATTACGTTTCTTTCGGTTATTGTGTAATGACATTGTGAATTAAGAACAGTGATGTAAAAAAAAAATGATTGAGTGGAGTAACGTTACAATTTCCTGTTCTCGTTGCTATTTATTTGTACACAATAATTGTCATGATATTTACTATCGCATGCAGATTTGCAATGGAAAATATATTCCAAGTAAAATCTGCGACTAGATTCAACAAAATTCCTCCAAAATTTCTTTTATTACGATATATAAGAGAATAGAATGGTCGGACATTTATTTGTATATATAAATATATATACAAATATATATATATATATCAAAGTATATATATTTGATATATATATATCAAAGTATATATATATATTTGATATATATATCAAAGTATATATTTGATATATATATATATATATCAAAGTATATGAATATTAAAACTAAGTATGTAAAGTTGAATTACATAAATGTAATTATTGATGATTGGTAGGCACTGCCTTATTAATTATTTTATGAAGACCAACGTAAAGATCTTGTGAAATAGATACAAGTAATGTGCGATTGTAAACATTTCATTAAGAATTATTGAAGGACTGTTTATGCGACATACTGTGACATAAAAAATGTGGAAGCAAAATCGGTATGAAAAAAGTGAAATTATAATTCTTATAATTATATAGAGATTATTTTAAAGTTATTATTCATTAAAATAAATCTCAGCTTTTTAATTGATTGTTTTGCTTTACCTTTCAAATCATGTATTTTGTAAGAAATAGAAATGAAATTTTTACAATATGAAAAATAATATTGTGTGAAAGTAAATCGTAAATGATAATCATCATTACATTACATTTGATTTATGTTAATAAAAAAACATAATCAAATCATTGCCTAAATTTTATACATATATAATTTATACTCTAAAGTATAAGATTATTATTAGCAATATAAAAAATCAAATTTAAATCTAGATACGTATTATATAATATCATACATAGAAATGAAAACGGTGATAACGTTAATTTATTTTCATTAAAAAATATCTATTTAATTAAATGCCTTTCTGTTTATATATAAATGTACTAAAAGTAAATAAACAAAATATATTCCATGTTTTTTTTATATGAAACATTTTATTATATGATATGTAATAATTATTATGATACATATATAAAGCTAAACGAAAACTTTAAATATGTCTTTGGAAATTACCTCGGACGTTAAACAATCATACATCAAATGTAAGTAATACATGTATACATATGATCTAATTACTGAGTAATTTTCCCTTGCGAATTTATCAGAATTTAGATACTACATCTATTACTTCAATCTCTTTCAAATATTTCATCTACAATGTTCGGCTTGGGTAATAAATCACTCATAAATAGTATTTGAGTGACAAAATTTTTCAGGGCTTATATATTTTGACTAATGTTATATATTGGACATGTTATAAACATTGCATGACAGAACATTTTATTAAATTCAATAACTAAAAAATTAGAAGTTTATAAAATACATGCGATAATGATAAATGCAATTAATCCAGTTATAATAAAATCTTTAATTTTTTGATTACATTACGCAAAAGTTTTATATTTACATACGTAAAATAATTATCATTATATATGTATATACTATATACGTATATGAATCGATTATTACTATATAAAGAAACATTAGACTATAAAATAAAACGAAGGGAACAGAATATTATTTTTAAATATTTGGTTTTATCAAAAAATAAACGATGAATACAATGAATTTACAACAAATTTATTCATTATTCGATACGTGGAAATTTTCATTTTAATTTGTATTATTTACATGTGTGTTCATAAACTATATATTTACATATGTCTAATATAAATAAGCATTTCAGTTATAAGATATCAATTCAAAATTATAACTTTTTAAATTATCCTACAAAATACATATAACTTAATTCGTAATAACTAATTATCGTTTTGAAAAACATGTCAAAAATTTAATATTATGCTCATAGATATGTATTAAAACAATTAAATTTGTCGAAAATAATTTTATAGAATTGGAAATGTATTTGTACTCATGTGATAATAAGAGAATGAGTGTATGACGTTGTGATCATCCGATATTACGTCACCGTTATTCTCCTTTCATTTTCATACCGGCGTTCATTCTATCGTCAAACACGTTCGGTGCACATTTATGCATTACAAGTGATATATTTATTGTGTGAAATTGAATTCTAATTAATCGTGTTCTAAAAATTTATAATTATCGATTACTTCCTCTGGCAGTCGAGAAGTGTATAGTATCATTTTGAAAACGTATGTTTATAACATAAAATGCGAATTATGTCTTCTATTTCTAGACCATATTTTGCGCGCATTAAAAAAAAAATATTTTGTTAAATATTTATTCTATTTTTATATCGATAAAACTTCTTCATAACATGATGATTATATACACAGAATGTCGATAATCCCAATCAAGTAATCAAAATTAATCAATCATACTAATATATTACAATACAATGTTAATATCGACATTATATAATATTTAACAAACTAACTTGTTTTAAATTGTTTTAGTCGAGAATTAATTTTTCCAACAATACTACTTAATATTAATGAAACCTAATCAATTTTAATAATTAGATTTAAGAATATTTGACTTTTAGAAATTCGATGTACAACTTTTACGTTCGCGACAAAGATAAAAATAAAAAAGAATTCCGGTTGAAAATAATCTAGAGCATAAATTTTCATGGTTTTATTTTCGGTAATCGTGGAAACTAGATTTAAATAAAGATATTGGTACGGCTTCTTGTCCTCGTTCGTAATTCCCGTACTCTCTATTCTCTATATAGAACTCACGCATGCACAAATACCATCTCGTTTATACTTAGGGTTCATAGTACTGTTATGCCGTCCCTGATTGCATACTGAAACGCATGCAATGCGCAGAGTATCCACAAGTATCGTGGCCAGCATCTGCTGCGTTTGCTATTTAATAGTACATGACACTAGTATAAAACGTGAAATTTCTCTAAATATTTTTACAAATTTGTTTCTTAAATTTTGCTGTAAAAGTTACGCGGAGAAACTCAACAGATCTTACGAGTTTATTAAACTCTTGGCGGAACTCTTCGATTTTTCGTCATATCCTATTCCTTATTGTATTAGTCTACCATCGTGTGTACAGAAATTAGGACGTGAAGAGGTTCGTTCTGTTCAATTGGAATTTACAAAAGTTTAAAAAGAGAATACATGATAAGATAGACAGTACACGTAACGGTGAATTCTAGAAAGTCCAATGAATAAGTTACTTATCTCTACACGATTATTATATGATTAAATTGTTAATTACGCTATAAATATTGTATTTTTGATTCGTTGTTTCTGGCTATATTTTGTTTTCTGTATTCTCATTTTTTAACCTTCGAACACATTTTAGCAACATGCTAGTTCTTTATAGGCATTAAACCTATACCTCTGAAATTTTCTTAAATAATAATATGAAATAATATCAAACATGACTAGCTCAGAAATAATTCGGCACACCTCTAATTGTTTCCTGGAGATTATACGAGAATTCATGAATATTTTATAAACATAGTGATTTGTAATCTAAAGTTATAGTAATAGTATTGACCAATAATTTTAATATAACCAATGAAAACCAGGTAAACTTTTGTCAATTTCTGTGTAGATTATTAACTAATATCTATAAATTAATATTATTAAAAATACAGTAGTGCTTATGAAAGTGAATTTGAATAGTGCTATTTTTAATTTTGATATTACAGTTTTACAAAGTATTATCAGAAGTATGTGCAAATATATTTTTATTTAGTTCAGATAGAGTATTAATGTGCATACGATTCTGTGACTTTTGTTAAAGTTCATACTTATCTCTCGTTACACACAGATGTAAAATATAACATATATCTTTTATGTAACATTTTACATCACTAATGGCAATAATAAGATGTACATGTGGTCTATTTATTAACAATAGGATCAATAAAAATTGTCATATTCTATTCAATAGGTTTTTTATGGACCTAACACTGAAACAATAAAAAATGTCTAGAAAGCGTGCTAGAGAAGAAACTATGTTGGATTCTACAACTTATTCAAATATTCAAAATGGAGAGGATGCATCTTGCTCCAGGAAAGATTCGTCTGTTTATCCTGTAAGTACTACTTAATATAATCAAAATTTGTTGAAAGTATACTTGTTCAATAAGAAAGATACAATCTGTTTGTACTACGTTATCATTTAATTGATATTTTACCGATTTAATATAATGTTTATTATATTCAAGATTTTATATTAATATATATATGTATATGAAAAATAATATCTTATATACCTATGTGCTAGTTACACATGTACATGCGAATAAAGTTTACATACAAATTATGCTGGGGCTATGGGATTATCTTTAATCATGAAGAGATAATATAAAAGCAAACATTTTTTATGATAATGGTATGACATTATGCAAGATCATAAGCATATCTATCTTAATATAATACCGTGAATACTTGATTCTTTAAATAGTCTTATTGAAATACTTCATGAACAAGTATATGAACATAGGTTCTGAAACACATTTTATGTACTGAAATATTTAGCAGACAGTATCTCAACATTAAGTTCAATGCAAATCTATTTTTTTAATATATGAAAAAGTTTTATATACATTTTAAAAAATATTTTAATCTCCTAATAGAAACATCAAGATCTTTAAAATAATCTGTATTTAAAGAAATTTAACAGGTAGATTATACATATGTATATATATCTGACAAATAAATTCACTCATATTGTTCTTTTATGGAAAATTTATTTTTCATAATATTAACAGCTAGTGACAATGACTTGGGGGACCAACAGGAATTCAAATAATGAGTCAGATCAATTTTCGCTGAAAAAGTATAATAGCGAAATTTCTGTTTCCCACAAAGAACTTCCAGTGAGTCAAAAATTTTTTTTTTTTTTAATAATTTTTATGTTAACATATGTAATACAATTAAATTTTTATTTTTTATTTTGTTTCTAAAATTAAATACAAGTATTTTGTCTTCATTATTATTAAAATCACACAAATTAAAAATCTATGATTAAATAGACTTTTATTACGTATTATGTTCAACTTTTCAAAAATGTAGTTGAAATAATATTCTTAATAAATTTTTATGAATTTTCCTTTATTGTATATATATATATATATATATCCCTTTTTTTGTTGTTTCATACTTTACTTTCATTTTTATTGTATAATTTATATTGTATTGAATTTATTGCAGTCAATTTGTAAGGAGGCTCCCTTTAGTGATGATCCAGAAGCACTTGCCGAAAGAAATGCATGTGATTATAATATTCGTATTACATTAAAAATGGCAAGAAGTAGTAAAGGTTAGTAGAAATGAATTAGATATTTGTGAAATTAGGTAATAAGAATAATACATGTAATGTTAATAATCTGTAATAATATAGCCCCTAGAAAAATCAGAGTCTATGCAGATGGTATTTATGACCTATTTCATCAAGGGCATGCACGACAACTTCTACAAGCAAAAAATATTTTTCCTAATGTGTATCTTATTGTGGGAGGTAAAGAAATAAATTTCAAAATTTTGAGATGTAACATGAACTTTGCATAACATTAATAAAAACAATTATTATTATCTTAGTTTGTAATGATGAGTTAACACATAGTAAAAAGGGAAGGACAGTTATGACAGATGTTGAGAGATATGATGCAGTAAGACATTGTCGTTATGTAGATGAGGTGGTTAGGGATGCACCTTGGGAACTGGATGATGAATTTCTTACAAAGCATAAAGTAAAGTTAACTGTAAATTATTTTTTTAAAGACATGTTTGTCGAATGTTAAAACAGTTCAACATTTAACATTTTTCAGATTGACTTTGTTGCTCATGATGATATACCTTATATGACAGATGATAGTACAGATGTTTATGCAGGCCTGAAAGCTAAAGGTATGTTTGTGGCTACGCAAAGAACAGAAGGAGTATCAACGTCAGATATTGTTGCAAGAATAGTTAAAGATTATGACATTTATGTAAGAAGAAATCTTGCGCGAGGCTACAGTGCCAAAGAACTTAATGTTTCTTTTCTCAATGCAAGTATATATTTTTTAAACGCAATATCTTTTTTAAGCAATGATACTTCATCGAATAAGTTATATATTTATAGGAAAAGAAATTCCGCTTACAAAATAAGTTTGATGATTTAAAAGATAAGGGTAAACGGGTAATGGAGAACATTGGCGAGAAACGTATGGATATGATTAGCAAATGGGAAGAAAAGTCTCGAGACTTTATTGATGCTTTTCTACTCTTGTTTGGAAGAGAAGGTAGATTGGTGGGTAGTATTTATGGATTAACTATTTTGATAATTACTTTATACTCAGTATTAATGATACACTGCGAGATATGCATTGTAGAGTTATATCCATTATAAAAGAATAAATAGTATTTAAATTAACTTAAATTGTTCAATTTAGGCATTTTTCAATGCAGTATGTGCATAAGTATAGAGGAATATCTGTAAGAATTCGGAAAATATGTTCTTTGTACATCCGTAGTTTATATACAATGGTGTCATATATATGTATTTAATCTAATGCTTTTTGTTTATTCTTAGAACAAGAAACTACGAGTCGTACAAATTTTAATGAATTTTTAATTTCTTTTTTTTGCAGTCAACGATTTGGAATGAAAGCAAAGGACGTTTGATGCAAGCATTATCTCCTCCTGCAAGCCCAAAAAGAGATGGTAGTCCGAATGGCAGTAATAGCAGCAATAATGATGAAGATCAGACAAGGTACATCACAGCATTCGAGTCAATTGACTAACATGCAACACCACTTCATTCTGTACTGCTTCTATATGAAAACCTTCAATACTTCACACCATCCATTTGCAGCATGTTATGTTAGTATATAATTTCACTGTTAAATACATTAGATAAATTTTAAGCAATACCACACAATTTAACCAATGCTTGTTGTAAAAAAATGTGTTTTACTTTTTTCCTTTCCTCTGTGTACATAATATATGTATAGTTCATAACTTGTCCGGTATTATCACAAATATTTTTTTTTAAATACATGGTAAATATTAAATATGGAAATGTTATTTACTTAATGATTAATCCAAACTAATGTAATTAATTTATATGATTTATGTTGCAGTCCACCACCAAAAAAGACTGGCCGTTTTGAATATTCACAGAGTAATTATTATTTAAGCGATGATTACAGCGACGATGAAGAAGAAAATTTGCACTCCAAATGATAATCCTTTTTTTCAAAACACACATTCTTTATTTTGACCAAAAATATCGTGCAATCTCCCAAAAAATGTTTAAGGATATTTTATTGCGTCTATGTGATTTGATATGGATTATAATGTTATGCTTAATAGTATTTTTATGGTATGATTTCATACTATATACGATATAAAATTATCTATTATAATGTTTTCATTCAATCCAGCCATGGATTATTATATATTAATTAAATTATATATATGCACGAATATTGAGAAATCATACAGATAACTTAAAACATTCGTTGCATCTATTCTTGAGAGTTTCGTTATTGTTGTATTATTAGTAAGTTCCTATATTCTGAACGATACTTTACCATTCATTTTGAGTTTCATGCTATATAAGAACTACTAACAGTCAAAAGACATATTTTCACCTCGTGCAAAAGAATCTGTGGTTCAAACATTCTGTCAACAATTTTTAATTATTTTCAATTTTTTTGTTACTAATTTTATATAACATTTTTTATACATGTTACCTCATAATTAATTACTTATGTACTATACATTTGCAGTGAGTACCTTCGCTGTAATTAGTATTAAATCATATTTTTATTGAACATACTTAGTGTTGTTTATAAAAAGTTAGTCTATATGAAATTAATATTTATTTATATCATAAACCTTACATTATTAGTAGGATGCCAGTAAGAAAATATGAAGAAAATGAAGAACTTGAATATAAACTTAATTTGTTGTATTAAGGGTATTAAAGAATTTGAATAGGATTAAACAAATTCAAATATATTAATTTTATAAATAATTGTTCTTGTTTAATCAAAGAATATTTATAAAGAAAGATGCAAATCTGCAATTTATTTTTAATAGTAAATATGTAGTAAGATTTCAAGTAAAAATCAATGAATAAAAACTAATCAAAATGAATATAGGATTTTAATTTGAATAAGAATATACCACATAGGAATCATTTTGAAGATGGTGCTTTTATTTGGATATATCCAGATATAATAACCCTGGAATGGTACAACCACTTCTATATTTTTAAACCATAACGTAGTTTTATAATATTCTTATATTTATGAAATATTTGAATAAAATATTTTTTTAATATATAAATGTAATATATGATAAAGATATTTATTCTTATTTTCAGTATGTAGCATCCATAATAAAGTAATTTTTAACATGCAAATTAGGAAGTTTGTTAATAGCATATAGTTCCAGGGGTAAAATATGTATTAGATGGATTTTAGATATAAATTTGAAATTTAACATGAAATGTATGAAAGATTTAAAAAACAAGAGATGTATATAAATTTGTATACATTGAGGCGCTTCTGTTTCTTAAAGAAGTACCAATGGTGCCTGAGTTTGACACCTTTTATTTAAATGCATATAAAATAGTACATCACAAGTATGTCACAGAAGATTTTTAAGTATGTTAAATGTTTGCTTCCCAATGTAACTGATGCATAAATTAGTAACATGTAATGATATGTGATAAGACGTAGTATACTTTCGATATCTTTTTTTAACGAATACATTCAAGAATGATTAGACACGCACAGTTTTACGATCGATAAAATGAATTTATGTAATTTCGGCAGTTCATTTCAATATTTTGAAACGGAAAACTAGTATCCACATTGGCAGAAATTATATTTACTTAAATGAAGATGCAAGATGTAGTAATGTTCCATATTATTTATATAACAGAAAAAGTAAAAGTTGTTCAATGAAATATTACAGGTTGTAAGTTAAATCGAATAATACTAATTAACTATATAATATATAATTGTAAGTTTTGTATATTAGTATATATATAGATTGCTATATTGTTTAAAGATTTGTCTGATTCTAGCACTTGTATTTTTCTTTTATCCTTTAATATAAATATATCGCAATACCCCAATTCATGAAAAAGGTAATATACATGTTAATTATATATGTATAAATGTATTTTACAATATAATGTATTTATATCTAGAATAGTAAAAGAGATAAATAAAAGATAATATTTTTTATCCACATGATGACATGCACATATATACGATGATACAACGTGTGAATGTGGAGGAGCGTAGAATTTCCATGAGAGATCCGTATCAGGTGACAGTGAATTGAACGGAAGTTATCAATAGTAGGATTGATTATTTGATTCTTAGAATGTACGTGTACATTGATATGCATGAGGCCACGTAAAAATTTGGTATTGCATAAATGTGCGAATGAATGTAGTTAATGGCAGGAAGAGGAAACGGAATCCAGCGACGAATATTTTTATACTTTTCTTTATTTTATTTTATTCTATTTTATTAACATGTTAACTGCCTCGGCGAACATTGACGATACACGTTCTAATAAATTTCTTAGAATGATTTCATAAGATAAAATCAAAGAACTAAAAAATTATCAACATTGTGAATAATTTAGATAACATTGCCAGAGAAAAGTGTGCAAATACAATATAACATTTTGCATAAATTATATGTTATGGTGCAGTATATTTTAATCCATTGCGTATTCTAGCGCAAAACATATGAAAATTGCGTGGTAGTTGGCGTGTTGAACACTATTTTACTATTACACAAAACTTTTACGTATTTTACGGACAGAGGCATATGATCTCTGTCATCTTACTTACACGTACATGTACGTATATCATAAATGATAAAATAATAATAGGTTATTAATTGTATTGACTATTTTGTGTTGTGTCGATCATTTTTTGTATGTTATTTCTTTGAATATTGCTTTTGAATCCCTATAATTACAGTTAATCGTTATAGTTTTACTGTTTCAGAAGTTTAAACGCTTGAAAAATGGTAGCGTAAATTTGTCAATGCTACCATCCATTTGGAAAGAAATCTAATAATGCTATAATCTAAGTTACTTTCAATTTTGCAATATTTTCTTTGTTAAATTGGAATTTATATTGCGCTCTTGTCAAATTAAACATTATATAATTTACAATTTGCTGTTATTTGTGCAATTTAAGAATACGGTAGTAAAAAAATAATTGGTATTACGCGATACGCAGTGATATATAGAGATCTAGTATAATCATCAACTTCACACTAATATCAGTAGTGTTAACAGCGCTTGTTGTCTTTAGCTGATAGTTATTGTTAGTTTTCAATATTTAAAATTGCGAAATGTTCTTACACCACTGCTTCCCATCTTAGGTTCTTTTATATACGTAATCCTTTATGAACCTTATAAATCATAGTTTAATACCGCACTGAAATTTTATTTCAATTTGAACTTATCAATCCCTTTGTAAGAGATAAGGTGAATTTTGCATAGCAATCTGAAGTGAGTGAAATTTATTGTGTGTCCTCGTTACAGGAAGGAAAAGAGAAACAGAATCTCACCAATCAGTGAGTAATAGATGCGAGAAGAATGTCGAGCGAGAAACGGTGATAAGTAGCAAAATCACGGCACTACTGATAATTACGTTTCTGTGCCACTTCATGACACTTGCGAATTTAGCAGAAGAACCGTGGATTATTCGACTGTTATATTCATAATGGATTTTAAATAAATGCTGATGGTAAAAAGTGTCGTTTGGTGCCAATATCCAAATATATATACATATGCTTATACATGTATACGTATACATATATAGATCTGAAGAATCTTATGTACTGTAGGGTCCGTGAAAATAATACACCTGAGGGAACCCTGTTCAGGATTTGAACTTGTGTTTTGTCTATAAGATTCAAGGGCGCTATATGCTGCGCCATCAAGCTCCACTGTTCTTTATTTTTCCGGGTCCTTTCTCTCACTGGATTCGCCTGTAGCCCATAGGAGGCGCTCTCAATGATCAGTACGAAGAAGAGCGTACGAGAAGAACGATGTTGTAACTAACGGCCAAAATGGAAGAGCAAAGTGTTCACAGCAGTATCAGTGATATAAATAGTGAAGAGGCAGTTAGAAGCGAGCGTAAGTTCGCTAATATTTTTATCTTTACTATTATGTTTAGCTATTGATCTACATTGTTAATTGTTGCATATACCATAGGCACCTGTATGGACTAACCCTACCTCACTCTTTATCAAAACTCACGCGACAATGCTTGTGTC
This sequence comes from Bombus cullumanus, assembly GCA_014737535.1. NCBI lineage: Eukaryota > Metazoa > Arthropoda > Insecta > Hymenoptera > Apidae > Bombus > Bombus cullumanus. Next base: position 1,079,680 of record JACXIX010000010.1, on the reverse strand, counting down.
TTATATCTGTCACTCATTCTGATCCATAGATAAATCGACGTATCATATTCGCTACTTCTCTTATACACTTTTATATTGTGTTTTGAATTTTACGCGGGATGAATGTCAACGGTTTCTTATAAAATTGGCCTTGACTTATTCTCCAAAATTACGTCAGAAATTTGGTAGTCCGAAATGTCTTTATGAGCTTCCCTACAGTTCGTTATATACTTGTTTTGAATTTAATTATCTTTCATATTTATCTTCGTGTCATTTTAAGGTTGAAATCATCTGCTGTCATCTAAGATACATTATTTATTATACATTACATCTCACGAATTATTTTCATTATTTACTAATAGAATATATAGACACGTATTTGAAAGCAATATCATTTAAAAATATTTTGATTAAACTTATGTTATCAGTCAGTGATTGTTTGTTAAATAAATGAAGAATTTAATTTTTACATATTAAATATTATTTTCATTGTTTACTAGCACAATTATTTATATTTTACTTATTCTACAAAACTTTAGTTATATTCACTTCATTTTTAATATTTTTTATTATTAATTAATGGATAAATAATAAATAACTAAATAAAATTCTCTTGTATTTAACGTTTATTATTTAATAACAGAATTATTTAAAACATTTTTCAAAATGAAATCATCAAAAGTATTTCAGTACATCTTTTCCAAATATTTCTTCTATGTCAGTAGTTTGTAGATAAAGGACAAATATTTACACTTTGCATTTTCTAGTCATATTTCTTGTTTAGAATAGGATTAGTCATTATTTACATACAATTATTTATGGGTCAATTGTAATACAATAATATAAGATATTAGGGGTTGGTACCTGTATTATATGAAATGAGATTAGGTATGAGACAATAAGGGTTTATTGCACCCTCTGTCTATGGGTATAAAATGATTATATTTATTGCCCTTTCTGTGTATTTATTGCATTTAGGAGTCATACCCACATAAGTTTAGTTGACTCTAACTATAATTACTGTGTGTTTGGACTTCAGGTATTTAAAAAATTTTAGATAGTGAAATTATTGTCAAATTATAAACAAATAAATAATAATAATCAATAATATCATATTAATAATTTAAATTTCATAAAAATTACTTTTTTCTTAGTTTTCTTAATTTGAATTACTTTATTCATAATACATTTTGTAACATTTTGAAAATAAATTTTTTAAATTTAAATTATTGATTTTGTTATGTAAATGATGAAATATTTGTAAAATATTAAACCTTGACCCAAAATGTTATTGATAGTATTGTTTCATTAAATTTTACTTATGATAGCTGGAAATTTGTTTAAATTTCAGCTCTGATTATACCACGTAAGAAAAGGATATGCTTGATTGGTGCAGCTGGTGATGATCCTGCACTTGGTGCTGCTGCTCAGCAGTTTAGCGTACCTGTTCTCAAATCTGAAACTGGTTTAGAACATGTAGAAGATACATCATATTGTACTTACTTTATATTAAAGAAGTTTGAGGGACCTGAATATGATGCTCTTCATAAAAGTGCACATAGGTTTGTCATATTTAATTTCATATAATTTGTAACATGTTGAAACATAATCAAAAGAATCTGACTTTTGGTTGGTTTAATTTAACACGCTATAGAATATTGGGACCAACAGCACTTCTGCAGTTGGCAGAAAAAAAGGACTCATTACCTAGTATTACTAGACCAATGTATACACAAGCCATGGTAGGCACAGTAGTAGTGTTTACTGGATTTAGGAAAAAGGATGAATTGGTTAGTTACATCTTATTAATTAATATAATGTAGGTCATAATAATAGAAATATTATGATGTTAATTTTTAATATCATAGACCAAGTTGATTAATATGATTCACAATATGGGTGGAAGTATTAGGAAAGAAATGGGTGCAAAGGTGACGCATCTCATTGCTAATTGTTGTGGTGGAGATAAGTATAGATATGCTGTTACATTTCGGGTCCCTATTATGTCTATGGAGTGGGTGACAGCATTATGGAATACCAAAGACGATATTTCCAGTTATGGAAATAATGAAGAACTGGTAATAATTATATTAATAACTATATTCAAATATTTTACTGTTCAATTCTTACTATCTATTTTTGCCAGTAACAATGGTACTATATATAACATGGTATGGTTAATATATATAACATTTAATATACGATATAATTATTTTTGTGCAGATTACAACTTATAAGCTGAAACCATTTTTTGGTGCAAAAGTATGTTTCTTTGGTTTTCCTGATGAAGAGAAACGTCATATGTGTGAGGTTTTACAACAACAAGGAGGCGAATCTACAGAAATTGATGATCCAAATTGCACACATGTGGTAAGTTTATACAATACAATATTTTACATATTTCATAAAGTAAAAAATATGTAAAACAAACATATGTAATACATCCTTTAGGTAACAGATTTAGGATGTCATCAGTACAAGAAATCAAATAATACTTTTGACATGCTGCCATATACTAAAAATCCTAATTATATTCCACATCCTTATTTAAAAACAAAACCATTTTCCTTCACTTTTTATAATCCATACACTAATACCATTCCTAACACAAAACTGATAAATTCTTCACATGCTTTCCATGTTAATAATACAAATTTAACCAAAAGAATGAGTACAAGACACTTTTCACATTGTTTCTGTTCTTATGTTCCTCAACATTTTGAACTTAAAGAAAATAAGTGTGCTTATTCTATATTAAATGATATTAGTCAGGATTCAGCAATTTGTATGGATGATAATTTATATGATTATCCAAGTGTATCAGATGAATCTTTTATGTCTGAGTTTTCTATAGAACGAGCTGATTCTGGTGTTAGTATGTCTAATGTAATACAAACAAATGACGTTAATGCATTACAAGAAAGCAATTTTCCTGTTACATCTACTATGTTGGATATGCATTCTATGTCTTTATCTTCATCATCTTCTTTTCTATGTAATGATAAAAGAATTAAGAACAATATGTTTAATGCTTTTTTGAATTATAACGCTGGTAATAAAAATGTGTGCACTCAACAAGGGTTATATAATTTTAACTCTTCTACATTATGTAAAAAGAAGGTTACTCAACATGTGAACAAGCAGTATTCTGCTAGAAAAACTAATTTGTTACAGTTTTGTAAGAATACGCAGTGTGCACGAAATTCCTTCTTTTTTAACAGAAAAATTATATCTCCTAAACGGTATATCAAGTGGCGAAAAGCTAAATCTTGTATTACAATTCATAAAATTTGTTCTCTGGAAAAATTTAAATTAAAAAGAATGCATTCTCATCCTAATTTATTAAGACAACATGATTTAGAACTTAATGATTCTCTTTTGTATGATTCATCTATGCCAATGACGAAAAACAAAGGTTTTTTGAGTACATGTAAACTGAACTCTTCCATTTTGTCAAAACTTAGTCATTTAAATTTTTCTCCAATGCTTAAACAGTATGTGGTTATTAATCCATGCAAGCAAATTCCAGAAATTCATCAAAAGCAAAAATATACTCCTTTACCTAGTCCCCTGCCCATCCCTGCTAAGGTAGCAAAATTATCAACTTCTGAATATGGCTCAAGAAGTTCTTTTGCATCAGATGAAAGTTATTTAAATATGTCTTCTAAAAGTTGCATTCTGAAAGATGATCATGTAAAATTGGACAAACAGAAGGACAAGCCATTATCTTTGGTACTTTTATTTTTTTTAATGGGTATTATGTTAAATTATGGAATTAAAGGTTAATAACTTGCTCCGCTAAATGACAAGTTGTAGACAAGTAGGGATGAGGTTATTAGGGTATTTTAACACTAAATAAAAACTTATAATTAGCAAGAATAGAAATTGTTAATTTTAGAGAAATTATTTATGAATGTTTTGTTATATATAATACTAGGATGTAGTAATTTAAGTATAGAGAATTCCTATTTTTGTGTTGTTTTTGTGATGTATTAGAGTGTGTTCCTTTAATCTGTAGTAATAACAAATTGCATAATTACTACTTCGTCCTTTATAAATGTTTAACAATTTATATAGTATATTTTTTTGTTATATTATAAGAGAAATAAGTAGAATTTGTGTATTATATGTTTCAATATATATATATATATATATATATATATACACGTTATTTGTTTGTATTAATTATGCATGGTAAATATAAACAGATTAGAATTATAATAAGTTACTATCATTTTAGGTTGTAGATGAATCAAACGTAAATGCATTACCAGATTTAGCTTCTGTGAGAGCACATATCGTAAAAGCAGAGTGGTTTTGGACGTCTGTGCAGAATGAGGGTGCAGCTGACGAAAAGGAATATTTATTTGAAGATGTAAGTTTATTAAAATATTTTATGTATTTCTCATTCTCAATTATTTATTTTACATTTAGTATTTGGAATCCGTTCTATCACCAACTGTATCAGCTAGACGTGATAGTCAACAAGCTGCTACTCCAAGTACAGCATCTACAAGACGAAAACGCAAACGCTTAGCAGAAACTTTATCTAGTCTGGTTCAAAATGGTGCAGATTCTCCAGCATTGCATAAGAGACGATCCAGCATCAGTGATGCAGGACATTTAAGTGTTAGTGGAAGCTTTCTTGATTGTACAACGAGTCCAGACAAACCATTACTTGATGGTTAGTTGTTTATAAAACATAATTATAGATTTGATAGATGTAGTTTAAAAATATCCTACAACTAACAATTACAAATATTTTAATATTTTTTTAACAGTCCTACTAAGTACATCTTCCCTTCCTTTGTGGTTCATTTCTTTTGTAAATAAAGTATTGTATTTTTATATTTCATTTAACACGATTATACTAACAATATACATAATTTAAATTCCCCATGTTTTACTTTAAATGTTGATAATATCTAATATGAACCATATGAAGGGGAAGATAATATAAATTTGGATTATTAATAACTGCCAGATATTCCAGAAGTGGAAGCTGTTAATACAGACACCTCTAGGAAAAATTTATCTCCGCGTCATCAAGTTTTCTTAGAATTAGTACAAACAGAATCTAATTATGTTGGTATTCTCAGTACAATTATGACGGTAAGATCTGTCTCATTATATATTACGCTGAAACAAACAATAAATTAACATTATACATATAATATTACATATTTGTAATATTATTTATGTTTCTAGCTGTTTAAATCTCCACTAGAAGATCTTATAGATACAACTGGCGAGTTATTAAATTGCACAGAAGCTAAAATTATATTTGGCAATTTTCCACCTATTTATGAAGTTCATAAAAAAATGTTGGAAGAACTGAGATACAGCACTACTCATTGGATGGAGGACAATAGTATAGGTAATATATTTCTGAAGTTCGCACCTGACCTAGTCAAGGCGTATCCACCGTATGTCAACTTCTTCGAAAATACAAAGGAAATGCTCGATCAATGTGATCAAAACAAACCACGATTTCATGCTTTTCTGAAGGTTTGTCAGACGAAACCTGAATGTGGCAGACAAAGTTTAAAGGAACTGTTAATTAAACCAGTACAAAGGTTACCCAGTATTAGTTTGTTATTAAACGGCAAGTATATGTTCTTATTAAAGTTATTATCTCTTAGGTACAACAATCGTTTATGGCATAGTGTTATCTCACGGTTGATACTTTTATCTAATATTTGATCATTATTAGTCATCATGTATTTACGGTTGTCCATTGTAGTCAACATTCTGCCATAAATATGCATTTCATGCAGGTAAATCGAAGTCGACACTCGATTGTAGATTTGGCAATTGCCGACTATAATTGATGCTTATACCGAACGAGTTAAATAATTAAGATAATAATAAATTTTGCATAGTAATTAATATTTTTATACATTAATGTTTTGCAGATATCCTTAAACATACAAATAAAAATAATCCAGATCATAGCGCTTTGGAGTTATCAATTAGCAGTATTAAAGAAGTTATGACCTATATAAATGAGGATAAAAGAAAAACTGAAGGTCAATTGGTTATGTTTGATATTTTTAACGAAATTGACAACTGTCCACCGCATTTAGTTTCTTCACACCGATCATTTATTGGCAAATGTGATGTGATGGAACTTGGTGAAGGTCTAAGTGGACGTGGTGATCATTTAGTTTTGTTTTTGTTTACCGATACTCTCGAAATATGCAAGAAAAGGTCAAAGGCTTTTAATTCGTTAAAAAGTCCTAATACAGCAAATGGATTGCATACAACTAAACTAAGTCAAGGAAAACCCTATAAACATATTAAGATGTTATCGCTTAGTACGATAAAAAAGGTTGTTGATATTCGAGAAACGGATGGTAAGTTTATAACGAACAATATTATAAACTAATAATGAACTAAATTGTGTTTAAACATGTAATAGATATATATTTCTTATTTTTATTTTTATTGTAATCTTTTGTTATTTTATAAGAAAAACATGATTACAAAATTTACAACACTATCAAATATTTCGTACGTGTAAAGATTTATAAAATGTTTGTGAAGAGTTTAAAATGTATATGTTAAATAAAGTAAAGTAGAGCAAATATGAAAAATACACTTTTTGTTTTATGTATATTATTTATAGAATGTCATAAAGTGTTTGCTTTAATGGTGAGAAGTAATCAAGAGTTAAAGGAAAAATTATTTTCATTTACAATTACTGATGAGGAAGTAAATAAGACAAATTATTTACGTACCTTGTGCAGACAAATGGCTAATACAGTGTGTAAAGCTGATGCGGTAAGTTTTAGTATTCATCTTGTTTATATATTATTACTGTTTGCAGCTTATTAGTAATAGTATTTTTATTTCTATATTTGCAGGATACGTTCCTGATAAGTCTTGATTCGCATCAACTTGAAATTGACACAAGCGATGTAGCATTAGGAACATTAAGTAAAGCATTTAAGTAAGTAGTTGACACTTAACTGGTACCTGTCGTATATCGTTAACATCTCGGTATCTCTCTTATAACTGTAAGTTCGTTTTTTATTGTAAAAAAATTGAAAGAAATTATATTGTAAATGAAACATTATTTAAGATGAAAACGGTGTTTGTAGATATGATAAAAATAGTACTTACAGTTTTTTGTAGAGAAGCACTTCTAAAAGATGATTTTCTCATATAAATAGATTAAAGAAATTTATTAGATATAAGAATGATAAATATATAATTAATTAGTATTATGCTCCTAGAATAGCTTAGCTTATAATATACTTTTTTGCATTGCTATTAAGTTTTGCTGAACTATAGTACACATATTCACATAGAATCTTCTTATTATATTCATATCTAGGATATGCTAAAAATAAGACCTTTGCGTGTTCTATATCTGTATTATATGTTATACAAAAATTGGTATGAATCTATTCGATAAAGTAGACATTTTTATAGAAAAAATATGCATATTTATAAAGGGGAAGATTTATCAGTCGTTCTAAACTGTTTTTCTCCTGTATTGCATGTTAACAAAAAATAATGGGGCGACGACTCGTTTGGTTGCAGGAGCCTATTTCATAATTTTTACCTGGAGTATATGGACCCGTATGTGTTCCTACTCAATAGCATGTGTGAAACCACGTTACATGTCCCACTACCGTCAGTTTTCGCACCAGGCTGATTATCTTTTTTTTTTACTCGCTTTGGTCCTTTGTTACCTGCTTGTTTAAATAAATCAATTGCATTCTTTAGTGTAGAAATACAGAAAATTAGATAACTTCACAAAATATTTCACCAGTTCAAGCATAATATTGAATATTATCAGCCTGTTTAAAATCATTAATATGCGATTAAAATATTTAATATCTATCTATTTGACCCCTCGATGATTTCATATTTTATACGAACATCAGACTTTCTACATGTTGGCATTCTACACTGAATGGCATTTTAGCTTTAAATTGTTTATTATTTATTTGTATGTAATCTCCTTAGGATTTGTAATAGCTTTTATGGTACAACAAAATCCTAAATTAAGATAATTGGTAGCACTACCGACTGTGATATAGCGATATTTACGATCGTATGCAGTATTTACGTTTTTCAATAGACATTGAACCAAAGTAAAGATATATTTCATATGACTTGACTAAGTTTACAGTTTCTTAGTTTCCTAAGTTTCGATATACGTAAATTGCTGTATATTAAATTATGTTTTATTAATTATAATATTGGACCAAGAAAGATATATTTTTTAGTGAGTAATGAATCTAAATAGTTGCTATTTATATAGTTAAGTTTCCATTTTTCTTAGTCGTTAAGGGGTTAAATTTTCAGCACCACCTACTTAGTGGTTCAATTTTTAGTATTTAATTATGTATCATTAATGAACTTTAATTACTTTATTTATTTTATAAGCCATAAAAGATTTTAATAATTTGGAAAGGTACTCTGTAACCTCGCAATTGAGCCCTATTTATTACTCTTACATTTGTAATATAGATTTATAGTTGTGATGTAATACTTCAGCATGAACAGAATAAAAAATTACTTATTATAATTCAATTTTTGCATGCTCATTAGTAACTATTATGGTATAATATTTACTTGAACTGGTTTATTACGGTTTGGGATTTTATTTAAGTTCGCTAATTCCTTTGTTTGCTTGAAAATTTATTTTCCTCCATTTAATTATATATTAAATATTACTATATTATTGAAAGAAGTCATTTTAGTTTATGTAGTGGAGTAAACTATTAAAGGAAAATAAAATTTCAATATCGCTTTTGTTTTTTGTCCAAATGTTTAAATTTAAATGAGCTTGTAACAACTGTTTTTCTTCAGGTTCGCATCTCGTACTCGGATGAAAGTTGGCAGGGCGTTTAGTTTTAATAAAACTCCAAGCAAATTAAAGAGAGCAATGTCAACAATGATGTCGCCATTCGGATCCACTAACAGCCTTACTCCGGCGAGTCAACAACTTGCACAGATGCGGCTTGCTAGTTGCAACAATATTAACGTTAGTTGACAGTTTATTATCACATGCATCTTTCTTTATTATATGCTTACGCTGTTTCTTTTTTCTTTTCTCCTTATTTACTTTCATTTCACGACAGGAGATTGTTGTCTCTTTCATATTGATCTGTTCATATTGAAATGAGTTCAATATATTTATCAAATTTTTTTTTATATATATATATAATATTAACGCGTTCAATTTCGAAATGCACGTCCTATTTCTATCGCTTTTATAGAAGTTTGCTTGAATACATAATTGTAAAATCATTTTGCCGTTTACAATATTTTCTTCTTGTATCTCTTCTTTATCTCTATAAAAATATTATGTAAATATCTGATATTATAACATTGAAACGATTTATTTCATTTCTTATTTTCATTATTTTAAGACATTTATGCAGATATTGGAGGAGATTAATTTATTGTATATACAACATAATACATAATTTTCTTATATTCATCTTAATTTGTTGTTCTATTTGGTTTCTTATTTTATGAGATACGTTAATTCATCCATAATGTGTGCGAATTATGTCCTTTTCACGATATTTGTTTTTTTTGCTTATGCGGAAATAACGTTAGTGGGTAAATTTGTATACTCTATCACGTAAGTATACCGTATTGCGTTTATTTTATTGGATATTAGCTAAATATTATAATATTGAAGTGCTTACTAATATTCGCTCTAGAATATATAGGAAATATTTGTACAATTTAACGTCTCCTCTCGTGAAAGGGAGTAGAGAGGAGGGTTACTAGAATTTTACTTTCAACAGATAAAATTCCTTTTAGGAATGTGACGCCACACAGTGTTTCGACTGGATTAAAATACTTCGTGTCACAAATTAAATAGAGANTTTTTTTTTTTTTTTTTTTTTTTTTTTTTTTTTTTTTTTTTTTTTTTTTTTTTTTTTTTTCTTTTTTTCTTTTGTTACTGCTTACATATATCTATCGCGTGCTATTACAGATCAACAAGGCTAGAATCCTTTCTTTTTTTCTTTGTTTGGTTTTTTTCTTGTAAAATATATTTGCAATGAGAAAAAAAGTATGAAGTATTTTTTCTTCATGATACCTACAAACTTGCATGATGTTATTTTTCATATTAAAGTATCTTTCTTATTCTCTATTAGTTTTGCTTCCAGTGTGAATTGAATGTTTAAATGTTTAAATTGTTTTGTTTACCCAATGTGATTCATGTAAAATCAGTATTGTTTTAATCCCTCCTGGTATTGTATGTATATATGTACAGAAAAATTGTATATATAAATAGGATAAATGGATATTCGTGTGTCTTTCCAGGAGCTGGGTAATGGTGGTTCAGGCTCGCCATCTAGAGATGATGTTCTAGTAGCACCTATGTCGGTTCAGCCGACACGAAAGGCCAAGTGCAGTTCCCTCAGTATGGCTTCGTTAAGAAGGTTGTAATTAGTATATCAGAAATGATGCAATTTTTCTTTTTTTGCTATCATTGCATAACTATGTTTGATCAACTTGCCTATTGTTTATGTGCCTTAAACTCTCTTCACTTTATGTTTAGTGTTGAAAAACATTTACATATACATATATGCGAGATCCTTATACCTAAATAATATATCATACATTGGTATGTTCATTCATGAATGTGAAGACTGGATTGACATTTCTAGTGTTTTATATATATATATATATATGTTTAGCGCAATGCAAAGTTTACCATTACTAAATACAATGCATGTAAATGTGTCGTGGAAATTTCGTCGTTTCAGAAATATTCAAACGGAAATATATGGATACTTGTTATAATTTACGTAATGGATTGAAATACTCATATTGGTTAAGGCGAGCTTTAAGGCGACCATAATGTATATAGCACAATTTGCATATTTTGCAAAAACAGTGCTGCATTTACAATCACTTTGATTCTATGTTCTTCGCTAGTATCCGTGCTTGTAATGTATATATACGTTTTTGTGAGAAGAATTCACTTATATCGTTCGTTGCAGTCCATGCTGTACCAAAAGTTCGCCACTGTTCCGCTCTTTAAGGCTAAGATCATTCATAAGTACCTAGTTTTACTTCAAAGTATTGTCAAAATGATACTAATAATTGTGCCTATTTAGTGCCTGTAGCATTAATTAGGTGGTTAACATTCATAATAATTTAATATTTAGCTTAACTAATGCATATTTATTTAACAATATTACATTTTTATTCTTTACATTTTTATGCTGATTTGCTGCAGGGCAACTTCGCTTGCTACATTTTCCTATTTAGAATACTTTTAGAATCCATTATTTGTCATCAATAATTTTTTTTTTTTCATCATACTTTTCCACCAACTCGGTTAATAAATATCTCGAAATCTTAGTAAATTTATTCGAATGTTAGATACAATATGAAATACAAAATTAGAAGCATACTTGACTTTTATTAATTGTAAGAAAGAGTTGGTGTATTTATCTAAGCTTTATATATATATATTTCCATAGTATAGTCTTTTTGACCTTACTTTATTTATCCTCCAGAAATTGTTCAGAGGAAGTCATGCAGGACAAATCCGATCTTTGAAGTGCAGGGCATGAGTAGTGTGCAACAATACCATACTTTTTTCTTTGGGATCAGTAAAATGTTTATGTGAAAATATAAAGTATAATGAATAATGTTGCAAAGATATATCTTTGTAATACGATTTAAGTATTAATCTTCAAAATTCAGGAAATAGTAAAATGTTCGTACAAAGGGTAGATGCGGAAGAGCACATTTATAAACTTCAGCAAATGAATACAAAATTTGTTATGTGCCAATAGAAAAACCGTAAGGAATTTTACAAAAAAAAGATGTACATTGCCAATTATTCTTTAAGCAATTTTATAACCATATATATTAACGATATACGTTGCCTAATTACCATATTAATCGTTAACTTTTATCTCTATCATACTTGCATAATTAAAACTCTTGTCTTAGAAGGACAAAAACGAAATTAAGATAAAGTAAGGGGAAAACATTTATATTTTCAGTGGTATATAATACAAATTTTATTATTATATACATTTTATTAGAATTGAAAGTACGAATATCAATTTTGTGCCATTTAATCTTGTTCTGTAAAATATACTCAGAACTTATTACAGTGCCTGAAGGTAATATGTCGTTTTTAAAATTGAAGATAATTCGTCATTTTTAAAATTAAAGAAATGCAATGCTAATCCATTAAATTAACATTAACGATACATTTATTTTGTTCAACTGCCATGTCTTGTATCATTGCAGTTTTAAACCATGAATATGAACTGTATAACTACGGCTATACTGTCTTTAGTTTATCGTGTTTGCTCTTATTCAATTTAAATCTTTTTGATTGTAGCTTTTTTTAAACGATTCATAATGTCGAAATTGAATAGAACTGTACATGATATAGGTATCACTGGAAATCTAGAAGCTCGAATTTAGAATAACAGTGCAGTATAATGTTTTTATCTTTCTCTTTCTAAGAATATAATTGTATTATAATAAAGTCAAAAGATGTGGTAAAAGAAAAGTAAGAAACGTATATCAATATATATATATATATTGATATATATTTTTTTTAAACAACGGACTTTAGATTATACATATGTTTATAAAGAGCCATAGTTTATTAGGATTAAATTATTACAGACCTGTCCACCGATAAGACGCTTAATGCTATGCGTTTCCCTCATTCGTAGTAAAGTTGAAGATTGTTTACTAGCTTTGAAGTGAAGGGAATGATGTAAAATTTAAAATTCGTTAAAAGCATTGATATTGCTTTTCACATGCTTTTCACATACCAGCGTTTCTTAATGTAAACCTACGGCCATCATTGTAGTTTTATAATGAAATTATGGAATAGGAAAAGTGTTTTGATACATGTGTCGGACCGCGGGCAGGTCTGCATTACTATTACTTTTTTTTATCAATTTACGCTTATTGTAGTTGCTGACTTTATCAAATTTATATTACGATGTATAGTTGGTTACTTAGGTTGCAAAATTACGCTATCGTTTGAACTATATAAATATTTATATTCTTATCAAATATAAAAGTATTTCGTTAATTGATCGTAGATGTGAAGTATTTGTACAATCGATTATACATATTTTCAAGTATAACAATTTTCTATTGTGATCTGTATCATAAAGCTTTTAAAAAAAAAATTTCCTTCTCAAATATCGTAGACATCATATAAAGACAGAGTACTGGTTCAAACACGAAAATCACGATCTTTTATGTTGCAATCTTTTAAGTGTACAATGGTTGTTTTTAAGAAACATATTGTAATATTATATTTAGGAATGTGATCTATTCATATTATACAACAAATATTTATAAATATTCCAACTGTGCGAGTAGTTTATGAAATGAATATCGTAAGATTTCGAAGACATTTACTTTAGTAGGTGAAGAAAGAACAAATTAATCTTATATCAAGTAGATATTCCTTCAATTACCGAAGGTTTCAAAGGTTCTTTTCGCTTGATTAGTTACAAATAAAGGTTGTGGATAAAGTTTCTTTTTGTTCATACACTGTGTTTATCACTTTGTAATGGAATTTAGATTGGAATTTTGGTAATGAAAAGCTTATAAAAATGATTATTTTTGATACATGAAAATAAATATTGATGAGATACAAAACTATTTTTGCAGAAAAATTATTATCGATAGATAAATAAAGTATAATGTAACAATATCATAATTACGAACATAAAAATATATTTGTATCACATGCTACGTAATCAAAAATCGATATTGTAATGAAGTATGAGCGTCAATTATACCTAGTGCCTTTAACCAATATAACAACGAATTTGTATTCCCTGCAATTTTTCTTACTATCATCAGCAGTATTCTCTTATTGTCTTCAATGCTCTGGTGAAAAGGGGAATAATTTATCAACGATCAATGAATAAATTAATCAACGAAATCTTCTAAATTAAAAGTGATAAATTGCAAGGAAAGTAGGAAAAAAGTCTGTTAGTTCTTTACAGGGATTTCTTGCCATATTAATTCTTGCGCATAGTGTCTACTCGAATAACGTGCCTTTGCGTAGAAATGATCGTAGAAATACGGTGTATTTCGGTGTCAAGTGAGGAAAAAATTCATTGATGATATTTTTGTAATTGATGGTGTTGCATTCGCGAGTATATGAACTCACCTGAATAATTATTGATGCTCTGGTAGCACTTCGTACTTCGATTCTTAATTTATATTATATTCTTAGGATTTCAGTGTCATCTATTGCTTCTCGTAACATAGTACATGGATAAACAGAAGGAAAGATATGAAATTAACTAAAATAATGTACTGCTATGTATAAGAGATAATCATGGAAAATTTTGTAGAAGAAAGATTAGATGGACAGTCTTTTCCTTTTGGCGAACATTATATAAAGTTTTTAACGATATCAAGGCTCATTTTTCGTAATCTATTCGTCAATTTATTAGTTTAAATAATAACTGCTAATAACTAATAAATATTCTCATAAATATCCATGGACCGTGTTAGACATTCTAATCTTTTATAAATTGTCGGCACGTCTGATAAAAGCCTTGATATTCTGAGTATCTCGACATTTTATGGTTGTCATGATTCCACGAATCATTTTGGAGCTATTAAGCGTTTTTTCTCGATGGAAATGAGAGAAAATTCCGCTCGCTTCGGAGCATTGTATATATTAATGATAAGTATCGTGTAAGTGTAGTATAGTGCAGATGATGTTTTTTACTACACGCGTAAGAATATTGTAATACTAGTAATGTTGCGTATAGTCGTTACTATTTATATGATACTGTAATTGATTGTATAAATTTACTCTTTATTATGTAAACCGAAAATTAAAGCGTTTGCTTTCCTTCCTTTCCCCATTTTTTTATTTTAAATTCTAATTACGTCATAAATTAGTACTGTTCATCGATAAGATATCTATACTACTATAAAACCTCGTGTTTAATTATAATATATATATATATAATTTATTAGCGAAAAGGTCAAATTTTTTCATGATTTATAGAATTTTGTACGAAAATAATTCGAGAAAATGCAGTATCAGGGTACTAATAGAATATAATACGTACCTGAGCCTTATGCGCCCTGATGGCAGAAATACGAATTAAAATTTGAAATTACATCATTTCGCGCGGAGGCATATTGGAAAGAGGAAACAACTGTAGAAAGTTCGTCACAAATGTGGAAAATTTAATACATATCGACACGGCATTGCTTCAAAACGGTAAGAATCATAATTTAAACTATTCTATATTCACAGTTATTAACATATTACGGACGGATCACGTCAGTGAGAATTTTTGTGTTTATTCTAATGCTTCAAGCCGAATCATAAAAATTCTCGTCATTTTAATCGTTGTCATTTAGGGATAAATTATTTAACTATATCCTGGGAATAGCTAGCAATAAAACGAATAGTTCGCAATATTTTAATATAATTTATAGAGATTTATCGTATTTCCATGTAAATAAATTTCTATCGAAATAAATTTCTAGAAAATCCGAGTAATATCCGGGTACTGATAGTACGTGATACGTTCCTGAACTAAGCGTACTCTGGTGGTAAATTTTTTAATAAAAATTTGAAATTATATCATTTCGCGGGGCGTCGTATTCGAAAGAGGAAGCAACTGTTAAGAGCTTGTCGTGAATGTGGAAAATTTAATATAAAACATCAAGTCATTGCTTCAAAATGGTGAGAATCTTAATTCATTTCGTTTTATATTCATAATGTAGTACTATTTATAGTGATTTGTCGTTTTTCGATGTAAATAGACGATTATTAGTTTTCAATCAAAATCATCTGTATCAAGGAATACAAATCGCGTTTTATTTGAAAGAATTCTTTTCGTCTTTACTCCCCAATGTATTTTTTCCTCCCTTTCTTATGTTTTTTATTTTCTTTTCTTTCCTTTTCTTTCTTTCCCTGTTTCCCCATACATCGAACTATGTCCATTAATGAAATATATTTCGACAATATTCGTTCGGTAAGAAAAAGTAAATTTTACGGTAATAATAATATTAACGATGTTTTATTTTCATTTTGTTCGTCTAGATTATATCAGCTCGTGTTTATTTATTTTCTACGCGTATTTGCGCATTTTAATGCGTCGTATTATTTAATGAAATACAATTAGACAATATTCTTTCGGTAAGAAAAAGTAAATTTTACGGTAATAATAATATTAACGATGTTTTATTTTCATTTTGTTCGTCTAGATTACATCAGCTCGTGTTTATTTATTTTTTACGCGTATTTGCACATCTCAATGTGTCGCATTATTTCTTTTCGTCGTCGAACGTAATATCGAGAGTAATATGAGATTGTAAACATACTTTCGTGCAGGTTCGAAGTGTCGGCGAGCCTCCCCACTCCTTCCCTCACTTCCACAACTGATATGTCGATCGGGGCGCGCAGAGTCATTCTATCGACGGAGAACGGAACGATCGGTCGTGCGTAGCTATTACTGCGCGACAGAGGTCCTTTTACAACTTCGTTTTATTAACGTACGTTTCTGTATAATAATTTATTATAATCTAATTGTAATCTACTATTCGATTATCTTCTTTTCTTCGATCATCTTTTTAATTGTCGTATTTATCGCTATTTCGTACAATGAACTTTTAGAAGCAATTTAACCTTGATCGTTGCTTCATTTTAATATAGTTTATTCTCTTTATACATTTGTTTTAATGTCTTGGTCTCCTTTTGTGTAGATTATTGTTTGTTTACGAGGCCCTCTGCGAAATTCGAAAGAATGCCACGAAATTTGGATGGACGCCGCGGTGCTTGAGATCAACCTGATAGTTTTTTGATGCAAATGTGGTAACATTTAATTTATTATAACGAAGGCGGACGTATTTAGTGAATAATTGATAATATTTATTTAGTATTTAATCGGTATAGATTCTTACAATTCGTAATATTAACGTCATTAGTGCGTGATTTAATAGAATTGAATAATTTTATAATTTATTAAGAGTACAAAGATAAAGATAGACAAGATTAGTCACATTTTTTTATTTCGAGTATCATAAATTATTTTTTTTTATTTCAAACAAATTAAACTAATTGTTTTATCGTTTAACATTAACATTAAGTTAAGTAACATGAATAAAGTAGTTTTTAGTAGTTGTTATTAAACATTTATTTAATCATTTTTAATTTAATTAAATTATTAAAATTGAGATCAAATTTGAGAACATTATCCGCTTACATGCAAAATATAATTGTTAATCATACTTTTAGCGTAGGATTTTCAGGTTTAATGTTCCTTCCATGTTCATTGCCAGGACCCCATTTACGTGCCCAGGTGCTACTTGAGTGGGAGAAAGGCAATGAGCATGATGACTAGTTGATAAGCTTAATAACATTTTAGCGACTGACGTTGCGTTAGTGTGTCGTGCACGACGTATTTTCCACTGTGTGTGTGTGTGTGTGGTTAGGCTGTGGAATTGCGTCGATTTTACTATTCATTACAATTTTCACATATCTGTAATCCAATTACGATTAACAATAACAATGCTACTATATACGTACAATACATTATAAACAGTAATATGAACGTACATATTAAATTACAATGATAATTACATTGATTAAGATGCAATGATTCATTAAAATTATATCTTTGGATGATATATACATGATTATATTATATATGCGATTATGAATATTTGATTAAAATTGAAATACAAATATACATGATACTTTTACGCAATGGCCGCTAGCCATCGTCAGTCGATTTCAGGAAAATGGTACGTACATTAGAGTGTGAACGTTGTGTGCGAAACTCGGGTGTCGGAGGCGTCCCGGGACGTCTCTCTAGTGTAGGCCTTTTGCGCCCGGGTTATGCGTGAGAACCGTGGAGTGAATGTGTTGGTGTGCTTGTCTTGCCATTTTTCAGATTTTAAATATAGGTTCCCGGGTAGGATAGGTAGTATATTTTCTGGTATGAATGTTAACTATAAGTAGGTAGGGCCGGGCAGGTTGGCACAGTCTTTCGTCGGGTAGGCGCGTTTTCGCGTGACCAATCTGTTTCAGGAAATTTCATTTGAAAAATCGACGGTGAAGCTAACATCACGAATGGAGCATACCATTTGTCTTGAGCTTTGCCTATCGACTTTTCGAATATCGCGGTCGTGGTCGCGAATGGGGGATGGGTTCCGAAACGAACGTTTATCGCTGGAGCACGCACATGCGAGCGGCCGGCGATCGCTACGATCCTCTTGGGGTCGTCCATGCGCACTTGACACGTCCATTGCTGTAATTTTTTAAATTCAAAATTAGTAAATTTTTGCGTAAAAGGAGGGTGGGTGGGATCGTGGATAGGATGGGTCTCCATACGCAGCAACCTCCACGTGGTGAGACCTGGGCACTTAGTATTATTTCATGTACAATTGTTAATTGTATCATTATACATGATAGAATTATAAATTGTATTGTAAATAATATTATGAGCTGATTGGCTGCGATCGCGATTGTATCATGTATAGTTGGAGCACTTGTTAGATAGTTCCATCGATTTCCGCATAATCATGGACTTATACCTCGTAGTTGTTTCTTAGTAAAGTATCATGTTCGAAAGTTCATCGAGTGCGGTGTACGATATATTAAATTCTACATTTAATTCTCTATTAGCGCGAACAACTATTGTAGAGGTATTCGTATTGCAATTATATCCTTCGCAATCTCATAATAAAAATTTAATATTAATTCCATTCGTAACTAACCAACGTCGTGATCTTCTTTTATGAATCATAAAAAATTCATTAGATACTTGTCTGCGTTTATACGTGTAACAAACGAAGATTCTTTCATACCTACTGGCTTTATTGCTCTCGATTGAGTCGAAATTAAATTGAAGTTGAATATACACAACCCCTGTGTTCTCGTTGGCGAATCGCAGACTGCGTAAGAGCAGAAGAACTGATGATCCAGATTAACGGTCAATGTATTTGTCAAATAGTCAATGATCATGTCACGCGAGAGTATACAGGATGGACGTTGCATTATTCTCAGTCGGTGTGAATACCTTGTGCCGTTAATTGAAGCTGAAACTGTTCGACATTCTTTGAAGAAAAACAAGAATGATAGGTATCATGTAAAAAGTTTTAGAAGGTGACGCTCCCCTAGATAAAGCGTTAGCCAAGTTGAAGAGACGAGTTAAAGTGCTTATGAACGGAAGAAGACGTGGAAGAAGCGTAACGCAAATAAAGAAGCTGGCGTAGTTGAGTTTTTTAAACGAGGCTCGAAAAAAAAGAAAGAAAGAAATAAATAAAAATATAAAAGAAAAATAGCAGCGAAGTCGCAGTCGTGTCGTAAATTCTGTTATTAACGCAGCTTAACGATCTCTAACTCACAATATTATAAAGAAATGATGCAACAGATTCATATTCTAAAAATCATTGTCCGTGATAATTAGATAGAATTTTGTTATACCTATACTCATAGATACACTGACAGCATTCGCGTAATATGGCGAATATTTTGTTAACAGGAATTGAAACGTGTCGAGCAAAGATTGAGCGCGTTATAAAGTACTTTGCATTTCTGTAAAAACATAAACACGCACGAGTATGATTTTTTATTGTCGATTTTTTCGTTTGGAAACAGCCGGAGCGTGCAATATTCATTTTTGAAATTTGAGCTCGGCGTTTGAACGCGTTTCATTACATTTCGACTTTAAAAACGGGATATGAAGTCGCGGTAATGCGACGCGATGCGGACGATGCAATTGCAATAACCAGGCTGGGGCCATCAACGAAACGTCGACTGTTCGTCAACCGCAATACGCATCAACCTCGTTACGAGACTGCCGGACATTCTTGGCGTCGTGGCGACAGGGCGCGCGTTACCGCCGACTAAATCAGTTACTGGCGCTGTCCACGTTTCCTGCCCGGATATTCCACTTCGATATAGATCTGCTAGTAGCGTTGGTACCTCGGTATTTCGCGCCGTTTCGATTCACGAGAACGGCTCTTGATTTCCGGCGTTCGCGTATCCCACTTTTATTCATTTCCATATATCGATCACTTTGGCGCTTCTTCTTTCTTTTACGAGTTCACATCGTTCTTTCTTTCTTCTTCTTCCTTCTTAATTTTATTTCCTTCGGCCGATACTGTGGAGGAATGTTGGTTCGCGAACAGGATTTCATACCCTCGAAAAACGTAGAGCAGTGGAAAGTAGATTTAGCGACAGAATGATAAAAAAGTAATGATAATAGTACTTTGTAACAAAATGATAATAAATAACAGCGATAACTCTGTGGTAAAGTTCTCGCAATTTCGTTTGCCTTGCATTACGTGTTTATCCACTTTTCCTTTTCTCTGGAAAGAGATATAGACAGGATATGATATACGAGGAGAGATATATCCAGAGCGTACGGAAAACCGTGTTACTTTAAAAAAAAAAAAACTACTTTATTGGCCAATTTAGGCACATTTAGTCACTCGAGTATCGCGATTCAAAGAACTGAGATAAATTTTCGGCGTTTCCGGTACGCGATAGCGAACGCGTGCGGCTTTTCCGCCAGCGGAGACGTTAAAATTTTTACACGGCTCGTAGTTGACATGAATTTTCAATAGCCGCAACGCTTGAACGTGGAGTGCTGCGCTACTTCTGCACTTTGCCTGTCACAATAGAGGCAGCCGCGGCACGACGCGGCACGACGCGACGTGACTCGAGCATAAAACGTAATATCCCCACGCCAGGAGACGTCGTTGCACTTAATTCTTCTACTTACGGCCCGTTCCGTTTCAGCATACGTTAACATTCACCGTTTGCGTGCCTCTAAATGCCGTGTCGTTACTTGCCAGGTAAAAGAAATTGACGAAAATAATAGCAACACGCGTAGGATCTTTCAACGCAGACTCAACTATTGTTTCATTATTTTTGAAAGCATCGATCTCCTTTTTCTCTTTGATTTGGAGGATCTTTACAATTTGTACGGAAGGAACATTCGGTAAATTGTTATGGCATTGCGTGTGTTTCTTCGATAGGAAGCGTCTGTACAATAGGTGCAGGTTTGTAACTGAAGTTGTGAAAGTAGTAGATCGCGGAAGAAGGTTTGTAAAGGTACGCTAGGTTTCGGTTAACACGAAATGTCGATTTTCGTGAAATTTTATCTTTTCCAAAACGAGGTCCTGCGCGCCAAAATTTGATTCTTCAGTTTCGATCTATTTTCGCATACAGTAGAACAACTCCCTGTCAATTAATTCACATCTCTGTCTCACCGGTAATTGCTGAAATTCACGTACGCTTCGCAAATTGTAGAACTCGATTCTCTCGAAAACGGATCCTCCGACGCAAATTTGTTATTTTTCATTTTCATTTTATTTCCGTCCGATAGAATCCGCCTTGACCCCATTTGTGCCATGGATTACACGGACCACTCTGTGTAATATATAAACCAACAACGCGTATATCTATAATGTAGTCGATCAATGTTGGAAGCTGCTCGCAACATAGTTGTGCTGATCGTTAATAATAAGTGCAACGAACACGGAAGAAGAAAATGGCAGGCAACACGCTGCTGGCAATAGAAATACAATCGTGAACATGTAATCGTGCGAACGAGAATGCGGAAGACGCGTTTCAAATTGAATTCTTAATTAAAATCGGCGGGAAGCACGGTGAAAACGTCTGTCATTTCTGGGAATGAATTTTCAGCGAATTTCCGTGAAAATTGTTATTTATTTCTTTTGTTTGATAGTCTGATTAATACCCTCTTTTTTTTTTTTTTTTTTTTTTTGATGAGTGGAGGAGTGCAGCATTGCGCTGCATCAGACTGGACAAAAATTAATAGCGTAAACGCGATAAACGCAGAGGCGGACATAATTCGTTTATTAATTCTGTTGTCTGATTGTCTGTTGTACGAACATTTTATGTTATTCGATTATTTCGAAAGTGTGGTTTTTCGTTCTTGCTCGCTCGGAGAAACGAGTGGATAATTTTCTTCGTACAGTACGTACGCGCGGCATATTTTACTTTGTAAATCCGCGCGGTTTCAATCGTTGGATCGTAGAAAGCGTTCAGGTTTCAAGTTGCAGATAATCTTCAAGAGGGATAATTTGACGATAAACATTTTACAATGATGTATCTATTTTATTTTCAAAGCAGGCTATAAAGCAGACGGTGGGTATAATTCTTGTTAGCAGGAGTACCTACCAATATTTTGTGGTGTCATCAGCTAACTGGATTTCATTCGTAAATCACGCAGAAATTTAACAAACAAATGCCAACGGAACATGATTGAAAGCGGAGCTGTTATAATTTGCAGAATCGCGTTTCCTCGTTGAAATTGTACACTTTCGATATGTTCGCTCGTGTTTCGGGAATCGAGTTAACCGAATGAAGTTAAAACGAGCTGACATCGCACCGTGAAGTTTTATTGCACGTTGCACGTTTAGCAAACATGATTTCCCATACTTTACTAATATCTCGCTAATGACGGAACGTAGAAACGCGTTTGAACAATTAATAGATTTATCTTGAATCGCGAATAATACACGTTTTGTTACCTGCAGACATGAAGCCCAATGTTATTTCGCGTGAATAGTTCAATAAATCTAACATATTGTTTCATACGAATTCGTTTCGCAAAGGTACAGTGGACTACAATCCAATATTTTCTTCCGACCATTCGAAAAATTGTACTGTGTCCAAGCAGTACGTGTTACAACTTGTTTGGATAGCGTCAGGTAATGCGCCTACGATTTCTGGGGTTCGACGTAAATCTGAACCTTTGCACAGGTTACGAGAAAACCGCTGTACGGTGACACGACCGGCGAAGAAAGGAACGAAGAAAAAGGGGGAAAAAGGTAAAAGGGAAGGAAAAACGTTATCGGAATGGTTAGTAGCGAAACCGCAGTGGCTAACATTGATTTTTACGGGGGATTGTGACTTTTTGAAGGCCACGGATGGAATGAAAGCTGCGGCCTTCAATTCCCTCTCGTTCACTCGTTTCGATCCTTTACGTCCTCGCACCCAACGTGTTTTCCTGCGATTCTTCCTCGCTTCCATGGACGTTGAGGCGTGTCAACGAGAAATCTCGTTCAATCTTCCCATCCTTTCTTCCACGCTGATCTCTCTTATTGTCGAGGAAACGACGAAGAGAGATTGGTATTTTTTAATGACAACACGGTCGGGTTCTATCGATAGAGATAATACCGGAGTAGTATCAGTCGGCTCCTCTTAATATAGCCAAGACACGACACGAAATTGCTTCTCCATGGTCTTCCTTTCGTTCGCCAAGAATTTATTTCTCGTTCGTTTTATGATTTTTCGTGTAGATATAAAGGAACGTCGAGACGATCAATATTATTGTTAATATCTAACGTTCTCAACGTTATCGCACGTGAGAGACACCCCGTAGACTCTACTACTCTCTAGACGATCAGTGTATATTGTCAGTAGAACGTTGAGCATCTTAAATATTGACCATACGATAGTTTGGATGGTCCGAACGCTTCTTTAGGTGGACGCAAGTGCCCTGTCGAGATTAATAAAAGCATTAAGCACAGTCTTCGTATTTTCCATTATTTTCTCCGTGTGTACGTACCGTCCAATTAATCGTACGGCTCTACTTCTTGTTTAATCGATACGCCACCTCTCACAAAGAACATTTTTATTTATTTAATTCAAGCATTTTCGTATCTTTTTATTATTTGTTTATAAACTGAGGGGTAAATCTCTTTTCGAGTATATTTATGTATTAAGTATACTTTCCTCGAGCGGTTCGAGGTAAATCGGACACGCTGTAGAAGCAAGGAGGGGACAGCAGGGCTAATTGATATCAAACGATGGAAAGTTATAACCTTTCCTCGATTAGATAGCCGTTTTCAAACACGTCGTAACGCGTCGACGCCGTAATTTTGTTTAACCGAGACGCAGAAGCGGCATGTGCTTCGCCTTGGAACCAATATCCATTACCGCGTTAATACACGGCGCAAATTGTCTTTCGTCCGACGTTCGCATCCAAGTGACCTCCGTTTAACAGAATTAATCCTATAATCGCCGATGGCATTATCGTAGTAACGTTATCATTCTGATAGAGCACTTTCAAATGATTATAGACCAGTCCCTTTAAACGGTGGCTTCGCGGCTGCCTTTATCGATTGATATTCAACAGTGCATTTTCAATACGAATCCATGTTGCGACGTACGCGTCGTCCGAACAAAGCCGATGGACTTTAACGAAGTTTGCCAAGGCATTTACGGGCAAAGGATCGTGGCCTGAAGCTGGACCACATATTTCCTGCAGGCTGGCCTCTGTTTAATCCTGTATCGGTCCATGAAATTTAGTGCTTCTGCCCGAGCAATTTTTTCATTCGACCGTTCTTTCGTTTCGACGTTGTTTCATTCACACGTTTTAATTCGTTCGTTGCTCTATCGACGATTAATGGACGATCCACGTTGCTGATCCTCGGTAACGTGTAGTCACGCGTATGAGAAAACTCGGAATATGCGGTCGTAGCGGTTGTGCGAAAGCTTTAGGCTAAATGGGTCAGTACTTTGATTGAAAAAGCAGAGTTAAAGTTGCTTACAGCAATATTATCTTGTCAACTTTTAAGCATCTTTTGAGATGTTTTATAAATTGAAGAAACTTTGATCGTATAACGTTAGCAAATTTATTATGGCATAGTAAACGAGGAATCGCTTTAATCAGCCAACGATGGATGTTCGTGAAACGTTCAGCGATAGTAACGACAAGTACTCGTGCGATAAACGACGAACAAATATTGTCTGCTATATGACGATTTAAATCAGTGCGTCGGGATATAACGCGAATTCTTTCTATATCGGATATAGCGCGAACTCAAACAATTACCGATATTAATCTTCTTTATGGTTTGTGATTGTAAAACCATCATTAGTTACACCCGTAAACGTTGTCGATGGTTTTATCAGCTTGCATGACTACCTAATAACGCGAGCACGTAACTGATGAATATTCATTAAATCGAATCGGCATGAAAATTTGCCGACAAAACCTGACGGAAAATGAAGTTTACTCTGTTCCATTCTCTCGCTTTTATTTGCGGGAGATCGATTCACGCTACAGAGTAATCGTTAAACGGCGAACTTTTGTTATAAATTTATTAGCTTCCTAGTTGCGTGTATTAAAGGCGCAAAGATTTTGTTAAATAGTCTTTGTTGTGATGAAACAGTGTCAAAAATTGTAGCCTTTTCACGCTTGATGTTGTGTAAATTGTAAATTATTCGCTGGCTAAAGAAAGCCTCGCAGAAAAAGTTGCAATAAACACGGAAAATGGTAAGAATGGTAAAACGGAATGGTAAAGAAATGGAAATAGAATAATAATAAGTTATTTCTAGCTTGAAAAATAATAATTGCCAACGATCTAAAGTATCATGCTTGTAGATTCAATTATGTTATGAAAAATGGTGGGAAGTTTTAATGCTTTCGTAAGATCATTAATTCGATCGTTACTTCGGATCTTAATTACTTTGGAACCGGCTGCAATTTTTAAATTAAGCTATTAGCGAAGTTGATTAACCAACTTTCTACGTACCAGCTATCTACGGGATGATGGGAAAAAATATTAATTTAAAACTTTGACGAATTCGCCGTTGTCATTAGCCGGACGATACGAGATGTATGGAGATGGCTGATGAAAGAATGAAAGTCGCACTCTAATAAACACGTTACCAACGTGCGGCAAGAACAGTCGAAGCGCGTGAAAGTTATGCGAGCCGCTGTGCTGCCAAAGAATTACCGGCTTTAGCGGGAAGCGAGACTTTAAATGACTACTATAAATTATACCGGCAGGCAGTGGAAGAGTACATCGATGGTCAGACCACGCGTAGTCGTAGCAGTAGCGTTAGCCAGGAGAAAAGTCGTGTGTGGGTCAGACAGCGAGCGGCGAGAGCACAGTTACATAGTTTGCGCTGGCTATTCATTTTGAACAGAGAGAGAGCACCTTTTGGACAACGGGTTAGCGTTACGTCTACAAATGAATTACGGTCATCCTTTTACAACTTGGCGGCTGGTTATTAACTTTGATATTAACTTCGCTGTACCCACCGGTCTGTGATAATTCAGCAGGTATTTGGCCAGTGTACGTTCGCCCGCAATCGATCCAAGTGCTGAATTGCATGCATAGAATAATTAGAAGAGGAAGTGGACGTGGACATTTTGCGAGATAGAAATTAGACGTGGGAAATATAAATAATATATACAGGGTGTGTCACTGTATTTTTTCTGACACTTGCGGCCATATGACAAGAAATGTTTCGAACTTTTAACGACGTCGAGTGTACTGCTCGTGAGTTTTCCTCGCGAAAATGTTTCTCGATGTTCCTCCTCGACGGGCGCCGCAGAGTTTTACTCGGTCTGCGTATCGATAAAATCTTGCATAATTTATCATCGTTCTTTAGTTGGGCGCGACGGGTACATTGGCGAATGCACAAAAAAACTCCTAAATAATTTCGAAACTATATTTGATGTTGTGTGTGCGCATGCAGCGTTCCTTCTCTTCTCAAATCTTCGTGCAAGTACATTTCTGAAACATCGATTTCCTTTCGTCGAAGAAGAAACTCGTTTCAACGTTTTCCACTCTTGTCAAGTAGCACGGTCGTTCGTGTCCCGAGGCGTTCTACACGTATTTCCAAATTCTGCGTCCGATATTTTGTTGGAACGTAGACTCGGATTATTACTTTATTGAAATTCAAGACGAACAATATGGCTCTCGTTGGTGCACTTGTTTGGAAACTCGAAGAGCAAGTCAATATGTAATAAATACTTGAAGAAGTATAAAAGGAATATGGAACTGGATATGTAATATTTATGTAGAAGATGAGAACTTGCCGACTGTGCCGCGAATACTGGGACACCCTTTGTGTAATACAAGGACGTATACGCCAAACCATGTTGAATTACACAGCCAGTTTTCATCCGGCCGCGAAAAAAAGTAACGTCGAAACTTTCCGTTCGAATTAGCAAAGGCAGTCTTGTCGAGGGGCCAGAGTCCTAACTGGCATTCCCCGTGGCGCTATTAACAAAGTGGAAACGAGTTTTCCGGCGCACAATGAAGCCAGGCCACGCAGCACTTGCGAACTTGCAGATTAATCGGGCTTTCGGCCAAATAACATTTATTCTATTATCGAACATGCATTTGAAATTCAAATGATTTCCCGCCGGTCGAACAGGTGATTCCATCAGCGTGGTATTACCGCATAAAATCGATGCGCCGCGTTTCGGACCCCCTCTGTGCCCTTGCAGCATGTTAATAAGAGCGAGGCAACTCGCCGAACGTTAATCACGAACTCCATGAAATGACGATAAATTAAGCCGAAAATGAAACGAATCGGTCGCATCTGTTTAAATAAATTAGAACAGAGGGCTTGGCTTGCGTATACATATTTCATTTTCGCTCATTCTCTCATCTTCTCGCGTATCTCCTCATCCTTTCGTACAATGTATCCAAAAATAAAAGTTGCCAGAGTTGTTGGATTACGTTCGTCACTGTAGTCCAATGCTGAGAATTCTCGCGTAAGGAATAATTCAAGTACTCGGTGTTTTTGGGGTTTTAAACTGACCATCTAATGTATCCGGATAGATCATTTCATCATTTTTTATTATTTCGTAGGAATTTTCAGTCCCCTCCACGATGTGATTTTTGCCATGATTAGCTAAACCAACGCAAAATAACGTACTTACGAAACACACACACACACACATATATATATTGTTCCACGGGGAATCAGGAACAGGAACATTCACCAGCACATATACATTATTACACATACGTCCCACTTGGGTTGTAAGGACTGTAAGGGCTGTAAGGGCTGTAAGGGCTGAAGTGATAACAGATATTGCTACGAGGCGATGGTCACTATCCTGTATTACATCTATGTTGTAGGAATAGAGATATTTTGTAGCAGCAGAATAGTTAAGCCTATCCTTATATACTAGGTATATCATAATTTAAATTTCTCGTAACACATACATTTCTGTAAGAAATTATAATACGGTATCACACGTGTATACAGTGTGAATCTAACGAAACAACTCATTTACTTTCGGTGTCGAGCCCGTTACCGATTATTATCGTCCTTATCCGCTGTTGAGTTTCGATAGGCGATCGAACAATACACGGACAGAATACAGTCGTTCGGTAATCGGCAGGCGACTATCATTTGACCAGCAAAACATTTTTCAAATGCTGCCCATTGTTGCTGCAACGATGCGGAGGAGTGTCGATAATAGGCCGTTAAAAGCGAATACATTTGTATTTCAAGTATATGCAAGAACGCGAACGTGTCGATACCTAGCTGTTACTGTTCGTTTGCTCTATTGTTCAGTGAACGACGGCCTCTAGATGGGCTTAGTCTCGAGCTTAATCGAATCTAGAGTGAAACGCTACGAGATGGAGTTTTAAACGCTGTCGAGCACTCAGCTACCGTACACCACATTTATCTAGTCTAAGGCTGTTTTATTCTATAAAACAACTTTTATACTGCGTTCACGTTGAAAACAGTTAGACGCATGATCGCTGCCAGTATGATGGAACTTGTCAAAATGACGGGTGTCGGGTGTTTTGTCTCGGCGGTTCGTAAAAACATGCACGTGCTTTTAGCAAAATTAATGTTGGCTTTTGTTAAAGTAGGATGTTACATACAAACGAGTATATACGTCGGTTGACGAAAATATCGGGACACTTACAGGAGGGAGGTATGTTTGGTGTATACGTCGTACGTGTTACGAGAAACATTAAAAAATTGTATCTTAGTGGAATTAAAATGTTACAAATTAATACATCATTATTAAATGAAGAAAAAGTCACCTCATTTTAGAAAGCGAATTATTAAATAAACGTTACAGATATACTGGGGATTTTCATGAAAATTCATAGAAATCTTTGAGGATACAATTAAAAAAGTAGAAACCTGACGGGAGACATGAACCGACGTTTTTAATTTTGTAAGCGCTGAGCACGGAGGTTGCGAATCGACATTTTTCATTTCGTTTGATTTGGTATGTTTCTCAAAATTGCACGGGAAGTGGGATAAAATTTATTTTACGGTACAACGTCGACATATGTTAAAGTTAGGTGTTATTTAATATCCTGAACTTGTATTTGTCGAGTTTGTTCGTTCTGATTTTCCTCTACCTTCGTGAACTGTATTCAAATCTTTACGATTCCTCCCTTAAGCTGGACTTCTTCCCGTACGACCAATGTAATACGAGAGTTTCTACGTGGTAGTTGAAAAAGCCCCTGGACATTCTATTCACGGCATCGGTTCCTGAGATTTTCCAAGATTGCTCGACAGTGGATTTCATTTGACGATGTATCGCAACAGACATTTTTCATTCTAAATTCCGCATCACTGCACTGTGATGAAACTTTCATTTAACGAGGAAGAGGTACACGAGATTTGTCGGTTAATAACTTTCACCGTGATTAATACGTTTCTATAATCGCACGTGATTTACATTAACATCATTTTAGTTATCCTATGCTGTTGTATATGTAAGACTGTGAGAGGCCGAATCGATCCACTCAGACCTTTTTAAATTTCCCAGTTTGATATTAGGTTTACCAACCAAATAGTTCAATCTTTCCAGCGAGATTCAAAATCTATTTAAAGAAGAAAATGCTGCAAGTTGTTGAATCAACGTATTTGTCCTTTGCGTTTTATGACTTTGAGCCATCTATCAGGCAACTGGATGAATTCCACCATGGAAGAATGCGTCTTTAGACAAGATCCAGGCATCAGGACACTGACAAAGGAGAACGTTCCGCTCCGTGAAATTGCCGCCTGACAACACTAGGCCATATACTGCTTCTATCACAAAAGACGTCATAATACGTCTTGCAGCAGCCAGTTTATTCACCAGAGGCATCGCTCCTTCGGATTACACCTGTTCCGTTGCGATACGTTCGCAATTAGTAGGCGAAATACAAAAATAATTATTTTTTCGTTAATAGATACAATTACACTGTATCTCAGAGTGAAGAAAATTATCCGATACATTGTTACTAATATCGTGATTATACGCTAAAGCTTCCAAAATATTTTTATACGCAAATACGAATACTAAGGTTTCCCTTTATCCGTCGTTGCGCGTGTAGCGTAAAAGCAAGTAACTGAAATAACCGAAGTAAGTCAAATAGAGCAGAAGCTATTATTAATATTGTCTTAAACTTTCACGCGATAGGCGGATGTACTTGAACTTTGGTAGCTGACAGTACAGTACAGTCGGGAAACACGTTCGAATGGCGGAAAGTTAATAACTCGGAACAAAGTGATATACGGCTCATAGAAGTAACAGAAGGTAGCATAAAGATCGTATTAGAATAGCCTAAAATTCTTATGTTTCTCAGACAGACGTTGAAGAACAATGAGAAAATGTAGTTTATCATCTGATATCTGATTAAAATTGAAATATTCGTAGATTACAATTGCCTGGTTATGATAATTTGTAATTTGCATCCTATCTGCGTTCTTTATTTTTTATTAGTATAGCGAGCTCCATTGTAGGTATTTTAGTTATTAGGATTTGAAACAAAAGTCGTTTTTGCGGATAGAAGTGCACATTGCACTTTGATTATCCGCGTAGGTGTTTACAATGTACATTCGATGTAACTGGCGCATATATATTATATTTATGTATATTAGGTGCATATGTTATACGTGGTGCAATTTTACTAATGGAACGTTCATTACTGGGTTAAACGAATGGAACGAACATTTCGTCATACGCTCGTCATTAAACCGAAAATAAACTGCATCGTGGAATCATAAAATTCGTCTCTTCGTTTATTTCTTGCTGTCCATTAGTTATCGTTTTGATGTGAAAAATCGTATTTATCGTCTGATGAAGTCTAAATATAGCGGAACGGATCCACCCACACGTACACGCGCACACACGCGCGCGCGAGTATAGAAGAAAGAAGGTAAAAAATTTATATTTTGTCAGGTATCTTCTGACGTTCCGTAGCTCGATTATACGATAATAAGAAGATTAAAGATAAGCTTGGTCCGAGAAAGTTTTGCGTCAAAGGAAGCAGGAGATTATCGGTTTATAGAATTTTCAAAGAACTGAACCGTATATCGTGGAATAATAAAGCTTCTCTCCATAAAGTCGAAGACGACTGCATTAAAATCACATAACGTGTTTATTTATAAGAAAAAAAAAGAAACCCGTAAATTCGTAAGCCAGAATTTTCAACAAAGCACCTTTCTCTTGAAAAACTGGAGCGTGAAGTCGACCTTTCCATTTCTCGTTAAAAAATAATTACTCTAAAATGGGATTTTGCTCTATTATTTTCTCGAAAGGGGGATAATTTCCGTGTTTCAAAACAACAATAAGGTCTTCGCATTGTGCACCCTGTCGTGCCCTCAAATTCGACTCTTTTTATCCTTTGTAATAAATTATTTATTACTCGTTCGTTTACGACGACACACTGGTGTTTCAACGGTTCGAGATATTTCAGTTTTTAAGAATCAAGAAGGTACATTCACATCGGCCAGCAGTTTGGAAACGCGATATATCTCGTCGAACCTGCGTACATATGAATATAAAAAGAGACTTTAGCTCAGACGTAAAAATATGGATTTTTGTGCTTTTGGTACAAGTACAGGTTAGGTTGGGTTATGCCATACTATAAACTCGTTCCATTCACAAAAGTGGAAAGTCGTCGTTGGCGTGAATTTTTTCTCTCTGTCGTACAACGTGGAACAGCGAAGCAGAAGTTTAGAACACAGGTAAAGACGCGTTGGAGGAAGAAGGGGCGAGGTAGAAGTTGAAGGGTAGACCCTATTTGCGCATTCGATATCGCAGTTCAATCTTTCCCGGATAAAAGATCTCTGGCTTGGTAAAAGAGCGAGCAGTAACTGGACCGAGGGAAATGGATCTGACAGCAGATTACCGCAGGTGAAAGTGAGATTTCCGAATGTCTTTATCCGCGTTTTCCAGCTAGTCGCCGCGATATCGGCAAACTGTCGGGGGAATGCCTATCTGATTATCAGTTGAAACATTTATTTCTGCGTTAGATTACGCTGCGTCGAGAGAGGAAAGAGAAGCACAAGTAGCAAAGGTTTCGGCGTACTTGTACGTCGAAACGTTTGAAAATTAGAGCAGTTGGTTATATGGTCGATTTGAAAAAAAAAATGTATTTTTTCCCATCAATCGGATTGGAAATTAAAAAGCTACAACGAGGAGACGATAGACTCGTGTAGCAAAAATATTATTCACGAGTTTTGGCAGTTACGAATTGCATACGTTAGGTTTCAAGAATTCCATCGCGTCGGAATACTCTACGCTGTTGTTACACGAGTACGTTTATGCGGTGCACGTAGCTGTAACAAATAATGGAAGAACGAAAGA
The DNA here is from genome assembly GCA_014737535.1 of Bombus cullumanus. NCBI lineage: Eukaryota > Metazoa > Arthropoda > Insecta > Hymenoptera > Apidae > Bombus > Bombus cullumanus. The sequence goes on along the minus strand of JACXIX010000010.1, from coordinate 1,047,341 downwards.
ATCGAATAATTGGATATCTCGTTGATCGCGTATAGATACGATTGAATTACGTTCTGTTGCAGAGAAGAAGCACGTCTCGAAATCGCACGTTTGTGCGACGGTGTACACGTGCTAGCAAAATGAGAAAGGAAAGTTAACGTTTGTATATTTTATATGCCGTGGTTCTGCCAGGTTTAGAGAAAGTTAGCAGACGAGCGAAGAATCAATGGAGCAAAGTGCGACCCTGCACGCAACATTCGACTTTATACTGATCGACAAGTTAGACTAATCCACAGGTTATACTAATCGACAAGTTAGAGTAAATGCGGCTGGCCCGCGATAGTCGACAATGTTGCTGGGATTAGGTAGCTACTCCAAGACCCTTATTCGGCATGAGTTGGCACAACACTATACAATATCGTGTAATAGTGCACCTAGTGCTTAGGACCATTACGTCGAGGGAAGCACGGTGAGCAGCGTAAACATCGTTGTTGTGGGAAAAACACGCGTGTACGTGATCCTTCGTGGATGATTGTCGCACGTGGCTCTAGAAACCCTCAAGCTCCTTAAAACTGGAATATTTTTTAATATTGTTGTTCTTCTCAGCGCTTTATATACGCTTGGAAAAATTCCGTCGACGATTTCAAACATTATTACGTGACCTTTACCGCTGTCTGGTGTACTTTACGAAAACGGAAAAACAGCTCGCAGTACGTAGGTTGAGACGCGATAATTGCATCCTAATTATGCAGAGTCCACTAGCAGCAACCCATAACGATCCGAGAGCGAGAAAATGTAATTAAAATACCTTGAGATAAAGGTAAATGTAAATATAATTTTGATAAATATGAATAGTAGCCGTTCAAAGAAGTTGAGAACTTGATATTATCTTAAATATTACTTTTTGCGAATTGGTATTATCGCAAAAATGCAAACAATCTGCTGGAACGAGGTGGCTCGTCTCTTGCAAATTTTTAACTTTTTCCTCTCTGACATTTGCCCATAATATCGATAGTTTCGTAATAGTATTGGCAATGTCAGAACATCTGCCACGAGCAACTTGCTTTAGATTTATTGTTTCAATAAGATCGGAGAATTCATTTCGCGTGGCCAAGAGTGATTAGATGGAATAGCATTAGACTGCGAATTTTCAAAGCGATTCTTCAATTTTGTTGCTTAACACAGCGAAAGTAACCAACCAACGCCTTAAACGGTTTATTTCTCTGTATCACTTCTTCCATATTCGTATTAAGATATATTAAGGGAAAGAATGGTCGTTCGATCTGTACAATTTCGTATCAAAAGACTCTCAGTAATCTTGCAGAGCTGTCCATCTGTTGGTATTAGAAGTGGTACGTGACTTCAGTTCTATATGTAACAATCCTTCAGTCCATGCTTTTGTTTGTCCAAAAGCTTATCTAACCTGCTACTCTATCAAAGATAATACCTCGTGCTCCGCGAAAGACACACGTTAGCTTTGCTCGACGATGATCTCCCATATTTTTTATGTTCTTATACCTAGCACATGTGTGGTATCGTGGTCATTTTGTGGCTCGGTTATGCGCAGATCTTTATTTTGCAAATTGTAGCAGAAATTTCGCCTGTTGTCCTTCGGTCTTTCTGTATTAAACATATGCACGACGCTATAATCGGCGGATATTGGATTTCTACGTTTACGTGCAATCGCCACTGAGAAATTTCACAGAAAATGGAGGAAACAAATTATTTCGTATATCGTATTTAAACGTTGCAATGAATATCATAATGGACAATAAATCCGGACGATTCTTTACAGCAAAGTTTCTGTGACGAAGCTCCACGACGAAGCATGACTTGTGCAGCAGAGTCTGTCTTTAACGGTACTTCACCTTTAATCGAGCAACCATGGAAACCCCATGGCTGCGGACGTGACCCATGATAAAGGTATCAAACGGAGGAGGATGGAAACTTTCAAAGTTGTTGAAGCTCTGAAATTTAAGTTACTCCATTTGATGTTATAAAAATTACAGGGAACGGTTCCTCGAAGAACGTAATCCTGTAACTCGTGAGATCTCTTGCAGCGCCTTGCAATTGGTAAAACGTTACACCATCCGCGATTCGAGCAGGAAATAACAAAAATGACGAACAAAAACGAGATAAAGGGTAGAAAGAAGGGATACAAAATGTATAAAACGAAAAGAGCAGGGAAGGTTTTTCTGTACCTGGTAGTTTGTTCAATGTTTTTGCTTAAATTTGATATAGACAAGATGAAAATAATATAGTGAAATCATTTTTTAAGTACCTGGGGAGTATTAAGAGAATCGTCTATTCGTATCCTTTCATTAATAAACATTTTCATTAGCAAGTGATATAAAATGTAATAAAAGAACAAATTATGCGATTATTATTTGGGATATTTTACGTCTAAGTGTTTTGATATTAATAAATATCCTTGTAATTTGAATAGGCAAGATACTTAAACAGAAAAAGATAGCTGTTAATTAGAAGCCTAAACGGAAAAAGTTGCCTAATTTATTAATTTTCTATGTTCTCTAACGTCAATTTTTATTCTAATTTTGGATGTGTATCGATTAGTCTATTAAAGCAAGTAATTCATGTAAATTGGCATGTAGACTGAAAAGGACGTCTCAGAATAGGAAACTGTCGCAACTCTTTTCTCTATTATTGTATCTGTATCGAGAAAAGGTCAAGATGAAACTTTTTACTTACCGGAATTGTTCCCGAATAAATTGAAAAACTTAGAATGTGCTACCTGAAAGTAAGAAAACTTTACTCTGGCGTTTCAAAATTATTAATAGAACGACAATCTCTTCCTACGCCTTCAATCAACTCGTAGACAATTAACCTCAGTTATCCATATTTTTAAATGAAGCAGTTCAAGTTAAAATCAGTAGTGGCGAATTAAATATCTTCGAACCAGGGAGTTGTTTTCGCCTTTGTTTTTTACGTAAAAATACCCCCGCACGCGAGCATACACACATGTATATGTATATTTGTAATGATAAAAATTTTGAATTCGAGAATTAACAAATAGCAGAATCATATACGTAGCATAAGTGATTAAAAAAAATCATATTCATCCTCCTGTAACCTCTTAACACCGTTTCCACTCGTTAATCGTTAACACTCGGGTTAATTGACACGTTGCAATATGCATTTCCTTGCAACGAAGTGCTATCCGATAACTGGAAATTAAGCAACGAAGACAAATCGGTAAATTAAAAAGCAACGATGACGCACGGTGACGTTGACAGCAACGAGGTCGCTTTAGACAAGATTAATTTTCATAATTTTTATTAGAATCTTCCATCTCGCCGCGTGATAAACGACCTGTGGCTCAAATTTTCTCGATATCCGCGCAGCTACGACTCGCGGTAAGGTTGCAAGTAAACTGTAAACGGAGTACAATTTCTTCTGATCTTAGAGTTGGAACTCTGCTCTGCTAAGGCGACAAAATATTTTTTATGCGATTCGGTGTGTCTGTGGCTTTGAATTTAGAGGACTGATAACATTTTTTGCACATATGTATCGAGTCGATAAAAATTTCATTAGTTTTATAACGAAATATCGACGTTGAGGTAGCGTCTTTCTTTTACAAACACGTCCTTTACAACAGTGCGTCCTTATACAAACACGAAACCTAATCTGTCAGACGTCAAAATGGACCATACGTAATCCAATAAAATAATATAAAACAAAAAGATGTGTCGCATCAATTATTTTCTTGTAAAACGAAAGAAACTTCTCGGACAAGCTGATACATCGACTGTCTGGTTTGAGAGCGTGCAAATATTATTGCACGCTGGTGTAGATAGAGATTTCGATAATTTCGCGATATTCGTCGGTACGCACAAATAGCGATCAACGACAAAAGGAATTTCAATCAACGTTCTCGCAAGAGAACCGTGTGATTCGGTCGTGTTTGAATATCCATTGATAACGTGGCTGTCAGAGATCGATCGTCTGGAATGCCGTGACAGTTTTATCAGCGCGCAAGAAGAGGGTAGTCACTCCGGGTTTGGTTTGTCATGGCAAAGTGGCTGGGTGGCCACCTACGTCGGTCCTTCCTTTTATTCTACCCTCGATCTCCTATTTTTGTCAGCAATTTCCTCGTCCTTTCCACCACTCGTTCCTCTTTGTCACGTCTTCTCCTATGTTTCCCTCCATTTTCATCACCTTTCGACCTCTCTACTCGTCTACTTCGTTTCCATCCCTTTTGAACCTCGCCTCTAGTTTGCCGGTGTCTTTGGCATTTCAAGGATTTATTTATGCGTGCGGTGGTCGGCGTGTTGTCTTGAACACGCCGGGTCCGCCGCTAATGTTATTTTCCGACGATATCAAAGGGGATCGTATCGACTGATTGTCTTTCGTATCTCGCGTACAATTACGGTAGATCGCCGACCACTGTTTGTAAGACAAATATCGAGTTCGTTGTCTTGTTTGCTCGTGGCGTATCTGTTTCTTTTTTTTTGTTGAGATGATCCTTCGCGATACGATCTACTCGTTTTGTTGTCAATCGTTGCTTTCTTATCAGGCTCGTACCAATTACGCAGGAAAACGAGCTGCTCGGTGATTTGCAACTTGCGTGGGTTGCAAAGTTCTATCGTCCATGTCGGTTGAATCACGCAAGACGATCCAACGCTCTCGTATTCTTCTCTCTTATCGTCCTTCTCCGCGATAAAAGCAACGTAACAACAACTCTGTTACTTGTTTCGTAGTTGCTTGAAAATTGCCCTTCACTGCAACATCTAATCTTGTCGACCTTCTCTTCTTCTGATCGAACCCTCGTCAGAACAAGAGCAACATTCAGCGAAGATCCACCGATCGCATTCAACGAGACGCGATCGTGTTCACAAAGCAGAACGCGGACCGGATCATTAGAGTTTGATAACTGTTGGAAATTAAGGACTCGTTGCAGGCTTTCGTCGGGGAATACGCTTCGTTACCTTCGATGCGACATCGTTCATCCGGAAGTCAGCCTTTGGTTCTTCCCTCTCTGGCCGACGATTCTTTCATCTCAAAGGAGATTCAGTTGGAAATTGCGTCATCCGTTGACGCAAAACCCAACTGGATCAGTTGGTCCGTCCTCTTGCAAAGTTGCAATTAGACGAGCATCGTGAAAGAGTCGTGATGGACGTGCGCCTCTGGCTACGAAACCGCAGAATTGCTCGGTGATTATCACTGGAAGAGAAGGAGCAACTGCGCGGCAGTTTCCAACCACATGAATTTGCGGACGAAGCTGATACACGGTGCGCGCGAACAACATGCACAAGCAGACGCGAAGTGATTCATTATGAAAGAATAAGAAGAAAGGGTGTAGAGTAACGTTTTTCCACGTGACGCTTCGTTCCCGAGAAAATGGAATTTGGAAATTTATTAAGTACGCCTGAACATGATTAATCCCGGACCGGACAGAAATAAATAATCGACAGGACGTTATCGTACGTGTGAAAGTAGGTGGGAAATGCAGAAGAACATTTTTCCACGAGAAAAATCCATCGTTTCCGAGAAAAGTAAATCCCACAGCTTATTATACGCGCGTACTAGGCCAGTTTTTAGTTAGACGCGTTCAGACTCTATCTTCTTGAAAACGAAAGCTTAAAACCCCTGCGATACTATGTTTCCGCTGCTGCATGTATCGTGTTCGGTTTTCATTTTTCCTCTCCTTTCGAACTTTCTTTCCTTTTATTTCTTTCAAGTAACAAGAACCGTCGAGTAAGAAGAACATTCGCGCCCAGTATTCGGTGCTTTCGATCGAGTTTAATGAAATATATTCTATATATATATATAGTATATATATATCTTACTATTCTTATTCAATTTCATCAAATATACAAGTCAACGTTTGCTGTGTAAATAGTTTTATTTCCATCGCGAAAGAAAGTTTGGATAGAAATGCCGCGAAAGCGAGTAATTGAGTTACAAGTGCGTCGAAAAGGTGCGACTCTCGAATATGAAATTTTATCTGAAATCTTGTCGGTATACTAGGGAACAAAGTAAAACATCACTTACGTCTTTAGCATATCAGGTGACGCGTAGTCCAAGAATCACGTGTACTTTGTGTTAACAAGCGAAAAAGTTGGGAAGAATGATTTATAATGGGGAAACGCGAGCGCGCACATTTTTGGACACTTGCTCAGGTTGTTTTTCATGGATGGAAAAGTACCCCGTGTCAGATTATTGATTCGAACAGCGCTACCTGTCCCACGAGAATCCTCTGTACTGTGTAACTGGAAAGAGGCGAGGCATAAACATCGTTCATCAGGAAAATAGGATGTAATGTGATGATTTAATAAACGCGGAACAATTGAATCGGAAAAGCTGCAGGAAGAATACAGATTGAAGATTTCAGGGAAGAAATGTCGAAACTTCAATTTTTTTAGTGCAACAAACGAATAACTCAATTGGCAACTCCGCAAGAAGAATACAGAGATCGTGGGAGAAAAATGGCCGAACTTTAACTTTTCGGTATAATAAACGAGTAAGTCAATTGAAAAATCTGCGAGAAAAGAATACAGATTGAAGTTTGCAGGAGAGAAAGGTTCAAACCTCGCTTTTTTACCGCGACAAACAAATTGTTCAATCGGAAAATCTGTAAGAATACAGATCGAAGATTGCGGGAAAAAATGTGCAAACTTCAGTTTTCTAGTAGCTGCGAGGAATCTGATAATTTCGATAAAAGTGATAAAAGCGATAAGAGTATGGATCGAAATACGAGAGCGAAAATTGGTCAATTAGTTAATTACTTTTTGAAATATTGTGTCAGCCAATTTAAATTAGTTTTACAGTGTGTATTTGTGGGATTTACTCGGATGCAATTCTCGCTGTGTTTCTAATTTTGTCAATATCTGCAACTCCGGCGTAGAATTTTTTAATTGGTATATTGTGGATTTAAAATTTGAATATTTTTAGTTGAATAATTACAAATACTCAAGGTGTATCCTTCGTGTCTTTCCCTCTTTCGGTTTATTTGCTTCGCAAAATGACAAAATGGAGCTGTCATCTTAGATCGGGGCGCTACTATATAAAATATAACAAATTAAAAATCACCATAGACATAAAAAGTATGCTATTGGAACATAGCAGCCTGTTTCCCAAATCTAAAGATAGATAAAATGCCAATAGAAATTCAAAGGCGGAAATAAGTAGATATATGTAAAAATAATTATAAATATTGCTTGTCCAATAATAATTACACCGATGTTTACTCTGCTCAAAATAGCCACATTGGCAGCAGGAAAACCGTAAGGAATTTTTAGAAACGATGACCTCGAACGCGTCGTCAGTATCTTACTTCTTTTGTAACGCGAACCAGGTCGGATACACGTTGTGGCCTGCAAGAAATTTTTCCACCGGAGACCGAACCTTTTCTGAAAATACCCAGCGATTTTCCTTCGTGCGCAACACATGCAAAAAAATCGTAGCTAATTCATAGACACCATTGTCTTGAATTAAACGCGCAGTATTGGCTCTATTCTTATAATGAAAAGTGCCGCCTATCGAACGAACTAGAATAACCACCGACAATGCTGATGCACGCTATCAGTAATCGATAAAATGATAATGAATAGAAAATAAACGACGTAGCGCGAGGAGGGACGACAGGCAGCGTGTATGCACATCGGATATTTTTCGAAAATTAGCGTCGAATATTTTAACAGCGGAAGAATTTATATAATTTTGTTTCACTGCAAATTGGTTTTATATTTTGCACGATCTTTTTATAGTGTCGTTACAATATCGCTCTCCTTACTAACTTGTTTATAGGTTCCAGTGAAGTGACTAGAAAATTTGACGAGTGTATAGAAATGTTGATTAGATCTGAGGAAATCTGCATGTCGTTCTGTCACTTTACAAGCGTGCAGTTTGTGTAAACCGATGAACAAACTCTGCATATTTATGCGGTTAGCATAAACGTGCAAAAACGTAGCAGACGTACAGAAATATACGAAATGTGGAAAGCAAAGCTTCGAAATGTATAAAGTTCTTTGGTTCGACTTTTAATTCTCTTCAGCTGGCGTCTCTAAAAATATAAATTTGCACAACTCCACGCGATCTAGTCATGAAATAATAATGATCACGAATAAATTGCGTTCCGCGGGAAGTATTTCTTCGCGAAGACAGATAGCCGGCGGAAAATTATCCGAGATTATAAAATTATACGCTCGTCGGCAATGAGAAGCTACGCTTCTGCGGATATATACGTTCGTCCGGGTATAGCGCCAGTCGTTCTGCAAGATTTATCAGATTTTAATCCATGTTATTCTTCCACACCGTCCCACGTTTATCTTCTCGAAATTAGAATGAGATCGTTGGTCGTTAAATGTTGACGATTTTATCCGCATTGAGAACTCTATCCATCGTACATCCATCGTATATCCATCGACCGAACGAGAAACATGGGCCACAGCGATCTATTTAAAAACAGGCGATCGATGTAATATTTTTATTCCGCTGACAAGATCACCGAACGAAATGCTTTGCCCAGACAGTCTATAGAATTTTTCTCCACCGTCCGGTCTCCTTTTTTATCCACTACTGACAAGCATACTTTTATCATCTGTGCCGAATGTCCTCGATGTTCGCCACTCGTCGAGGTCGGATGTCATGCAATGTTTCGGAAGGGTCAATTTCGTGGAATATCATAGTCCACTTGCTTTAATATTAGGCGTAAAAAAGAATCGAGGGCTTGCATGAATCGGTCAGGATATTTTTATTCCTTTATCGTCGTTTCATCAGATTTCTTGATTATTTTATTTGTCTCTTATACGTAGATATGTGTTGTACCGCACGAGACATTCTGAAGTTTCATTAACATCGTAATGAGACTCGTCTATTATCGTGGTTATGTCGATAAATTCGCTTGGTCAATCAAATTAAACGACTTCCGGTTAAATCTTCCTGGTTGAGCATCCGGCTAGAACTTCCGAGTCGAGTCATCAGTTTGATCAGCCAGCCGGAACATCGTTCAGTACAGATGGAGACAATGGGCCCTGAAACCCTCAGTTTCAGCTTTGCCCTGGAGAAATAGACTGCAATGTCTACGAAACGTTGGCGTAAAGCGAAAGTGCAACAGCTACACACGTTTGCCATCGAAAAAGTCGATATCATATTGACGTATCACCATGTTGAAACTTTGGAATTTATATCGGCAGAGTTTGGAAGAAATCTGAAAATATACATTGAAGCTACTAAATATTTAGAAGTCACAAAAGTATTTCTTGTTCTCCGCCTCGCAGCGCAAACAAAATCTGCTTGTAGAATTTCCCGACCAACCCGCTGCCATCTCCGAAGGACCTGTCTGAAGGAGCGTCTCGAGTAGACCGTGGATTTTTGTGCGTTTATGGAAAATTTGAAGGTTAACAAATATTTGTTAAGCTACACGGAAGTTCTTACGCAAATTTGTATTTTTATAATCAAACGAATGGAATCTTGGTTTCGTAGAAATTTCGTTCATTCGCGTGAAACGACGATGATCGAGACGGGATTTGAACAACTGTTTATATGAACCTCGGGCAACGTACGTTTTCCAGGACTGCATCAGATTACGTTCTATTCTTGCCTCGGCGTCTGCACGTTGACAAGACCGTACATACATGCATACACGTACACAGACACAACAGACGTACGGAGAAAAGCCTGATTTCCGGCCAAGACATCTTCTTTTAATTTGCTCGCGCATGGATCGGTATTGGTTTGGACTAGATTTTTTCGAGCGAGCGAATCCAACGAGCAACACGTATGTGTGTTACGTACATACTTGTACTACTTGTCGATGTTGCAGTTCGTTGTTGCCAATCAAAAATTTGTCTGGACGAAGCGATGTCTTGATGGAAACCGATCTCAATTCTCCTACGAATTATATTACATAACAAAGTACATTCATAAAGATATGAATTTTGCACAAGTATCCTCGAGTCGTGAGTTGTTAATTTGGAAGAGCACGCGTAAGCTCGATAAACGCGATTCACGTAGAATCGAAACTGTGTAGAACTCATCGATCGGCAAGTTTGGTGGTCGACGAATCCGAGACAAGCTTGGCGGTTGCACGTTAATTACTAGGACGGTTGATGAATCGTTCGTTCGTAGATGGAGTTAGGACGGCCCGTACTCGCGGAGGACGATTGTTTTCAAAGCTTCGGCCCGTCTCGAACAATCGATAAATTTTCCGCGGTTCCCGTTGCGGCAAGTTCGTGAACCACGGTCACCGTGACGAGGGTATTCTGATTAATTACTTAAACTCGTATTGCTCGCCAAGGGCATCTCGTATTTCTCATCGGGCACCGTGTTAATTGTAATTATGTTACTATCAGCATCGCCCATTGTGCAAAGTACAATCCTGTACCATGCTGTTCAGTTGGTTAAGTATTCGTCGTGACAAGAGTCGTTGGATCGTCGTTGTTGTTGCTGCTGCTGCTGCTATCGCTGCTGCTATTGTTGTTACCGTTGATTGCGTCCGATGGTTCTAACGGTACGTAGCGCGACGTCGAGTCGAGTTACTAGCGAGTATCTAGACTGCTAGAATTTATGACTGTCTCGTATGATGTATGGCTGTGACATTTGTTCCAAGTTATTCATCGTGCAAAGTTCGATGGGTCTGTAACAAATATCGTTGCGATGTGCTCGATGCTTTACTCGCATAGTTTATTATTTCTTCTGTCTATCACACAGATACGTTTCACACGGATATAATTCCTGCACAGAAGGAAACGGAAACGCGTATCAGTTGGATAGGTTGGTCGATCGTTGAACATTCAACGGTTGTTAAACATTCCTCGTGTTTTACAAAGAAATACATTTTTATAAGACGGTGGCGAGGGAAACATCGTCGTTTATCAACCGAAATATTATTCCATTCAGTTTGTTCGTTGTTAGATTCTTCTTTCTCCAGCGATATAAATAAGTGGAAAGTCGAAAAATGTAATTCCAAGAATTACAACGCACAACGTTGTACACGGTTCAATATAGATTTTCATTTTTAATTACGGTAAGAAACCAACATGCAAGCATCACACGCTGAGTTTTACACATATCAAATTATTTTTCTATATCTACCGGGTATCAACTGATATTCACAGTCGTGCAAGTAATATTTTCCCTAGAAATTAAATTCCACTCACCAAGTCGATGCAGCCACACCGATAGGAATGGGAATGGCTACGATCGATCTCATAGCATTGCCCTAAGTACTGCGGAACTGGAAAAACGATTAATGGGGCGATACAGGGGCAAAGAAAGCGATTGCTCTCTATCGCTCATCGTCGTGTCATCGCGTTCCTATGTACATATTTATGTAGTGTTGGTTGTATACGTGTCGCTTACAGCCAAAATACACATGCTCGTCTTTACGACTCTGATCGTTAGGTCCGTCAGAAATGACCAATCGGACCCGCGTGTCTTCGCCTAATCGTCTTATCGGCTGTCTGTTATATCGACTGTTGCTCAATTATATCGACCGCTCTCAATTTACTGTGTTATGTCACGCGTTGCTATATCATGTTATTTGCATGTGACGCTTTCGGCCAGTACGCGTGCTTATCTTTATGATCGCGTTTGGTCTGTCAGAAATAAACGATCAGACCCGTGGTTCCTTCGCCTAATCAGCTCCGTATTCCACCGGACCAACGATTCCAACGACATTCCGGTGTTCTATCCCATTTCTTTCTATCCCATTCTTCGTGAATATTTCATAGCGGTTTTATCTGTTTGGATACAATCCAGTCAGAATCTTCTTCTTCTTCCCTTTAATCGATCCGATCGTTGGATGCTAATCTTCTTATTAGGAGGACCGAAGTTACAGTGCACACGTGTAACGTATGACGCATCTAGCTTCACGCGCGTCTATGTAGCGGCGCACCTGGATCCGATTATAGACATGACTTATCGCACACAACATTAGATTTATCGGATAAGTGTTCGCGGGCGTGGTGCAAGGAATATCCATCCCCTCGGAGACTATTCCCTTTGATCTCCGACATAACAGATTTTCTGCGATAAATGCCGTTGCATTTTTTACGCCGTTTCGGCTCCCGTGTACTCGGCTAACCTACATGTCTCGGTTTACTTAGCAACAGCAAGGTGTGGAATGAAAATTGGTCTGGCAGGGGTGCAGAGTAGGCGAAGCCGCAGGGACTACGCGTGATATCGGAGATTAAGCTCCTCCGGAATGGCGAACGGAGTACGATTTCGCGAAAGACAAATTGTTGTGAAAAATTGCCGCTCGAACTCGCAAATTCTAAATTGTTGATGAATGATTTGGTGTTGATGAAACGTTTGGCAATACGTCGTCGCATTAGACTTTTTAGAGGACAGCTACCAGCGGACACTAGCGAGAAATAGCAAAGAGATTCCAGTGATTGAAGGTGTTATAATGCTACAGATATTTTGATTTCCTCGATCTTCGTAATATCGCAAGATTCAGCTATTAAATTATATTTTTCATTTAGACGAGATCCTTAAATTGCTTTGAACGGAACTAGTTATCTGACAATTTTTACGAATTAATGCAAACGACGCTTCGTATCTCACAGAATTTCATTAAATTTAATATTTCAACAATTTCCAGAGATTTTCTACGATCATCATTAATTTACGGAAATTGTAATTACGAAATTTTATAAGATCGAATCAAGCGTGTGCAGTAGTTAAAATGATTCGTTGCACACGTTCCGTAGAATGCACGGAGATTTTACTAATTAATTGCATTCGGCACAGAATGTTACAACGAATATACACCGGCAATATAACAATCGTAATTAAAAATTATACGTGAAATCGTACAAGAAAGCGTTAATCTACGAACGAAATAAAAGTCTTTACGTTAGTATGTAATTAGCATGTATATTACTGTAATAAGATTTCTTTACTATTCAATTCTGATGTACGCAGTGTCTCGCACAAATGGGGCAAACTACATTTTATCTATTGACATTTATACTTAGATACGACGACAAAACTAAACTTCTCAAAATAATTGACATTAAGATACGCGTATTCGTTAAACGATAGATATTGTCTTTGTACTAAATCGTTTTTAATAATAAATGGAATCTTTTCATTCATCGTCTATTTCTTATCGTCAGTAAAAAAAATTCCATTCCAATCTAATTCGATGGCAATAAAATTAAAACGACGATAAAAATGCATAAACGACAATGACAATTACACATGTGACGTCGTTTCTTAATTATACTACATACACGGCGACTCTTTCGTGGAAATTAGAGCAAAGGAAAGTGTGTTCTAAATAACTACGCGTGCTCGTGCTTTAAACTGCGTATTACACAGTAGAAAATGCGATTCGAACCTTGTTTCTTTCCCCCTCGAATCTTTGATATGGCCGGTTCTGCCCCCTATTCGTAACCGTGTCACGAAGCATCGGAACAGAAGGGTGCTCGCCTCCTTTCTCGCCTTATTCAACGTCGTATCGTCACAGTTTCTTATTAATATTCTTTGTCTTTCTATGCTTTTTAAAATACAACTCTTGGGAGTTTCCTATTCACTTTTCCTGCCTTTTACTATTTCCAATTTATTAGGGCTGTCTTCCATCTGCAGCGTGGTTCACACGTGGCGATTAAACCCTTTTCACCGCGTATATCACTCGTCGCTCCGACAAAAGATACGTACATTCGCCACCCCTCTTTTCTGCCATCTCTTTCAACCTCGTGCTCCAATCATTTCTGTCCCTCTTTACCGCCGGTTCCTTCTCTTCCGCATTGTTTTTTGTCCTTCACCTCATTCTCGTCGTTCCTTAATCCGCGCCTACTTCTACCGTTTCCTACTTCCTCTCGTCATCCTTCTCCTCCCGCCTCCGTCCTTCGTCACTTACTCTCTCTCTCTCTCTTTTTGTCTCTTTTCAACCCGCAGCCCTCTTTGATCCCCGTCCATTCTCTTCCTCCGATCCACTCGTCTATTCCAACATTTTCTCGCTCGTGCACCTCTTTTTCCATCTCCTTAACCGTCCTTCTTGGACCGACCGACTCCATCCGAATCTTCTCCTCCCCTCTCGTCAGCTATCTCTCTTCGATCCAGTTTCCTCTTCGTTCCACTTTCCACCCCGTTCTCCTTTTGCCTCTCACTTACTCTCTCTGCCTTTCAAGCCTACACGGCTCGATCCCTGTCGCACCCACGACCAGCTCGTTCCCTTTCACCCTCGCCTCGCACTGCGTCTCTGTTCAACCAGCGCCCTCTTTCATCCACTCTGTCGGCCTGTTGGCGTCTCCGTTGGACGTAGTCGTCGCGTCGCACGGATCGGTCCTGCGCGATGGGGATGCTGCGAGATAATCGTTCCCCCTTCGGCCCGCGAACAGCCGACCCCTTTCGGACACCCCCGCTCCGAGGGAAGCAGCAGTAAGAGCCAGGCCGCCGCCATAGCCGCTCCCCGGGCAACGAAAGAGGAGAAACCGGCGTACCATTCTCTTTTCCTTTTTTCCTTTCTATTTTTCTCTCTTTCTCTCTTGCGATCCGCGAACGAAGATACGTGTTTCTTCCGCGGCGACGTTCTATAACCTACACCAGCTCTCTGCACGAGCTGTCCACTCGTCCAGCGACGCTGTTCGAGTAACATCGAAGGGCAGACGGGAGCCGAGCATCCGTCAGCGGATCATGTGACGCGGACCAGAACACGCTCGACGTTGCCCTCAAACGCGTGTGCCCGATGACAGCGGGCGAAACGGCGCTGCCGACGACGTCGCCCGTGCTGCGTCTTCGATTCGCTGCGTGGAACGTGGACGACGACCGGTGCAAGTTGATGCCAGTGCGCTAACCTCGATTCCGTGACGTCACGAACCTCGCGGACTGCGTTCACCGCTCGATCGCTAGCTCTCGGTGAGATTACGCCGTGTGTGCGGTAAAAGAAGCAGCGGGTCGCCAAGCTCCCGGACGAGATGCAAAGCTACGATGACACCGGTCATCGTGGAGAGACGACAGCCTGGAATTAATAGTCGGCTAACTATATCGACTAACGGTATCGTTTGATGACTCGAAGCGACGCACGAGAACGTGGTCCGCGATGCTGCTGATCGTTCGTCGTCACTGCCGAACATGCGTTGCATCGTAAGACGCTTTCACCGATCGAGCTTGGTTGCCTGCCTACGATATACGGCTGTCGCAATCGTTCTAGTGACGTGACTCGAAAGGATCGTCCACTAGGATGGTGGCGAGGGTCGCAGAGATGGGAAATGTTGACGCACGGCATCCGCACGTTCCACAGACTCGCTGCATCGACGTGTTCGGCCAACCAAGGCCGACGTTCTCGACGAGCTAATTGATTTATACGTTCGGAAAAGCCTGGCCGGTGAGCGATCTCCGCGTTATCGTTCGCTGCTCGGTTACAAAGCGAGAGAAGACGCTCGACGAGATGGTCGAGAGGTCGCGCGAATGAAAGAAGAGAGTATCGGCAGAGTATCCTCGAAGGGGAACAAAGAAGAGGAACACACGTGTTGCTCGAATGCAAAACAGCTTCTTATACGTCGTCGAGGCTGTCGTTGCGTGCTCGCCGCAGCCAAAAAGTTACGCGAGATTGTGCAACGCGCGAATCGATATCATTCGGCGGAACGTCCAACAGCGATCCGAACAGCTATCGTATTTTACTTCTCGCGCAGAGGATAAAATTCTGGCCTGGTGCGAGTTCTCTGCGCCGCTGGATGACCTTAACCTTTCGCGTTTCGGGGGAAGAAGTGGTCGAGGGATTAGACGTCGGACAGGGATCGTGGAGAAGCGTGAAAATTCGAGAAAGAATCCCCCTGCGACGTGACGGATCTAATTGAACGTATAACTGTACGCTCTTATCGACGAGCAGCCCGTAGAAGTAAGGGATGGAAGGAAGGATGAGAGGCACGTTGACGCATTCGCGCTGGATTTTTAGGCGAACGATCGCTGCACACGTTTTGTACCGCGACGATGTCTCATCACGTACGTCACTCTGAATCTCATCGACCAACATAGCGATTCGCGCGCCGCCGAATCGTAACGCAATTACCAAGTGTCTTCTAAACGCATAAGCATCGATCATCGACATCGAACGAATCTCTCCTTATTGAGAAGCGCGCCGCACGACGGAATATTTATACCGAATATTTCAACAGCGACTTATTCGATCGAATACGATCGGCAAAACATTTTCCACAATCGTATACACGCAGAGCGAGCAGACCCCGCGAATAGCTACGTTGTTCTCACGAACGACAAACGTACGAGCCCCCGGTATCGTCCAAGTTTCATCAGCAACGGCCAACGTCGAAGACGCTCTTTGTAAACGAGTGCAGTGAGCGGCGCATACAAACAGCTCATTTGCATTCTAACGATACGCAAACATGGCCGGGCGGTTGGCATCGGTTTGGAACGCAAGTCGGCGATAGTTTGATCGTTTCGGCAGGATCGGTAGCGCTGAAACGTGGTGCACGTTCCGCGACTTTGGACACTGTGCTTCGGACTAAACCGTGGATCGGTGGTGTGTCGGCCGATCGTGTTGAGTCATCGTGCTGGGCCTGCGATGAGTTCGGTTCAAGGATAAACTCAACTTGTTGCGAGAGAAGACACGTACACGAGGTGGGTGGTGGAGGAGGAGCAGTAGATGCGTGTGGAAGTGTGTCTTGGCGTGAGGCGACGCTTTGGTGCGAATGTGTGTCGGCTGGTGTGGTCGTTGGTGTCGCTGCTGATGGTTGCATCGCAGCCAGCCGTAAAGGAATACGCTATTTCGCGCGAGTGTCGGTACCGTGGCGTCGTGGAGGTGTCGTTGCTCGGTCGACCGGTGTCGATTCCCTCGATGATCGATCGACGACGCGGCCTCCGTTTCTTTCGATCGATTTCGCGACCGTGTTGTATCGAGCGGCCTGGTCGTTCTCACTCGTCCGCATTTTCAACCGCGTCGCACACGAGATGAGCAACGGGAGCAACGTGCTCGTCGAGCATCGGTGTTGGTGAGTACGGTCAGATGTATGGCGTTCCTCTGCCTCTCCATCCATGTGTGTTGTATGCGCGTGTGTGCGCGCGCGACTCCCGGTCTGTATGATCTACGTGTGCATGATCTACGTGTGTAGGTTAGGACGGTTAGGTACTTAGTAGCTCGTTACTGGCACCGAACTACCATCGAAGTAGTTTAATCCAACGACGTCGCTGCGTGTTGCATTAATGTCCTGCTATTAAACGGCACTAACTCTTTTCAGACAGACCGCGCTGCAACTAGCGCGCAAGCAGATTTCCCTATTTGCTCGCAGCTGATATCGTTCTAAATCAATTGTTATTGTTTTACTGTAGAATGAGGTGGGTCAGTCGCGACGTGTATTTAAAGACTACAGGGGAAAAAACATGATAATCCAGTTTGTTGGTTGTCTGACTTATATACTTTTATTTATATATATCGACTGCGGCATCTGTGCAGAAGCTAAGGCCCGAGGCTGGGTATTTTTCATAGAGTACAATATTGAAAGAGCGGCGAGCGAGCAAATATGAATAACTCTTTTGTATAATGCGTTTACCCGACACTTTGTGCATATCTTATCAAAACATTAAAATATTTATTTAGAGTATATGGCGCTGTGACTCTGTACGCATTCAATGGGAACTTATAATTCCTTGTTTGAGTTTGAATATTTCTTTTCTATACTTTCCAGTATTTTCTAAAGAATCTTGCAGATATCAGGACCCTATTTTATTTCCTCTTTTATTTATATTGCAATATTACAGTCTTTGAGAGAGTACAGGACATAACTGCACGCAGATAGATTTGCTTCGGCGAGTGAGAACTTTTCTAATTATTTTCGTAATTACGTTAGCTTAGCTTTTCGGTTCGTTTTGAGTGAAAGTTCACTTTTACTCGTATCCTGTTGATAGAGAAACGCATTAGACGTTAATATGTTTCCTGTTATGGTCGTGAGATTTTGTCAAATGCCGGAAATCGATGGAAAAGCAAAATTATATTCGGTGAAAGAGAAGCGACAAAGAGTAGGTTCTGCCGTGTGTATGCATTGAAACTTTAAGCCAGTGTCTCTAGGAGACGAATCCTTTTATATTCGGATTTCGTTTCTCGGCTCTGGTTTTTGTTTGTGATACTCGAGAAGAAAAATGCAGATGAGGAAAATACACAGTGAAAGAAGGGAAGTAAACAAAATACGCGGAAAGAAGAAAGTGAAATACAATATCGTACGAAACGCGAGTATATCGAAGAAATTTTTGAAAAGCTCCATTTAAAAATTGGAACACGATAGGCACAATTAGAAAGAATATAACGTGATATTACCGTAGCGTAGACGCTGCTGATATTACAATGTTCAGTCGCAACGCAGTATCCTCATATACGTTGAAGTTACCACCTCTATTCTCAAGTTTTACGTTTTCCACGAAAAACATTGTTAAAGTTTTTTGGTCGTCTCGCATGTGACGCTCGGTCCTCTCTAACTGTATCATTATGCTTGCTGTTGGCGGAATTTTTAACTCTAGTCATCTACGTACACACTTCTTTCCTAACAATAATTTTCAAGTTTCGAACAAAACGCAAAAGTAACATAAATGAATTACTCTTCGTAAACTGGTCAGATGTATAGTGTCTGTAGATATTGCGATTTTCAATGATTTAATAATTAATACTATCGTTACTCATGTAGCAGGCATAACGAATATAACGAATATTTAACGTAACAAATTGCCGAATCTCCTGCGCTGTAGGCAATAGGATATTTTATTCAAGTACGTTGTTCTCGCTGCATCAATATCGTTCATTATTTTGTAGGTGTATTTTAAGTAGGAATAACAGCTTTCAATGATTTCGCGTAATTTTATTTTATAAATAAGAGACACGCGTGTATTTTCTGCCGTAATATTTTTCAAATATTGATCACTCTTGGCACGTTTATTTTCATTAATTATTTATAGACGCATCGACTATTCGAATAGAATATCAGCGAATTAGTTGCAACGATGGGTCGAGTTTCGTCATTTTTGCGAAAGATTCGTTTGTCTTAGCGTTGTCGACGTCCGGTCGAGTGACCATAAAACTATTTAATTAGAAAGTGAGATTAAAAGCTAGGATCAAACAGGCGAAGGTTTAAAAATAAATAAGATTAAATGGATTGAAAAGGAAGAATTAGATAAAATGGGGGATTTCCTTCAGTCGCTGGAGAAGATATTAAGATTTTTCGCTGTCGCAGTTCTCGTTTGTTCGAATGCTGGTATTGCATTTTATCGGATTTTGTGCAATTACAGGATCGGCGAGTGGGGGCAAACTGCGGATAGAGAGCGAGACGAATTAAATTTACGAGTGTCTAGCAAATATGATTGGGATGATAAACGATAGAAAAACACAGGGTTCCGCCCATATGTGCGACGTTTATGTGACGATATTTGAGGCACGTGGCAGAATCGTAAAAATGGGGGCGCCAGTTTTAGTATTACCTATTCAGGACAAGGGAAAAGACGTTGAACCCCTAAAATTTGTAATTTATAGCCTGTTTGGTTATTTTATTTGCTCAGATAGGCTTGCCTTAAGCTTTATTCCTTTCCTTGCAAAATTTATAACTTTGGTTATATTCGCAGGTGTTAAAAAATTTACTCGATCTAATGTCATTCCACGCACATATTTATATTTTACCATAAATCTACTCTACGGCCCACTATAAATCATCTGTTTCCTCGTTGATTTACGAGGATAATTGTACTTGGACGTTCTGATCCTTTTCTGCTGTTTGCCGCAAAAGGGCGAAGACAAGTCTCAAACTTTCCATTTTGTTACGAGCATCTTAGTGAAAGGTTTGTTCACAACGCTTTAATTTTTACTTTTACTAGCATAGGACCTTTTGTAGTTTTTTTTTTTTTTTTGAGGAATGTTTAGCAACGGGAGTCGAGGAAAATTGCTTTACACGAAAAATTTGCGACTTCGGTTGATTTATGGAAATGAGGGTAAACTTGGTCCCGTAATAGAGTAGAAGCTTTCGTCTATACTTTATCGTGCATGTAACACTTCACTTGTGTACAGAGTTCCCTTAAAATAATTATTTTCTAGTTGGATGATTTCCCTCGTTAGTTGACATATTCGTGAAATTTTTCTCGCTTACAGAATTCATTGACGAAAGGTTATCGTTCTTCCGTAACTTTCACTTGTTATCGAGCTTTGCATTAATCCATACGTTAAACGAATTAGGGGGAATCGTAATCTATTTTGAAACTATCGCGTATTTGATGAAACTTCCGCACAGCACTTACAGCGAAATTCAGCGAGTTTAGACTCGGTTGAGTACACACGCACCGAAAAGATTTTCAAACCCGATTTTCTCGAAACCTAAATCTTAGATGAACAATTATTATTCCATATTTTCGAGTTATTTTTACAACGAATTTACGATCTTCGATGATTTGATGACGACGAAAATGGTTCGTGATTTGGACGTCACGGCGGGGTAAAAATATAACTAAAAATGAAATTAAACTAACGGAATACGGATATTAGCGTGTAATTCGAAGGTTAGAAGAGTAATTACGTGACTTGTATCCGCAACTATTCGCAAATTTAACGATAGCAGACGCCGTATCGATTTCTCTCGCGAAAACCGTCAGAATAATTCTTAAGGGAAACTGTGCGTGTACCGCGACTTAGTTAAATGAAAGTTGAAATTGAAATGAAATTAAAGTAACAGAATATGAATATTAGCGTGTAAGTTGAAAGTTAGGCGGCGTTGTAGCAGACTAATTACATGACTTGTATCTGAAAGTACGAACTATTGGCAAATTTAACGTTAGCAGACGCTGTATCGATCTCTCTCGCCAAAACTGCCAGCGTCGGGGAATTATGCTCCGGGGAAAACTTTTCACGTGCCAGGAAAAATTCTGCCTGGCAATCCGAGCAATCTGAGCGACGTGCAAGGTGTCTATTACTCGCGTAACGGAATTTCGCGGAGGTATCCCGATTGGAGAACGAATGTGCTCGTAAAGTGAAATCAAGTGGCTTATTAATCTCGCATAAAGCGCGGCCGAGGGATTGCCGCTCCAACCGGAAGGAAATTCGATCGGCTGCGGCGGAAGTTGTAGCGCATGAACCTGCTCTTTAGTCGCAGCCGCGTTTCATTCGTGAAGAATCGCTTAGAT
This sequence comes from Bombus cullumanus, assembly GCA_014737535.1. Classification (NCBI taxonomy): domain Eukaryota; kingdom Metazoa; phylum Arthropoda; class Insecta; order Hymenoptera; family Apidae; genus Bombus; species Bombus cullumanus. The sequence goes on along the minus strand of JACXIX010000010.1, from coordinate 1,026,287 downwards.
TATCGTTGCTGGATCGCTTACTGCGAGATGCCCCAACTATCGGGAAAGCGAACGTCGATGAAACGTCGTGACAGGGGATGCAATAAAAATTGAGGCAAATTTATTAGAAACGATGGCGAGGATCTCGAAAGAGATACCGAGAGAGATTGCAGGATTGAACGAAGCTAGGTCAATCGTAAAAATTCTGATTAGTTGGAAGACGTATTAGAGATAGGAGTTTGAGATCGAATTGAGATCAAAACGAACGAATAATATCGTTTTCCCTGTGAATTTTCTTGCGTCAATCGCGCGATCTGTATCGGACGGACTGGAACAAACTTCTTTCTAATGACGAACTTGCTTTTATTTTTGTATCACGTTTAAATGTTTGGAATAAAAAGACCCGAAGAATGATATTTACATAGAGAGTTTCATAACTCAGTGGCAGAAAAGTCCTGAGCTTTTCAAAAGTTATAATTGAATGCATATGTCAGTGATGAAGGTACGCAGGGATTTGAAACACATTTCAAACTTTCAAAAAGTCCACGTTATATAACATGGTTTAGAGACGTACGCGATCGAACGAATTGTCTTACATAGAAATTGTATGATGTTACGTTGCAAAAATATCGTTCAAGATATTTTTATTATATTTTCTATTACGCCGATGTTTATTCTACGATTTGAATTGGACAGATTTTTGCGAAAATCCAATCCAATTTCCATTTTTTTTTTGTTATATTCATAAAAACGCAAATTTTTCAGTAATAAACTTTCGTCTGCTTTCGTGAAACACCGTACGGTCTGTCGAAAGATGAAACGGTTTACGCATCCACACGGATAATCGAGAAGATATGCCATTTATTTCAGTTCTATTAAAACTTTGCTTTGTATAGCTTTGATCGAACCTCCAATTTTATCTGGCTGGTACAAGTGGAGGCTCAAATTGCAGCAAGATCACTTTGCAACCCTTTGTATCACGAATATACCCTTTAAGTCTTTGATCCTACGAATGCCTATATGCGTTAAGCAAAATCCATTCTCTTGCTTCCTACGAACACATGCACAGATATACGGCTGGCTACGCGACGGAGAAAATTCCATTGCTATATGAATACACGCAACGAAGGAAATAATGGACCAAGTGTGTGTACCAAGTTGTTGCACAAACAGAAACACACACCCACCCGTACGTATCTTACAATCGCGAATTGAACGTCGCTTCACGATCTAACGTTAAATTGCTAGCACTTTCCCTGGACCTTTTCCAGATTTACGTACGTCGTAATTAATGTCCCCATCGTTTGCCGCGAACATTAATTAGTAAAAATATGAATTAATAGAAGCACGATAAAAGTGAAGAAACGTAAATTCGAGTCGTTTACTTTCATGTCATTTAATCGCGTCTTAATATCAAATCTACCTAGGACACGTGTGCTTTCTAAATGAAAACTATATCGTTCCACTGCTTTGCAGCCTATCCGTTCGCATACTCGCTGATGTTGGATTCCATCCGTGCGTTATTACCGCGATTTATTCATGAAACAGCCGTCTCGCATTTATTCGACAGTTTTACAACTGTCACGCGAGCTATCGGTTCGCAATAAATACAGGAACGCTGGCGAAGAGAGCGTACGCTTTTCCTTCGATATGATAAATCGAAGATAGGAAGGAAAGAAAGAAAGCGGCCACCTGCAGGGGCGAAACATTCGACCTTGTATGGAAATTTTAGCGCAGTTTATACGATAGCCATAAACCATCCAGAGCTTGCAGCTTCTGCAACAACCGATTCAACGCTCTCACGAAGCTCGCTGCTTTTTATTCCCATCGTCGGTTTCCTCCGGCTTCTCCCGCCCCCCTCGCCTTCATTTTTCCTCTTCGTTCTTTTTGCGCGTCCCTTTTCCATCCTCCCCTCTTTGTCTCTGTCTAATTTCTCCGTTCCACCGCTAGAGCAAGCATATTTGAAGTACCAGTTCGTTTAAGACGAGCAAAGAGAATCACAGCAGACGAAGGAATAAAACTGCGAGATATCATAGGGAAATTAATAAACTTTTGTATCATTTCAAACTCTCTGACATATTTCAACGACGACTGCACGATTCAATACTTGTCAGAGAACTTGTGCAAATTGACGTTCTTCCGCTCTGCAAATCGAATAGAAAATCCACAAATGTCCTCTATTGTTCGCGGTGTTAGAAAGTCGATAGCGTCGTCGGTAGTTTCTCTTCTTTTTTCCCCCCTCAAGATACTCGGTCGGTAGTCTCTTAAACGTTCCAAACTAGCAACAGTGTCTGAAATATGCTGATCGTTCTCCGTCTGTTTCTCGATTTTTCTTGCCAGCGGCACACCGGCAAATTTCTGCATCATCCGATCGACGCGATAAATCATCCAGTCACCGATTTCGTCCGAGCGACGAAATAATAAATCAGCTTCTTGCGGCGGCGTGTCCCCCAAGGCGTTGGTTTACTCTGCCTAGCCGTGGCAGCGTGTTCGATCCGCGAAACTCGATCGAGATTTACGAGACGCGGCGGCGTTCCTCGAGCTGCGCTATCGCCACGCGCGACGTTGTCTCGGCCTGATTGCGTCACGCGTCAGAAATCGCATCCGTTTTGTCGACGCCGGCTCGAACAACGTTATCTCCGCGATTCCTCACCACCGGAACCGTTGCAAATTCACCTGCGGATGCGAAACAAGCGCGAATGCGAAGGAGACTCCGCGGAGCTGAGAATAATGCTGGGATTTTTTAGCATCGAGCGAGGACGAGGCGCGAATGTGACAAGCGACGACGACGTTCGTGGATCGAATAAATCTCACTCGATTTCTATCCCAGAGAAAACCACGCACGGCCAACCGACGCTACAACTCAGCGAATCAGAGACTACAACCGAGAGAACAGAGGACTACGATTTTCGGCTAAAACCGCAGGAGTTTAATGCACAAGCGCAACGCTATACCGCAGAAAATATTATGCTTCTGTACTTCCGTAGAAATATTGGCTCTCCGCGATTAACATTGATGGTCTCGAGGTACAAATGTAATTTTTCTCCAGCTTGATCTCTTATCGGAGGAAACTTTTCTCCGTATGCTGTGCATAGCCCGCGACACTGCAGTGGCGGACGCGAATCGATCAAGACCCGTAAAGTTAGAACCGGTTAAGCGGTTTTTAAGTTACAGAGGCGCGAACAAGCGTCCATTAAGGCTAAACACAATGCAACCGTGTTCGTAGCGCGGTCGGGTAAAAATATCAGCATTTTCGGGATTAAAGACGATAAGAGCGTTTGAAACGAGGGAGCGCAGCACCGTTTTACGCAATGCAAACGACACTGCATCAAGTGTTGTACGGCCGCTAAAGGGGAGCACTTTGAACGCGACCGTGTAGATTTCGAGGAATGTTTAAAGGAGTAATTCTCGTCAATTATTTCCGCGAGATTTTCCTTCGTAGCGCGATTTACTAGACGCACGCAAGCATCACGTATTTGTACGTAAAGTTTCATCGAGATCAGCAACTTGGTATCGCGTAACGCTGCTTGTTAGTAACTCGCTAACCGTGCAAACTAACTGTTGGCTTACTGTTAGGTGGAAATATAGAAACGTTTCTGGCCGCAGATAAATTATTGCGTTTGAAGAGCAAAACAGGTGCGTCAGTATTAGCTTCTTAACAGATTTATGCGGAGCTTCGAGCGTTTGTTCGTTGATTTGACGTGCAGCGCGCCCAGATAATTATTATCGGAATTATTGCAGCATAAATTTGTCTAGCTGCAATCACCGCACACCGTACTCTCAAATTATTCTGTTTTTCCATTTCAATCATCGTAGCCTCGTAATTATATCGATACGTCCACTTGAAATCGCTCGATCATCGCGCCCCTCTAAATCCAATTCGATTAGCTTTCACGACGAATAATGTTCTTTGTTGTAATCGTTCGTTTGACGGCGATTGACGGCTATTGTCTTTGAACCGTAGCGAAAGCTCTATTTTTCAAATTATATTGTTGTTTTGAAATCAAGCGATCAGACTCTCCGAATATTGTTATATATTTAAAGTACGCTAAAAGTATGATAATAAAATACGTAGCGTGGAATAATTGGTGTACGAACACACGCGAAAAACAGCGTGAGTTGTATCACGAAGCATACGATGTGTGGGAAGATGCCGCTATACTGAAAACAACGCGCTGTTGCAATAACGCAGGCTTTACTTTTTAGACATTACGCTCGTGATTAAAGTTGCAGCAAGCTAAAAGCATTGTTCCTATCTACATTTTCACCCTTGGCGAATTTTCTCGAGAGTATTTAATAAATAACACCGAATTCTTTGAAATAATTATGATAGACGTACACGAATATAGCGCGGCTATATTTTTAAGACACGAAGGCCGCACGATAAGCCTGTCTTTTACGTTGAAAACACGACAAGTCGTTTTCCGTCGGTTTTCTAATTTTAATATCTTTACACTTTACGACGAAAAAGCAATATATTGGCACACAATGTGCGAACGTGGAAAGAAACTGTGTTAGGTCCGGCCCAAGGAATTGTCCGTGAAGTCGCAAACGATATTCTAATGATTTTCGATGTTTTAAACTCAACGTTTTTACGAGCAATGTGTTTTAATCGCGAAGAGGGTGGAAAAAAGTGCATGGTTACTGCGCGCTTTAAAATAATATAAAATCACAATTTCGTTGGACGTGCCTCTAATTGACGGCGCATTGAATTTTAATATTTCGAAACAGTTACTAGAAAAATGGGAAATTTGACTCATCGTGTCCTTTTATGCGGAAAATACAACACGTAGAAAACAGAACGCGAACGTAACCTCGTAAAGACAAAATAAATTCATATCCACTTTCCAATTTATTGCCAATTTCCCATAAAAATATGCATCATCGGACCCATCTGTAACGTCCCTAACGTCAATTTGCATCTTCTGAGGAGCTTGGTTTACCTCTCAATCGTATCGTATTTCGTAAAGTCGTCGGCGTTTTAAGCGTTCGCGTTGTCATCAGCGAGACCATCGCTGCCTTCGTCGTGGATCTGAGGGCAGCGCGTTGTACCCGGCAGACAGGAAAAATCAATGAGAAGCAACGGAAGAGAGGGGAATTAGAGAAACTTTGACATAAAGGGCGGGGAGAATAAAATTTGCGTACAACGAAAAATTGAAATTTTTCGAAAAATATGTTGCGGTTAATTAACAGAAAAACGAGGAGAACGCGGACGGAATCAAGCGAGAAAGTTTCGGCACGCACGAAGAAGCGAGGCAAGGACGCTCGTTAAGCTGGATGCTGTTTCTGATCTTTGTAGCGGATTTAGAGAAAGTAACGAGGGAAGATTAGAGAGCAGCCGGTGAAAAAGTTGCGCAGCTTAACGCGGGCAAACGACACGGTGTTGTTGGCAAGGCAGACGGTCGAAACGAGAGAAACGACGAAGCGTTTGGAGAAACAGCTGGAAAGGGAAAAGTTGATACCGAAGAAGAGTAGAAGAAGTCGAAGATGACGATGATCTTCAGAGGAGAAGGTGGCAGCAGCTTCTCCTTTCGCAGAAAAAGTCTACACCGTTTTGACTTTTGCTCGTACGATGGTGCGAGAAGTGCGTGCGTGTGGTGAGTTGGCGGTTTGGAAAGTAAGTTGGACGGCGTTGTGGCAAATAACGAAGCGGCATTTCCCCTGAAATCGCCACAGTCTCGGCGAATAAACCAACGTGCATTATGGCTCCCAGGTCGATGCTTCCTATCGGAGCCATTATCTCGTTTTATTCGAAGCAACGGTGCAGGCGCGCACGTTGCAATCTCTTGTCGGCATCGTTTATCGGCTGCTTTTGTGATGCTGCAGCGGAACTAGTTTATCGCAAAATGCCTACGCAAAATATTGGCCGGCGGTTAGCGAATTTTGTATTCGGAGCCTGTTCTTCGAACGCCTGTAGCCTGTGTGCGCTAGCTACCAACCAAAATGTAGCGTGCTCGTGATTCAAACGATCGAGCGATAGCAAGCATGAACGCGCCTCACAATTGCCTAATTAAATATGTATATGTATGTTAAATTGAGGCGAAGATTTGACAAATATCGAAGCACCGAAGAACCATAATTTCGGACAGCGCGGTTCACGAACTTCTCTGTTGAAGCAACGTTCAAACCAGAGAACAGAAAAGCGCGACACTATACGCTGTACACTGTACGTACTGTACAACACAGTACAACACTGTAGGAAGTTTAACGGGAGCGTAGACGCCGATTTCACGTTCTGCAAACATTCCAATTTTTGCAGTATCCAGAGAGCAGCAAAAAATGATTAAAAAAAGTATGATAATATATATATATATTACGTAAAACAGCAATAAATATTACAGAGAGACGTAGAACGCGAAAGCATAAAAGATAAATGAAGGTAATAAATCGAAGATAAAGACAGTTGAAATGAATTATTGTATGAAATGCTGGAAACTAAGGATACGTGGGTGTATCGAACGAAGAGATAAAACTGCGAATGAGAATTGATGTAGATATTATAGAAACCATTAAAGCAAAGTGTCTCAGATGGTATGGACATTTATAACGAATGGGGGAAGGATAGATGGTCAAAAAAGATATTCAATTGGACTGGAGAACAGGGAAGGACGAAGGTGGCAGAGGCAGCGAGAAAGTCACGGGAAAATGAAGGCAAACGAAAGATGATGAATAAGGGATCGCAGAGATGGAATGTGTAAAATTCAGAAAATTGTTGAAACGCGCCTCGTTGCCGGTGTTTCCGTGATAAGAGCGTGAAATTTTACTGGCGATTAATGGAATTTTCTACTAATAGGACAATCGCCTTTCTCGTGTGAGATTTCATTCGTTCAACCAGATAGGGATTAAGATTAATCGACAGGTTCTTGAAATATTTATGGAGCCCGTGTCTCCTCGTCTGTCAAGTCACATAATTCCGTCGATACGAGCGACTGCACAGAGTTACGTTCCTTTCGTACATAAAGCAAACATCGAAGCTCTTTTTCCAACGCCACGAACGCTTCGCCATGAGAAACCTCTTCGTCTTCGTAGCGACGAAGCTATTTTATTACGTCGGTGTATTTAAGGTTTCTCTACCGTCGTCAGCGTCCGAGGAATCCACGTGCTTTGGATAATTTTCAATATCGCGTTTCCGTTTTTTAACGTCCGTGATTCTTCCAACACCGCTTTTGCCGATTGCGCTAATCCGCTCGCAGCATTTTCGAGTTGTTCAAATCGCGTTGTATTTCGTTTCGACAGTCAGAACGCTGTTAGTTTCGTACTAATTTCATAATGGGACGTTTCAATGCTTAGCCGTCAATTTCAAATACGTTTGAAGGTAAACGTCAACTGTTACATATTCAGTTTCAATGCAGAGATGGATTTCTCGTTTAATATATATATACATAGACAAAGTATTTTTGCACTTTTGCGCTTTCAAGTTGCCCGAAAACGCGTTAAAATCCTCGCTCTAGTTACAACCTTTTCTTTAAAACGTAGTTTCACCTGTAATATTTGAAACAGAATTACGACCCGCTTCACACACTTGCCACTTAGGCTGTAATTACGACACGGGTATAAATTATACTTGTTTATGCTAATTGTCGTTCGAAAGCTGTGCTTGGCCGCGTGTTACGACGGCCAAAGGGTAGAAATTGCGGAAACACGGGCGAAAGGGCCAGCAGAGAAATCTGGTAACAGGGAAAATGGCGCTTTGGTTTTTGTCGCGCGACTATTTGCCCCTAAGCGCGGGGTTAGAAGCAGCAACGAGGCTGGAAAATCACAGAAAAAGCGTTTCAACGCGGAACCTGGCCAAGGGATCGGCTTGAATTCAATGGAGTGTGCCGGCACTTGCTTGCCTCTCTCCGCCGCTGTTTCATGCAATTCGTAACACGAGGACACCACCGTGTTCTACATTTTTTCGAGCGTAAAGATACCCCACTACGCGATGTGCCGTAACTGGAAAATATTAGGCGAGAAACGAGATTCTGGAATGTACTTAACACGAACCGCGTTGTACGCTTGGGACAAAGTTTAAGGGAGGTTTCTCGTGTAACAACAACGAAAGCGAGAGATTCTTTTCTCTTTTTCTTTTTCTTTTTCTTTTCTTTTTTAGACATAATTACTGGCTAGGTGAGACCAAAGGTTCGTGGAACGCGAATATAGTCTCGAGCTACAAACGTAATTTTTTTTATTTTGTTTCAATTCCTCGTATCGTTTATCAACTTGTTAAACTGCGCCTCGTTTGGTAACTTTTTAATCTGACGCGCGCGATAGTGGAAAAACTAATTGGTCAATCAATTTCGCGCAGACCTCCATCGCTTCGTTACGAATTTCCACGGGAACGGAGCATGGAATTTTTATTCGATCGTTTGTTTCTAATATTCTTCTGGACGACACGGACTCGACTCATCCGCCGAAAGAAGTCAATTTTCCTTCCGAACGTCTACGAATTTCCACGTTCTCGTGCTTCTCTTTCAAAAATAGCTTCAGTCCCAGGGTTGACCATCTAACTTTGAGAAAAGCCGCAACTTTAGCATTCTGACGACTGCGACGGGCACACGCCAACGATGGTTACATTGTCAAAGACCATCACAAATCGCCCACCAATGATACTTTGCCAAAAGCATTGGCAGAAATTGGCACCCCATTGAAAGTATAGTCAAACACGTGCAAAAGAACGTATCGTATTCGAGGTACATGAAACAATGAAATAATATCTTTTTCGTTTGGGACTAACTCGTTGTAAAAATGTCTTTTAACCTTCGCTTCAGAACAAGTTGAGATTTGTCAGGCGATATGAGTCTTCAAGTCTGTCAATTTGCATCGCAAAAGGGTCCAGTCCCACATGCCCATTAGTTAGTTTAAAAAAAATCCATAAAAATCACTGGGTTTTATCGTTGTTACACGAGAACCCGCTCTTAATATAATTGATGTAATTAAAAGTAGTTTTAATTCGCTAATGAATTGGAGGCTCAGTCCGAAAGTAAAACTTTGTACATGTATGTTAGGTGAGTTACGAGGGAAGTTGGGCAAGAAGAAAATTCGAAAAGAAACTTGGAACTTCGCACGAATGTAGTTCACGTGATTCTGGTAACGGAACAATTTCTTCTTCCTGCTGAAAAACGGTCGAAGGGGTGGATTTCCACCCGCTCCGAGAGATTTTGACTTTTCGTATTATCGTGAATATTTCGGAAACTGTATAAAAGATGTAGGGAAAAAGTTAAATTAAAAGTTTGTTCAAGATTTATCTCCGCCATTCGTAATTCTTCCAAGTCTTATCGTTCGCTGTGACACACACGGCGTTTCGAAGACAGTATACAATCACAATGAAAAGATTTCGTACCTGTGCGTACGAATAAATTGATTGTTTCGTATAATGGCATCATTTTTCTCGTTCAAAAGTCGCTCTTCTCTCAAATGAATATTTTTTTTCGAGATGGTGCACTAAAAAGACTATTCTTTCCCTTAGAGCACCTCACCTTAAAAGCGTCAGTCTACATTTTTAACGAGAAACGTGAAAACGTAAGAAAGTTGCAGCATTTTCTCATAAAAATATTCCTTTTCGGAACCCGCAGTGGAAAAGATTTTTTCTGAAAACGACGTCGCCTCGTCTGCTAAGTTTTTATCCCCCGAACATATTCCACCGTGTTCGAACCGCGTTCTCAAATTTTTTACATTCGTTTTTTTAAACAGCAGCTACTTGAAAATTGAACTGAATCTGGGTGGCCCGATAGGACGAGCGAGATCCGTGGAAGAGGCGCGACAACCTAGGGCTCGTAAATCGCTTACCTTGATTGCATAGCACAAGCTGTAAAGTATTTCAGTATGACAAAACTCCAAATACGAGAGAGGAGAGCAGCCATAAATAACACGGAGAAAAATAGTTTATTTGTGGACAAACGCTCCATTTATTCACTTCGGCCGATACTTTATACGATGCTGCTGCGTCAATGCATTCGAACGTGTCACGTAAGTTTTATGTGTCTGCTGCCAGATTAGCAAACACGAAGTCAGTTTCAAAGGTCTACGTATACAAACCGAATTTTATATATTTTGTCACAGAAACAATTTATCCTACAACACTTCTTTTGTTCTGTGTGCATTACGTTTACACAGCAGCGGAAAATACCTTAAAATTTTTGCGATATGTCGACGTATTTGCTGAAGGCTCTTAGATGGATTTAAATTATTTAATTGGCGAAAATTTCGAAACGAAATTGTAGCATAAACCAGCTGAGATTGCGTTAGGATCGGATGAATCAGTGATTTCATCGATGTTGAAAGATTAAATATTGAGACGGAAGAGATTAATATATCGTTGAACTTGTACGATTTCACGGGCAATAGATTGATCTTAATACATTTGACTTTATTTAATAAATTGATACGATTTCATGGCGTAATAAATGTATATACGTTTTGAAGGAATTTTGTTTTACACTCTTTTTCGCCTTTTTCTCTTAACGCGCGCAATAATTTGCGTTGCTCCTATCTTTTGTTTAAATCAAATTGATAGGAAATTGAATCGGAAATCAAATCGATCGTTATATACATATTTGTTTCATCAGAGATCGTATTAATTTCTATAAGCTTTGGAATGTTTGATTTACAAGATCAGCTAATATTTAATATTCCCAAAGGCGGAATTATCAACTAAAATCTTCACTGATCAAAAACAATTTTCGTTAGGAATTGCATTAAAGAGTTAGAAAGTCTTCTCGCGAGTCTCTTGGAAGTTATGGTTAAGCAGCGATCAATCGATACGTAACTCAAAACACAATTCATCTTATTTCCTTCCAAACGTTTGTAACTTTTCCTCAAACCTTTTTCTTTTTTTTATTAAATAATTGAGGTTTCTTAATTTATTATACAGGGTCAATGCTTTCGCCGCTTACGTCTATGTATATTGCGGTTATATTTATCTCAAGTTCAATCTAAACAAAGCAAAAAAAAAAAAAAAGATAGACCTTTGGAGCGATCAACAAAATTAAACCTACTTTGTACCTTTTTTACATTTTGTAAGTTATTTTAGTCTTTTTATTTTCGGTTGGGCACATTGTCATTTTCTCTTTCCATCTGCTCCTTTTCTGCTTTTCTCTTTCGCTGTTTGACAGGAATTGTTATTTTGCACGATCGCAAAGCGCGATCGGTTTATCGTTTTCCCGATCACTCGGATCTAACTAAAGTTTTCAACGAGATCAGTTTAAATATTACATTTAGGAACAGCAGCGAACTGTCGTCCCTTCTCCTTTTCGTCCATCGCGTCGTTCCGTTTCGCTTTTAATTAAACGCATTGCTCATTTTATACGCGCACGTACACCGTCATAAATAACTTTTCCTTCTTTCAATTCGTTATTTATCAGTATTACTTGTTGCTCCACACGTTTCACTTTTAATCTCGAAAAATTCACAAGCCAACTTGGAGCATCACCAAAGTACCACTCAGCCTGATGAAAAAATATCTGTTTTCCTTTCCTCCCCTGTCCTTCCATTTATTTTTTCTACCTTAAAACTGTCTTTTTACGTCAAAAGCGTCTGTTTTCTCTCTTTGCGTCTTTCTCACATTTGTTCGTTTCTCTTCTTTATTATTATTTTCATTGTATGCAAACAATTTAAGCATCTTCGGAAACACCGAGCTTCGATTTCGACGGTGTACAAATTATTTTTTAAACAAGTGGAAAACATGGAATACAATTTCGTCCAGTTTGGAAATGCTTATCGAGCATTCTCGAACTTGGCTAATTTCACGTTCAACCAGAGTAAATTCTACGTGCGAGAATAATCAGAAAATACAGAATAAAATCTTTTGATAGAATCCTCGGTTTTCCAGAAAAAAGAAAAAAAAAACAAATATGAGTTATGCGCGTGTACTGGACCGCTTCTTAACTAAACGTCTTCAAACTGTTATTAATTTCTTAATAGCAGATCTGGGAACATTGTGTTTTACATTTTCGACGTATCTCGGCACGCAGAACGATCCGCCGCTGATTACCCCTACGTAATCTGTAATTAGCCAAGTTTAAGCGTGCTCGACAATTTTCGAAACTCGATTTTCCCGAAAACCGAGCGTCGTACGAAACGATGTTATTTCATTTCCTCGACTTGTTTGCCTTCTCACGCGCAACCACCCTGTACCCAGCAGTTGCAGCAGCAGCAGCATTTACCAACCACCCTGTATATATTTCGTTATATCCTCGCTGCTTTCGCGATAAATTACCCGAGATCGACTACTAATTTCACGTTGCCTTTTATTCAGCTTCGTTGCAGCTTCGTTGCAGCTTCGTTGCAGCTTCGTTCCTCCCACTCTCTCCCTCTCTCTCTCTCTCCTATTCTCTTCGCCTCCTCGTCTCTGTTCATCCCTTGTTTTCCTGCCTCTCCTAGCACGCGTCCTTGGGGCTTCCTTCGTTGCCGAGTAACTAAGTAATTATTGAGCTCGGTAGATCACTTAGGTGATTAAAGAAGGAAATGGATGAGCTCTCATTTCCCTTCGTAAGTATAATTGACAGGGAAGCCGGCCGTGCCACGTTACACGTATTTAAGGGAAAGAAGCCTGCACAGGGAAGCGCATTGTGCCTGAACGGAGGCATTGAAAGTTGCAAGTAAACTGGCTCGTCGATTCTTTCGTTTGTATTAATCGTCCATTGTCTCTCAGCGTTTCCTTGCGTGGTGTGGTAGTAGCTGATGAAGATAAGGGTATTTAATGAAGTTTAGGTTGGCTTGTTTGGAAAGTTTCCAACGTTTCTGACAACTGAACGCTCCGTGGAAAAAGGCACATGCAACGACGATATCGCTTCAGGGGAGAAAAGGCTCCGGGTAAAAGTAATTTTCCCAGGCAACTTGGCATTCAGTCGTTGTTTAAATGGTAATTGGGTTAGATGATCTACGACGACTGTCGTATTGCGTTGGCTGCGAAATTTATTTTTCTTGACGCGAAGTTTCTACCGATCTCGCGTATTATTCTTTTTTTTTCTTTTTTCATTACATTTCGTTTCGAACGAACTTGTGTAATTTTTTGATACGAGTTTTCCGTCAGTTTGATACATCATCCCGTTGAAAATAGCGTTCGGAAATAGACGCAGGAATATATAACACGTTAATAATGAAAAAGTGGTAGTCAGTGCAACTGGTTTTTATTTGATTTAATGGACATCGTCAACACGTTGAAGATTTTCTTTCTTTTTCTCGCTTGATTCACGTTTCAATGATAAGATTTTTTATCAGTCTGCCAGTTAATTCCACAGGATGATGACTATAAAAACAAGGTTCTCGAATGTTTAATTAAATCTTGATATTAACTTACGGACGATGCTCTGTTTTTATGCAAATTCTACTGTCTCGTTGTTAAGAAGGAAAGACTAGTATGACGAAGAGCGTGTGCGTGCGTGCCTGCGAATTATGAAACGCCGAACGAGACGTCTCTCTAAAGCGTTAAAATCAAAGCGTCAGAATTTCTAATTCTTCAAACGAAAGCATCTTTCGCGTCGGAAAATTTTACGTTTGAAAAGTACCTTTTATCTATAAAGTAACGTAACGTACGTTGACACGGTAAACTATCGCGCGGCGTGCAAAGAAGCTGAAGCAAAATAGATGAGCAAGAAAAGACAATAAAAAGGACAGAATAGGCGGAGCGTTTTGTCGATGGAAAGCGGCATCGATAACTTCTTATCCAAATAAATTTGCCAGCTACGCTATCGTGTCGTTTCGAGGTCGAAAGGATAGATAGTGCTCTATAATGGCTTCTTTAATTGATTCAGCCCCGCTTATTCTAATTATCCGCCGGTGTTAGCAACACTGAGCCAGCTACTTTGTCCACTTTATTTCCCTGGCCAAGCAGCGAAATTGGAGAATGGAATGCGTGGGGACCGGTGATCGGCTTATAAACTTATCCACCGTCTGCTTTTATCTCGGCGAAATGTGTGTTTTGCTAATGCGAACGCCCTTTATCTCGTGAATTCAACCCTCTACGGTCCCGTCGCCTCTTCAAATAGGGGAAATCTCCACAAAATTGTATATATGGATGAATCCTTTGTTATATCATAGAGAAAAGTAGCCGAATATGGAACACCACTTTGTTTTTCCAAAGTCTCTCTCACGAAAGCAACAACGCAAGAACATCTTTATGGCTATTCAATTACGCGTTTGTTTAACGTTCAGCGTTTAACTCCACGTTTGTACTCGTAACGCTGGGAAGAATTTTCGGCATTGAACGTTAACACTGGAAGAACAGAAATTGCACCTGATGTGGAAGAGATAGCGAAATATGGAATGCCGAGATATTAGTTCATTACAGTCGTCGTTACACGTTTGTCGCCCAGTCGTTACTCATTGCACATGACAATAATTGACAATAATTAATTCGCCAACGGCGTTAGCCACGCAGAATGTACCGGGTTACCCATAAGAACACCGAAGTGAAGCTGCGTTGGCCACGGATTAGCTGCGACTGGCTGACCGTGTGCTGTTGGCACAAGAGCGAAAGAGATAGACAGACAGAGAGAGGTTGAAAAGACGGACGAAATGCGAAAGAAAGCGTTTCATTGGACAAAATAGGGGTAGTTAGTCCTCGCAAACGCCGTCTCATGGGATTTCCCCAAGAGAAAACGTAAACTTACGTATAAAAGTTACATTTGGCTGTTTTCTTCGTAACTGTACACGACAATGTCTGTTAACAGTATCTGTCGATATCGTGTTTCGAAAATTAACAGAAATTTATAAAGAAAAAAGTAAAACTTAATTTTATTAGACGTACATTTTTATGTAATTTCTATATGGGAAAAAGAAAAATGATAGGGTCAGTGAAAAGCATTGGAAAATACAATTGGTCGCGTCTGTCGTTCTTGGTCGATAATGAATCTCATTTAATGGTTCCGAACGGATAACCGCCTAACCAATCTGATTTCTTTTCTTCTAACGAACTTTCCCTTTCTAACAAATTTTCCATGGAACTTTTTAATGGATTTTATAAGACGACACACTAGATTCCTCGATAATTCAACTGTGTGTTCGGTTCGGTGATTTAAACGTCTTGTCAAATTTAACAAGCAGGTTAATTGAACGACATTCTTCCGCTTCACTTGATGCGAGTTACGGGCTTTTGGCAAAGTTTTTTACGTCGTCGCTAATTTTGCAGCCAGGCAAATTAGTTCCGCCGTTTTGCTGAATTTTTTTTAGCCTTCGGGCTGGTTAAACTTCGTATTTTCGTTAATGACCCCCCTGATAGGAAAGAAAATATATCAATTCTTGTCGCGCCAAGATGTTGTATTATAAAATATTTACATATTATAAATTTGATCTTAATTTTGCTGAAAATTAATTTCAACAACAATGTATTTATAATAAATATACAATATCGTCGTAAATGCTCGTAAATTTAAAACTACGAGTGTGTGATACGAAAGATCGTAATTGAAATTGTGAAATCTATTTGGCCCAAATTATGCAGAAAGCTATCATTCATCATCAACCCTCGATCACCTAAAATTTAAGTTTATTTAGTGTGAAGTATATTTTATTTGAAAAAAGCTTAGCACTTTATTTCTCGTCATTTACCTGCAATAGTTTTTGCTCGCTTATTTAATTAATATGTGGTTTGGATCCGTACCGTATTCCGCTAATTTTTCTCGACGATGCTTAATGCCGATTTCTGCATAACTTGGTCCATTTACTATCGTACATCCAATTTACTAGAAACGAAGGTGCGCGACAAATGAAACTCTTTGCCGGGACATCGCTCAGCGACGTAATCGTTGATCGATCCTTTTATTACGAGATACATCGTGACACTGAGATCCGATTAATTAACAATTCTCCGTTGGACAATATCGGCTCGTTGCGTTAATCTTCACGATTTCATGTAAACGAAACAATTGAGCCGACTGGTCTTTAAAGAGCTCGAAAGGTTACCTCTGCAAGGGGATTTTACGATTTAATTTTTATACACGCCCTTTGAAAACATAATAGTCATCCGCGGTCAGGATTAAAATAACCTTGTAACCATATTCGAGTTGCTCGTTACTGGCTACAGAATAGAATTTTCTTGCATGCAGCGTGCGCGACGCAAAGGTTAAATTTATCGGATACTTGTATATTCTATTTTAATTGTATCGAACGCCATGTGTTTACACGGTTTAAAGCGTATGAAACACGACGGGCATCGTTCAAAGAATTGCCGACACGAGAGAGAACGTCACGACGCATCATTTCGTCGACGCGTTTTCGATAGTCTGTGGTTCGCGCGAACAAATCGGACGCGCGTATCTTTGGACTTTATCGAACGCCTTATAAACGGAGCATTTTCTGGCTATAAAACTCGTCGTTTTACGTACCGAAAAAATCCCAAAACGTACGCCTCGTAATTTGGAAGAACGATGATTAATTAGTTTATAGACTCCTGGCTGCCATTTATCAATTTCGTCGTCTTTTTATAAATCTCCTCTATTCGCGCATCAGTCTTACTTTTTCGTAGACCTTTCACATGATTTGTAGCACTTATTTCACCACCATTCACTAGATCCATTTATTCGTTCCATTTATTCTTTCCACGTTCGTTCGTACTCGTCTTGCTCGCTTTCGCCACTGTTCCAGCCGCACACTGGATTGTTTTGATCCAGCGGGACAAAAGTCGCATAAATCATCGGTTAACCGGAAATGTTTATTATTTGCTGGAAGAACACCGTCGACGTTGCTTCACCACCCTTGAAATTTTCACCCCTCGGCAGCCCCCAACGATGTTGTCAAAGCGAAAATTCATCCTGTCAACGCTTTTTATTAATCACACGCGTCAGAACCCACGAACGTTATACTATCGTTTGCTCGTATCATTGACAACTCTCGTGTCACGTAATAATTCAACGAAACGACAGAAAGAAGCGTCGATCTGAAAACTCCTGTTTCGAGATCGAGCTCTTTATTTCCACACACTTACGCAATAATTAATGGTAAACTTTCTATGATGTTCGCGATTAGCAACGATAGACTTTAAAGTTCAGGGTAGTTCGGACTTATGCAGACTGCAGACTGACAACAGGCTCGCTCGGGTGATTTCGGGGGCAGTATATTTACATTCTTTTATTTGTTGCAATGGGAGAAAGACTCTGGTTGGATGTTATTCTGGACTTTGGTTGTACGGATGTATTATGTTTGGAGTGACTGGATGTTACCCTGGCGGTGTCTCGTGATAAGGCGATTGGGATTAATTATCTTATCGGAGTCAAATTTACCCCGTGACACTTGCGACGTTATGTCCAGTGCAGGTACAATTTTACGATTAGTTAGATCGTAGAATGGCAGAGAATTTTGTAATTGTACGTAGAGAAACATTTCTAAAGTGATGAATCTAAGTAATCCGACAGAGCGTTGGAATTATGGATGAAGTAGCGGAAGAAACGTCTCTACTGTCTCGTAGAGCCGGAAGCGAAGCGAAGCGAAAGCTTGGCGTCTTTGGCTAACCGAAGTTAACTGTCCGTTTCTTCCAAGAATGCTCTTTTTACGCCACTCTTGGGGCCACCTACCGCCCAATCGGCGTTTTCTCCTGTCGTACACGAAGTTTTATCATTGTTCGTAGCCACGCGCCTTGCAGCATATGGGGCTCTTCTGTTACACTTCTCGTCTGTTAAGTAAAAGTGCCACGTTAGTCCATAAGACTAGCTTTTTCTTCCTTTCTTTACTACCTTGTGATAAAATAATAAACGATGACCCGTAGAAAAATTATAATACATGGGATAAGTATGAAAGAATTGGAGGGAAGATTTTCCATCGTTGTTTAGAAGAAGAAAATACATCAGCGTCGATTAGGATTATACGTGTATATTTGTAGGCAAAGGAGATTGTTGCGTTCCAAGCGAATTAAGATTGTTAGGCCACGAGGCTTACCATAGGCCGTATTCTTAACAATCGCTCGTGGCACCACAGTGTCGCAGACGAATCGTCTCAATCAGCTCGGCAAGCAGCAAACAGATCGAGTTGCAGAACCTTCGATTCGGTTCGTTATTTTAACTACGCGAATAAGGTGACACGCGTGATCGTGGCGTGATCGGTGGCGTGATCCGAGCATTGTGGGGGGTCGCTTCTCAAAGAACACAAAGGGACCATCGAAGGGTAATCAATATCGATCGAGGATCCGAACGAAACCCAAATCGCCTGGTCTATCGACTATATCAATAAATATTGATATAAAGTAGAGTCGAATTCCTACATCAGATTAACTGTATAATCGTTGAATAATTTGTGACGTGCTCGTTGTATTATTTTATATATTGTAAAATATACCATTTTTTGTTAACCTGTTAATTCAGTGTTAACCTGGTTTAACCACCACTGTTATCTTAACCGAAACAGGGGAACGACTAATTCGCGGCGTCGATTATCAGAATCGTAGCGAGAGTTTACGCCTCTCGCGATTGCGTCTCTCCGCGAACGGTCGTAACAAAGATACTTTCAATTAATTAATTAATTAATTACATGGCATAATCGTTTCGCTTTGCATCACTGTACCTTTGTGCGGCTATGTTAATGTATGTAAAACTATGTTAACAAGGACATATTATCTACGCGATTACTATCTCATATCAAATTATATCCAGTCACGATCATTTTGAATAAACAGTAATTAGATAAATTAATGAGAGAAATTAATCGAGCAAAGTAATCGACTCGTATATCATCTAATTAAACTAATAATAAAGAAAAATTGAACACGTAGCTGCAAAGTTCGATAAATTTTAAATCCTAAAAAATTGTCAATCTCTGCAAACGAGTGTAAGCAAGTTTTGTCCCACGTAATTTTTATCATGTCAATAATACAATGATCGATATCGTATTAGTATGGCAAACAACGTAATACGTAAAAGGTGATAAAAAAACGCGGCTCGTTCGACGATCGAATTTTATTATTTCACACGAGGAGAACGGGCTCACAGGTATATTTCCACGTTGAAGGTTGGCTCTCATTGGTGAAACTGATTTTCACTTTTCCTCGTTTCCCCGCAAATTGCATTCTCATTCCTGTCAAATGATGAAATTCGACGGCTGAACAAGCCGGGTTATGTTGGTATTACCCGTCGCGCGATATTATTCCACGCGTATTCATACGCAAATCCAGAAGATGCTGACGGCTAGAGTCTCCTCCGATATAGGGTTTTCAACTTACGTGTACTTTCCATACTGTTATATACCGTCTTGGGGACGCATCTGCATTTCCCTGTGGAACCAAGAAGCGAAACGTAGCTGGGTAAACATCCGTGGAATCGAAGTGAAAAGGGTGCCGCCTTCATCTTTCGCTGCTAAGGGAGAGCGAGATCGATAGGGGAAGAAAGATGAATGTACAGGGTGACTAGAAACGAAGTGTGGACAGATCCTCCGAGTACACGCTGCCGTTTAAAAGTACAGAGTGGCTACACTTGGCTAGAATAAGGCGTATTCAAATAGTCGTATCTGGTCGGTGAGTGGTTTCGAGGGAAATGACTTTTAGTATCCAACAGAGCCAGTCATCGATTTCACATACGTCCGAAAGTAAATATAAACTGTTGTATCTTTAGTTTGAACGCAGATACGGCTTTCTCATTTAAATATACGCGCAGAGAAAATATATATTTGCGCTACCTGGCAGCAGGTGGTGTGACTTATTCGAACGAAAGTTGGACGTAGAATTTTGCTGTTTTCGGTGAAGCATGGCTCATGGTGTATAAAAATAAATACACGAGCCTATAAATAGGGAATGTAATATTATATATAACGCGATATAATATCGTATAATAATATAGTAATGAAATATTTAATATAGAAGTCTTCGATTTAGGTCAACGTAGTGGTACAGATTTTAATTTGCACCTGTTTGTCAGGGATACTACGTGAAACTACATCTATTAACTGATCGATTGTGATTCATGGGTAAAAATAACTTTTGATCCGTTTTCTAAGCGACCTGATATTTATTCAAATGTTAACAAAAAAATGGCATTCCCTGTCTATATGCTCGCCACTGCAAATAGTGTTTTCGTCAATTAATATATGCTGGAGGTTTATAGGACTCGACAATTATGTATATTGAATAACATTAATTGGCTAAGGGTGTCCTCAGGCAGTCAATAATATTGTCAATATTATTGTCAATATTTCAGCCTTCTGCTCTCAACGTCAGCCTATAATATTGACAGTATCGTATTCACAATTCATATTCCTTTAGTTGAGGGCCTTGAAATATTGACAATGTACGGAGTGTGACAGGACACGTGGGACCCACTTCGGCAGCTGATTCTACAACGAACAAAGTTCATATAAACATACGTTCTATCTAAGTATTGATAATATACGGAGTATGACAGCCACTTCGTGAGCTGATGTTACACCTACAAATAATGCAAAAGATTCGTACAAACGTACGTTGCAACCGTTTTCTTTCGTGAGATATACCGTGCAAGAACCGGGAAAATATCGGCAATCCGATGCTCCGCACGGTTTGGAAAAAGACGTGTCGGGTCCCAAAACCTTGGCCAGGCTAAGATTAAATTCACTCGCGATCGTTAATTCGAGGTTAATTTAATGAAACACCATGGTAGGGGTAGTAGCGTGTTACGTTTGCTAATATTACAGTGATAATAATATGAATGATACAGGCGATGAGTAATTTGCATACTTCGTTATTAATTGTCAGATTGTAGCGTATGAAATGCTCGTTTTTCTCGATTAACATGGACTTGCGTTTACTCTTGATTCGACTAACGATAAATTTATTAACTGAAATACGCTGTCTGTCGAAAGCTTTCGGTCAAATTTGCAGTCTCCTATTTTATAATTTCATATTCTCCTTCGAAAAATGATCATAACTTCTCAATTTATGAGACGCAGTACACGCTGTATTTGTACGACAGACTTTTCTTTCAGAAATTCTTCGTCTCGACAACACACCGTCATTTTGACTACGCAGTCTCATCGACCTTCCAGCGCATAGTCCGATTGAGCCTCCAACAGTTGCAACACCTGTAAATACCTCAACTGTTACATGTTTCGTGCTAAATTATTTACAGATTAACAGCAGCACGTAGAATTTGAACCAAATATTTTATTTAGGCGTGCACGTATGACGTTTAATTAATATATTTTATATTTTTTTTGTACTTTATACACGTATGTATAAATTAGAGGGTTTATAGAGCAACAAGGTAGCTCGCAATATCCCGTACAAAATAACGATGGATATGCATTTTTGACAACAGTTGATTAATTCTTCATTTATTTATGATTAGCGCGTTTCATAGCTCGGCGAACGTCCAACAATAATAATGCTGCATCGAATAAAGGATGAAAATAAAATAAACGAATGATGATATCCATAAAACAAGAGAAAGTGAATTCATATAGGAATATTCTGAAATTATTGCTCGCTATCGTATCTTCTTAGAAAAATTCGTAACCCCACAATTTTATAGATTCTTCCAATACGTATCGTCAATATTAAACTCAACGTTTCCAGCCGTGGAATAACTGACATTTCGCTTAATAAACTCTGTTGCTCAGAAACTCATATTGCAATGCGGTTCTATGGCATTAACTTGCGGTTGAGATAGCGTAGTTGCGGTATCACAGTTACGTTGTAAACTCGATCGAAGTCTTACAACCTTTGTTCATTACCAACACATGGCTGCTTGGTCCTAATCTCGAAATTCCTCGATGAAATATTATTAAAGTATCGGATAATATTGAACATGCAAGTGTTTATCGGAGGAAGTGTAAGAAGATATAACGTGGCAGAAGAAACTAGGAATAAGAATGCAACAACCTTCTTGCAATAGACTGTGGGCCTAAAGTACGAATAAATTATTATTATTACTATTATTATACAAAAATGTCCGATACTTTGTACGATGCATTTATCGCGAAAAAATATGGAATCTTTCTTCCAACTATATCGTACTACATTGAATCGTCCGTTCACTTCGCCTGTTATTCTCTAATTCGTTAACGTTTTGTATTAAAAAATTTCCTGAGATACTGCAGAGACAGTACAACGCGCGGTATAGAATATATGACGAGTATAGTAGAAACGTCGATTATAATAAAAAGTGAAAATCATGTGCACATACGGAATTAAATTTCGTTTGCAAGGCTGCCGTCTAAAGGTCGAAATAAATAGGAGTAATTTAGTGGAATTTAAGAGGTTTGATGTATCCGTGTCTGTGATAGTACGACAATTAATCGAAAAGTGAAAAAGTAAAGTGATTTAAATGTACGAGGATACAAGCACAGATGGAAGATGATTAAAATCGAAGGATTGCGTTTCTGCACAGGACAAAGAATAATCTGCAGAGAAACCTCAGAACTAATCTCGGGAAGAGAAAATGAGTTTCCATTTTGCGTGTAAAAATGAGCGAAAAAAGTAAAGAGATTTAATTAAAAGTTATCTCAATAGTCGAGAAAAATCAGACGAATTGATTATTTTCTTGCCTGTGATCGTCGTCGTGATATTCGATCGTCTGGAAAACGGAATTATTTAAATGGACAAGGACGAGAAGAAATCTCGTACAGGTAGCAACATCCTCGTGCAAGCAACTACTTGGAAAAGTGACTTTATTCGAATGAACGTCACCGTGGAGGCTTCTTGACTTTTACTTATCCGAATCCGCTTTGTATCTTGAAAGTGCTGCATGAAACTTTGGAAAATCCTATCCGATGGAAATCACATAGAAGACTTCTGCATTGCCGCGGATCCTTACGCTAGATCTTGTTATACATTACGAACGTTTTATCGATTTTAGTTTGTGTCTCATATCCTGCGAGTATGGAATAAGATTTTTAAGTTTCTAAATTTCTTGTAAATGCATAATTATCTGTGGCTTTGTAGAGTAATCGAGATACAACTGTTGGAAGAAACAAGAAGGGAGCAGAAAGAGCGCAGAAACGTGTCTTACAGATTAAATAATTCGATTCCTGTATCGACAGCTGAACAGTTGCAAGCTATATTTGGTTTCTGCAGGGGCGAAAGAGTCGAGGGATCTTTTAAAATTGTTAACACGATCGTGATCGGTTACCGCGGAACACACGGACGGACACATATATTTCAGTTTTACGCCAACTCTCAAACTATTAATTGCTTTCGAAGACCGGGTCCCGTTGCGACTACAAACTTTTAAAAGATTAATGGTATTTCCCGTGGAACTTTATTCTCGAATAAAACAACTGCGAGCTGGCAGCCGGTCCGTGCACTCCTGTTGTTTCCATTTTATCTATTACACGTGAAAGTTGCTGTAAGTACATACAGTCAGCCAAAGAAGTCTACACGCGTGTCTTCAACGTGAAATCGTTAGCTGCGCGAATTTCTCTGCACGCTGACGCACACATTCGAAAGTAACGAACGTAACAACAATAAAAAGTAAAGATAAATGATAAACGAGAATTGTAACTAAGTATAGATAATTCTATGGGAAAATGTGTTTTTAGTTTCGCGTAGGCGATACGCCAGATTTAAATTCGATGCCGTAGAGTTTCGTCACTGTCGATACAACGAAGCGAAGAGAAAAAACCAACAGAGATAAATTGCATAGAAACTTATTTCCTCTTTAAAAATTCATCACTGTACTTACGTTCATCAGGTGTCTACCAAAGCATATAACATATACGTACTTGTGGTACCTACTTTGCTCATGCGGAAAAGTGCATCAGGGAAGATGGAGGAACATAAGCACGTGGCTTGAGAAACACGAGAGGTGCATTAGATTAGAGTACGCGCGATATACATAATCAGTGCTATCAAACATACTTGCTTTCACAGAGAACATGAAAGTAATTTTAAAGATATGAATATATACTTTTTTCATAGAATGATAATACGATATAAAGCGGTATAAGGTAAAATAACGTCGCATTGTCATCGCAGATGTGGAATGTTCGATCGCTACGAATGGTAGAACTCTTGCTCGAAATTACCAACTGATATCAAATTGGAACAAAAGTTACTCGGCACATCGGTTCCAAAAAGACTTTCCGTTCGGTAGAAAATTATATTTGTCGACTTTCTATTGAATTATATTTATCGAACATAAGCGCGTCTGCACGTTTCGCGGGGATCGCCTTTCCCTTGGTCCTTTTCTTTCAGAACGACGGAAACCAATTTGGCCGCGAATGCGGAGAATCGTCCTGGTCGAATGCAAAACGATATTCTAAACTATTACGTGCGATCGAGATACGATTTCTCTGGTCGATAACTATCACACGCGATGGAAATAGAATTGCCCTCGCGAAAAATGAGTACAACAGTAACCATAAAAAAAGGTTTTAATCGCGCTGTGTTTTTCCGAAAACTTTATTATCCCCCGCTTAAACGACGAACAAGTTTCTGTAACTGATCTGCCTCCTGTAAAAATTGTTAGCGCGACTCTGTTATCTCTCGTCCCTGCCAGGAACACGTTCTACGTACGCTAAGCTGCCAATTGGCGGATATCGTTGAAAGTAGAGTTTCCAGAGGTTGGCAAGCTTCGCGACGCTCCGGCTCTCCCTGTTAATTGATTTCGGATCGCGCGCGTATCCACCTTGGCTGCCGGCGAATGGAATTTCTCTGCCGGTGCGGGCTTTATCCTGATTAAATTCTCTGATTTACTATCAGCGTTATGGAAACTCACGAGAAAGTGCAAGTCCCGTTTGCATAGCGGAGCGCTGCTCCGGATCGATATACGTAGGAATGCCGGCGTTTCCGGACCCGTGGCAAACTTTTCCCAACCTGTCGATTGGAGCGGCTGCCTGAAGACGATGCGTCTTCCGACACTTACGCCAAGGGACTCTTTCGCCACTCGAGACCTACATCTGTGTTCGATTTCTGTAGTTGCTTTCCGGCTTGAACCGTTTTCCACTGCCAACCGTACTGACTTGCTCGTCGCTGCAACGCGAGAAACTCGATATGGATGCGGTATCGGGGAATTGTTGCGTGCAAACGTCGCCAGGGATGAGTCGCGCAACATTCGATTAGTCGATGTCCCGATAATTCCCGCAATTGGAAAGTTTAAGCTCGACGTATACCGATACATCGGTACCAACGCGACAGTACCGGTTGTCAGTTACTCGTTAACATTAACTTGCTTTGCTCACCAGACCCGCTTCCAAAATTTAATTGAAAATTGCACGTTCATCGTTGTTTCTTTTATTCGTCTGACGTTATGTAGATTCGTGTGTTTCAATTAATCGGTGTCCTAATTTTTCTCAGTAGAAGGAATTTACACAAAGTTAAACGATGAAAAGAAAGGAGGATGAATGGAAAGTTAGTGTTGAAATATCGACAGGTTAGAGGCTTTGTCGCGGTAAGCGTGCAATTAGGCTAGGCCAAACAGGGCGAGGAATTAGGTGGCATCGTTGCTTGCTAATGTACTAATCGTAGGTGGAATAATGCGAGAATAGGCGAGGAATGTAGGGCGAGATCGTAACAGTATCAGTTATTATCCGATACTCGTGTATATTCCGAATTTCATAAAGTTCATCACCTGAACACGTCGAGGCCGCGCTGCCCACACGCTCGCCGCGATCATCGCTACGCTATTCACGCGCGAAATTCAATAAAACGGCCAAAATAAGATAAATTTCATAGACTGACGAGTCGCCAATAGCGTGAACGATTTACGCAACATCGTCGGACAAAGGTGCGCAAATAAAATACATTTTGCAAAAATTAAACGTTACGGCGTAGCAATATTTCACCGTATCGCAGCTGCCAGGGCAAAAAATGTATAAAATGCTGGCGGCAGAACGAACGCGCTAAATGCTTCATTTTTACCCTTCCGCCGAGCATAAATCAACCCCCCCCTGACCTGACCCTTTCAATATTTCAAGCTTCGTTCCAATGTATTTTTATGCAGACGCCGGGGCGATGGCGCGGCGCGAGCCAATCGAATCTCATCGCGAGCAACACAATAAATCGCAGACAATACATTAAGACAATGATAGGTAGCGCGGCGCGGCATATCATATTGTTGGAGACGCTTGGTACGTGGCACGGTCTGTTCCAAGATACACGAGAGTCCAACGGGACTGTATGCTCCTGCAGGAGGAGTCGCTATGGCAACCAGAGACGTCCACGTACACGCACAGGCGCTTCTGCCGACGCCTCGAGAGACGTCGTCGTCGTCGCGTAACACTCGCTCGAAATGCCAGACAATATTGGCCGAATTATTCACTGGGTCCCTACCGGAAATCATGCTATCGTCTTGACGCGTCGCCGCGACATCCACGACACGCGCCACTCTCACGACATCCACGGCTTCGACCGTGCACGAATATCGCCATTTGATTTCGCGGAAACACTTGCGCACCGGCCGCTGATTATCCCACTGTTACCAAGCCGCGAATGTGCTTCTTATCGAGCATCGGAACGTCCATACAGGTTTTGTCTCTGCTTGCGTACGGATACGGACAGCTGCACGGTTTAAGGGGGAACCGTGCACGTTTGACGTCGCTTGATGTTGTATCTCTTTTAAATCTGTTTATTCTACGTGAAAAGTTGCCGGAAAGTTACACGTTTGAGGGATAGACGTTCGCATTATGGCGCCAATGCAGGACAAAGTATCAACGAAGACATTTATTTACCGGTCATATTTTGGCCATTCTACTCTATCCCACTCGTGATGTTCTTATGCAAAATGGTGAAAGGATTCGATTTATCCGGAAGAAAGATACATTTTCATGATAAATAAAAGACAATGCAACTGTTAAATGCACACGCGACTGCCTGCAAGAAATATACGGCTGCAAAAGTGTGGTACTTTTTGAATCGTTTATCATCCTTCTGCAACATTTGCTTCTAATTACACTGGCTGAACTGCACTAAAGAGCTGTAACTTGTAACAACTGCTAGGTTTAAAAAGTAACGAATAACTTCTAGTACATATATGCGCGTATGTGCGGATTTTGTATTTGCAAGAACAAACCACACATCGAACGGGAACTTAATTTTCGTATCTTTATTACAAATTTGTAATCTTCTCTTACTTTTAATCGTGGAATATGCCGACATCGTTTGACGAGATAAAAATGAAACACTCTGTATATTATACTGTGCTATTACGATACGTTATAGTAATGCTATAATACGTTCTACTTATAAGCGTAGAAGAAACATCTGTCAGGAATATCTTTTATACGTCCTTGCTGTCATTCCACGATCTTTTATTGGACAGAATGTGCAATCAGAGGACGTGGAATCGTCGCTCATTGCGTCTGGCCTGCGTTGTGTGAGATTGGCGATTACTAATTTACAATGCAGGGTTTCGAGTAATTAACGGTAGCTGAGCAGCAATGTGCACCACATCCGAGACCTGTGGTCTACGTGCTGACGTCAGGATTATACAGCAATTGCTATTGAACAGGCGATGACGATACCCTAATTAGTTATTCAGGTTCGTTCGTTGCCCCTTTGGTTTATGAACGTCGTAACATATCCATTTCCGATATATCGCCGCCTGCATAATGGTAGATATTTGTGCTACAAGGTGCAACGATCATCAGAGTGATTCGAACGATTGGAAACGAGCGAACGATGCAAAGATTTCGTACAACTACAAGCGCGATGAAAGATGGAAGTTTGAGGTAGAAAAATGAAAATGGAATTCGTAAAAATGTATACGAATGTCAGAAAAGTTAAGTCCACGATTTTTCCCGAAAATGCGATTGCGACGAATGAGTCGTTTTCGTCTTATTTTCAGCCATAGAATCCGCTGCTTGATCCCTTTCGTACGGTGAATTACGGGCCATCCTGCTTATCGTCTCTACGAAATGGCTTAGACCGAATTAAGAGATCGTATTTAATAGAGCGTAAAGTCGAGCTGTTTAATAGGATACAGTTTCGAAATACTTAATAGAGCATAGACTAGAAACTAATAGAACATAGACTGTTGAAGCGAACGTGGAAATTCCCGCTGGAACACGTAGTTTCGGCAAGTTTCGAGGAAATCTTGACGCATCACTGGCGTCGCTAAATGCCTTAAACAATGTTACTGGACGAGAGAGTTGGCTACGTACCTCCGTGTTGCAGAGTTCCACCTTGCAAATACCCCAATTTCGTTGCGAATCACAACGACGTCTATTCGCGCCAACTTTTCGTTCGTACAAAGTCGTTCGCACGCTTGTCCTTTAAGGCAGGTAGACATTAAGCGACTAGTCGCGATAATTGTGCGACTATCAGCTGCGTATAACTTGCCATCGGTTTCAATACCATGCGTTCCGCGAAAGCAGTTTCCAAGGAGCAGGAAGAAAAGAAGAAGCAAGAGAAGACAGAAGGAAGGAACTGGAGCGAAACCACGATTCACTCGGTCCATCCGATTTACCTAGTCCGGAAGGTTGGCAGGAGAAACGAAACACGCGGTGAAAAACGTCGCGTCGTATCGTATCGTGTACCTTCCTCCGAGCCTTTTCAATTCGTGGATCGATCCGTCGCCGGGCACGCCGCAAAACGTACCGCAATTTCCTTCTAATATCCCGGTTTAATTAGAGCTGATCGAATGGCTACGTATTTCAGCGGACTTTATTGCCTCTAATCCATTGATAGTGCTCGATGCGCGATACGGCGAACGCTGGAAACATTCCGCGTAACGTACTCAACCGGGCTGCAAGCTCGTAACTTTGATATAAAGTGGTAGGACGAGGTTTGGCGAAGTGGCGCGAAATGGATGGCTCTTGCCCGTAAACGGCGAAACGCTGCTACTCCCGAATTATAATCTGGTCGGTTAAATAGGTGAAACAGGCCAGTAGTGGTGTGTAGCTGGCGCACGGCTGTGTACATGGTCCCCCATGGGGAGACTTGGGCGGTGTTGAAACGCCACCTCCGAATAGCTTCATATTTGATAGCGCCGGCGTGTAACAAGGCGCGCGTACGTATATAACTGTGCCACAGGGAGCGGTGATTATATTTGTGACGATGAAGAGTGATCCTCGACGGCCGGAACACCGGGGGAATCTGTTTCGAAACGCGTCCGACCGAGATTCCCGCTTCCAATCAATGACGATAGGTTCGTCGAGTCCTTTGTCATCGTTCGACGAGATTTCAGCTGAAACGCTCGCGTCTAGTTAAGGAGATGGATGCCACGGGATCTAGCATTTGCGGTATTTCCAGCGAACGCTGCATGTTCCCAGATCAACGATCTTGTCGAAAGGTTCTCGTCTTGCGATTACTTGTGCGAGCGTATGTGTACGATTAGAAAGAATTTGGGAACAGGGTATAGTCGCTGAGGAATGTTCGTCTCTTAGATGGAAGATATTGACGCTTCGAGGATAATTAATTAGCCTGAATTGCCGTGTATTTTTTCAAAAGGTTGCTCGGCAAGTTCCATTTCCATGACAAGACGCCTGCAGCCAGACTGTTGGTCGTGTTTCCACCTCGCACATCCTGCGACCCTATCTTTGCTGGAAAATCACGGCACAACGGTATAATTTACCATGCGTAACTTGGAAATTATCGTGGACTCGTCATAACCAACCTGCGCTTATCATCGATCGGACGATCGTCTTTTATGTCGTTTCACGCTACGGCATTCTACTACGTTTTACATTTATTTTCATACATTTCCATAGATTTCGGAACTAGCAGCAACGAGCCTCATAAATTCAACTTTGCTCCGGAACTTCCGTATCCGTGTATAAATGGTGGCTCATTAAATCGCATCGCATTGGGTTATCGTTGCGATCTTCCATTAGCTGAGATATCCTGCGAGCATTACGCTTGCTGACTCCGGCTGAATACGCCGCGACGTTTTATCGACGTTTTATCGATGTTTTATCGATATTTATACTTACATCGGTGCCAGTCGTAAAACAGCCAATGCAAAATATCGCGCGACCGTGTAAGACCGTGTTTACGCGATACTTTTATTGGTCGCATCAGCCCGAAGACACTCGCCTGCGCTCCAATTTTTTCTCGAACGTGGAATTGCTGTTTCGGCTACTTTACCTCGAAGCAGCAACGAGCAAAACTGCATCGCAAACAGGGTGGAGAGATCGTTCTGACCATTGACGTTTTTAAACGAGCACGAATCGCGTCAACAGAGTCGGATGATGATCTACCGTGAAAAAGTAGCGTTTGCTTTCGTGTCCCGGTCACTGGAAACCGTCTCGTTAATCGATGCTTTCTGAGTTCGATCGTTAAGCTTTTAATACGCGCGCATAGAATTCGGGACAAAATAATAAGCGCGCTTAATTAGCGTAATATTTCAGGCGAGTTGTGCGAACGAAACGTCCTTATTTATACGTATGCACGCTATTGCGTGAAAAATTGCTTCTATGGGGCGAGTTTCCTGAATTAATTTTAAAATGGAACTTAGCACCACCACGTTTTTGGCCTATCGTACGCAAAGAGCGCACGAACTGATCATTTTCTACATCTTGAGAAACGAACGAGAATATTTTACACAGGCTATTACTTTGATTCAGACTGCTGTCGTTAGGAAAGCAATCGGTTTTTGATTATTATACAGTTCTTGGTCTACAGTTTGACAGTAAAACTTTTGGTCCAACAGTTCATCAGCAAAAATATCAGGTTTTTGGAGAATTACGAGACGATGAACAGCGTTGATAATATGCATACAGTGGGCTCATATTTTACGTATTTTCATTGAATTAACTGACGCAGCGTAAATATCAGGGGTTTTCGTAAACAAATGAGAGCTTATCGTTAAACAACGTGCTTGCAGCGCAGCGCTGCCCAAGTTCGATTAAATTCCTAATTAAATGGTCCTTGGCAGCTCTCCATGCCGCAGGAGCCACTACATTTTCTCGATGAAAAGAGTTTAAAACAATCCTTTGTTCCTAACGTAGCCGAACAAAAATGAACGAAAATCATGCATCCGTGTATCTACGGTGTACAGAGTAATCATTTCATCATAAAAGAACTCTATATTTCGATACAGATTCGATTCACTGATACAGTCTATCTACTGACGAAATTTTCATTTGGAACACCGTTGAATATTGCACGTGATGACAATTTTACGATAGAACATCGCTGCATATTATACGCCGTTACGATTTTATAACAGAACGTTGCCGTATCGTTCGTTCATCAACAGTTGGTATTTTTAGAGAATCGGCCACTGAAAAGACCGGACATCTATGAACGATCAGGAAATGATGTTTGCAACAGTGAGAAAATAAATAAATAAATCCGTATAGTGTACAAAAGCGTAGAAAATAAAGGAAGATAATGCGAGAAGGATTGGACGACGATGATGGATTCGAGCGTATCTTGATCGGATAATAGCAGGACGAAAAGTGGCAGGGAAGATCTACGCCGAAACGTGCAGCCGTCAGAGTGTCAAAAAAGAGCCTAAGAGGTGTCATTCCAGCGCCGAATACCCTGAAGTTCGGATGCTGTACCAGAAATAATGTAGACAGCTATTCATTTAGACACTCGGTAGATTACTCGGAAGCGGTGGTCTCTTTGTGCTCGCGTCGCCTCCTGGAAGCCGTGACATTTAAAGACAAGTAATACAGATGCACGATCGTGAATCACGTTAGATTAAGTCGGGGTATTCAGAGCGCACACAACAGAATTACTGTGTGTGGCGTAAATTAATTTTACGAGCCGCCAGAATCCGATGCACGCGTTATTTAAGACTAATAATTTAGCGTGCTCGAAACTGTCACGTAGTAGCAACGGTAGTCGATAAATAATGCTTTACGTAGAAGGATGTTCCGCGGTATCCTCGTTCGCCGCGTTAGAAACAGAAAAGCTAATAAAACTCGCATGTCTCTTCGTTTGTGTATTTTGCTCTTCTCTCGATGCTTCTACGTTTCGAAAGTACTCGTTTCGTCGAAAGATAAACTACTTTTACGTCGCCGTGCAGAGTAATTAATAATTTTCTTCGTTAAAATAGAACACGACTAACAGTTTTCTGTTTCAAATCGAATCCATGGAAAATTTGTTTCCTCGTTCTTTTCTCGTTGCTAGTCATGAGGCGACAGCATGAAATCAAGTAGAACAAGTACCTACATAGTCAGACACCGTGCTCCTACAGGCAACGTGTTCATTTCTATCTAACGTACAATTCCTAAGCAGTTCCTTTTCCAAAAGTATCGCCTCCCGATGTTGCGCGTATTTTTTGGCTCCTCGTGTTCCCTAAAATGTGTCAACTTGCGCGTTTCGCTCTTCAAACATGTAGATTCGAACGCCCGACCGATTTCACGGCCTCGCTATGTCGCTTCCGCGTACGCACGCATGTATAGCACAGCACATACTTAGAAATTTATCCGATAATGTTGCGCTTAATTCAGCGAAACCGAATGGGCAACGGCCGAGTTCGTCTCGATCATCCGGCGATAATACGAACGCGTCCATCGACGAGCGAGAAACGGAAGCGCGATCCCTTGTCGCTGTTCAGTCATTTACAATCAGAGCGTTCCGAAACATTGGAACGTTGTACATTGAACGTCTGTTGCTTTGTATCCATAGCCAATGGATCGATCACAGCCAGTACGCACGTTACAGGAAGCTCCTTCGTGGCCGATTCGCGAAATTTACATTCCAATTATTGACTCTACCGTCTTCCCTGTTATCTTTCTCGAGAAATTTGCATTTAAGAAACGAGCATTTAAGGAAGAGAGTGTTATCGTTTTTAACGCGAGTCTGGGCTAAGCAGTTTCCTAATGAACTTTCCTCCACGAGAAATCGGCGTAAAACATCTTCAAACGATTAGTAATTTTGGAAATATGGATATCCCGCGAAGCTTTGGAACGCGTCGAAGAACCAGACGAAAGCACCGTCATTTTTCATTTCAATTCCGACGCGAATATTCCTATTGATATAAGCCGAATAATCTGAAAATAGTTTTCATTTATACGGTCCGTATAAATGTATAACACGTAACTCTCTGTTAGGATAAAAATACCGAATACGAATTTGCATAAAAACGCGCGATCTAACAACGAAGATCACTCGGTATTTATGGCACTCTTGGTATTTTGAATCTGAGGGATTTCCTTGTCCGAGTCACCTACGACAAACGATACATATCTGGAAGCTTCGTTTCGAAGCAGATTGAGAATATCCGGTTATCTGGCGAAGAAATAACTCGGACAAAAGCGGTCGCGATTGTCGACGCTTTTCCGCTATCTACGTCGAGATATTCGCCGCTCTTTGTCCGCGGAATAATTCGATATATCGTCGGCTGGGGCTTTTGCCCCTATCACGATTGTCGAGTGTCGTCGCTACTGTCAGTGCCCTTTTTATACCCAACGCGAGAATAATAGGTGGAAATAATACGTCAAGCCAACTGAACGCGACAGCTGAATGTCCCTGGTGTTCACTGTGCTTGTCCATTCTCTCTCCTCTGTGTCCGCGATCTTCGGCGCCGGCAACGATCGTCCCCACGATGATTTTCGTTCCTGAAATGTACATACATTTTGGTACTTTCCACTTCCACCTTCAAAAACGCAGACAAAAATGATGAACGAATTTGCGTGCGAGACGAAGATGAACCTACGCGTGTAGCATAGCAGCGGGATTCGGACGATTATAGTTCTTTCGTGGATTTAGCGACCATAGAAACGAGACGAATATTAGAAGCGTAACAAGATAGACATTCTTAAACTGCGTAAAGTTTCACAAAATTTTACGCAGACGAGCGTACAACACAACGATCAATGTGTAATATAATGTGAGTGTCTTGTGTTAAATTAAATAAAATTAAGTTAAATAATTACGCAGGTCTACGTTGCTTGGGCTGTTTCATATTTTTGATCTCTCATTACTTCAAGCACTTCCTTTTTTCCCCTCTTCTTCCACTCTTCGTTTTATTATTTTTGTAACACGTTGCGAGTAATATTCTCCGTTTAAAGTTATCCTTTCGTCGTGTGCCCAATTTTTCGTTTTGTCTCGTATTTCACGAAAGGTATTCAGTAAACTTCTTGACCACGATTTGTCATGCGCATGAACGAATGCAGGAAACTGGATAGGGAAAAAGGTGTAACGACATAATGTAGATGTAAGTCGAGAAAACAACTTGTTGGCCGTTGAAAGTGGTGTCTGGAGGGTGTTGCACTCAACGGAATGAAATTCGACGGAATATGTAACGAAATTCTGGCTATCTGTGAAAGACGACTCGGCAATCTCGTCGTGTGATTGAAAATTTTGTATTATTCACGAGATGAAAGCACTGTGTGGAAATATTGACGGAGAATCTTTTACGAGTCAAATTGCAGGATTTATAAAAGTGCTTTGTATGATTTCTATGCAGCCTCTCGTATTTTATGCAACGCTTGATTAAACCTTTTGAATCTATCTGGTAAACGTTGCACGATGAAAAGAAAATTGAAGTAACACCGAATAAAAGAAGAAACACAGTCGCGTTAATTGTCTAGGATTAGAGATTTCTTAAAAGAACAAAAATGTCACAATATTCATAGAATATGTAAGGAAGATGATGTACATATTATATGCAACACATAAACTGATACATATGTTTAGAAATAATAAATACATACAGAAGATTTTTATACTGTAATACCTTCTTTGCAATGTTTCTTAATGTTCCTCCTCTATCGCTTCTCAAAAACACGAGTTTCTCCATCTGCTGAAAAAATCCTCCTATTCCATAATTTGGTAAAAATTCCATAAAGTGATACAAAAATCAGAAACTCAACAAAAACGTACCTGTTCATGTTCTTCCCCCGTGATCTTCGTATTCCTTCGCTCCCTAAGAAGAAGATAGACACACTCGTACTATTTCGCGCTATTGGAAACTCATGTACACAGAGATAAGTCGTATTTGCTATGAGTCGTTCGATCGATACAGGATCCACGGCTGTTAAAACTCGTGCTCTACTCTCGAACCGTAGAAGACAGTTGGAAATTCTACAAGAGAAGTCGAAGCTAACCGATGTATGACGTCGATGCAGTTTGATGGAAACTGGTCCACCGAGAGCAGATACTGGCGAATTCGAAGGCAGAGTTAATCGATCGGCTTATTAATGCGTGCGGAGGTAACTCTAGAATTCGCCGTACCCTAGCAGAGTGTTGCCTCTAAACGAGCGTAACCGAAACCCTTGTTTTGTTAATATCAAATCACATGATTCACTCACCGGAGTCAATTCGCTAACCATTGCTCGGAATGGTCCTGACACACGAGCCCTCCCTCCTCCTGTCCGATCGGGGCCACGGATAATTGATATTAGCCATTTTCTCGAGGCTTCTTCTAATCCTCGACTCATTACTCGCTCATCAGAGTCGAGTATCCGATTCTGAAACGGCGGATCCTATTAGCGTGACTTGGCAAGACCCGACCACGTAAATTTGCTGCCGCAAATTATGAACAAGATATATTAGCCGCCTCTAAACGAGCCACGTGTGATGCATTAGCTTGGAGAGCGAAGGAACAGGGTAAATTTGTGAACAGCGTGGTTAATAATTGTTGGTAGATTTACGTCGTCCAATGTTTGCCTGTCTATTTTATATTTAGAGGCGAATAGTTAACAATTAATGCAAGGGATGATGAATCTCCATGTAAAACGTTGTATCGGTGAATGCGAAATGTTTCCCCTTCGAATGTAAAATTTTAATTGCACCCAGCTTCTTCGATATTTGATCGGAATAATTTCCACACGATTCAACGAACCTTCTCGAGCCATTGTGCGATTTTATTATTCCAGATTCGTAAGAAGATTCAATTCTAAAAGTCAATAATTCTTGCAATGAAGTTCCTACAGTCTCGTCATTTACGCTTTTCTCTTGGCATTAAGAAACGCGTTAAACAATTGTTTATGCGAAGTGGAATGTTCATCCAACCTATCCCGAGTATGTTAGGTTTTCAACAGCTAGCGTTTCATCTGACTAGTCAGTAACATTTTTGCAGCTTGTGATGGAATGCCGTTTGAATTTGGCGCGATCGGCTATGAGTTTGGCAACACTGCGCAATGAGTTCAGTCGAATGGCGTGCGACGTGATGCAATTGAATGTACAGATGTCCAAGTTCCTTTTTCCCTTTTCTTTTTTATGTTTCTCGTTTTGTTTGTTTCTTCTTCCTCGTTCGTGTGTGTGTGTGTGTGTTTTAATTTCGTTTCTACTTAATGAAGTACGTCAGTGCAAAGCTGCTGCTGATTTCCCCTCTGCACGAAGACTTTGCCACGACCGTGCTACAGGTACAAACGCAAGCGTCAACTTTATTTTCTTCTATCGAACCATACATCTTCTAATACATCAATCTGTTTCTGTCGGAAGATCATTAGCTTTCAGTAGATGTTTCAACTCGTTTTTCGAAAAACCTTTTGCATTGTGTGAAAGAGACAAAAGCAGTGCCTTTCTTCGAGAAACCTTTTGCATTGTATGAAAGAGACAAAAGCAGCGCCTTACGTTCTTCCGCCATGTGTACACGATATATGTATGTATATGTATAATTCTATACAATCGACAAAAATAAACGGCCGGGTAGCGAAAGTAGATATCAATGGAGTTTAATGGTGTTGAGGTTATTCGGCGAATAAAGACAGAGACGCGTGGATAAATTATAAGGTAGAGAGATATATTTTAAAATATAGAAGTGAAAGTACATTAATAATTTGAGCTGGTCCAGATCCGCACGCTAGCAGTGTTACTCTATAACTGAACTAAACACTTGAAGCCACCGTCGCCTGTCGACTGTTTTATGGTCTGCCTTCGTCGCAGTCTTTTGTCTATGCGCTGTCGATGGCTTCAATATGTCGGAGAAAGTTAAAAAGACCAGATGTAGAGTTTTCTTAGAATTGGTGACCTTCGACAAATGGAACTAGTACCAGTAGCATATACTTAACTTTTATGTATGGTACAGCACGTAGTACATAAATTATGTAGTATTTTATTTATTTATTTATTTATACTTAGTCCATACCTTTTGGCTTTGGACGACTTTCGGTTTACATCTCTTATATATTTTATTATTTATTTATTATTTATTTAGTCTTCCGGGTTACATTTCTTACATTTATTGTATTGCACTACTTAGCATATTCTTATCTCTAGCAGCTAAAATTATTGACTACAAACTATTGCCACTTATAATTACACATTATTGCCGCTTTGGTCTTTTGCCTCCTTGCTGTGCTGCCCTCTTGTCGTTCCTCCCCGTCTTGTGTTTCCCTTGCTCTTCTCTTCTCTATTTATTGCTTTTAATTCCATTAATCCTTCTCCAGTCTCATTTAGTGTTTCCACCATGTTCTTTGCTCCTCCTGTTATCTCACATTCCTCTAATATGTGTTTCAAGTTCTCCTCTCCATTTCTGCATAATCTGCATCCTCTTTCTCCCTCCTCTTTTCAGTGTTCCCTTGCTCTGGTTTCGTTACCACATCTAAATCCTGCTAACATACTTCTGTCCTTCCCTTTCATCTTCCCTTCTAGATACTTTGGTAACTCTTCTTTTGCCATAAATTATGTAGTACATAAACTGCATTGACATCTACATCCACCACCTGTCCATTTATTTCTGTCCTGACATTATCGGTAGTATGTTACCTATATCCTTAGAGCGCATAGATTATTTAGTAAATAATAAAAGTTAATATTTATACCTCACAAACGAGTATTTAAAAAGAACTTCATTGATACGTATTTTCATTACCTCAGCTCTTCCCTTACTTTGGTCACCGGCTACATCTACATATACATATACATGCATAAATAATTTGCATTTTATTCTTCCCCACGTTCGACAAATACCGATCGCTAAATTTCCAAGCACAACCACGAACCTACTGCCGGTCGGCTCGATCATCCAGCGAATTGTCGTGCTCTAACCTGATTCATCCGCACCATTTTCAGGTACCATCGCGCCATACAGCGCTTTGACGGAAGTTAAGCATCGTGATCGTTGTGAAGAGAGCAAAGGACGAAGGGGAACATCGAGTGGTTGGCAGCAGCAGCAGCAGCAGCTCGTCGAAGAAGGAGTGCAGGCAAGCACGTGACACGAGTGCCGTGACCCGAGACACTTGTTGCACGGCTGCTGTCCCTTAAAGAGTCTGGCTGCACGGCGTGTTCCTTCAACGCGACAGGATTAGCCAACGTGGAAAATAACTAGAAGGAGGAAGAAGGGAAAAGAAAGAGAATAAGAGGGAAATAAGAGGGACGTACGTGTCGTGAATTCCCGTCGAATATCGCGCTTCTTGCGACGTTCTCGTCGCATGTCGACGGCGTTCCTTTTTAACGTGGTTCCCGAGAAGAGGGTCGTCCGTTGACGGGATGAGAGAAGCACGAGCGGTAATCGTGTGATGTTGTCGAGGCGATCGTGGATTCGTCGTCGGCCAGCGAGCGCACAGGCGACGCGTGGCTCTGTCTAGGATTAGTGGAATCGGAGTTTCGAGTTTTCGGGCGTAAAGAGGCAACTGGACACCGGGAAGAACGGAGAACATGAACGTGATCCTGCGTTTGCACCGGTGACACCGGTGGCGGTTGTGTGTGCGTGGCTATCGTCGCTGGTAACTCCCAATTAGCGGACTATCACTGAGACGACGGACATCCTCACTCGGTGAGATTACTTTTTAGATTCTTTCGTTCGTTAAGTTGAAATTTCACATGAAATTTTTGAAATAGGAACTGTTAGAGTTTAATTTAGGGTTTAGCGTTTCGATCCGAAAACAAATCTCGAGGTGTCCAGAGGATTTTGAGCTATCGATAATAAAGTTGAACAATTTTAGCGTATTTGATAAGTCACACGGCTCTTTCGGCCGATTTAATTCGCAGAAATTATACAAGTGATCCTAGATGGTTCTCTTGTCTGTTCGATTTCGTAGACTTTACAAAATTCTGTAGCAACAACGTTCCTATTTCTTGAAAGCAATACAGCGTGGAGAAAAACCAGGTTGCAAAACAAGGAAAGACGATATTCGTTTATAAGAAAGCGTAGAAAATGTCTTTTATTGTTTCACAACACAATAGTAGAATATTTTATGATATTAACAGGATTTATTATTTTTTATATTAATAGAACATACTTTACACACATACACACACACATTGTTCATCTATTTAAAATATAATACGTACAGAGAAAAGTCAATTTTCGTTAACTTGATAAGTATGCTTAATTAATTTAACGTGTAAATACAATATAAATTAATTTAAGCGGAGATCAACGTGAAATATAATGGAAAATGTGGCTCGCAGAACATGAATTATGTGCTAACTAACAATAAGTTGGTTAAACTTGCAATACCGAAATATAAATTGTAGCGATTAGTATCTCCGAAATTAATTTCCATATTAAAATATTCAATTTTGATATTCCGGATTATGGAATGCATCATGAAATTATCAACGATTGAAGGAATTTAGTAATAGTCACACGTTCATAGCGTACACACGATGTACATAGAAAATACGATAATTTCGTTGCAAATACGTACTAGCAGCCTCATTTGCATCGAAAGAATCTGTTATATGGTGAAATATCAGTTACGTATAATAATAAAAAATCGTAATAAAATTTTTCCGAGTAAATTATTCAAATAAACATCAATTATATTATGAAAATTGTACTATTCGAATCTAAGTAACCAATTAAATTAATTTAATTTATCAAATACAAATTTAGAAGAATTCGTCCATTAGTTTTTTTCATATCAATTACATTCTGGTTGTTCGTGTGATTTCTGAACAAATAAATACTGATTGTCCACTCTAAAATTACTAAAGTTAGGTTACTTTAGGGAAATAGAGTTGATCAACTTGGCGAATATGTAATAGAATTATAATTTTTAATCAAAGATTCAGGAACATACGCATACGTTATCAAGTATACTATTGCACATGCAATGTGACGTACAGGATGTGCCACAGTTATCGCACCTAATGCTGCTAGTAGTAGTTTTGTATGAAAATGTGGGATACAAATATTATATAAACATAGGAACGTAATTGGTTTGTTAAAAAGTTATAACAAAAGTACGAAATAACAAGAGATTGGTTTTTCGTCTGTACGGTTTTTTAATGAAATCTGAAACCAGACTTTCTACCTGTATTTGTTATTTACGAGTGCAGAAACAGTCTGATTTCTAGCAAGCGTGATTCAATTACGACGCGTACAAATTGATCGTTTTATCAAAGCAAATTAACTGCTCAAAACCGTTGTAAATATCTACCACGAATCAATTATTCTATTTGTCGTACCTTTTCTACCTTTATTTCATTTCGTTCATTAACTTGAATACAACAATTTATATGTCCAAACGAACGACGTTTCCGGAAAACAGTATTTTCGAAATTCTGCTAATTACAAATCTGCCAACAATTATGCTAATAACGAAATGTGCAAAAATGGAGGGGACATTTTGCAACAGGGTAAAGTCCAAACGCCATGTCCGTTGCTGGCGAAAGATCATTTTGGAAATTCCGTGTCGACAATTCTTGACGAAACTCCGAAATACTGGGATTTTAAGAGGCGCAGGCGAGTTAGTTTTTAAATGGAAAGCGATTATAGAAAACGAGGGAACATTAGCGATCGAGTTCATAATTCTTTCCAATATTTTCACGTCAAACTTTTAATAAGAGAAACGTCGGGGCTCGTGAAGCGACTTGCAAACAGTGCAGATTTAAACTACTTTCAAAGAAATAGTCGCGAATACACGCAAAATGCAACGAAACGTTTCATATACCAGTAACTCTGATGATTATCACCATGATATAATACCGAACAAATTAAATTCTACCTATCCTCTGATCTTAGCCTAACCAAATACTCGACTTGTTTCTCCCCTTCGATCAGAATACGCCAGACGCAAAGATAGAGCACGCGAGTCGTATGTTACCGTGTAAATGACTGCTGTCGCATGCAAGTAGAAAGAAAACGCTGCGTAGAGGTCCCTTGTGTCCTTATTTAATCAGGCACGCACACTGACGTTGCTCGTTGAGCGCGGATTTTTATGCAAATCCGTATTTTCGAGAATATCATTAAAAATGGTACAGACGCAATAGAGAAATTGCTTTACCCACCAAGTACGTAGCGCCATGGATGCATGAAAATCCGCAATCTACTGGTTACCAGACCAGGACACGAGAGACAGAGACCTCCGTCCCTCTTCCTGTCCCTCTGTCGCTTTTTCATCTCGCTGGCGCGCACTCCATCTCGATATCTCTACGGAATACACACTGTTGTTTCATGGAAATAAAAGGAGCGCCGCCTGTAATCTAAAATCTAACGCGTGTAATTTAAAATGCGTAGGTGGATATCGTCGTAGACGGGGCGGGTTCGGCGAAGACAGGAAGAAAAGAAGACCGGAAGGCTGGATCACCTTCGTGGAATGTCTTCAGGCGCCAAGCGGCTGGTGCAGTCGCTTCGCGGCCGCAGCGATGGT
The DNA here is from genome assembly GCA_014737535.1 of Bombus cullumanus. Taxonomy (NCBI): domain Eukaryota; kingdom Metazoa; phylum Arthropoda; class Insecta; order Hymenoptera; family Apidae; genus Bombus; species Bombus cullumanus. The sequence goes on along the minus strand of JACXIX010000010.1, from coordinate 985,055 downwards.
GGCAGGGGCAACGGCGGTGGCCGCGGGGATGGCGGCGGAGGGGAAGCCAACGGCGGCGGCGGCGGCGGCGGCGGCGGAGCGAGCACCAGCGCGACCAGATTGTGCCATTACGATAGCGGTCACGAGCTCGACGAGATCTCGGTGGTTGGTGCCGCCATCAGGGGCAGCGAGGGCCTTCCCACCCCCACGACCCCCTGTCATTGCGGCGGCTTCAAGTATGGCAGCGGGCAAACGCTTTACAGCATCACCAGCATGGTGCCCCCTGCGCCCGCTGCACCTGCGCATGGAGCCCAGTCAGGTGAGTAGCATCGCCAGTATCCTACCGTTGTTGTGGCTCGTACAGACACGTTCAGTAATTTAGTAAATTGTCCTGTATGAACGTTGGCATTTAATCGAGTGGTTTAGTAAAATGTTCAGCAATTTAGTCGAGTAGTGAGCGATTTGCTAATCCACTAATCACATCTGTAACGCAACTGTACTAATTCCTCACACTTTCTACGTAGATACTAAACCATCCTACGTATCAGTGATACTGGTGGTGGTTACTCGACTGAATTATCGCACGTGTCTGTACTTCTGCGAGCCTTTATTTGCTTGTTTCAGCGTATCGCAATTACTTAGTTTACGATTTAAACGGAGAATTGGCCATTGTCTTGGGGATAATATTTATTTTGTTTGTTCGTAATTCGGCCATATTTTGACGTGTCGTGCCATCCATCTTAGCTGAAATTAATCTGTTTGGTTTTATTAAACTTTTATACCATACTATGCGGTTGATGCTACAGAAACGGCAGGTTTAGATAAAAGCTGCCCGATACTTTTTCCACGTAACACATGTACAAATCTCAGGTGTATTTTACTATTCCCAAGCTTTATTCCTAAGTGTATATCGAATAATTTGAATTTTCTTTTTAAATGGTAATAAATGCACGTAACCTGCTTTTCAAAATCTTAAAATAAAGGAGACCGTGGAAAGAGCGGACAGACGGTCCTTTCCAATTTTTATCCGGACCGGGATTTCCATAAGCAAGTGGATCATATCGTATCAAATTCTTTTGACAATGTTGTGCTTCACAAGGAATACTCGCGTTACAGGATGTTTTAAATCGCTTTTCTTGTTCTGCAGGATATAATCGTATATACTTTCCTATATAAAATTTGGTCCTCGAAATATTTTCAAACCGATCCTCACGTAGTTGTAGGACAAGTTATTATGATGATATATCGAATTAGTTGCTTCTTATACAGCTTCTTCGTTCGTGCAGCAGTCGTTCTCAGGAAACACATACACAAAGTTGCATATCGTGTGAATTTCTCTTCGCGATGCTATTTCCTTCGTCACGTGTTTTATGCGACCAGTTGCCACGTTAATCTTTCATCGAGTAAACACGATTCCTAAGTATTTCGTTTCTCCTCTATTTTGAATCGACTGAAAGAAAAATCGAAGATGTTGTCAGTAGCTCCGACAACGTAAAATTTTTCTCCAGCAAATATTTGTTCTCGTCCTACTTAATTTTTAATCGAACGTACATTTGTAATTTTAAAACACAAAGTGTTTCGATATCGTATTTAAATTTCTCTCGGTAGCAATTAGCTTCTCAATTACCTGTTCAAATTTCACCGACTCGTGATACAGTTTTAAATGTGGAATTTCTCTGCGGAACTGTATTTCATTTCGTCATAATTTTTCCTTCGGCATTTCCGTGTACCAATATTTAAAATAGACTTGTTCGTAGAACGACTAATGTATATCGATTAATCGTAATTACTCGTCAATATCTATAACGTTTGTGTACATCCTTATTTTTAATTTTCTCCAACACTTGGGTAAATAGTATTGGATTTTATATGATAAATGCGACGAACGTGAATGAAAGGCGCAAGATTTGCAAATATGTAAAATAAATATTATAGTATTTACCGGGCTAAAGTACTCTATAAATAAATTCGATCTTCCCTAAAAATATGCTTTTGCGTAAATATCTTCGCCATTTATGAGCAAACTTACAAATTTCTCCTCTTAATCTCCATAAATTTGTTTCGCTCGCAACTGTATTAATAAACTTGCCGTTAATGTGGTTTGTGATAATATTGTATCAGTCAGTGTAAACAAAATTCGATAATTCTCAATGTAATTTCCGCCGGAATATCTGATTTTATCGTACATGTCAGCCGTCCCACGTATGGCAATAATATCGATGTATACAAACGTATAGAATAACAGAGGGGTCCATCGCTGTTAATAAATCGTGCATTAACGTTGCAAGAAGACATCTTGATAATGTAACACTGTACACGTACTTAACTTTAATTAACTATTTAATCGGTCGAAAGTTTGATTAACTGCTTTAACGGTACCCGATTATCTGCGCTTTCGTGCTCTTTAACTTCACTCTTAACTCACACTCTTAACTATCGGGGGAAAAAAATGAAGTTACGGCAAAGTTGAAAGCACCTCGGAGCTTTGGTCGAACGAGACTCGGATAACCAAGAAGACTCTTCTCCGCTATACAAGGGGAAAAGCTAAACGATAACGAGGAAACGTAGAATATTTGCATTTCTGAAACGGTTGTGTCACTCTTCTGTAGCAAACAGTATTTTAAAATCATGCAGCTACGGTTACGAGAAAGAACGAATTTGCTCCATTGCTCGCTAACAGTTAAATTTTCAAATACCTGGTCCCTTTGAACGCATAACCAAGCTTGCGAAATAGGTATATCCGCTTCTCGCTAAAAGGCAATTCACGATTCGCAAATTACTGGTCCGTAAGTTTCCAGAAATTTTTCTGCCTCTGCGTTTCCATAGAGAAACTTTCTTGTTGAACAATTCCCGTGAAAAAAGGTATGCGCCGTCGTACGGTTGCACGTGCATGTCGCACATGCTCCTGACTTTCTCTGTACCGCGTTACGTGTAGCGGTATAAAAGGCAGGGGTTTATTTCGATTCCCCGTGCCGTAGATTCCCATTTTTTCAGACGAATAATTCATACAGCAGAGCCATCCTTGCCAACGATACTGAGTTCTTTTAATACCCGACAAGTGCTTTGTTGCGATCTTCTACAGTGGCTACGAATAGTATTTTTTAATTTTATTATTATTATTTATCGCTGTACATTACTTCCAATCGTTTAATCATTTCTCTTATGATACATGCTCCTTAATTAGGTATATGAAGTATATTAGTTTCATGTCATTCGGTAATACGTATGTTCATAGTGTCGTGCATAGTGCAGGAATAATTTGCGGGACAATTATTTAATTGAAGTAATTAATTGAACACACGGTAGATTATTTCTTTATGTTACGACATCCTGCACAGAAAATTTATTTGTTCGTAACAATAAACCATAGTACCAGTAACTAAAATTCATTCAAAAAGCATACTCAAAATGTATACTCGTTTCTTCGATAAAACGAAATGTTTCTTAAGGATTATAGTCGAAGGGGGCAAACATGGTGAAATTGTCATTTAGAAAGGTTTGACGACCGAAATTGGAAACTTTTGAAGCGCCTCTTTTGGGCGGATCTCGGCCACTTCTATTACGTCTCCGTTACAAAGGATGGCTAAAGTATGCAAGTGGGAAGTAGATGTGTTCAGTTAGGACGTGTCCGTCGGTCGAAGAATCTCGAGGAACGTCGCGATAACACTTCCGCCGAGTTCGCTGCCGTACTTGCGAGACTTTTAAAGGCTGACACTTTGAAGAGTGAGCAAGAAAGTTCGTACAGGTACCTAAGTGTTCTGTCGGAAGACACTCTGTACGAAGACATCCTCGGTGCAATGGATGTGCATGTTGGAGAGAGAAACTCGATTTCCGAACAGATAGCTTCGTTTAAGATATAAGTACCTTATCTAAGTTTTCAAGAAATCTATTTTTATCCGCACGTAACGACAGTCTTCTGTCTGCGCGGATATTAATTTAATAAGATCGTGTACCGATTTGATGAAACTGTGTATGTTATGTGTTATAGTTCTTCCGTCGCATAATTCATTTGCACGTTCTAACGCACGCCAGAGGCATAAACATCCGCGTTTTACGTAAAAGGTTTCGGTAATTTTTCACGTCGCTGTGTTTCCTTTTCGCCCTGCAAACGCTTCACTCGTCGAAACGTTTAACCGTGACGCTTAGTCGCTAATAAGCTTGAAACAGCACGCGCAAGAAGAGTCAGCATTTTGGCGAGGAAGTTTGAGCTAACGGCACCTAGCGTCCTACGAGCACACAGAAGTCCTGACTTTGCTAAGTATCCTGGATCCCTGTACGCCTGGACACACTTAGGCAAAAGCTGTCTTGGCTGGCTAAAACGTTTTCGTGCACGAGCCTGGAAGAACTCCGGCCAAGTTTTCGGATTAAGCTTAGAAAGCACAAGGAAAACTCGCCGCATTGTGCCGCTAAAAGCGAATCTCCGTTACGTAGTCAGATAACCATAGTGTCTATTCTTATCAAAAGTGGTATTTCCTTCGTTTCCATCCACTAATTTAGTGTCTTTAGTCGAGACGTTAGCTGTACGATCGCTTCAAACGTCACAGAGACGACACTTTGCGTGTGCCTTTTTACAAATATACATATATTTCTTATTTATCAATTCCAGCCTCAAAACCAAGAACTGATGATGGTTCCATTCTTCCCACATGTCTCACCTCTCATTTCCCTTAATTTATTCTCCATCTTTCCCTGCCAATCGACTACTTTCTCCTCATTGCTTCCACGCGATACTCCATCCGTAGTGGAATTTCCATTTTCTACCGTTTTTTCTCGTTAATTTTTTCCTCGTAACGGTTCTCCAACTTGTGTCTTAACGTACGTCTGCCACTGTTACACAACGCTCACCTGCGCTCACAATCCTCCGACCAATACCTCTTAAGACTCACTAAATTGCCACATCTTGTTCTAGCAATTATCTTGTCACTTTTCTCTCCCTCGCCCGCTTCCAGCCTCGTATTCCACCAAACTGCCCTCGCCTTTGGCTCTCATAGCCTCTTCTTCCCAGTATAACATCGAACAGATGATATAACTTTCTCTACCAAGGCCCCTGCCGTATCCATTCCTTTCCATAAACTCGGATCTATCTTCACGGATACTCCATTTTTCCTCCTTTATCGCGCCCTCTTATTCCTCCCCTTTGTGCACAGCTTTTTGTATCTTAATATTAAAAACAAGGAAAATGTCGAACGTGTAGCTGGCAAAGATCCTCTATAGGAGATTTAATTTTTATGGCAGCAGGTCTGCTTATGTCGAGGCATTTAGCGCGAGACCAGTGCATTCACGAGCAGCTATCGGCGAAGGAAGCTGCAGTTTGCGTTGCTGAGTGTGCACGTATACATAATAAAAGCGCGGTGATGCCTCTGGCGAGGGTCTCGCTAACACGCGCGATAAGAGGACGCCACTTTTCTCCGCAATTCGCCGCTAGATGCTATCCGCCAATTATTCGACTTGATTTGTCCGCTATTGCGATATTCTCCGCCAACGGTTCCACGCTGAACGCGTACATCACCAGGAACTGTAGCCGCGGGTACACAGCGAGTTTTTGGCTCGTCGAAGGTTATCTTGTTTGTTCGGTTGCACGCCAGCGGAATGGGCATCTCTCCTGCCGTCGTTTAGTTTTTACGGACACACCGGAGGATTTTCGCTGCCGCGTTCGAACGTAGCGGCCGGAATTTTTTTGTAGACAGAAGATTGCGAAGGTTGGTAATAACCATCATCATCGTTAGAGAACGGTAACGACCGGCAAGTACCGAATGTACTTTTAACGAATGCCAAACGTACACCTTATTGTGCGGGAGTAGAATGTAGAACTGACACGTTTGTAATTTTTAATAAGATTATTTGGCAACAGAGGAAGACGCACCGAATGGATTATTATAGCGTTTATTATAACGTTCGATCGATCGAAGCATTAAGATGCTTCCAATTATTCACTCGCAAGATTCTCTCTCCTTTTCTAACACTCTGACAATTTACAGTTCGATACAAACGTTAGGTAAATTTTTTATATACTCTCCCATTGGATCGTATTTGGATTCATGCAAGCTAATCTGATTTTAAGATGTTAAATCGCTAGCGTGCGTGTTGCGTAACTTGCTCGAGGTACTAGTTCTAATAGCTCGTATGCATAATTAATAATTTGCACGTTTGGATACTTCCTAAACGACGAAACTCGTTTGGCAGATGCGCTATATGGAATAAATTAATTAGGATACAACGATAAAGCTGTCGCGTAACCTGAAATGTTCAGGTTTCACAGTTCACGTTCTTAGCCGCTGAATTATAAAGCATATTTGTCTTATCATTTATGGAACGGATCGCGTATATGGCTTGAGCACAGGTCGACGTTGACGTAATTGATAAATCATCGATGAATCCACTCCCGGACGTTCCTCGGCAATGCGCAAGTATCCTGTCCATCTTAATAGCCTACGAGACTGCCAGGATGGCAATTAGGCCGCTAGGGAATTAGGTCTAAGAACCAGCAGACATTGCCACCCTTGATTGCGCGTCGCATCGGGAATTCATTAGATACGTGTCAATTGTTATTAACATTTTAACGTACTGCTACTGCTACTGTCAGGGAAATCGTAATCTGTTGAAATCGAATTTAGTTCAGCCTGATGGCTTAGGAGGAAATTGGACTTGCGTCCAAGACAGCGCGTGTTAGTCAAAAATGTATAAAAAGTCCAAAGCAGACAGCGAATTTTACGTCTTCCTAAATAATTACCTTCGCAAAATTATGGATTTTTACAAGCATCCACTGTCTATGGATATTTTCACGGTCTTACGATACTCGCATACATGAAATCTCGCGTGCATTTGTTCTTCGCTCAGTTTTTAACCACTCTGTCCCTCACGGAGGGAGAATTTTGAAGAATTTGGAAATTGCTCGCTCGAGGGGTTGCGTGAAAACTTGGCAGAGCGGGGCGTCATTGTTTCTTAATTACCAACAACAAGTCGAATAAGTTCGTTGTGTAAACGCGGTTGAATGGAAGCGTGACGTTTGGCTGTGCTGGCAAAACCCGGACGTGAAATTTTAAGGGAGTAATTAAACGAAGGTACGCTTGCAGGCATTGCTGCAAAGTTGCCAAATAATTTGCAAATTCGCGCGTTAGCACTCTCGCCGCCGGCCAAAATGGAAAACCGTGGCAAACTTGCCGCCATTTCTGTTCCACCGACTATGCTCACCCGGTGTCCGTGTTCTATTCCTCTTACCGTTGTTACTCGAAACGAATTACCTAGTTTTCCTCAGCGTCTTTCAATTTCGCCAAGTTCGCGATACCAAATGAACTGGCTATCGATTGACATTTCACGAAAAATGTTTGAGATTGAATTTATCGTATTCAATCGGACGGAAAATATTTATACCGAAAAGCCATTAGTTTTGCAAATATTTTAACTTTCATCCGTGGAATTTGTCCTTGTATAGCGTTTGAACTAACAGCTGTCGAAGAAAAGCGCTGTCTCTTTTATCAGAGGAGAATGGAAGTCACTAAAGAATCTTCAATTCTTAACAAATTCGTAATTAACACGAAGTTGGTTAGAAGAGTGTTAAAGAGCCGCGAAATATCGTGGCAACCGCACGTCTATTATCCTCTCATAACACTAAATACGCAAGATTAATTTGGCGCGCAGTAGCGTAGATTAACGTAATCTATTCACCAAGTTTATACGTGCAATTTACATACTGATACAACCGATTCTGCAAGTGAGTAATTAGATAGATTGCTTACGATGTTTATGCACCGCAAAAGTAATTTACATGTAATATAATTACGAAGATAACAGCGGGTAACGTTGTTAACAATTTGCTACGAGCTGCGCAATTCTAGCCGTACCATACGTAATTGGTGGCAGTGGTTAATGAGACGCGTAATCGCAAGAATCATCAAATGTTCTTTCTTGGTTCGTCTCAAAGCACCGTTGTAATTTTCTCTGCCAGACATACATCTTGCAAGTTATCGATATATCGCGAATATTTACGAAACAATGCCTATTTTCACGAATATAATTTTTAAATGGATGGAATAGAACAAAGAAAGATTTAAAATAGCACGAAGGACCGCATGGAATATGTCTCTTGTGGGACTTGCATACTTTGACAAGTCCCGAAAGGCCAGGGTTTAGAGCGTAGTCGATATTTGACAAACATTTTCGATGCTTCGATCCAGACGATACCATTGACGTAAAATATTAGAGAAGATCTACGAGGTTCAAGATATCAGAAATGCATTTACGCGAATGACTTGCAGGATTTACGAAGCTTACAAGACTTTCAAGACTTTCAGAAATTTTAGTGTATCGAGTCCCGCAAGACTTTCGAAAGTTTCAGGCTATCGAGCCTTACGAAAGACTTTCAGGAGTTTTGGGGCATCGAGTTTGCAAAACGTTGGAGACTTTCAGTTTAAGGTGGCAAGTCTTTGGAGACTTTCGACACTTTCCAGATTTCCAAAACCTTCGGGTGTTTATCGTGTTCAAAGTGATTCGAATTCCGACAATTTTGAGAAGCGTTTCGAAACTGAGAATCGAATGCCCAACACCGTTCGTAGTTTTCAAATGGCTCGTCTTTTTCTCAACATTTACGCGTGGAACAAGCAGATACGGCGCGAAATGTGCAGGCAAACGATACGAGTTAGCGTGTAATCGACGCTCAGGCTGCTAATGATCTTGTCACCGAATCATCCAGGCCCCCGTTGCCATTAACGATACACGAAGAGATGAGAAATCGTGGACGTTAATGCGATTTCGCGCATTAATTCCGCACAACAACTACGCTCGTCCGCGTCCGCGTCTGTGCTCGATCGAAGCGATCCGCGGACGCAAACCGGATCAATTGAAATCGACAATCGGATAATCTGGCCTCGTTCATTCCCCATCCGTTTCTTGATGATTTTTTCGCGCGTTCGTTGCGCACACCGGATTCGCTATTCGGCCAATTCCAGTTGCGCTTGTTTCGATCGATTCCGAATTGAATCAGCGTGGCCCGGCGTCGAATAGAGTGGAATCTACAGACGAAAATGAAATTGCGATTGTTTGCGATTTATCCATCCATCCATTAACGTTATTTTCATAAATAGTCGCCAAAACAACGAATTAATTGTTTTCAAACGCGACAAGCGATTTGCAAATATTAAGATAAAGTTTCTGAAAATCTCCAAACACCCCCCCTCCCCCCGCCCCCACTCGCAACAATATTATTACTGGCATATTCTGTGTTATATCTTGTATATATCGCACGATCTTCGTAAATAAAATTTTCCCGTATCTGCGAAAAGAAGAGAGATGTCGAAGCCGATGAAAATTATTGCCACTGTACACGTTATTGTACCGCGTATAAATTTATCCCGCTGCGTGCGTATCTATAAAACACTTTTAATGGGATTGATAAAACATAATCGTATATCAGGAAAATTGTAAGCAATCACCTTGATATTCTGCGATATTCCATTTCCCGTGTAATCCGAAAGTGACATTTATCCGTATAAATTCCATCGTCATTGAACTCGAAATTTGACAGTATTTCTGCATGCATAAGCGACGTCCATTAGTCTTGCCTCTCTCGTCATGCGTGTATTTGATTAAACTTTTATTCGTTTATCCAGCGCTAACATTTCCGCTAAATTCCACGCTGCTTTTTATTATCGAGATGTTGTCTCGTGTGTATTAACGAATCGATTAATCGTCCGACCTGTCCTGAACATTCATTAGCTCACCTAACTTGAAAATATGATTTTCAGAAGAACGTGATGTTCAGATTGAACCGGAGTAAAGTGTCACAATCTGTTTTCTCCGAAACTGTCGTGGATATCGACTTGAAATTTGCACGCGTTAAACAGTTCATAGCGGCTGACGCTTCAGAGCTCGGGAAGTTGTGGCGGTGAATTCCCTAGGCGCGCAATCCTCCATTTGTTTTTCTGGTAACAAAATTCCTGGAGATGTGGATCCTTCTTTTCCTATATTCTTTCGACGTAGGCGGCTCGGCCAAAACGCGGCGACAGGAATAATAAAGGCAGATCGGAAACGGGTCAGTCAGCCTTCGCTTTTTGATTTTTTTATTAAGTGCGTTTCTGCCCGCGCAAACGAACACTTAACGCGTCTAGTTTTACTCGTGTCCGGCGATTCCGATCCAATCAAACTCGAGCGAAATTCGACGAAATGAAATATTAGTTGGCGTTCCTACTCGATAACCGACACACACGGAAAATTTTAACTAGACAGAAATTGGAATGGGACGCGAACCGAACTGCACCAACGACGTGTGGACGCTTGTTTCTTGCGCGTATGAAATAAAAATGCTGACGACGAGCGAAACGGAAGAAAAAAAATACCATACGAATTTGCATAAATATCCGCGCTCTTCGCGTTATAAAGCACCTCTCGTTGGCAATTTTCGAAAGGACGAGCCACTCATTCTCTCTCCATTTCCCTTCTTCTATAGTCTGCTCGTTCTAAAATAGCTTTCTCGCCGCGGCTGTTATTGATATCACGCTAGTGTCATGTTAGATAGAAGGAGATCAATACTTTCGTACTTCGAACGCCTTGAGGAGTTGAAGGCGACCGTGAAGATTCCTTTGTAATAACCGCACATCCTTTAACGAACGGCGATGTGCGTTATCATCGAGCTCTACTTCCTCCGCTTTCCTCGCGCAGGACTGATTGACTTCCTATAGGATCGACGTTGTTTGCAATTGAGGCAATTGAGGCAATTAGAGGCGACGCGACCTAACCGCTGTCAGATATTGTTCCATCTGACTCATCCATTACGACACGAGCGCGGTATCGCGCCGAGAAATTTCTAATCGAAGGAAATTAATGACCCGATGTATCCGAAATATCCGCGAAATTTACGCTTGCGGATATCTCGTCTCGTCAGACTCCTTTCTCCTTTTTATTCTACTTCCTCTCTTGGTTCGTTCGCTACTACGATGCTAACTTGTCAATTGTCAAATTGAGGAAAATTGTGGCAATTGAAATTGACCAACTGTCTTATTCGTCTTCTTATCTTGTAGTTTCTCTAGATCATTTTAACAAAGTTTCCACGTTTATGGGCGGAAAATCTTGACAGTTTGGCTGCCAAAGCCTAAACCAGTCATCCTTCTCGCGGAGAACACAATCGAGAGGTTAGATTTTACTGGAATCTCGCTCTGACAACCGGCTCGAATGCTAAATCGCTTCGTTCCGCGGCGGTGTAATCGCTGGTTACGTTGACGTTTTTCGTCTCACCTTCGTCATGCGGCTGGCCCATAATTTTAGCGCCGAAAATAAAACCCCCACGCGATCCATTCGCTTGTCGATTGCAGTCTGGTACGACAAGTACCACGGACAAAACCGCTAGATTCTTCATAAATTCTACTGGCTTCGCGCCACGTGGTGGTCGATAAAATCCGCCCTACATGAATTTAGTGTGTTGCCTTGATTCGTTCGGTTTCGTACATGGGGAACCACGCACTATATTGGCTCGCTGCTATCGCATCTCGGATCCAAAAGGATTAACGCGCGACGTTCTCATAGAAGGGAACTGCCCCTAACAAAGTTATCCATCTATCGTGTTGACGTAACGTAAGATTCCCTTTTAACGTAAGATTTTCTGCGTTTCTGTCGTTTCTCTGGCCGACTTTGCGCACTAACCACCAGCTAGCTGTGTCCGACGACTATGCTCGTCATCGCTTATTTCTCGCCACACGTTACAGTTTTTCGTTGCAACGGCGAGGTGGTAAAAGGCGACGATAATGGAACCTGCGAAATCGGCTTAAGCCGTTCGCCACGAGGAGCCTCGTGGTAACTGGCGAGAGGCCAATATTCTTTCGCCGTTCGAATTTTAAATCGTTACAAAGCGAACTCCGCGGATTCATAAATCACATGCCCGTTGAGAGAGCCGGAGATGGAGCCGCCCAGTGTTTTAAGATGGTTTCGACATGACGGTTTCTCTTCTTTAATTTCGCCAGCGCAAACAATCGTCGATGAAGAATGCAGTTGTCGTTGTAGCTACGTCGTCTCCGAGATTTTACGGTGCCTAGGTTGCCACTGTCGAGTTGTCAACGAGTTATTCGCTCGCTCCGTCAGCATGATTTTCCTCCGCTTGCCTGACTCACTGTTTACGCTTGCTCCATTTGTATCGTAACGTAGTCGTTTCAAGCATCGCCGGCATTGTCGCGGCAACGTTTCCTCTCAACCGGAATTTAGACCGCGTGCCGTCACTCCGTTCATTCAAATCGCTGTTACGCGAATTTTCATCCACCCCGAGCACCGACACAAAAGTAGAATTAAACCTGTATAACGTTAAACAAGCCAGGAAAATTCTCACTCGATGTTGTAGAACTGCGCAAACTCTTAGAAAGATATAGGCGAAGAATATGGACGATTTTATTATCGTCTTGTTACACCAAATTTGGCGCTGTCTTAAGCATCGTTAAACAGAGCTGTGTTAAAAAATAGAACAGCGAGAGTCATCGAAACAGACGATGAATTTGAATGAACAGCGTTGCTATTTCCACCGATGTCAAAAGCGCAATAGAAATCGTAATCAGAGAGGAATTATATAGCGTTTTTCTTTATTGTCAAGTGGCTTTTTTCACTGGTTCGCTTGTCGATACGCGACGCCCTCGTGGATTTTAATCAGACTGTTTTTAATCATTTTGTTGGAACGAATAACGAAATTAAGTTCTTTTCAAGGTCATTGAGATTCGATCGTTTCCATTATTTTTCGCGCCACAGTAAGCTGATGATTAAAAACAGATCTCGTCAAAGTCCACGAGCTCGCCGCGCATCGACAAATTCACCTTTTCATTCAGCGGCTACAGCTAAATTGGATTTAACAGAAATCAGTCGAGTTTTTTAATACCACGATATTGCACGGACGTCTCGTTGTTCCATTTTGTCACGTTTTTAATACCACGAACTTAGGATCGCGATGTCTGATACATCGTCGCGATTTTATTTCGATGACGGAGACCACTGTGAGCGTTTGCAACAGCTCGCTACGTACTCCTTGCTTTCAGGTAACAGATGTAGCGTCTCGAACTTACAAGAATATCAAACACCGGGTGACAAAGTTGGGCGAGTTAATTCTCATGGAATGGAGCGCACGCAGCGGCCCCCGATTGTATATTATTCCCGCTGCCTGATACGGCCCTGATTTATGCAGGTCGTACACGAAATTGGGGAAATGGTCCGTGTCACGCGTACGCTCACAGTTGGCCAAGAAAGTCTAGAATAGGAAAGATTAAACTTTGGTGTTACGTAAGTGGCAAGAACCACAGGCATTTCTGAAGTTGCCGCATATGAATCGTGTAACTTTGAAACTGGAAATTTCGCGTCTTAGGAATTGCTCGACCGGCTAATTTTCCAACAGATCCCCGATGAAATCGCAGGTGCTGTAAAATCAGCGCGCAACTCGAACCAACAACGCGGTCGAGAGGCGCGTTTGCCACGAGGTACATAAAGCTCCATTCACACCGGCGATCGCGGTACGTCGAATCAGGGAACAGTCGGGAGATTTTCGCTCAGCTCGACCGATGGCTCGTCAACTGCGGCCGCTCTCGTTGGACTACGTCAGTGGGAATCAAGCTTTACGATCGCCCACGCGCCGATCCACTCGGTGGCAAAGGCGAACGATTCGAGTCCATGAAGCCGCTGAGCGAATATGTAAATTCGCGTTCCCCGCAGCTACACACCGACGGAGCAACGTTTTACAAGGATTCTGGGCGCAGTTTGGAGCTTGGATAGCGTCCCGACGAGACACAGCTCGTTCTTCGATAAAGGGGCACGCGTTCAGCCGTCACAAAAGCCCGAGTTAATAGCCCGCGTTTCACGAGCTTTATTTGGCTTACGCTTTCAATGGACCAGCCGTATTGTCGCCGATCAGCCCTGAAAGCTACCTCGCGCGGTTAATCAATCCGTTAAAGCAAAATGCTCTTCGTAAACGAGGAAGAGTTTGATACGCGGAACACTCGGATGGATTACGTGTTATAACTGCAGATGGATAATGACAATTGTTGGAGTTACAGGTACAATTAGTAGCATTCGCGGGACAGATATGACAGATCTTAGGATAATGGGTGGCAGACGAGCGCTTTGTAATTGCCGACTGACCTACTTTGCCTAATTTTCGTGTTCATCGCGCGGTGATTCTCATTCGCGATCGTAAGACACGTTCGTTTGCAGATTGTTTCAGACCACGGCTCGTGTACTTTACGTAGAAAATATGTCGCGACTTTACCTTTCTTCGAAAAGCGTTCGAAATTTGAAAGCAGATTCGACAACTGGCTGGAGATTGTTCTACGAATAGGCAAGGAAATGAAAAGCGCAGGATAAAAGTCAATAATTTTTGGCCCCCTCTGGGCTGGATATATCGAAACTCCAGGGGAAACGTTTACTCGGTTATTTCGATTAAAAGTCATCATAGAAGTGAGCGAAGGAGAACGAAAAACTCAGGTCGTTTAGTCCAACTTTAAGAAAGTAATTCTGGCTTAAAGCGTGTGCCGGTATTGACGTACCACGCTGCATATTTCCTCCTGCTCTTCCGAAGATCGTCGAATGGAAGTCGCGTCGTTCCATTGGCCAACGTGATAGCCGTCGATTCTCAGAGATTTGTCAGGATATAGGGTGAAATCTCGTTCGACCGGCTGGTAGGATCAAACGAGACGCGGGCATTGTGGATTAAGCGCTCGGAAACTAAAGAGTTTTTGATCCGCTTGATCCGCGGCATCACGGCAAGACCGGCGCGGATCGAAGCGCCGCTTCGTAAAGAAAACGGCAAAGTTGTGTAATCCAGTTGCACTCGCCGTGAGATGTTGCGAGCATCTCGACAGAAGAGCTTCTTTGGAAATTGTTGGAACAGGCATCCGACAAAATCAGTCTAATCGCGCATTAAGTCGCGGAAGAAACGAGAGGCAAATCAGATTTATATTTTCACTTCTCCGTGCTTGTCCACTGCTCTTATCACATAGATGCATTTTTATAATAATTCAAGAAATAGAAAAATAATTCACCTTTTCTGTCTTTATCGCACGTAAATATATTTTATCTCGTAGCACGTTATCGCCTTATCTTCGTACGTGTTATCATCTCGCTCATCGTTAACTCGTATATTTTTGCGATCGATCTTCGAGTATTCTCGTCTTATACATCAGCCTCTGTCCACCTTTATACATAGCATACTATTGCGTTGGACACGTGGATTTATGCCGCCTAAGTTTTCAACAGTTCGATACGTTGAAATTAATAGCAGCTTATATATTTGCCAGGCAAAACGTCATCGAATAAATTAGCTCTCTCTGCACCAGCAGCCGAAGCAAATTCATCAGTAACCAGCAAATTAACGCCGTTGCGAAATACATTCGGCAAATCTCGTGTATTTATTCGAACAGTGACTTTATATTCTTTCGTCCCTGCAATTTATTACCAAAATTTGTATCGTTTTCTACGAAAAAGCCAAGAATCGATGCCCAGAGATGACATCGATTTAAATAAAAGCTCAATTGTACGTTTCCATACTACGTTACCGATATTTTATACAGAAGCGCCTATAGATTTTCTAGTTCAGCTGAGAAGAAAGCAAACGACCGATCCATCAGAATTTGAATTCGTATTACAAACATAATGTCCATGCTTACACACCGTAGACGATTCTGCTGTGTTTAAAGACGTGTCGGCTCTCTAATCTTGAATATTTCATAGCCTTCGAACTAGTCGTCGTGCGAAGAATAAGAAAAGGAAATAAAAAACGACAGGATATATTCCTCTTTTGTCTGCTCGACGATATTAGAAACCCGTTGTTAACATTTCTCGCCCCACCTTCTACTGTAATATCGTACGACGTCGAACACACACTGAAAAGAATATTAAAATGTAAGACGATTATTCTCCGGATGCTGAAGGAAAACACCAACTCCAGGTTACCAAGAATACGACTAAATTCATCGAACTTGGTTTCTCTTTTTCCATTTATTTGTTTCTCTGTCTTAAACGAAAGCGCCGAAGCTCGACGTGCTCAACGAAACAGTTTCACAACATATTCCTCGCCCATATCTTCCTTAACTCGCATTCAAAGGCGCACAGCTCGAGCACACGGATAGCTATCGACAGTGACAAGCGGTCGTTTGAACGGGAGCACAAGACACGCGCGACTCTTCCCGAAAGTTTCGCATCAGGACACGGGAAACTTTATTCAGCAGCGGCCAAGTATCGCCGAAACCGATTTGCACGCGCGAAAGCTTACCACGAACGTGGTGGTGGTCCGCACGGACTACACATAGATGGGAGATATTTTAGCTTTATATAGGCTTCACTTAGCGATCTCGCAGAAATTGCTCAAAGCTCTCGTCGTCAAATAGACACCTGCTGCGTGTCAATTCGATTTAACGTTAACGAAGTGACGCCACGGGGCTGCATTAACACGGCGCCGAAGCGAGACGCGAAGCCAAGCCCTGTCGAACACGAGGGGCGTCTTGAGGATAGAAAATATGTAACGGCGAGGTTTTAAGAAGAGAACAGATGGGCTCTGTCGGAAACTGTTTCCCAAAGAGCGTTAAAGCCAGATTTACCACCGCCCCGTAGCGAACCTCGTTCCAGACGCTTTTTATGGAGTCTCGCTTCGCCCTCCAAACAGAAATCTCCTCGGCGATTATCGCATGAAAAATGTACCGGTTATTAGCCGTACACGCGAATAATGAAACTTCTTTTGAAGCGTTAAAAACGTTGCCAATAAGGCGAGAATTCAGCGCAAACGCAGAAACAGCTTGCGCAGCAGTCGGGGCTATCGCAGCGAATCGTTTGGAATCGCCTGCGAGAGACGGGAAAGCTTCGGAATGGAGGAAGGTGGTTGTCCTGCGAAATCGCCGCGCGATAACGTCAAACCACGCGTTGCTTCTGATACGAAAGACGTCGCAATGGGTCCCGGATGGGAAATTATGCATATTCAGCCGACGTTGCTCCGTCAGACTGTTTTACCGCTATCGAGATATAAACTGCCAATTACCAGAAGGACCGTAGAGGCGAATGTAACGGTCGCAGTTCGACTTTTGACTCTGTTTTACAGCGTTTCACCGAGGTCTGTCTGTCCGTTCGAAAGCGTTTCAGCCGAACTGGGTGAATTTTACGGAGGAAGCGTATAATGAAACGAGTCGAATGGCAATATACTTAGCATAATGACGTAGAAGGAGAATTGTGAGCTAAATGTTAATATACATGTTAAAATTTGAATATCCTTTGGCGTACAGCGTTGAGAGGAAGGGGGGAGGGAGGGAGGTTCATTTTTCGTAGAAAGGCGGAAAACATTTTTTCCCGACGAGATTCGCAATCTCAATTTCTGAAGTAGGGTACCTTAGCCGCCGAGCATAATTTATTTTCGAGCACTTGAGCAAAATCGGCCGTAAAGCTCGGACTTTTATTAAAAGCAATCAGGCTAAAAGCAATCGACTTGAGTTAGTCGGACAAATGTCCACGCCACTCGGGTTTCAATCGCTTTAGCGAATAATTAAATCCGATAGCACGAGAATTGTTAATGAACCCGATGAATCTGAAATCTATCGAGCAACGTCATAATAATATGTGCGCCCGATGAAACGTAAAATGCGATTGAGTGTGGCGCAAGAAATGCAAATTTCATTTTTCCAACGCGCCAGTTATTTGAAACGCTCAATTGTCCGCTCACATTCGACGTTTACGATACTTTTGTAGATTTTCCATCGACGAACGAGCCTAACGATTTAACGCGATGGTTTCCCTGCTGCTGCTTTATCGTCGAATCTCGTCAACGCCTCGCGAATCGAAAATCCATCTACTGATACACGACGAAATTAACAGACACGACGACATACCATAGGTTAACAAATAACAGACGAATAAACGAGCTTGCTGAACGATAGCCTGCCTCGATACAAGTCGATGAAAGGAACTCGAAAGAAATGAAAAGTAACGTGACGTTATACCAAATCAAGACGTATCAAAAAGACATCGGAGGAAGGGAAGAACACATCTTCGATACGGTAGGTCGCTTAATCTCTCGCGGAAGATTAATGGACCAGCCTAATCCTTTAACACGACCACGGTGTTACTCATTGGCCGGTCGTTTCACCGTGGTAATGTAATCGCGGATCAAGCAGCTCTTTCTTCGTACGGATCCCTCGGCGAAAGGAACTTGTGCCTGGAAGATAGGAAACTAGCATAAAGGGCTGCTCCGCAGCGCGATTAAACGCTTCCTATGAAATGTTAAACGGCTGGTCGCGCGTTCAATGGGATTGCGCGATCGTGTGCACGCGTGATTAACGCGAGCTTGGAACTTGCCTTAATCACCCGACCGATCGTCCGTAATTCTCCTATCCTCGTCCCGCTATCCACGATCGAGCTAGGTGCACGGTGATCGATTAACATCTATGGAAAACTTGGATTCCGCGTTGCTTTGTTTCGCCGGGCTTTTGTTCCGTTCGATCTCTGTCCGCGGGTATCGCGGCGATGACGAACCAACGACAGGGAAGATGATTGTTTCATGAAATAAACGTGCTTGATGAAGCTGCGAGCTTGAAACGGTTTTTGAGAATTTCATTTGTATAGATGTTCGCGTAACTTTGGGAAGAAAGGAAATCACGGTGATCGCGACTTTCGCGAGAAATGTTTGCCGAGGGGTGTAGAAATTTCCGCGCGGAGAAATTCCAGCGTGCCACCTCCTGCAAGCTTCTATTCTTCTCGTCGAAATTTGCAATTTTGGTCAGAAAGTTCTTACCGTGATGCAGAAAATTCCAATTCCGCGGAATTGTAGCGCGCTGCGTTACAACCTGCGAGCAGCTTGCGTTCTCCCGATACGAATTTGCAATTTTCCCGAAGAGATTATCACCGAGACCTGGAAATTCCATGCGACGTTGAACGTATATTTAAAAAGATACAAAGATATTAAGAGCCTAAATGACTGCGTTACGTTTGTGGAGAGTACAGAAGTATATATATATATATATATATGCGCATATCTGCATAGCTGGGAGGACGGATTTTAATTTTGGAACTTGCGGAACCACAGGACCGAAGAATTCGCGTGTCGCGCGATGCAGCACATGGAAAAACGTCAAAGCTGCGAAACTCGGTTGCGGGACACGCATACAGACAGCCTGGATACGTTATTAACAAGAGAGGAAATTATAACAATTTAATAATATTACGAAATCCGCAGGCAATTGAAAAATAATTTAAAATAAAATTTGCAAATATTCCGAATGGAAAAGGAGAGAAGATCAGCTACAAAAATTCATGCCAATTATTATTTTACGATATTACTTTTTATTGCTTGTTATTTGTTACTTGTTGCTCACGTTAGCACGTGTTGTTACAATACGATATATCGATCTTTCGCGTCTCGATAATCTCGGTAAAAATATGCCAACCTCTTAGCTTCTTTGTATATAATTTTGTATTCCTTTATGCAAAATTTCCTCCGTACTTCATATATTTATTACCGCTTGCTTCGTGTTATTATGCAGAGCGAACTGGATCCTACTGCATACACAAATAGGCAAATATTTAAATTGCGGCTGTACATATTTCAGTCGTTCGTCGATGCATGAAAAAGTTCTTTCAGCGGAAATTTTTATTACCGAAGGGGAGTGGAGGGGGCGGGGGACTCACACGTCGAGAACAATACTTTCAGCGAGATTAATTTTTTTTTTTCAAAAATTAAAAAACGTCATTGTTAAAATTATTTTATATTTTGTCAGAATAGGGAGAATCCTAATTACGTGCAAAAATGATCTCTATTAACGCGTTATTCTAATTAACCATTCGGCTCGATTCGTTTCATTGGCACTGGGAGAAATGACGAATATCTGAATTAATTACACAGCGTCCTGGTGATCGTGAAATTAAGATCGAACGAATACTGAAAGTCAAAGTGTAATGACAATAGCGTAGAAGCGTTACGCACGATAGATGCTGGTTGATTACGAACTGACGAATCCATTCACATAATTGTACATTTTTCCGAACATTAAATTACAGAAATGGAAACTTGTATATTTGGATATTCTGTATATTTTTGCATATCGTACGCGCTGTGTATTTTTGGAATCTTAAATTGCCCAAAAATGCATAAACATCCGCGGACGATGTAAACATCCTGCTTGTAGAAAACACTGCGAGTGCCACGAAACGAGTTTTCCAGGAGAAAGAGGGGGGGAAAACTTATGCATCAACGTGGTCGAGATTCATGAAGAAGAGGAAAAGCGTATCCGTAGAGAAGCCTGTGTGTGCTTCTTGTTAGTCGTGAAAGCCTTGTTGTTGTTAGTCGCGAAGGAAACTCAGCGTTACATTCATTTGAATAGATGGCATTCGTTTAAATAAACGAAAGCCAAAGAAACAATCGATTACGTTCACTTGTGTCTTTTTCTATAAAGGCGACGTTCAGACACCACTTTCTAACATTGTTAATAACTATCGCGCCTCTATACTGAACAATGTATACTATGCTATCTATGAATAGCAATTTCATACCAGAATATTTTCGTATATTATACTCGCCATTCACTGGAATATTTTCCAGTAAGAAATTTCCAAATTTGTCCAAGCTTCCTGCGAGCTCGTTTGTTAGAATCGGCAGGATTATTTGGACACGCGTTTGGGGCCGGTCGTGTCATATCGATCGCCGGACGATTCTTCGCTGGACGATAGATGGAGAACCGTGTGTAAAGCCCCGTAAAGAGATAAATGAAAAGGGTTGAAGCGGAAGTGAGACGCGGGTCTGACGCTCGTCTCTCCCATCCGGCCACTTCTCCGTCTCAAGAAGCGAAAACGAACGATACAACGAACCTGAAACTTCCGACATTGTTAATGGTTCGAGGTATCGTCGGTAACAGAGAATTTCATTAAAACGCCGAGTTTCTGAACGCGATCCAATTACTTTAGTCGCAGCTGCGCGAGCAGCCGTTTTGTCGCGCGCGTTCCATTCGGCCCAAGCTTCGAGTATTGGGTGTCAGCGTGTCTTTCGAGCAGCGGAATGTATACGCTACGAGCAGTTCCAATCGCGTTACGCGACTCGCGCGTGTATTCGAACGATCGGGCCGCGTTACACGGAAACCTAGCGAACTTGCAAGCGACAAAAAATTAGTTGAACACAGCACGGATGCCGCGATAATGTGGTCTTCCTGTTGCGAGGAATTGCTGACCCCCATGGAACACAACTTTTACGGCACAGAGCTATAACGTGGCAAGGAAACGGAGTGTCTCGTTAATTCGCGCGTGGAACAATAAAAATCAATTGTCGCTGCGTTCTTCGAAATTATAATACTCGAACAACGCATAATTAAGGCGACCTTTCCATGTGAAAATTGTTTGTACGAATCAGGAATTAATAGAAAAGATGTTGTTGACGCTTGGCGATCTATTCGAATGAAACAACATTCAACAACGTGTGAAGAATAACAGCAGAGGATTTATTGCGAGAATGTTGTATTCTCGAAACTAAATTGCTCGGAATTAATGCCACTGTGATTGATAGTTGCAAAAGAGTTGCCATTATACGTGTTTGTAGAAATCCGGTTGAAGGCGACGAAAGGGAAAAATTGAATGAGGGAAATCGTTCGAAAACACAGATGGAGAAAGTTTCGAGCGGCAAGTTTGGCACACGATCGTCGTGCGAGAAACTTTTTCATCCCTGCAGTTTGAAAAAGTTAGACAGGGTCAACGAGGTGTCGCGTATTTTGATACTCGGTTCATAATAGCGAAATATAGTGTTGGCCGGTGACGGTGGCAATTTCGAAACTAAGTTTTCGTTTCAAGCGCGAAAAAATTTGCTAATTTTGCAACAAAACTCACGCTCTTTCCCTTTAATCTTTAACTTTCATCAAGTTTCGTCAGAGACCAAAGTTTCTCCTTTTTCTGCCAGTTGAAAACCATACAGACTATTTACTATAAAAATATGAAGGTCTGTTAAATAAGAAACACAAAAATACACGAAACGGGGGAAACGAGTTTCAATGTTACGAACTGTTTATAGTCCGCAGTTTCTACGATACGATAGAATTTTCAAAGTTCGCTCGTTGGATTCCGCCAGTAGAAAGTTCTTTCTTTGCGGCCGTTCTTTTTTCCCCGCACCAACGACTAAAATACTGCAAATTTCTGGTTGCGCGGTTGTCGCAGGAAACTAGCGACAAGCTGTGGACAGACGCGTTGGTAAGCTCCACCTACGATTAACTTTCATTCGCAGCAGAAGAAAGTTAACAGCTCGCGGTGGAACGTACGTAGAAAGTTGGCACAGTCGAATAAACGTTGGAGTTTCGTGGTTGACAAGGAGACAGGCGAAAAGGATGACGAAGGTGTCAGAGATCTGAATGCACGCGGTTATTCGAACGACTCGCAGCCGATGGAAAAGCCGGCGATCGACCTATGAATAATGTACGTACCACGACTGTGAACGACAATGACGAATTCGTATTCGATACGTCCTTCTGACCACGCGAAACGAAGTGGATTAACAAACGAGCGAGCTGTTTAGATATAGCAGGAGCCGAGGTAGATTGAGAGGGATCGAGGCAGCGATAGTTTGACTGGGGTTGGATCGTGGCGAGTAGCACAAACAAGCATTAATTCAAACCGTTACTCCCTTTGTGTTTGGCAAGATTCGGTGCTCGATAAGACGCACTTGTCGACCAACGCCGTTTATTGGCCGACTCGGCCAGAAAATTGCCGCTATCGTCTCAACTTGTCAGTCAAATGGCGCGGTTCGACCGCACAGAGACGCGATATCCGTTAAGCGATCGTATCGCATAAAATTTGATTGGTTTTGGTTCGCTGTGTTTCGTCTAAACGCAGAACATTTGCCAGCGGAATTTGTTCTACGAACAGCACGATATAGCACAACGTGGTGAAATGTTGCAGAGATAAATTTCAAGCGTCTTACAGAGGAGTTTCGGAATGCAAGGAAGAACTATTTCACGGAAGAGAAGGAGAACCGTGGATGCAAAAAGCAACCGGACGGATTATTCGAGCTTCTTTTGTATGATTAAAGCAGCTCGGTTGAGAGACATTTGGCAGACGGAAGCTTTATCAACCGTAAACAGCTTGAACAGTGTCAAACAGAATGCGATGGAAAGCTAATAGAAAAGTAGATCGACGGGGAGAAACGTAGAACTCGTAACGTAATTTATTTTGCATATTACGTACTTGCGTTACTTACGTACACGTTAGAAGACTATACAGTCATAACGAAGTCGGCAATCGCAATCTCTATGATGTTATTATATGAAATATCCAATTACACGAACTCTTTGTCTTCTAACAAGATCGCAGAAGCAGATCGCGTACGCGTTTCAAACGCGAATACGCTTTGCGTATAACGTTCTACCTTGAACATATTATAATACACAGAGCGTGTATTATAATATGCATTATAACAGAAGGAGGAACTGATATGAAATCGATGAAAGCGGATAAAATGTTAAGAAAGTACGCGGAGCACGCGGTGCCTATAACGTACCTTACGTACACACATTTCTAGAACAAACAGGAGGTTCTTATTTACCGAAACAATTTCAAAAATTCTCAGCGTCGTTTGCAAGTCGCCGATGGGGCTGCAGCTGGGAAGAAAAATGTATCAGCGTCGGCGGAGGCTGGTGACAAACGATCCTCGCAATTTACATGCCTAAACAGGAGATTCTTTGCGAAAGTCGTAGATTCTACGGACGATAGCGCCGGCCAACGTGGCCATTAGCCGCGCCAAATGACTTGAAATTAATTCCTACAATCAGCCGGACGCGATTGATTGCAACGATTTCTCTGAAACTCCGGTATCGGGTGGGACCGCGCGAGGTGAATCGAAAGTTTCCTCGTTGAAAAACGAATGAAACGCGAAGAAAAACAGAGAAAGGAAGCATAATATACGTTTTAGTCGTTTCGCGCGTATCGGGACAAGGAAAAAAATTATAGCGTCCGATGTGTGCGCGTTTAAACATCCGAGGACCGGATCATCTTGTTACATTTAAATTCGTTTCGTATTGCTGTTATTATTAATATCTGCGTTCTGCGATCGAGAGACGTACGTACAGTACATTGTACGGTATCTTTCATACAGTATGGAGTCACTTCCTCGGTGCAGAATTTCCGAGAGAAGAAAAATCACATTCGCTGAAACTCGGTCAGTTCGTTCCGAAAGATGCGAAAGCTAATTATGTCGTAATGAGCGTATCGAGAGCCCTGACAGTAAACACATTCAAAAGCAATGATATCGTTCGAACGTATTAATGCCGTTTATACGTTTACACTGGAGGCAATTTTAAACAATTTCATATTTTCAGCGATACTCGCTTGCACGCGTATCGTTACGATGCGCTAGCTAATTCAACCGATATCCATTTGTAACGTTAATATCGTTCAGAGTTGCACCACATTATACACAAGTATCGAACAACAATACTCATTGTGCAACTGTGCACTGGAACAACATTACGCGAATATTACGACCGACGGTTCTCTGTATTTAATCCGGCCATACAGTTCGGATATCGAAAAATGGCCGTTTTTTAAACATCCTCCAATTGCCTGATATAATTACGCTGAACACCGATCAAGGCGTTAAAGATAATGATTTTTATATTTGCGCTAAAATAGCATGGCGTTGTAATACAAGTACGCGTCGAGTACGCGTGTACCTGAACGAGTGATCATCAGACAGCTATTTCTAATCACACCTGTGTTCGTAAATATCGGCAACGCGATTTGTTTCACATCAGTGGGAGGTTTATTAATAACAAATCGGTAGCCGTGAGGATCATCGCGCGTCAGGCATTTCTGGTGGCTCTCTCGATCGAGATAAAATAAGACTTCGCTGTTACATGCATTGATTTTCACGCTTCTGCGGTGGTTTCAAACCCTCCGCACGCTGAGCCGTCGTTTTTAACTCGCGCTCGCTTCCATCTTTAAATATAATCTTTGATCGGAGCCAAGATGTTGTCGTATAGATAGTTGAAATAGTTTGAAAACGTTAGATGTCCTTAAGAAGATTGAAAAACCGTTTCGTGGAAAGGGTTTCACAAAGTCTGTCCGTTTGGTACCGGAAAATTTCACTTTTCATAATTATTATCGTCCTGTTTTTCTCGTCGAATTCTTCAGTTGCATAAAATTGCAATAAAGAGAACAGAATTGCTATAATCCGAAGAGGTATAGTTTCCTTTTTATTCGGAATGGGCTTGAGGCCGAGCTTGAATATGTCAAAACGAAGGGAAATTGAGTTACGCCACTTTCGAAATGAACGTATCCATATGGCAATACGAAGAAACAGGTAAATTAAGCGGCTCCAGCTTCGTTACGGAAGACATTGTACAATTCTGATACCATCTGCGTTACCGTTTCGTATCGGTAGAAGATAACACAGCTGAAAATTACACTCGCGGGTTCGTTTTCCGCGGCGTGTCCCTCCGGAATAATTCTGCTACACCCATTACCATCATCGATACAATCTGCACGGCACGCGCAAAACCCAAGATACCGCGGTTCCCGCCATTGTCCGAGCGATCTATATTTTTACACGTAATTGCAGCTTTTAATCGCGCCCTAATATCTGCCGAGGGTATAAATAAACTCGTTAAGCGTTGCCTTTAGCATCGGCTAATTGGCGAACAGCGCGCGCCTCGTCCAACACTCGCGGGCTGAACGATTAACGTAGCGTCGAAAATGGAAACTGACGTTTCCAAAGACTTTTCAGAGACTCGATACGAATCTCGCACCCTTGTGTAAACGTTGTCGTCGTATTTGTTTCGACAGTTGATGCGTCTGCGTTGCGTATAGAAAAATTTCGTTGTTGTTTGCGTGGACGCGAAGCACGCGTAATTGTATCGTCAGATTATAACGCACTGAAATGCGTACTCTGTGCTATTTACAAAGGAAGCTTATTTCGTTTCACGACCAAATGGTCTAACAAGATCATGCGAACGTTGCAACAGAACGGTATCATCGAAGCAGCACAGTTACTCATGTTGTTCAAACAGTATCACCGTGTATACTCATTGTCAGTATCCACATGGCACAATTGCTCAAATAGCGCGGGTATATGCCTTAATATAACGCCAATACGAGTTGTATTGTTCGACGCGTTCGATCGTAATATCGCTGACGAAGAGTTACTTATTTACAATCGAAAATGTTGTATTATTTTCCATTCGCGTCCACTCAAATGGCTAGGTTTTTCAAACGATTTTAAACATTAACGCAAGATCCACCTACGTGATCCTGCCTACGTGAATTCAATTTCTTTCGTGATAATGCTGTTACGTAATCTTTCCTGCCCCTTGTGTTCTTCCCTTCGTGTCTCGAGCGCATCATCAAACACGTGTCTTGAATTCTCAACGTTCGCGAAATTTCAAGTAAGAACCGAACATGACGTAAGAATATCTGGTTGGGCATAGGTTTTTCATTTCTGACGTCTCGAATAAAGCGTATATTATAATTATATCGATATAATATCGACAATAATGTGATATATATACTACTCATATATACAGCGCAAGTTGTTCTCGATGGAGCAAGATACTCCGCCAAAATTCTCATTCTCTAAATTCTTCCAAATTCTTAACTGTAACTTACACATACGTGTTCGCACATACACCGTCTCGCCTTTGAACTCCGACCGGGGTTTATACCCGCACGTATTTCCCACCAGCTTTTACGTTGGCGCGTTTCCTTTTTTCTATTTCTTCATCTGGTTCGCCCGATGCAGCTATTTGTAGCATGCACTCGAGCATGTTCGCCGAAAATCCGACGTCCAATTTACATCCCGCGTATGTTCGCGATAGCGTGACTTCGCCTAGACAACCTCTCCGTTCTTAACCTCCGTTTACTACAACTAACCAACCAACCAACCAAATTCCCAGCAATAGCGAACGCGTTAAGTCGCTGTTAGATTAGCGCAAGACGCGGCACTAAAGCGGCTCCATCTAATCTTCCTACATTCCTAGATGATCTAAGCTCGAAGCTCATTGTTAGAACGGGAGCACACGACCGCAGCTCGTCGGTTGGTTAACCAGTGGATTTCGATGCGACGCGTAATTCATAGGAGCGTGTTAATGAGATGCGAGCTGCGTCCACTCGATAGTGGCAAATATGCACGCGGCCAGCAGCAATACGCATTCGTTATGGCGGTATCGTGTGCGTTTGACAGGTATAATGGGCGTACGAGCGACGAAGCACGTTCTATTATAGTAATGGTCCGCTCTCCGATTCGGCAACCGCCGCCGTTTATAGCCTGTTACCTTAAGACGAGTTCTCGCTACGCGTATGCCGGAATTTTCTCGTCCGCTGACCGATTTAACGACCCAATTCCGCGCCCACGAAATGTTTCATCTTCACGAAACGCGGTCAGATCAGTCGCAGACCTGTTTCTTTCCTCCCGGCGATTGATTTTCACAGTTTCGATAACACGTGTCGATGATCACGAAAGTTTTGTCGTATATTACGTCCCAGCAGGATCGTTACTCGATTGACGTTACGTTAGGATCGCTCGATAGACGAAGCTTCACCTCGTGATAGAGGAACGTGGCCAGACATGGAATGGTAGACATAGCTAACATGGAATGGCGCTCGTTCTTTAAAACTGACAAACGGATAGGCAAAGGAAGTCGACAGGATTAAGCGAAGATCCCGGAGAAGAGCAGGGAGGAAGCTGATCCTAGAGGATCGAAAGGACGGACAGAGAATTCTAAATTCCAGCTACGGGGAAAAATCGGGGACCTGCGGATGTACAAATAGGTAGACTGTGTCCAGTTTCGACTGTCGACACTCTACAGGACTTAGAGGATAGACACGGAATCCTGATTCTTCGCTACAATTCGAAGCTGCAGGATACAAATGCGAAGACTACGTTCAATTTCAGCTGCCAATACCCCAGAGTCGTGAATTTTATCTGTAGCCCAATGTACAAGAGAATCGAACACCTGCAGCCACGCCAATACGAAGACCATGTTCAGTTTCAGCTGACAATACCTTGGAGGAGTTAGAGGATCTAGAAGATAGATACAGAGTCGAGAATTCTGACGCTTGAAGATGTACCTAGATGTTACCTAGAAGCTGCCAGGCCGCGCTGAGCGACCAACTATCAAAGTCCGATAAAGTGATAGAATAAATAAAGCGAGGTCGAAATCAGAGTGGTCGCGAGATAGATGGATTCGAGCAACACGAGTGAATAGCAACACGTAATTGTTGCTGGTGCGAGCGCGCGCGATGCAGAGGCTGTAAGAGGGATTGTCGAGGGGTAGCTGAGCGCGATAAGAAGCGCGCAAGGTGGTTAAGAGAACTGGGTCGCGTTATAATTGTTTTGGGAGTGAAGCGAGACGAAAGTGTTGCGGTGTTTTAAACGAACTTCAGCTTTGAAGATTTATGTTAGTTTTAAAGGAGCGAAATGCCTGGCGTCTCCGCGGCCGTTTACTTTTCGATAATGAAAATAAATACGAGAAATTGCGAAAATGCAAATAGAAATCTTCCATCGTCTCAGAAAATGTAGGATCGTACCGAGGCGTTGTAAAGATACAGATTCGATGATGATTTCTCGAGTACGGTTTGTCTCATACTCCCAGCAAATATTAGTTTACAGCGACGTTTTTTCAACGAATCTCCGCCGGTCCAGGGACGCGTAGAATCACGCGGTGGTGGTCAGGACGCTTTGCTCGCACCTTGTACACTGACTTCTGGCAAACTACCCACGAGAAGCAGCCAACTACGCGACTAACAAATTGTCAGATGTCTCGGAGTCTTGGTAACTCTCTTAGGATCTCGAACATCTCGCCAATCTTGATAACTAGAGGGTCAGCGAGTTTGCGCTGCAGACCAACAAAGAGACCAAGCCCGCGGGAAGCTAACCCCTTGTATACTAATTGCGAGTGCACTATGTTATGCCTTCGCGACACGACTATTGTTATTAAGCGTGCAGATGTCAGGCTCCGATACTTTACACGACCCGCAGACCTTATATCGCCATAAAGCAATCTCGAAGCCCCAACTTTCAGCTCCAATGACTTGGCTATAGCGTCCTAATCTCAATTATTTATATATATACATATATGTGTATGGTTACATGAATTTACTTACGATATTTATACGACCAGCACTTGCTGCGACTTGTACGATTTCCACTACAACTCTGTTTTACGTTCTCTTTGTTACGACTCAACGGCCACAACTTTTCTTACTACTGTGCTGTATCTGTTCTGTTTGTGTTGTATCTCGGACGTCGGTCTTGCCGCGAATTACGTCCTCGTTGCGTTCTGTCCCTGGGAAAGGTCTCTAGAAGCTCTCTGGTCTGTCAGGCTGGACGGGTAGTTCGGTGGCCAACTTCGTGCAAAGTTGTACGGGGTTCGAGCCAGATGGCCATCGTCGTATAACGTTTAGAAACTCTGAACTTTATGACAGGATATTTGCTAGCCAGGCATAAGAAAACAAGAAAACTAAATGCATTTTGTCTGTTCGATAAATGAACTACCGAGTCACGTGCCGTTTTAACGTCAGCGTGCAGACGATAGCAGCGTCGAGTTCCATCTCGTGAAAGTAGCGATCGACTCGACCGTGTCGTAAAACTACGCGTGTAGCCGCGGCACCTAACAAACAAAAACCGTATATAGTCTTCTCGCAACGCCGTCGTAAATCACCTAGCGGCTCTGTACGCGTAGCGAGGAGCTTGTACACTTTTCCGAAAGACGAAACGCGTTCACCACTTAATGCGAGCCGGGGCACGATGTCTCGAGTTGAACAGAAACGTGGTAGCAGTTAGGAGATCGTAGTAGAATCGCAAGAAACTGTTACGATTGGAATTCCTTTCGTCTTTAATTCTCCGCGCAAAATTCCATTCGGCGCTCTATTTGCTTTTTCGAGAACACGCAGGTCTCAGAAGCAAATAAAAGTCTTAAAATGTTCGTTGAATTTGGAAGTGAAGAATAACAAAGAGCCCGCCTGTTCGCTCTAAATTGGACGAAAAATGATAACTTTAAAGAATAACAGTTCTCATAAATGAAAGATTATTCTAACGTAACGTAACAGCGTTCGCTGACATTGGTACTGGCGTTTTAATTGAATTCCCCACCCGTTTATTTCGCATCTTTCTTCTTTTCACATTTAACAATTATACTTCCTTCGGCGTAATTAACGTACGGTAATTATGTAGACATTTAAAAGCAACGAGGAGGCTCGTGTTCCGTCAGAATGTTTCTATATACGTCGTAGTCGCGACCAGTTTATTGGAAGTTTAAGCGGACATTTCTTTAATTAGTTTCGTAATTGCTTCACGGTTTTCAGTATCGCGATTATCGCGTTTTATTAGAACGCTTCAACGGTCAGTCAGAGACGTGAGTTTCCACGTTTCAGTTGGGAAAGATGAGGTTTTAAAGAAGAAAACCTTTCGTTAGTCTTTCATCCTCCTTTTCAATCATCGTGCGAGTCGCTTTAAAAGAACTGATAAACCATAATCAGTATCGAAATAAAAAGTAATTAATTTCCTACTTGAAAACTGTATCTACATCCCAGAAAAGCTGCGCTCTCGCGTAACTAGCGGCTAGTCCGGAAGAAAGTCGCAAAAATGACTTGCTGTGTCACCGTTGTTACGCGAGAAACCGCCCTTAACGATAACATCTTTACCAACTCGCGCTCTTCCTTCTACTTATCAAAGGAGAAAAAAAGGAAGAGAGAGAGAGAGAGAGAGAGAGAGAGAGAGAACCTACTTATCCTATAAATATCATATCCTTTCTTTTTTCAAAGATGCTGCTATAGAGGAACAGCTTTTAACGTTCCAACGTAGTTTGCGGAAAAGCGGCCGTTCTCATTATCCTCTCGTTCTCGCTTTCTTATCTGCTGCCTCCCCTTAAGTTTCATCGAAGTTGCCACCCTCCGCCGCCCCCACTTTTCCCAGCTTAATTGAATCCGCAGTATCTTCGTAACGATTCACGCTGGAGGCCGGCGAGCTTTTATATTCACTGAAAGGGGAAGCTTTACCGCGAAAGCCAGTGGAATCGTAAAAACGAAATTTCGCCTATTTCAGCGAAGCTTCGCCTCCGGAACACGATGTTGCATCCGCTGCACGTGCTCGCCGTACATGATAACGCATGTACTTTCGTCTTTGAATACAAAGTTAGAGTTTCGTAACGGTGCATGTTGCAACGAAACCTCGTCAGCAACTATAAACGATGTACTTCGAATAAAAATGGAGTGGGGCAGGGAATGCCCGAAGAATATTCGTGAACGAGCATTGCTTTGATTTCCGACGCCGCGTTTGCAACCACCTTGATGGATGATGATAGTCGGGGAATGCGTACATGCGAATATGTATCGTGCGTATTACGCGTATCACGCGTCGAGTATTTCGTATCGCGAAGCATTCTCCTTATTCTCGCGTTGATCCCCGCGAAATGTACAAACCCGGGTACAAGGAAACGCGAGAAGAAAATGGTATATTCTGTCGAACGCGTTATTCCATCCTAAATCATCGTGGAATTTGATCATCGTTCCCTCTCCGCATATATTTTTACGTCGTCAGCTAAGTTTTCGTATTCACAGCTCTGTATGGCAAGCGTTAAAACCTAACTAAAAGCGGTAAAACGTGACTCTTGCGGTAGCTGCATGTATATCGAAGGTTTTATCGGTACTTGCGTATTTGCGGCACGCAGCTGCATTAGTGGAAGTAGAATTTTCGAAACTATTTTCGTATGTGCAGTTTCGTATGAAAATGCGAAAGCTTTCGGATAAAACTTTAAAATATCGCTTCATCCTCTTTCGGGCGAAGGAATGT
Organism: Bombus cullumanus; assembly: GCA_014737535.1. Lineage (NCBI taxonomy): Eukaryota > Metazoa > Arthropoda > Insecta > Hymenoptera > Apidae > Bombus > Bombus cullumanus. The sequence goes on along the minus strand of JACXIX010000010.1, from coordinate 953,335 downwards.
ACGGGGACGCACGTTGCACGTAGAATGTTATACGCGTTGCTTTTTTTCAGATTCCTATCAATTTTGTATATCTCCATTTTTAATTGTACAACAAAACCATTTCCGTGACGGTCGAGTCGAGTTTATCTTTTCAAAATTGAGCGATCGATCGTAGGATAACGAGATACACGAGATATATCGCGTAATAATTTACACGCAGAAGCTTTCAAATCTCGCCTCGCGAAAACTTGTCGCTTGATTCGAACATTTCGTACAAACTGCGTCCGAATTTCCCACTTGACTCGAGTGACGAACCAACGACGAGTCCTGTGGTTCGTGAAAAGAAACAAGAACACGATGGAAACGATTAAAATGATGGAACCATCGACACAGCTGGATTAAACCTTAGAGCAAACAGTAACGACAACGGCTGCTACCGCGCGACGCAATTATCAAGGATTACGACGAAATTGTAGCCTGCAATTACCACTAATAAGATTAAGCTGTTTGCAATTGCGACGAGAATGGTCCAAGTTACAAATATATTCCATTTGAATCCATAACGCGATCCGTGCTAATGGCGAAAAAATGCCAATCCTTCCGGCGAGTCGCAAGTTTTTTGATCAAACTTTATGGAAACCCGTAAAGTTTCTCGGTTTACAAAGTAATCTAAGAAGCTTTACCGGTCCTCGCCATTTCACTTCGTTGAGAATACTTTCTTCCCGCGACTTCTGTTTCTTACAGCGATTCGATTCTTATCAACCTGTTCATCCAGGCAAATGGTTCACCTCTTATTCGAACACTTGAGACGGCATTAATTAACGAAATCCGACTGATCGATAAGGGAAAATTGATACTTCTCGAGCAATTCACTTTCGTACGCTTCCTCTTTGCAATTATCCTGCGAATATCTGCCATTCTTTGTTCTTCGTTATTTATTCCTTATTCCGATTTTCTGTCGCGTCTTTCTTGCGGATTCTGTTAGGTGGTTTCCTTGTCCTGTGCTGGCATAACGCAATTGACTTTAGCATTTGCCTATAGAGAGATTTGCATAATTTAAGAAATATTTTTCCCGCGATTGAAATAATTAATTTATCTTCACGCGTTTGAGGGAAAAACATAGTTTCTGACGAGTCCATGGTCATCGCCAGACAACAAACAACGGACAGAAAGGAATGGCTAAAGTCGCATAAGTTGGACGAAATTCTGATTTATCGGCGATAACATTTTTGTTATAGTCCGACTCTATCGCAAATAATCAGCTTACACGGTCGTTGCTGGCTTTTATATTTCGCTCGATGTCGTAGCTTTTACCGCAAGCTAGCTCTTTACCGAGATTAAATTCCAGTTCGGTAACCCTAGCAGCTGCCAGATATAACCTTGCAAGCTTTTCTTCGGTTTCGTCGTACGTCCAATCGGATTTCAACGCGTCGAGAAATCGTCGATTTGTTGTCGCGGCGCAGAATCTCCACAATATAATTTTATTATTCGCTGGAATCCTATTTTCTAGGCTGGCGCGAGTTTCAAATTCTTTTATCGTCACAAGGTTGTGCAACACCGGAGCCGAAGGATGTGAATTTTTTAGTCGGAAAATGTTTCTCGATTCGTCGATTATACGCACGACCATAATTAGTTAATATATTTTTCGTTGAATAGAGAGATTTCCATCCGCGAAATATTCAATTCGCCTGGACGTTTTATTTTGAAGCGGCCGTGTGCTTTATTCTTCTCCGCAACGTGCAACTACGTACCTAACTCGCTAACGAATTTTCACTTTCCACTTATTCTGTTTAGTTAAATAGGAATCAAGGGAAGACAGCAGTTAAATATGAATTAACAGGAATATCAAGTATGCACTCGACTCGGCAACGAGTTTTAACCTTCCACTTGTTCGATTCGGCTAAATAGAAGTCGCATCTCGATAAATATAGGCAAGTAGATTAACGCGTTGATTATTTTCGATGCTCCTTTTCTATCGCTGCAGACATTCAATTAAATTCAAACGGAAATGAATAAAGTACTGGCGTCGATTTCATTAATTTCATTTACCAAACGAGAGTGATTCGCGTAGATTTTTCACTCAACCGTGTGTCTATTCAGCAAACGCAATATCTTTGGTCGAAAATGTTTCATAAGTTGCTAACGTATAGATGGAAACCAAATTGTCAATGGTAACTGCTCGCAGAGTAGCGAGAGGATCTTCCTAACGAAGATGAATAAATCATCGACCGAGCACGGACAAGGTAAATTAATAAAAATCATTAATGGAAGTTAATTGCACTTGTGCAACGAGAGATGCGAATATCAAAGGGAATATTATATCGGAATGGCTGCCGTATCGATTTTCGTATTTTCAACGATGATTTTATTGTGGAACGGCAACTTCGTCGATACGCATACGCCACGTTAACGGCAACGCACATCTTCGCGTCGATATAACGACAGACAGCCTAACGATGATTTAGCCTAATGATAATTTATGACTCGAAGTCGCCGAGCTATGAGCTATGAGCTATGCGAATGGCACGGCTGTTTGGAGGACGCGTGAAACAGTTTGACGAAGGATAATTTGATAGAGAGGCAGATCGATGGCAAGCGAGTCGACAAAGTTGCACCGTCAAAGAGTAGAGAACAGAGACCATTGTTTAACTTAACTGAACTTACAAGGCCAGGTGAAATGACCGGTTTCAAAATTTAATCAAAAATCGTACATTCATCGTCGTTTCTTTTATTCGTCTGACTTTATGTAAATTCTTGTATATTATCCGATTAATAAATCTCTCAAGTTTCGTTAATACAAGAACGTACATAAAGTGGGTCTCGTGGAACCACCTACTACATGTCCATTAAGAGAAGACTCGGAAGAAGACACCCGGTAGATCTTGCCACACAATGAAATATCACGAACAATCGATGAATCTAAGTTCCAATTACAGTGTGTATCTTGTACACTATGAATATATATTTGCATTATGCAAACGGGCGTGGGAGTGAATGGTGCGTGAAAAATTCTGACGAACGAACGACAGAGTACGTAAAACATATATAAAAGGAGTCAATAAAAAAAAAAAAAAAGGAAAAAAGGACATGAATAGACACCTCGCTGCTCTTTATACTTTCAGAGGAAAAAGCTATATTCGCCTACACTTCGAAGCAACGATATTTACTTGAACACCGTAGAAGGAAATATTTTTGTATTCTATCGAATCGACTCGCGAGATTTTACGAGCTCGGAAACCAGTTCCTTCGCGATTATTCTCCCGTTTATTTACAAGCTTTTTGCCGTCGTTTTAATAATTGCGCGACGATCCCCTTTGCTCTCTCGTCGCCTTTCGTTGTTTGGAAAAAGTCTGCGGGACGATTAGATCGTTTCCGAGGGGAAAGAAACAGCTCGAGTTCGCTTGACAACCGCACTCTGTTCGTTCCACGTAATACGAGGCGTTGCCTGGCTCCTCCTTTTTCCTTCCAGAAATGAGAAATAATGCTTCTTCGTGCGCCTTTTGTAATTTATATTTATGGCGATGTTTCGAGATTTTTCTCGCTTCTTATAGATTTGGAAGCTTCTTATCGCGAACTGTCTCTCGGCCGTTCTTAGCCCCGCGCTAATCGATTTCTTCTCGAAGCAGGATGACAAATTTCCAGCGTTTTAGTATCCGATCGTTTCATAAAGTTGTTCGTCCTGCTCTCTTTGTCAAATTCCTGATGCGAAATTATAAAAGTTGATTGTCAACGCGATTGGGAGTGTCCGTCTCGCTCTACCGTTTCTCACCTAAAGTCTAATTTTTCTGTACAGTAAAATGTCTAGGAATTTGAATTGCGTCGAAAGTTTCCCGGCCCAAGAGACTTTCATAAAACTTTCCATCCTCAATTATCTCTGATAGCCCGCAACAGTCCGCATCGCGTACGCTCATTAATTACCACGATGCACTTGCGCCATCATCTTCGACCAATGGAATAAGCGTTCCTTTCTGCGGATTGTAGCGAAGAATCAATTCTTTGGTGCGCAAATAAACGACGAAAATTTTTCAGCGAAGCTCAGAGTTCATTTAGAAGGAACAAAAATACGGCGAGTTGCTCGGTCAAGCCGCGTCGTTGTCTTCTGTAACGCGCTTTCAATTGCTACGCTCACGATGGACGACTCTTCGAGTCATCTATCCAGGCAAGTCCGTTTTGGTAGTCGTAATTCGCGATGGGACGGCTCTCGCAACCGCTGCGGTCGCAACACGTGCGAACATTAGGAGCGTCGACGCGGTCTCGTAAATTTTTCGTCGTGACTTAATCGCGAAACAGAACGTTCTCCGGTTTCGCAATTAATTCGACCTCGCGACCTGACGTCGAGGATACTAACGCGGACGAGTGGCTACGAGGAAGCCCGATAAAAGGCAGCGCGAACGAGCATCATTTTTCTCGGCGCGGCGCGGCGCGCGGCTGCTTGGAAATAATTTCACCGTAAAGCCGGCCAAGTCGGCATTGATTTATCGACGAGCCGGGCTAATTGGCGCCGTTTCTCTTCGTCTCGCCGGCAAATTTTTCCCGCTCAGCCGTCAATTACACTCGCGACGTGACCGAGCAGTGCGTTAGCGAGAGACGCGCGTCATCTCTGGATTCGACGAATTTCAATTAGCCGGATTAATGTTCCGGTTCGTTTCACCGAATCGTTGGCGCTGTACAAAGGCCAATTGTTTCCGGCTCGTGCATCGCGAATTCGCTCCGTTTTCTTTCTTTTTTCTTTTTTTTTTTTTTGGCAACGTACGCAGGATGTTTCGCGCGAGGGACATCTTCTGTCTCCGGCGCGTGATTTCAACGTCGTCATTCCGTCCCTCTCTCTCTCTCTCTCTCTCGTTCCTTTTCTTCGCTATCTCGCGCTGCTTTAATTAACTTTTGCGCAATACGCTTTGGCAAACAGAATCGAACTCCGGATGATTATCCATAGAGCAAGTGTGTTTGATTTGGAACGCTGCGATATCTCGTCAAGCAGCTAACGAAATCAATCGACGAAGGTATTTAAAGTATCTCGTCGAAGGGAAAGGACGAGCGTGTTCGCGCTTGAGCTTCGCTCGTGATAGATCTGTCGCTGAACGCAGCTGATTGCGCGTCTGCAAGCGTATGAAAGTTTTCGAATTAAATAGCGGAGTTCTTTAGCGAAAAAGCATGATTTATCATCGAACGCGTTTGCTGTTGGACGTTCAGAGGAAATTTACTCGAGTTCAATTTATCTTCTTCTTGACGCAATTATCATCCTTCTATCGATGTACGTGCGTACACTTGCGACACTTTGAGCGCACACAATATGGAACGCGTCAACGCTACTGACGATGATGATAGAGAATTATATGCGTTTTATTCAATGGCGTTAATTGCAAGAGAGACGAGGATAATGAAAAATGGGTGCAACGTGTTCGGTGTCTTTGTTGCGGTCACGAAGAATGCGCTTCAGGTGCTTCATCCGCGTGTTGAGCGCGTAGATGACGAAGAAAATTAACGTGACATAATACAAGTTTTGAAAAATGGAAGATATTTTATTTGGAAATATATTCGTTTTTCGTAATAAGAATAAAGTTTTTTGACTAGGAGTTTCAGTACGAACTGAGTACCATTTCCACGTGTCACGAAAGGATGGTTTTCACCATTGGAGTTGGCAAAAAGCTGCTCTTATCGTGTTTTTCACCGATGGCCTTCGTGTAGCTGGACCATTTTATCGTTACATTTTTTTACCATTGCTCCGGGGCACTTGAACCTTCGCATAGTTAGCTACCGGCACACGAATATCCGTCGATCTGATCGCGCCTTGCCTGGTTAAAACTCGCGGAGAAGAAAGCGTTTCTTTCACCGGGAAGCTTTTAAAATCAGCTGTTCCATGTTAAACGCAGTTAGTCCGCGTATCTGGCAACGAGACTAAAACTCGCAAGCTCCGAGTGGCTATTCGTAGGTCCACATTTTCCTAAGTTTCTCCATTTTCTCTGAAGTTTCTTCGCGGTATTTTCCTCTTCTCTTAAGTTTTCTAAGATTTCGCCCGGACCTGGTTACCCTTCGTTTACATAGCTCGGCCAGGCTCTTGCGAACCTTTCTATACTCGTCCCTTGTTGCTTCAACGTTTCCTCCGGCTTTTCCCATGCCAACTGCGCATTTCTCTGTCTCGTCGGTTCTCTCCTTCTTCGAGATGCGACGCGCAGGAAATTGATCGCGCGAGGTATAGAACTTAGTGTACGGAGGATTTCCTCGCGGAAAGACTCGAATTACTACGCGGTATGTTAACTGAATGCAGAACAGGCTCCGCGAGTTTTCTATGAGTCAGACAATCTTAGTATCCGAAAGTATCCTATGCATACAAATAAGGAAAAAATACGGGGCGATGAGGACCGACGATTTAGATAAGGCCAGCTTCTTCGCTTCGCATTCCGCGTAACTACGTTCTTCTTTCTCCGAGTTTAAACGCCTTTGCTTCCCGTGCAAGCTGCGAAACCTTGAGATCCTTCGCTGATAACCAACATGAGAAAAATCGATCGATAAACGCACCCTTGGAATCTCCTTCGTTCGGTTGAACAAATCGGCGGAACAATCTTTGACGGCTAATCTCTTTTTGTCCATTGTAGCGAGTTTTATGCGTCGCTTCGAACAGCAAACGTAAAAAGTCCGGAGCTTGCGTAATAAATCAGTATCATCGTAATTAAGACCTTATGGTGGCCGTTCGTTCTTTGCGACAATGGCATAAATGAAGAATGGAAGTTTCGAGTTTGAACGTTGCAAATTGTCGCGTGGTATGGCGACAACGCGATGGCGACAGAACTGCCCTCGCCTGGACAATTTTTCGCGACTGTCCTTTACGCGCCGGTAACTCGAAAACTACGAATTTTGCAGCAAACGACCGATACTATCGCTGCAGCGTCACCCGTGAATTTAACGAGGCGAATATAATTAGTGGCAATTGGCAGATTACAAAATCCCGCCGACAATTATAAAATTAATCATTCGATTATATTGTACATTGCGAATGAACTTTTGTTTCAAGCAAAATCATATTTGTCGCGAAATTACACAAGCGATTCAATTAGCACCGCCTGCGCTGCTTGCAACGATATTTTCCGCACGCAGATCGAACTCGATAAATTGCGTTTCCGCTCGTCCCAAATTTCAAGCATATTTTCTCTCGGCCAGTCGACGCTGCGGCTTTTCTGCGAGTTTTCGCGGCGTCGGTCGTTCCCGATTCGCTCGCCTGAAATACGAAACGGACCTCGGTGTCCCAACGAGACAAACAAAACCAACCGACTCCTGATTGAATTGCATCGCTGCTTTTGCCCAAGTACAGTTACTCCTCCGGCTGCGCTTTACGTCTGACCAGAGGCAATTTCCTGTTGCACGAACCCACCCAAGATCGCTGCTCTGTTTTATCGCGGCAGCTGCATAAATTATAAATCTATGGCGGGCAACTTGCCCGGCCACTTTGTGGCGAGCGCGTGAAATTAAAATGGCCAGCTAACGAAGCGTCTAGGTGAAGCATCGCCAGGTAACGGCAAGCTCTCGCCAGACGAGAAATCCCTCTTGCGTAAAGTCCAGGCTCGTCCTGACGCGAGTCTACGGAATTCAATTACGGCGATGCGCCAAGAAATTCAACGTCGACGTGGCTCGATGAATCCCAAGTGAAGTTCCCGGAAAGATAACAATAACATCGGCCCCGTGGTACGTCAGAAATGAAGACTTTCACGTGCAGTGCACCGGTATGAAAGAAAACGCTGTAAAATCAGCGCGTAAGATCGCGCGGGAACCAACCGACGAGCTGTGCGATCGACAAACCAGCGAGAATAGGGCGGCTGAAAAGAACCGACTAACTACTTTGTAACTTTGCTAACTTGGAAGGATTGTCAAGCCGGACAATAGCTCCTTGCGCGCCAGATTACCAGTTAAAAATTTGAAGAATTGCCTTTATGAACTGAAATTGTAGCTTTTTATATGAAACGTTACAACCGTTGGCAAACTCGGTACCGGCCTTAATCCATTTTTCGCAAGAATGTAACTTCGCCACTTGCCTATTGTACGTACATAACTTACGCGTGTGTGAAAAAGTGCACGACAAAGGTACGTGGTTAGCTGGTTGAAGGAACGAGAAAGGAAGCCCGATGTTTGATACTTTGATTCCGGTACAGCTCGATCGGCTTCGATCGTTTACGAGGTAATTAATTATTGGGAAAATGAAGGGAGAAAGAAAGAGGCAAGGCGTAAAGAGGAAACCCGTGTATGATCGTGCGGCAAAGCGAAACTGTATGCCGCGCTTACTCCCATGAGTAATTAAAAAAGAATCGGCAGTCATTTGAAAATGACTTCCAATACCGTGCAACTTTGTACCAGAATTTTAATTAGCGTGCTTCTAATTAGCGTCGTACAAAGAAACGAGGAAGAGATCGCCAAGGAATATCGGCAAGCGTAAGATTCTGCTCCGCTTTCGTCGGCTAAAATCTCAAAGTATCTTTTCATCCTAGCGAATCGTTGCTCGTCGATCATTATTTTTATGGCTGTGTTATCTTTCGTTGCCGCATAGTTCGACGCGATAATTTCTCCGTTTTTATCTGCACCGTGGATCGTGTCTTGCATTCGATTTGTATTCCGGTCAGACGTTGCTTTCATTTTTAAGGACCTCCGATAATTGCATATAGTCCCGCGAATTTTTTAATTGGCTCTCGTAGGCGATACTTGATAATCGAGTTGTTAATTATATGTTAGGAAGCGTACGATTCATTTTTATTTTATTTTCGTTTCTGCCATTGTCGTCCGTACCATCTGCGCTTATTTGTACTATCTATTTCTCGTTTATTTTTATTTTTATTGTTTCTTTTTTTGGTTAGAGTACACACACATATATATGATATAGTGTCAGGTCAGTTTTTGCTGGCAGCATTCGTTGCTTCTCCGTGGTAGCTTCGAGTTTCAAAAAGCACGCTGTTCAATCCGTTCCCATCGTTCGCATTAACAAAACACGTTTCTAAAGACCATCCTCTGTTCATTAATTAAATACGCACGTGCACGAGTCGCGCATCGACGAACTACGTTTCACGACGTGCAACGCAGGAACACATTCTGCGCGGAGGTTTCTAAGAGTTTCACGGATGCTTCTAAAGGCGAGAACATGTTGATCGAACTGGGATTATTCTCGGGAAAGCCGGAACGACAAAGTTCAAAGGAACGAAATTTTCATTTACCGTGAAAGCTGAAAGGAGGCGAAGCGCGAGAGCAACAATGCGGTCGAAAGAACAATTAATGCGAAGGAGAATGGAATAGGTTCCGGCGAGGCGAGCAGCCAGAAGAAATTCTCAACAGCCGTGGAAATTCTTTGACTCTGAAGAATTATCTCGCAGCTGAAGTGAAAGACAGAGGATACGCTCAATGCTCGCAAAGTAACGCATCGTTCCACTCTGTCATCCTATTTGGCTAATCCACTGCAAAGGCTTTTTGCTTGCGGTTCGGCGTGCAAGCGCAAAGGATTGAGCGAAAGTAGTCGCGCACTTTGCGGTTCGTGTTAATTTTATTTCGGTGGTTTCAAGGCGGTTACGATAATTTTAAAGGCGAGAACGTCACGAAGAAGAATAGAGAGAAAAGCCGGGCGGTTTTGAAAACTCGGGAAACAGAGGAAGCAAAAGTGTGTCGTCACTTTGCCGAAAAACCTTTGATGGAAAAGTCGTCGGAAAATAGATCCAAACGCGCGAATACGAGATGGAACTCGCCTAACTCGTTACGTTTCATCCCCTTTCTCGTAGTATCCATCTTTCAGACAATTAGCGAACAAATCGCACGATGAATCAATGGAAATTTTGGAACCGAGCAAAGTCAGAGTAAATCCATCGACAAGATCCATTGTATTCGACTCATCGACGTACGTTTTACTTTCGAGAGAACTTGGTACGAAGAACGAGGCGACGATATCGTCGACGCATCTTGAGCGAAGCCACCGCCATCGACGATTTAGTTGGACGAAATATTCGAACAATTTCTGCTCGCTCCTCGACCCTGTAACGCCCCGTGCAACTGTTATTTTGCCATGCGCCCATGAAACAATTGCTCAGGCGGGACAAAAGATGGTTCGCAGAATGGCGGCACTTGGAAATTAATCAGTTACACATTGTCCAGCCAGTATTTTATCAACACCGTTCCCATGGAAAATCCATAGCTCGCAGCAATTAGCTATGACTGTGTTGCTAGCGTATTCGTCAAATTGCGCTGCACGACAGGGACAGAGTCGCGCCAATTAAAACTTGCGAACGCAACAAATAACTAATGAGTGACGGACGTAGAATTTCTGGCCATGTACGGCAGACAGACCGGAGCACGATGGCCAATTCTAGGCGAACGCGCGACTAATTCGAGCCACGAAATTTTTGATGAGAAGCTGCGACGGAGATATCACGATGTTTGTACGTCGGATAGAAATATTTTAGTGGAACGTAATTTGTGGGATATTTAGCGAGCGTGTTTTATTCGACCAACGTTTGCGATAGAACGACGCCGAAATGGACACAGTGAGAACGATGGGAAATACGAAAATATCAGCGGCAGCAGCGAACGAATGGAAATACAGGAACAAAAATTGGAAGCAAGTAGAAAACAAAGTGAATGGTATAAAACGTAATGAGCGCGAGATACTCGAACAATGCAAAAACGTGCGATAATCGGAAATTAACTGGCTGTAACAGGTCGACCATGTGCCGACGTTACGTCGCGTTAACGTAAAATTACAAACATCGGCGAAGAATCGTTTGAAATTAATCTCCTCTGATTTATCATCGGTCAACGTTTCGTCCGTGTATTTTATTTGATGCGTCATTTTACGGACACAACCAGGCGGAAAGTTGTTTTTCCAAGCAGAATGGGGTCGCGAATGGGAAAAGTTGAAGAAGCGCCGCTTTAAATCGACCCTCGGCGCTAAATGCGCGGCAACCACCTTTCAGAGGAAGTTGGCGAGCAGAAAAATTGTCCCTCCTCGTTCTGCCGAAATCTAAGAAAACTTGGCCAGGCAATTAGCGAATATCCCCACGAGATGGTACGTGCTACCTAATTATCCGAAAGGAAGGCGCGAGCAAATAATACGGCAGATTCCCGCCTCCCTTTGACAGCTCACCTTGCGGTCGAAGCTTCCCAACAATTTCTGAGCCAACCTCCGGCAAAGTTAGCAGCGTAACGCGGCTTTCAGGCCGCCGGGAACTTTGGCCAACTTTATTTCCACCTGTTTAACGCGCCGAACCGTGTTACTCTTCGATCCGCCTGATCGCCATAAATAGATAACGATAACATACCTTTGCGGAATTGAAATTCGCGGAAACGTTTCCCCTCGGCCGAGTTACCTTTACTCGCTTCTTCGTTGCGCGCATAGGTGAGGATTCTAAGCGAAACGAAGCGATCATTTACGGAGCGTAACTATCGTAGATATCGAGAAATTGAAGATTATGTTGGGCAAAATAATTCGTAAAAATGTCAAGTCGATCGGACGAAGAGTTTCGCAGATCTGCTGGCTGTGCAAGCTCGAAAACATAGTTTCTGGAGAAACGCGTTTAAAGCTTTTAAGTTGATCTTTGTCGAAAAGAAAAGGACGCGCTCGTGTTCGACGTTATTCAGCTTAGACATAACACCGTCGATTTTTAGAATCTCAAAACACCGTTTTACCACACTTTCACTTGCCCACGCTTATTCCGCACTTATATTTTTCTAAAAATGAATAAGTCGTTTTTCGGATATTTATTTTTGTAGCTAACTCGTTCGTTTAAAAGCCAGCAATTTTTACACCTCGACCATTTTTTTGGAAAAACTAATAGTTTGCGAGATATTCCGTGAAATATGTTTCCGAGCCTCGACTTCGCGGTCCGTTTTGACCCTTTCAGCGCGAATGTCAGCACGTAAAAAAGATACGCGTGAAATATTTTTTTCAAGAACTACGTCGCGCGCAAATTTCGTTGAAATGGGTATTTTACGCGGCGTGTTGCTGCCCTAAGTAAGCCGACTTTTAATCGCGAAATTCTAATAATTGATTTTCGATTTTCGATCGTTTCAACTGCGAATATCTCGTACTGAAATACTCTGGTCAGAATAGTCGATGTTACTTTTACACGTCATCGATCGCCGTTGGTTTTAATAAAATTGTTTGTCATCCCAGAGAAACTCCCACGTCCGATTTTCAGTCGAATCGGGACCAGCTATAAATTGTCACATTATTCCGACGCGAATAACTTTTTTGATTTAGACTGTGGCCGAAACGATGTGAATTTTTAATAAGCACAGAAGCGAAATAAATCACACGGATCGAACCTTTATAGAACAAGGTTCCTTAAAATCAATACGACATTCGTCCCTATCCTCTTTACCATAAAAAATCCTCCATACGTTTGTCTTCTGCAATGATGTTACATTAACTGTCAGACAGCGTTTCGAAGACAGTTTTGCAACATGGCTAGTTCTCTCTGGAAATCGGCTTACGAAAGCGTTAAATATATAGAAATGGAAAATGAGTACTCAACGATACTAAATACCAGATACTATACAAGTAATTAATGATATCCTTTGGCCAACGTGCCAAGTTGTTTCTGGCGAGTTACGCTGCAATATTCGTAGATCATCCACGAGAGTCGACTTCCTTCGGTCGAGGGCGGCGATCGCGTGACGATTTTGCGATACACGACAGAGCCATTAGGCGAATTAATCGACGAGCCACGGACCGCGATAACTTGCAGAGGTTTCGTTAATTGATATTCACGATCGCTGAAGAGAACAAACGATATGAATTCTCGTTGTCGCCTGATGCTTTCTGCTCTTACCCCTTTCGGATCATCGAGCCTGATGATTCGAACAGTGGTGTGTCGGCTATCGGTGTAACGTTTTAGCAACAGTTTTCGAACGCCGCACTGGTTCCGGTGAATGCTTGTTATGCGATTACGAAATTTATGTTCGAATGGAACAACCGATGCGAGAATATCTCTCACGCTTCCATAATTTTTTACACGCTATACGGATGGATATATGGTGCGCGTAGAGTGGCTGGCTCTTTGTTACACGTACGTACGCAGGCGATTAAAAATTTGCATGCATGTGTTTTCGTCCTTGTGCAACAAAATTGCTGCGTAATCTGTAAAAATTGGATGCCGGTGAAATGTACCTCGGCTATCTTGCGCGATCATATTTATGTCAAGCGATAACGTGGATTATATTAATCGACGATGCAACTAATGATACTCGCGAATTCACAAATCAGGGAGTGCAGGTCGGGATTTTCTTTTACCTGTTTTTCAATTACAAGAAACCTTGGAGCTATGGAGCTTGGAGATAATGCAAGAAGAAAAAAGAAAAGACTTTTCCCAGATACAAATTATAGAGAGCAGAAGAGAGGCTAAGAGCATCTATATGTCAGAATATAATACAGTGTGAGAAATTATGAATGAAAATGCAAGCATCTTCAAAGAACAAATAAATTGTCATTATCGTGTATTATGTTATATCTTACGGTTTCAAGTGAAACAGGAGAATCGGACGATTGGAAAGATGATAATTTATACGTTTCAAAAATGTGATTTTTTGAAACTTGCTCCGCTTTGGGATTTCGTTTACTCTGTAACTCGAAACTTGGGAAATTTCGCCGACGGTAATGTCTCGGTTGTACAAAGTAATGCTGACGCTGCTTTAAATTTTTCATCGAAATTCTCTGTTCACGCTAGCCGCTCCTTTTTATATCAACGCGAACGAAAGGTCTTTAAGGAAATCTCGCAAGAATTAATACCCGCTAGAACGACACGTACGATCGTTTTACTTTGAGCTTTCTGAAAGAAAAAGGTTGAAAAGTCTTTTGAGGAGACGCTCGAACGAAATAAAATTTCTCGTGTAATTCAGAGATACACGTTATTTCTCCAGAGAAGAGTCTTACCGATACACGATCTCTAATATTCTTGTTAATAAAGAGAGACTATCCCATTAGGCGAGAAAATAGAGGAATGTTGATAAATTGTACGATTTAACGAGGGAGAGATATCGCATTTTATACCGAATTCATATATTCACGGGCAATGTGTAATACGAAGTATTCGCCTAATACGTCGTACCTATGTAATTGATTTTATCGATTATACGAATTTAAATGGACCAGGCACTGTGCCTCGTTGACCGCAAAATAAATCGAGTCCGCTACACCGTGCCATTCCTCCGACAATAAGAATATGAAATACGTGCTCAATTTATATCACGGAAGGAAACAGTGATTTTTTACGATTCAGGATAAATCGCCCAGTTCCCCCTGGATTACGCGATTATTAATGATAGGACGATTTAAAAGTTTGCTTGAAGAATTCCACGTCGCGGCGCCGTTCCCTTCTAAACATTCGCAAAATCCTCCGACCAACGTCTCTTCAGTCGTGTACCTTAACAATTGGTCGTATGAACTGAGATTCCGATGAAATAAAATTAAAATAAATCGAGTCTTGGATGCTTCCAGAGACAAATAAATAGAATAAAAATTTAACGAATATCTGGTAAATAATCGCGCTCGAGTCAATGAAGGAAAGCGAAGAGGTGTATCTTAATTGAAAATTCTACGTGCTACCGCCTGGATGTTGCTTATCTGCTCGGTCGTGACGCGTTAGCGGCTTCGGTTTTGCTTGGTCAAACAGTAGCAGACAAACAAAGCGGCAAAGATAAACTCGGTATTGTACACAAAATGTATGCAGCGAATAGTTATAAATGGTTTTAGCCCTCGTTGTTAACACGGTTTATATCGCGTCATGTTACCTAGGTGGAGCATCCGACAGGAGAAAAGAGCGATGGTACGGTTTCGTAGATGTTACAAACTAACGGTAAATTATTTCTTCCGGCGCCAGTACACATAGGCGAATGATCATCTTCGAACGAAAGATCGTAGTCAGCGTTCAAAATCAAATCGCTTCTCCGGAAGAACTCGATGGAACGGTTGATTCAGAAGAGATCAACATTCTGAGCGAGATCTCGCGAAGCTAATGATCGAGCTACGACGAGCTACCGTGAAACTGCGAAACTCGTAATCGTACTCAGCGTGAATACCGCAAGATCGCCAGTTATTGAAATTCGATGATATCCTCTGTGACTTAATAAACGGAACATAGCTACCCGTATCAATCGAAGATTCAATCGCGCGTAATCAGATCGAGCTTACTGATAAACTGACGCTTGCACGCAGCGCTACTAATATCAGAATCAGCGAATCGATCAGAAAGTCCGATCATCGTCACGCGAACTGCCCTCGCCGGCCACGAACACGCAAACTTGTTGCGTAACTTTGCCAGGCAGCGTCGATAATCGATGCTGCCCTGTGTCGATCGATTCTCCGGCAAAGATCAAGTTGGATGGAATTACCTGACCATAATCTGTACCATTGATAATAGGACTTCGTGGCGTTTCTACGTTTCGAGTTAATCGAAAAGACACCCGAAGAAAAGCTATCTATCTACTTTAAATTATTACTTATTCTTCTCCCGTTAATTATTGCTCAGCCTGAAAAGTTACTCATCGTTGCTAGTTCTCCTCTGGTTCGTTTGGTCATAGAGAAGTCAAAATCCTGATGTAGGAAGAGTGTATCCAAAGTTGCTCCATTGTGCCTCTCGTTTCGTCTTCAGGATCTTCATTACGAGGTTGGTTAAATCTTCTTAGCGATGATTTGTACACGTGTCCGGAGATAGATCTTTTTGGCTACTCGGTCGGCTTTTTCATTCTACGCGATCACCAACGTGGGGCAGGTGATCCGTAACGCGTACTGTACAATGATATTTTCTCTGTGAACAAGTTCTATATGAATTTCTAATGCCCGGAGAACAGTGTTCTTACTGGACATTTTGTCGTTAATGGCTAGTAGTGCACTTTTGGATCCAGACAGAATTAATGCTTCGCAGTAGAATTTCTCTTCAGCTGTAATTCGCGCATGTTTAATTACCATAATCTCTGCCGCGAAGATTGATGCACCTCGCGAGTCTGATTCTGGTGGTGCATACACTACATCTATTTCGTTTTTAGAACCGCCAGTGTAGGAGGCAGTGTGGTCTTGCTACGTATTAAGTGTCTCATTAGTCAGAGCGGTGAACGCATCGGGCTTTTGTCTGGTTTTGCGTAAACCGAAATCTCCAGGCTGATTTCGATGCTCGGCATTGTCCAACGTGGCAATTTCAACAGTGTCCCGGGGTCGGTATATCTTCTTTTCCCTTTAATTAACGTACGCCTATTGGCTCTGGGCTAATTTATCACCGAACTATAAGTTGCTGTCAACTACCAGAACCAGAAATGGGTGAACGTTAATCGTTCAGCGAGTGGAGGACAATTTTGGGGGAAATCTCCAGGGGCCATCGGTAATCAGGGAATTGTTACGTGTTATGTTCTAGGGTTGTTATCGCAGAGAACTTGATATTTAAATGCTCTTTTATATTTCGTGTATTCCCGTCGTAGAACGGTTATTCGAGTAATTTCGGTGTTGCAGATACCTCGCGTTAAATCGATTTGCGCGAGGGTGGTATGACGAGGTTTGCCAGGCGTTGCTGGGATTTTCCTATCGCCTCTAATAGCTGGCAACTCCACGTACACCTGCGTCGTGCTAACCCGTGTCCCAGGGGACAAACGCCATCCTCACCGTCGTCTTAACGAATTCGTCGCGCTTTCATTCGTTAGCCTGCCAGGCTTCTTACGCCACGAAAGCGCGAGTCTCTCGTGGTTGACTTCTCAGCGCTTCCTTTGACGACGAACGAACATGCCGCGTGAAACAACGAGTGGAAGTAGAAGCGCCGACGCGCACGGTCATCCGATGCCAAGTTAGGAGCCACAATGGGACTAGACGGTTTTACCAGGCAACGGTTTCAGTAATTTTGAGCGTCCAGATACTCGCGGCTGTGCTCAGGCTGTACGTAAGAAGTTGCCGGGACTGTTCTGGGATACTCTCGCTGTAGGGACGACCGGTTCCCCGGCGGCGATCGAATTGGACAGAATTACGCCGGATCCGGAGACACAGAATCACCGCGACGCGATATTGCCTCGTAATCGTGCGAGTTTATGGAGCAGGCAGCGTGTGCACGAACGCAGGTGTGTCTGCCACATAGGTGCGCGTGTTAGGGCGTTGGTTAAACAAATCGCGGATGTACAAAGCTCGGCGTGCTCAAAGCGTCGCGCGTGCGGCCTCTCTCTGACGCTATTGACACGCAGTGCGCTCTCGCGTTCCCTCGTGTCGCCTGGCCGTCTCTCCGGCATTCTCAGTGTCAACGTTGCCGCGTGTAAATATTTGCCTGCATCGTATTGCCGCTAGATTCGCGAGCGAAACGTACCCGCCTGCCGCCGCATCCATAATCCACGCGCTGTTAAAAAAGTGCTCATCCGAACGCATTTCCTGATTCTCAACGGACAGCCGCATTCGCATTCGTTGCGAATGCAAACGTCCGTTGGCAACGCGGCGGCTCTGCAGGCTGCCGTTTACCCGCGTTTTATGCCGATTTAGATGGACCAGGCTGTGATTCGCGGGCCGCCTTTGAGTCTCTGTTTGGCTAGCTAATTAATGGAGCGTGTGGTGCGCGCAACGTCTGTGATTCGTCCCACGAGTGGAATAGTTTGTCAGTGATCGTGTGTTCTGCTCGGGAAATTCTCCGAACGCGGTCGATACTCGTACAACGCGGAATTAGGGACACGCGGATCCCGCGTAGTCAAAAAATAGGGTACATTCTGCCTGAAGTTTGAGATACGCTCTGAGGCTGCTACGTATACCTAAGAAGCATCCGAGATGCACATAGTCAACAGGCAAATTCCAAGTACGCGGCAACTCTAGCAAATATATACAGTGTGGTGACCCTCGTGTCTCCACAGGGATGAACACCAAACACCTTTCTGCCAAGCCCTTGCCTGACCAACTCTTTCACTCAAATAGGTACATAAGTTCTCTGACTGGCCAATCTTTGATCTCTGTGCTGCCAAAATTTCATAGTACGCAATTTCATAGTAGTAATTTTTACGTGCTCAATAATTTTCCATACATTCACGAGGGATCCTCGTGGATCTGGAATTGCCAAGAAAAGTCGCTGCTGTATAAGAAGAGAGCAGAAGAGGAAAGAGAAAAGAAGCGTCTACTTGGATTAATGAAGTCGCAATAGAGTGGCTAAAGCGTGGCGTTCGCTCGGCTTCGAAAAAACTCAGGGGACTCGTAAGCCGAAAATTACACCGAGCTGTCCGTAGATTCATAGATCCTACGACTGTGCCACCGTTTGGATTATCATATCCCTTCGGGCAACGTCCCGCTCTCGAACCGTTGTATCGAAGCGATGGAGAAACGTTTTGCCATGTAATTTACTCGTTTGCCTGGAATTGGCCTATCGAGGTAATGGGCCCATCCGTTGCATTGGACACCGGTTAAAACCACTGGCGACTGGTCAAAGTCAAATACCATGACAAATGCGTAGCTGTATAAACGCGCGCCTATAGGGCTAGATGTATCGAGTGGATTTATGGCTGAGCTTATTCGACGAGTCAGAAAACCACGCGTATTGTATTGTGGAGTAGAACGAAACGATACACGGTACAGCCTCTTTATCCAAACGTTGGTAAGAAACTCGAAAGTGTAAAATGTGCGAAACATCCAAAGTTACAGAGCCTTGTATTTTACCTGACAGCAGAGACCAATTTTCTATTTTGTCAAAACCTACGACGGTCTGGTTATTGTCTGTTGTTGTTGTTGCTATTAATATCAAAAGCTCAGACACGCGAGTATTTTCGCATGTACGAATTCGTCGTATCGTCGAGTGTGATCGTATTTGTGGCAAAAACAGCTCGACGCATACATATGTTGTAACGCGTCATCGGGAAAAATAAAGTGGGAGCAAAAGTTTTGCCCATTTTAATGAGAGCTGTCGGTATACAAGAAACTTTGTGGAAGAAGTTTGCGCACCTCCGAAATTATTTAATGTCCCGTCGACTGGAAGAACTTGCCAGACTCCCCCCCTTCGCAAATCGAATAAAAAAACAGCCTCGTTATTTCTCGGACGCGCAAAACGTAGTTCTGTACTACTTTGGCACGTGGCGAGCCGAACGAACGCGATTTATTACCACTCGTCCACGATCTTTTTCTCCTATTCTCCCCGTTTTTCTCCCTTTCTCTTTCCTTCTTTTCCTTCTTCCTTTTTTTTCCTTTTTAAGCTTTAAAAACCGATGAATTTTCCACCGATAGTAGGCAGATCGGTAGGGAAATGGAATCGTTGGCAGTTAAAAGTGGGATCGTTGGCAGTTAAACGAGTAAGCTTTATGATCTATGCGCGGCTTGCTTCTCCGATGAAATTTCCAATGGACGGGGGCTGGTAACATTCGTTGTTTCTCGGATTTGTATTTCGAATATCGTCTTGATTGAAAGCTGTAAATACACTCTTTTCTACACTTTACAACGTTTTAGTTTTATACACCTTAATTTCGTTTGATAATTTCAATTTAATTAATTTAATATTAATAACGTTCTCGATTGAACATTTTCGTATTACCATAATCCAGAGAGAGGGTAATATAGTTGGTGGGATTTCTTAGCTAAGTACGCCGGCAGCGGCAGTAGCGTAAACGATATCATCGCGATCTATCTTCTTCTGCGTGACTAGCCATTTCGAGACCTGAGCATTTGTCATCGCTTAAAGGACCATCAATTTTCGACTGGACGATTCCTCTTGAAAATATCGATATTCCACGCACACCCCAGGGTTTCGAGCTAAATAAGTTTCCAGTCATGCTTTATTCGAGGAAAAGTGTTTGTGCTTCTGCCCGAATTATTTATACGTCCCCCGTTGCGCCCTTTTTACCCCTTTCTCTTCTCTTCTCTTCTTTTTTATCTCTGGCTATTTCTTCTTTTCCTAGAACTCTTCGTCATAAATACCGTTTGAAATAATACCCTGGCATACGATATTAACAGCAGAGAGAAAGAGAGAGAGCATTAAAATTGAAATGCCTTCGTTTGCGTCGTTTATTTCACATGGACGAGTGCTTCAAACGAAAAAGTGTAGCACATACATCGCTTGACGCGTTCTTCGCCTACGAAAGAGTTTGACTTACATGAAATTACCTACTTGTCGCGATCGTTTGTTGCTTATTATAATAGCTACGGTGTCATAAATAGCTGTAAAGACGCTAACAAAGAGATCAATTCAGCCCATTTTCTGTCATCAAATTCTTCTGTTTTCTTGAAATAAAAAATATGTCAGAAATTCTAAGACACAACCTGTGTATGTAATTTCACGCAAGACGTTGAAGACACGCTCCGTGCTACTAGAAAATATAATACGACGTCGTAATAAGAATTCGTAGTGAGCTATAGGAATCTTCTAGCTATGTGACAGCGTGAGTGACGCTGAAAAAATTACCTTGCATTTTCCACTGGTAATTCAGGAGAAATATAGCCACATCGCGGATTAAAACGTTCCAAACATTGACACTCGCTCGTAATTTAAATCGCGTACACCAGCCGATGGCTAGTATCGCCATTTAATTGATGTACGACGTACAGAAGCTTCGTACGAAGGCTCAGTTGCGTTCACGTTTTCGCAAGCTGCTGGTGGTACGTTAAGCCGCCCCTTGGAACTGGTTTTATTCGCGAATTAAATTTAGCACAATCAAAGACACGGAAGACGATGGCAATTGTGCGTTCGAGGCGACTAGCTTCCATACGAAGAGCTTCTGCGTCGTCTTACGTTATTCGAGACAATCGTAACGGTTGGAAGAAAGGAGCCAATATCGAACGATCGATCTCTCACATCTTGCGACACGCGGCGTAGCTGTAAGTACGCGCGGAGTTGCAGAGCCGAGGGCGATACAATTTGGACCTACCAGCTGATAAAGTAAATTTTATTTCGACTTCTAGAGGTTTTCACGGCGGAGCGACAGGCAAATGAACGGAATTGTAGTCTCACAGAGGTTTTCGAATCGCGCAGCTTCCACTGTGTTACGATAGAAGTTGTACGTTTCCTGTCTTGAGCTTCGGTTCAACGTTGGTGTGTTATTCCTGCTAACAGTTGACGCTGTAAGTGGTAATGTAAATTAGTAGCGAGGAGAGGCACGTATAAAGGATGATTTCGTTCGAGTCTTGCGTTAAACGCGTACGAGGTGGTTCGAACAACGTCGGAAGTTGGTTAGAAGAGCGTATTGTTTTAAGGGGGATAACACCCGGCCGTAGCTTTCCTTTACTCATTGCTGGGAAGCAATTTAGTCATAGCTTCCCTTTCTGTCCACAATTTTCCCTCGCTCGTATAGCGTGCTTCCGACCGCCCCAAACTTAAGCCAAATTTATACCGTTTCACTTTGCAGAAATACGGCGGATGAATGCTGCTTTCATCCTTGTTTTTCACACGCGGAGCAAAGACAACGACGAAGCTTGTACTCCGGAACTACGCGGAGAGTCAAAAATGCGAATCGATTCTCGAAAGCTCGAGCTTTAACAATTTTCTATCCTCACAGTCTTGTGAGGGTCGCGTTTCCTCGAATTTTGCAAAGAGGTACAATTTTCAAGTGCCAACACGTCGTCGATAAATTCTGTATTGCCAATTATTGCTCCCTGTCGTTCGATTTCGCCACTAAATATTTTCACACAAAACAGCATCGATATCTTTGCGTGTGATCTGCGATCGAGAATTTATCCGTCGATGTTTAATTAAAGTTGACGTTGATTTCGGAAAATTGGACGCTCGTCTTTCAGTTAAACTGCGTTTCGCGTCTTTCGGCCGTTCCACTGACGGCCGGATCATTCGATTTCACGTGACCACAAGCGAATCAGGAGCGCAAAGCCGATTACGCGGCCGCGATAACTATTATCACGGTTTACGCAGCTAATTGCTAAACTGCGCGAAACTTTGTCGTTTACTTTCAATTTGCCGACCGATCGTTGCAATTGACATAATCCACGCGATTGACATATCTCACGTGTAAAAGTGCAACTTTGTTAGCAACGCTAGATTTATCGCACGAAAAACACGCGCCTTAAGATTGGCTTGTCTATATGCTCAATTTCCTACGCTCCTGTGTAATGTGGTGTCGAGAAAGACATATCACCATGGTACCTTGTTTGTTAGTCTCCTCGAACAATTCTCTCAAACTGTGTTTAACTTCGTTAGTCCTAGACGTAACTATCGGTAACATCTTTTCAGGAACACTACGTGTAGTTTAGCTTGTATTTATTCTACAACAAGTAGAAAAGTTCGGAAATAGAAATGGAATAGGGAAGAAGACGAGAACGGAAATAGAAATTAAAGTAGCGATCGAGGCAATAGAAATAGGGACGTCTATTTGTACGAATCTTTGATTTCTCCTCGGTAGAACTATATTTTCCCGGTGTAAAACGTTTATACTCGCGAGGGAAATTCGGCAATCGGAAAATTCCCCAAAATTCGAAGCTTCGAACAAACGTAGTTCGCGCGATGCCAATAGCCGAACAATTTTCTTTTCCTGCTGAAAAACAACCCTAGGGCTGAAAACACCGCCCTGGGGTTTTTTCGTGGAATGCAAACACGCGCGACGGTAGAAGAGGAAACATCAAAAAATTATGAACGCTGCGGATAAATTCTCAAAAAAGAATACATCCGTCGTACAGACCGTAAAGAAGACCGCGACTTTTAATCGAACTTTTTTCCTGCGTCTCGCGTACTTGCTTAAATATTCACGATTACACGAGGAGCGAAGATTTCTTTGCAAGGGTGTTTTTCACCCCCCAGGATCGTTTCTCAGCGGGGGAAGAAAATTGCTGTGTTATTAGCATCGCGCGAAACTACGTTCGCGCACAGTTCGGTCGGCTACGGATTTCACCGGAAACGTCATTTATTTTGCCATTTTACCGAGTCTGTCTGTCCGGTTGACTGCACTACCACTGCGCCACGACTTTAATACACGGTTATACTACTGGCAATAATGATAACGTTTATGACGTATACAGCCTAGCAAATATACTTCGCTTAGCATCTCTGCCGTGATCCTCGTGGTTATTGATTCCGCCGACTCGTAAAGCTAAATTCCCTCGGTTTCCATCACGAGCTTTGACTCTTCCCACTTTGATATTTAAGCTGTTCAACAGGGTTGACCGACGGATGATGAAAGTTTGTTTTCAAAGAACCTTTGCGCGTCTTCCTTCTTCTTCGTCTTTTTCCATTTGTTTCTCTTTTCGTTTTCTTTTCTTTGTGTGTGTTTGTATGTGTGTGTGTGGAAATGAAGTATTTCGCGTTTCACGAGTTTTCAATTTAAAACTTCAAACGGTCGCCAGGACTGACTGTCTTTGGAAGGAACACGGAGCGCATTGAATTTTTTCCAAGAGCAGAAGCACAATTCGCCAGCTTCATATTATCCTCGGGTCTTTGGAATTTGTCCAGAGACCTGGACAATCGGTCGATTGGTTTGACGATGTTGTAACCGTAGCAAGTAGCCGCGTTTGTCCCATTGAAGGCACGTTGATGACAATTGCAGGAACGCGATTGCGTTGTTTACCATCTACGGGCGAAGCTTCGAGCATCGAGCTGCAGCAACGACGCGATTAAAAAAATTCACGACTCTCGGAAATACGTGTTTGAACATCGGTTCAATCGGTGAAACTGTTGGTTCCAAAATTGTCGAACCGCGAACGATTCTCTTGCACGAAGCACTCGAACGAACTTAGCGGTTTCACGCGTTACTCGTACGATCTGTTTTACATATTTTTAGCTAAACTGCTGCAACTGTTTCACACGTAGTCCATTACGCCCTTAACCACCACGCGTTGGAACTGGTAAAACGAAATGCGAATTATACGGGTAGATTAAACAGCTGTGCTGCTAAACTTTTTCGCCAGTGTGTGTCACGCGTGGCGCGCATTCCAAGAGGAGATGTTCCCTTTAGCGTTTAGGTATGAACAGCGTAGGGTTCGTCAAAGGCTTCTAATTAAAGCAAGCCAAGCGGTTAATTCCAGAATCCGTTACGGTCATCCGCGTACACGTTCGTCCGTTGGTCTTGAAGATGAGCTCATGACACGTTAATCGCCTACACGACGGATATACCGATTTCTGTCCTAATTAAAGTTTGCAGCCTCGTCGGATCGTACGTTGATGGGCTTTCGTACGTGCAAAGCGTAATGTTTACCTGTCGGTTGCCTGTTCGATGAACAAAACCTATGGTTCCAAAGCGATTACGTCAGGGCCGACAGGAAAAGTAGCGTCTGTGCCGTTTTTAACCAACTTACCGTTGCGATCTCTTTGAAAAGCGGGTACCTGAAACGCGTAGCAGAAAGCGAACGACGACGAGTATACTCGTCAAACGCAGCGTATGCGTGGCAAGTTGCGACGGAATTAATGACAGAGCAGCGTATTAAAATTTCCCATGGCAAGCCGCTTCACGATTTCCTGATCAGCGTCTCCGTATTGTTATTCGTCTGTTTCACCATCGAAACTAAATTCCAGTTGCGAGCGACGCGTTCATCACATTGGCCGTTGCTTCCGTTTGTTTCTGCTCTCTCGCTAACTCGCGAAATAGATGTTTAATTCACGAACGTGATTAGCGTGAGGAGGGTACCAAGCGGGTAAAGTTATAAGCATAAAGTAGAATACGTCGTAGTTTTAGTTCTCTAAATACGTTTTGATACCGGATGTTTAACATCCATGTTTACTACTGGCGAACGGCTGTTGTTAGAATAACTTTTGCATCAACGAAACGTTCTGCACGCGTATCTACGATTAGCATAAATTCGGCTATGGCAGCTTTATTGATGTCAATTTGGAAGCGCGGTGCAACTTTGTGCCGCTACTTCGATGAATTATCGTCGTACAGATAAGTCGGAGAACGATGGGAAACATTGAAATAGTCCGATTGTTTCATTCTTCTGAAATCCTTGGAACGAGGTTTAGATCGGAAGGATACAATATCCTATTCCTAGAAGTTGAGCGCTCCGAACGACTAATTATTTCTCCAATAACCTGGTTCGATCGTTACCTTGCGTGCGTGGCAGGTGTCCTGATACTAACGAGGGCGTAGAATTCTACAATTAAGTTGGAAACGTACGGTAACAATGGGAAAGCGGTGTAACAGAAGCGCATGAAACATCTACGTATTCACAGATCGTACGTTGCTCGGTGTTGTAGCACGTTTACGCGTTTCATTGTCCACTTTAACGTAGAATACTCGTAATTAGCGTGAACGGCAAGTTAGATAAAGTACGGCCAATGTGAATATGTTAAACTTCCCTGTATCGTGTGTAGGAAAATACGACATATTGATACAATTACTGGTAATATTACGATACGTCTATAGATGCGTATGATGTTATTCTCGTCTGCGTTGAATAATTTCCACATTCGCCTTATTTTATTGTTCTGTTTGTCGTTATTCGATTCCATCTCCATGTTTGTTCTTTCCATGTTACCCGCCACGTTCGTCTTTATGAATTTCAAATTCTGATTAATCGTTTCGTTGATAATTTGCAGACCCCGCTCATCAAATTTGGACTACGTATGAAAGTGTACTTGGCCAACCAAATTATTATCCAATGCGTAGACGCTCGAGTACGTAACAATTAATTTACTACTGCAAAATATCGCACAGCTGAATCCGACACGAAAAACACCTAATATACCAGGCAATCTATCCCTTTATTTGAATGCTGTTAACTGTGTCTCCTCCCACCAGCCACTTCTTGTCTATCCGACGTCGCATCACCCGATTTCAATTTGAAGTTTACTCGAAAATTCACCGTCTCTCGTAAAACAAGTCGAGTCGGTAGACTGCGGATTTTTATGCGTTTCTAAGGCGTTTGAAAATATGCGAAATTCTACAGAATGCAATGTGATATGAAAAGATGTGTACGAAATGATAAATTGTGGTTGTGTAATTTGTAATTTGCATAAAAATTCCCAGGCTGCAATAAACTGTATCGTATCCTTATGTGTTTCGTGTCTCGTAATTGGTGCAAGCATTTTTTTATTAGAAACGTGTTAGGATAAATCCAGAGTCGCAAATTTGGCCCCCTCCTTTTTGCACGAAATCGTATACGAAGCATTTCTGGAGATTACGGGAAATGGACCTGCACCAGTTTCAAAATATCCTCACGAAATTCCATTTATATAAGTTTGTTAATTTGAAAGTTTGATTCGAACAAACCAACGTTCGAGGATGGACAAACGCGTTTCGCGATGGCGACGGGTAAATTTCGCGGTTTCTAATCCGACCGGTCGTCGATCTGCTGCTAGCTCGCTCGCCGATCGTTTCCAAGAGACGGATATCAGCCGCGATTCGTGCGTTTCTTTTTGCAGTTGGAAACGCTTACAGCGAAATCAGAGGACATCGATCGCTTTAAAAGCCAGACAGGAAATGCATTTGCCGTTGCCGGCGAATTTCCTTTCCCAGACCTTTGCCTGCGCTGGTTTTATTTCGTCGGAGATAACGTTTAAGAGAGGAATCGTGAAATTCATTAAAATAAATTCTGAGTATAAAGTGGGCGCTCGGAGTTGGATGCTCGGAACGAGAACGTCGAAGGAGGGAAATCCTTTGGCGCGAGAAATCCCGACGACGCCATCAGAGACGAGGAACAGCGTGCAGATCTCAGAAATATTATCCAGCGAGGCGATCTTCGCCGGATAGGAAACATCAGCTAATAGTTTCGTAGCCTGAAAATTCGCGGTATCTTATTCTTGGGCCACCCTCTATACATACTTCGACTCGAAATTAATTCCATTTCTTTAATCGTAGGAGCAAAGGTACAAATTCTAGTTATAAAATACGTAACCGGTTCTTATATTCTGAGCAACCTCGTTAATAAACTCGTTTCCGTTTTTAAATTATTCCTCCGCTGGATCTTATTTACCGTTCAACCGCGCGTTAAAGTTTCAACGATAATTTTTTCTAATATTCATGCATCTTGGGGCGAACAAAGGCGCGTATTTCTCGGCGTTAACCAAAGTTAGCACGCTAAACGGATGAACTCGGCGAGTACGTCTATGTTACGGTGTACTCTTGACTGGTTCTTTCAGTACGCAATTTCACGCAAATTTCTCGTTTTCCTAGCGAATGCACCTCGCGATCGATGTGGCATCCGTGATATACTTCGCTTCCGTCGCGCAGAAAACCGACTTTAACCGTGGCGTACGCTTTCAAGCCGTATCGCGGCAGGATCCCTGTGTTTTCAGCTCGGCTGAAAATTTCACGTGTTTATAGCACTGCGGAAGTTTATGGCGCGCACGTATTTTACTAGAAACATATTGCCAAGTTGATGGAGGTTAGAGGCTCAGACGAGTGAAGAAGAACTGGAAAGGAAGTGGAAACCGCGGAATATACTACTCCGTCGTGCAACATCATCGACTTAACTACTTAACTTTTCCAACGAACAAATATTCCAGACACTTGTACCGAGCCGGAGAAAATGGCAAGCAAACTTACTGACAAAGATTCGATAAACGGACTTCCGCCAAGTATCCTGGGCATCTCCTGCTATCGAGTTTCGGGAAAACTGCAAGTTACAGGCATTTGTCGTTGGAACGCCGCGCTGTGGAGCGTGCGAACGCGACCAGGGAATTTTGATTCTCGTGCCGAATGCTCGTTCAGTCCACTCGAACGCGAACAACCGCTCGTTGCAGTCGCCAGTCGGGCAGGTTATTATTCGTCGCGGGGACGTTATCCTGTCCGAACTTGTATTCTATTAATTCGCCCCTTTCGCGGACTTCCGACCGGCAGAAGTTCCTTTCGGCCGGGGAGAGCGACCGAAGTCGGCGGAAGAATAAGTTTCACAGCTCCGGATGAAGAGCGTCCGCGGAAAGCCGGATATTGGAAATACGATACTTTCATCGGGCAACTTGGAAAGTGAATACACCCTTTAAAAAAGTTGCCGCGCTTCCGAAGGAATCACGTCGAGGAAATACACAAAGTAGAACGGTGTTCGTGGCGTATCGAACCGGGACGAGCTCTGAAACGCGTTAACGAGATATCTTGCCGCGAAGTGAACAGGGCTGGAGATATTTTGCGGAAGTTCAGCCGACGAGAGCCACTCGATACACACCGGCGGTGTCTTTCGAGCTTGACAAATTTCGCGTTTCTACCCGTGGCTTTTTGAATTTCCGACGCGAGCGGCTGACGTCCGACGTACGTCGTCGATTTTAACCAAACTTACCGCGCATTCTTCGACTATCGAAAACTCGATCCAAACACCGATAAACTGCGGATAGTTTGATTCAAGATTCAGCGTGTAATATGCGCAGGTTTTAAAAAGATCGATGAAGCGCTGACGAAATGGCAAATTTCGACGACCGAACTCTCGTAATACTTTCTTGCAGTATAGCCAGCTTTAAGGTGTCTGAACATGTTAAATCTTTAGTCTCCTAAACTGTCTGGAGCGACATCGACATTTCCTCAGTATGAAAAATGAGTAAACGATACATACGCGATTATTTCTAAAAGCAATTTTTGGATATGGATATGGTTATTTAAAATATTATTGCGAATATAATACGTCACTCTACTTCGCAATTATCTCGAGATCGGGGAACACTTTCGGAATGAAATTACTTAGGATATCGTTTCAACTGACACGTTATGTCATTCCATACTTATGTAAGATAATTATTCGGGATAATTATGGAACAAATTAACTTGTTCCTTGTAATTATGCTTCAAATAATTATTTCAAAGATTGACATACATGTCTCTTTATTGCCTCGTCTTTGCGATTACTTCCTTCGTCGAATTTGTCATTGAGAAATAACGAAATAATTGCCGTTAATTCAGACGAGTCGATATCGTCCGCCTCTCGCGTATAAACTCGCGTATAAATTATTTCAGATAGTTATCTCTTGTTTCAACTTGGAATAAAATTTGTGCAACTCTGTTCTTCGATGTTTAACGGAGGACGAGGGACAGGATCGTTTCTACGCCGTGATCTTCCCGTAAATTTTTATCGATACCGCGCAACGCCTATAATAAACGTTGGTATTTCCTAAGACAGCGGCGTTCGATGTCGCAGTTACGACGTATCCCATAAAAGGAACTTGGCTTCGGAAATATCGTGCATGAGAAAGGTGGGATGGATCGTTTAGCGGTAATAAATGGAAGCCGTAAATTAAAAGGTTACGAGCGATGCACTGAAATCTGGTTTCATTTCTGGATAACGCGTATAAAGGACGCGTCTCGCCGCAGGATAGAAGTCAAGAACTGGAAAATGATCGTGGCTGTTACGATCCCTATTGTCCTGTTTAGAATTTCATTGTTTAACCGGCTATTGTCATACGCGGTGTCTGGAACAGCATCGCGCAAAGAATTAAGAGAGTCTTTGCCATGCAACCGCTGTACGTTTGTTTAGCGCCGTGTTGTCAAAATTTGATGCCTTCGAGCGTATTTAAATTATTGTATTTGGCAGATTGTTAATATCGTGGGAAATTGTATGTTTTCGCGCGCGGTATTCCCTGTTACGTTTAGGTTTTGCGATTAAAAATGTACCGACGAAAATGGAACGGAATAGCATGAAAGGACAGCTGTCGGAAAATTACTTATCGGTAAATTGAAATAGCTTCTGCAATAAAGAGGCAACTCTAGTGCATAGTGTATATATGCAAATGTTATTACATATACGGCTATTAAACTTCACTTATCTTCTGAAAGAAATCCGTTAATTTAATTTTAATTAATTCATATTGCATCGTGAAGCAGTAGCTGTCTACTAGTTGATAGAGAACGTCTGTCCAATTATTGACTTCTCTACTTATCAGGCAGAAGTGAATTTAAATTCATTGATTTATGCAGGATTTCGCGGGAACCTCGCGGAACTCGTTCCAAACTCGTTGGAAACAAATTATTGCACAAAATTGAAAATATATTTGTATTTGTTCCGTATGTAATAAGTAGGTATAAAAAGGAGATTATTATATTTTAATAAATGGCAAATTTCAGGAAACAGATGGTCAATGACTTCTTGCGCCGTGAATTAATTGAACAATTAATTAAACAATTTTCCAATCTCGTTCTCCTGTCATCTAATCAAATTCATTTAATCAAATTTAAATCGAACTGATTAAAAAATCTCTTCGCAAATTTTTCTTTGCAAGCTCCATTTGCAAACCTTTCTTTTAATAATTTTATATACATGTAATTCGTCGGGTACATGAAACGAACGTTATCACAGCTTAAAGCGATAAAGCGTACGAAACGATGAACCAAGCAGCGAATTTTCATCAAACTTCGACTTTCAAACAGTGTTGCGAAAATCAGAAATAATAGGCGAGATGAAACGATGAATTGGAGACCACGTTCGATAGGATAGTAAATTCTAGGACCCGATTCTTGGAGGAATTATCGGCCAATTGTATTTCCTTCCCGATGACAAACAATTCCAAGTTCAACAAATAATTGGTTCACCAAGTGCTGGAGTTCAAACGTTCTCGTCGGTCCAATTAGTCGGCTTCTCGCTTTCGGATAGTCAACAGTCAGTTAGCTCGGAGAATTCTGTCGCTTTCCTTTTTCCTTCGCTGTGTGTTTCGAATCGCTGTTTCATCAGGCATCGATCAATACGACGCCAGAATCCCGTTTTGATACGAATTATAAGGCTTCCATGAGATGTCGTGAATCGACATACTCGACCGAAAGTGAATGCTGCAGAATGCAGTGGTAACAGTATATTTTGATCATTATTACCTGCAATTGCCTGGCCTGGTTTTATTTGATACGAGAAACAATCGAACAAAACAATTCGTGCACGGTTTGTCTACCTCTGTTTTTGACATTTGTTTAAAATATTTCTTTCTATATGGTATAGTATATAATTTAGGATAGTAGGTAATTCGAGAAATTTTATCTCATAAGTATAGGTACGTGGTCTTCCACACGGTCGTCGAATGCTGCCAACAATGACGATACCTAGATTTAGGGAAATACCAAGATAAATAATTCAGAAAGCAAAAATTACAAAAATATTTGAACGCTTTGTGTTGAGCTTCCCTCGCTTGTGCTGTGTATCTCACCGATTTTGTATCACACGGTAAATGTATTCCCTGTGAGGTAACAATTTACTATTCACAAAGCTTTATGAATGCAAAACAATATTGGTGCTCAAGACATTCATTGTTTTCGCGTTGAAAGCAGGCAAATGCTTTGTAACGTCTCGTTGAAGATATAGGCATGTACCTTTTACTGGACATTTTACTATAATAATTATACGTAGAACATTATTTAAAGAAGACTGAAAACTATATTAATGTGATTATTATAAAGAAGTGTAAGAATATTTTTAACATATGTATAGGAGTTTTCGTAGTTTCCATACAAATTTTGCTATCGTATACAGTGGGTAAAGATAGAAGAAACAAAGTAAATGTTACACAAGCGCGAAAAGATTGGTGCCATTCTATCACTAATATCGCTAATTATTCAAATAGAATTGTTTAACGTTAACGCAATTGAATAATCTACAATAATTTACAATAATCTACAAACATCATCGAGAACAATCATAGGAATTTGGAAACGCCGGGAACCCGCCTGCGCGATCGAGGTGCGCAATAGCACCGATCTCGACGCGATATCGATAATCGATGGTACGGTCGATGGAGTGTTGCGGCTCGGGGTGGGGATATTGCTCTATATGCGACTTGTACGGGGTGAAGAAGGTCAGTTCGTATTTCGATCGATTGGCGGACGCACGTGTTTACGACACGACGAACGGAGCAACTTTATCGTTTCGCCGCGTTCGTGCTTATACGGAATAGAGTTTAATATACTGTCTTTATTCGTCGTCCAAGATGTTCGTAAGCGAAAATCCGAGTTTAAATCGCTGCCATACAAACGGATCTGGGCGTTCGCCAGGGAAGAGTCTAGAAGACCAACATGGCGTCGGAAGCAAGAACGTTATGCGCGGGCATAACGTACGTATTCCTCGTCGGACAACAGAGGCCGGTTAGAATCTTTGGAGAGCCGATAGGACAATAAAGGAGAAAAACAAGGTGGGATACATTATTCTTTATAAGAGAAAATTCTAGTAGAAGCTCGTTTTGTTCCTCCGCGTTCTTCTTCCCGCCTTGCGGCTGGGTATAGCTTTTAACGTATTATCCGTTGGTTCACCCTTCCTAGTGGACGCAGAATTACGCTATTTCTTTTCTGCAATCTTGTAATTTTCAACGTATTTCGACGTAAAAATCAAGTTTTATGATACTGTGTCCACTGGTTGGAAAATTCTGCGTATATGAAATTCAACATTTCTAACGTATTTAGTAGGTCACTTTGACGCCATATTGGTTCAAAATGGTCGACTTTATATACGCATAATTTTTGAACCAGTGAATTCAATACCTTAAAGCTTGCATTTTCGGATTTTACACGTCGGAAACTACAAGATTCCAGATAAAAAAGCCGATAATTTTGCGTCCCTCAAATAAATGTTATACGTGGACCTTTTACCTCGGTAACATAATTATTTTTGGTCGAAAGCTATATTTGCTATAAGTACGTATCGAATAGAATATCAAATTTAGGATTTTTTCCATCGAAAGTACGAATAATATTGGTTAGACTACAGTATTTTT
This sequence comes from Bombus cullumanus, assembly GCA_014737535.1. Classification (NCBI taxonomy): domain Eukaryota; kingdom Metazoa; phylum Arthropoda; class Insecta; order Hymenoptera; family Apidae; genus Bombus; species Bombus cullumanus. Next base: position 920,867 of record JACXIX010000010.1, on the reverse strand, counting down.
CCCTTATGTAAGATTTTATTTGCTAAATCGATTTGGATATTGATAATAACGCGATATTTCGTTACTTCGTATACAGTATATATCTAAATAAGTAACAAAAATTTGTTCTCGACGATTCGATAATTTTCGAATATGTTATTGAGGACATGATGCTAAATAACTTTTTCACGTACGTATAACACCCACCGATCGACCTAGTTTTTCGAGACATTCGCAAAAAACTGTCAATACTAGGTGGACATTGAATCCTGCTCGTTTTGTGTATATCTGTGACACAGGCAAAAACACAAACATTGCCGACACGTTTGCCGTTTGAAGATCTCTTTACATCCATCAGCCATCGATATCCTCGTCTCTTCCTACATATTAAACTTTGCGAATCGAAATAAACAACTTCTGTATAAACCTCGTTTATAACTGCGTATGCGAGTGTTTGCGTTGTGTGATTCAACGCAAAGAAAATTATGTATATTTTTAATTCGTTCTGTACATCCGTTATAGCGATATAATAATGTAATATAATATGATATGGTATAATAACATATACGGTGATACAGAATTTATGGACAGAATTTACCGTAGTGATTAACTAAATTCTATGGATATCGATATATAGGTCAATATTTTTCAATAAATTTCAATCCTCTTATAATTGAATACGCGATTCGATTGCAGGCTTATAAAATTGATTATGTTTAATGGTTTCGCAACTAAGTTGCCAATCCAAAAAAATTCATGAACTTTGCCAAATGGATGATAAATTGGTTCCTAAACAGATATTCCTCTCGTCTGGCAAATGCTCGACGAGTATACGCGACGTATTACGAATCTTTACGTATCTTCATACGTCTTTAAGTATTTTATGCACATTTTAAATGCAAATATATAATAGTATCGTTTTGAGCGTGTTAAGATCGTAATTTCAAACTGGAAGAGAAAGGAATACATTCGGAGTTTAATTTTCAGCTCTTTTTGTGATGTAACAATCCTTTATAGAAAGTTTCCGTGGCTACAAAATTTTATGCTTCAATCGTGTATCTCAGCTCGCATTTATGCACACATGTCGCACATAAAATCACGATTTCCTTCTCCTTTTCTTTTTTTTCTTTTTTTTTTTCTTTTCATTAGACGATACTGGCCATAAAACGTGCCAACGAAATCGAAGCTTCAAATGCTTGCTGTAAAATTTCAATTTGAACACAGTCTTTGCTTTCCTTTTTTGCCGTCTACGCTGCCATCTGATACATAGCTCGGTATGGAGAGAGCAGGCTATACATTGCGTAGGACTTGGTTCCAATATTTTTTCGTTTCATCGAAACATTCTCTGTAGTACACTAGAATTTTCGTTGCAAACATTTGTTACAATTCCCCCCTGCTGCGATCAATTTCGGTATAGCTGTTTCTAATTCTGAATTTTTAACGTCTGCTAACTAACAGAGCCCATTAAAAATTGGCGAAAGTTTCTCGCGGCTTTTCACGAAACAAAAGAGGCTACAAATTTAGCATCAAATTTAGTCTCATTGCTTCGTACGTGTTTCTCGTATTCCTTTGAATTTTATTTAATATTATCCAGAATAATATTTACTTCAGATATATAAATATTAAATAGATAATACAGCTCTACTAAAGAGCAATGTTTTGTAATGATTTGTTTACGGTATCGACTCCTAAATTCTCGCTAACTGGCGTCACAAACGAACAAAACTTACAGCTAATAGCTGAGGTATGTCGGTACCGGGAACTTGTATAAAGTTTCATATACGAGGTGTGACGATAAAGTTTCCAGAATAATCCTATTTCCATCAAAGTTGCGAGAAAGTAGACAGTTACGTGTCTCCACTGTGAAGCTTGATCCTTTCTCTACCAGCATGCCAAAGAGAAACATTGTCAATTGTTTTAGTCGTGTAAAGGTTGGCTCTTGTAAAAACGTGTCGATGGTCAACACGAGAGAACTGGAACAAAAATTCTGATAAAACTTTTGGTGGATAGCGATTAAACATAGACAAAAGACTTTCAAAAAAATTGCTGACCAACGCTGAAGCTACATACGTTCTTTTTCGATTGGTCAAACGGATAGATATTAATACCGTAGTAAATTAAATATCTTTTTATTTAACTTTGCATTTTTTTATTTAATTAAATGTATCCAGAATAATTTCTATCTTTATTAATATTATTTTGTATATGTCGCAGATACTAATTATCTTCGCAACGTATCTCGTGTCAGATACACGTTGTACATTTCTTGAATTTAATCAATCGAAGTAAATATTATAAGACGGTAAAATAATTCAGCTGTACTGTTTGTGGCTCTAGTGGTACAATATTCAAAATTAAAATTAATACCGAGCTCCAAATTATTTGTCGCTTTATGGAAAATTATTTGACCTTCACAAAAAATAGGATTAGTCCTCCCCCTTCTCCAGTAGTTTCTACGCTAAAAATAGCGGAACATTTAATATGACTCATCCTCCGAATCGTTTGTTGTTTATCTTTATCTCAAATAAGGTTTGTCCCAGTCTAATGTAAACGTATGTCCAACACCGCTTCTTGAACTTTTTCCATTCGCGACCTCGGTTACGTACATAAAAAGGTAATAAGTACACAAATAAAACATTAATCGCTAACAAATACAAAACGGTCCTTTGACGACGGATAATTCACATTTGAATTGAAGAAACTCCAGTACAATTTACATAACAAGAGTAGTTCATGAACGATGATTTAATTCATGCTGGAATACTTTCGTATAGCGAAATCTGTTCTCGGAGATTGGGCTACAGACTGGAACAAGATCGCCTGTTGCTTGTACGGTGCAAGTCTGTATCGAATCTATTTAGTCAGAATATGATTGGAATCTCGTCGCTGTACCGGTTTATAAGCAATCTCGAGATACAGGCGATGACACGTCTGCAGGCGACTTAGATGGTTTCCGTAGGATGCCGAACAGCCTGTCCACTTTGATAACTATGTAGAAGGTTAGCAAGGTAGCGCTGTAGGTCAACCGAAGTACCAGGCCCAAGGGGAAACGATCGTCGTGCTCGCGAATTGCTCGTCTACTGCGCCGAGGCTTTATAACGCGTCTCTAGAGTTTCCGTAGCTTGCAACTATCAGAAACGCGCTGGTCCGCGTTGTTGGCTTTTCCCTTTCGTATCGAACACGCTCGATATTTTGAATTTTATTTCAGATAGCGACACGAGGATACGTCGCAGTAAGTTCTTATCTACTTCAGTTACAGTTCTTGCGCATTTGCTTGTTCCACGCCGGTTCCTTCGAACGAATATCATTGTACCCTTTTACGTTTATCTTCTTGCCGATTGCGCCTTGATACCCTGGCACGTGTAGATAACTTGTTCAGGCAAAATACATGTTCCCTACGTAGCGATATTTAAACGAGAACTTGTAATTTATTCTCACGACATGGTTTCAACTGAACGTCTCTGAAATCGTGCAATTACCTTTACGCTTCGGGTAGAAAGAGAATCGCATTTGCGCGTCTTTTTATTTGCAAAATGGTGTAACGTGTTTCTTGATAATTGTTACCGATTCCGTCGACTTCGCTGATTCACTGGAATTGGTAATTTTCATTGCTTCATCTAAATACGAAAAGACAGAAAATTGTTAACCTGGATATTTGAAAAATACTTTTTCCATCGCCAATTAACGCCCGAAGCTAGCTCGAAATAAACAATCCAATAAAAAAAAAAAAAAAAAAAAGAAACGAGGTAAAAGGAATATTTCCACTCGGCGAATCGAATATTCCTGTTCTTCGAAAAATATAATAGAAAACTGACGATCGCTGGCCCATGGCTTCGGCCTCCATCAGCGAAGTTATAAACCGGTCGTGGTGTTTCATCCCCTGAACCCTGCTAATTATTACCCCGTTCGTGAAACCGGGAAATCCAATGCCCGGCATCGATCTCGGCACAGTTATACGATGTTTGACGACACTTTGTACGCGATGTGCGATCGATAGCCGCGCTCAGTCGATTCTAATCGACAGCCCTCGACGCGTTTTTGCTCGTTAGCGGCGCTCTTCGAAAGAAAAGCGAGAAAGAAGCGATAAGACGGAAAGAAAGTGGTAGAGAGAAGAAAGACGGCGGCTAGGAAGGGAGACGAGAATCAAGCGATTTCCCTTTGTTACAGGCTTAATCACAGGGAGTGACGTCGGAGGAAGAGATCAGTACAGCGGCGGTTCCGCTTCCGCTCTGAGCTGCGGCGGCGAGAAACTCCGCGAGGACAAACAAGGGAGGATGCTGGATGGCAAGACCGGCATCAGAAGAGAGAAGGAAGAGGACTCGAAGAGCGCGGACAACGTTTCCAGGGGTGCTATACCGTCCAGGCAGAGCCTCCTGGAACTGGTCAGCAGCAAATACATTAACCGCCACACGCCTACTCATCATTATTATCATCAGCAACAGCAGGTCAGTACGATGATGCCCAAATACGCCAGTTGAGAAGATCGCGAAACTTTAGGCTAACTTATGCAAAGGATATACAGGGAGGACATACAGCTAAATGGGATCATCTAAATATCTGCGTTATTTGTTGTATGAGAAACCCGAGGACAAAGTTGCACTCTCTTAGAAATCACGTTTTGGTACTAGTAATATGTAGTTTTTATTTTCTTCTCTTTGGTGATCCTTTCTTTACGAGATTTTCAGATCACCGATATTTGGTTTGGAGATCAGGGGAAAGTAACTTGTTTCGATCAGAACTATCGTTCGGTAGAAAACTTATCGGTGTCATAGCGAGTCGTAATGCAAAATTGGAAACCAACGGAATGTTCAGGAGTTAATTGCATCCCCTTAGAGTGAATTTGGGTAGCAGAAAAAAATTGCGCGATACGCGTCTGTGTATTATCTCTCTCTCTCTATATATATATATTGCCTTAAGTTTCAAACTTTCCTGAATTTGCAGGTTGGCGATGTTCCGTTGTCGGTTCGCCTATTCCGCGAGTATTTCACTGATTGCATCGATAGTAGGCTTGACGCTAATTGCGTTATTAAGTCCGACGATGGGATTAATCCTGGTACGTGTTCCGCGAGTTAGAACCGATCCAATAATCGCGTGGCTTTTCAGTGCGATCGAGTGAGTTTAATAAATTCGAGCGGTATAATTGAGCGGGGCTTAGAGATACGTGATGCGAAGCTTGCGGAGGGAATTTTTGCTCTTTGGAATGTTCTTCTCGTGTTTTGTTAGCGATCTAGCGAAATTACGTTATCAATCAAACGTCCTGTTAAATTTCCACTGTAGCGAGGAATTGCCACGTCGAAGAAAGAAATATTACAAGACCATTTGCTCGAATAAACGCTTCATCCCCGTTAGTGTTCCCAACACGCGATATTCGCGATTTATTTGACGTTATGGGGGCCATTTATGCACATGCGACTAGATTGTACCGCCTCGTGAAAACACGTGCAACCACAGCTGCGTTCAAACCACGTGTATATTTGCAGCTTGACGTGGGAACAACTGTTCTAATGTCAGCGGAGCATGGAGTTTATTTAGCGCGTGATATTTCTTCATTTTCGCTAATAATAGGATGAGCAATAAATAAACGCATCTTTGATAATTGTGTCATAGAAACGTAGTTTCAGAAACAGTTCGTTCAATTTAATTTCGCGTTATCATTATGAAGAAAAAGTAACTTTGTCAACTTACTTCTGCTTCGTGTTTGTACCTCGTCGGAATTTTATTCGTGAAAAGCGTAGAATACACGAAAGATGGAAAAATATGAATCGAAGCAAGTTGAACTTACGCGTCATTGAAGACGAATGTTAATCAAACTGGAAACAGAGCACTCCCCTGTTGCAAATCTTGATTTGCATCCCTTATTCGAACATTCTACTTTCATTACGCTCGTCAGAAATCCATCGAACCTCGAATCAACCTTTAGTCGCACCACTTCGTTCGATGCTTCCTTCGTCCGACCGTATCATCCCAGTGCTTCCCCATTCTTTTCAGGCACCGTATTGTCTCTTAATTTCCTTCGTAGTGCCATTGTGTCAACGAAGACGACCTCCATTGTCCGTGCGAAAGCTACAGAAAAAGCAGTGCCTAAACCGGGGTCCGGGTAATCACTGGGAGAAAAAACAATTTCCCAAATGAAGAACAGTAAAAAGATAAGGGAACAAAGAAAGGAAGAAAAAAGAAAAACTGTTCCCGAAGATTTTAAGCAGACTGGCATGACAAAGGGATAAATCCTTCCGGTCGGAAGGACACACAACGGAAGCTCGTTTTTAATCAAATAAATTGTCTGTATCAACTTCTTGGAAGGGCCGCTCTAGACCTTCTCTCAAGAAATCCATTTGATTCCCATCTGCTGTTCTTAGCGTCGCTCCACCTAATAGCCACCGCTGTTGCTTCTTCGACGGAGCCGACAAAGTGGCATTTAACCTTTTCGATATTCGTACGCCCCGCTATTCGCATTTTGGGAATCGAAGACACTTTTAACAGTGTACCCTGCCATTTGACTATCTTGGCAAATGATTATCGACATGCTTAAGAAGTATACTTCAAATAAATACTCAGAGTGGTTCAAATGATAAATTCGTGACTTTTCATGGAGATAAGTCGTGTCTTTGTCATCTCTTAATTGCAAAATAATTTTTGTATCTTTTTGGCGGATTCTTAGTAGCATAGTGTTTACTTTACGGTTCATATTATTCTTTCGTTTGGACAATTGGTATAGCGAGTAAATGATAAAAAGAAGGTAAAGGATAGAGAACAATTCAGATTACACTTCATTCAGCTTATAGTTTTAGTTATAGACAATCACAGAACTGTATCTCGCAGTTCCAATATCCACATTCATTTAAAGTTGAAACTCTTTGCCTAACGAAGATGAGCTGAACAACTAAAACGCATTTATCATTGTCCAATCGACTGGCATTTATTTTATTAAAATTCAAGTGGTGTCTTTTACTACTCCGTTAACGTTCAGAATTTGTTCTGCGAGGCTTTCCTCGGAACTCGACGTTCCTATTCGAATTTGCAGAAGTTTGCAACACAAAGTAATCCCGGGGCGAGCATAGACAGCAGGAACTTTATAAGACGTGATATCGAATTTTCCATTCGACTGCACCATGCTTTTCGTTATTGTACCCCCCTCCATTTCTTATTCTTTTCTTTTTAAATATAATATTTCATTCCACCACTGTGAATTTTCCCTCCGTTTATTTTAAAACCAAGCAATGACTCTGGAATCGTGTACCAAAGGGTTGTATACTCGCGAATAATAATAACAACAACAAAAATCCTACGAATATGTTACAGGTGTACTCGGTACCGCAGCGATATTTCAGTTCGTCCCGCGACTCGCTTCAGGGGGCTTACGTGAATCGCGGCGCCAGTGAGTTCGACCTAACCCGCAAACCGAAGAACAGGGACCATCTGAGGGACAAATTCAAGCTGCCATACACCGTCGCGCTCACTTCCTCGCGCGACCAGTCGCACCCGCACACGCCAGCATCCGTCAATCATCTCAGCAATAGCAGCTGTAACGGCACCGAGACGTAAGTATCCGATCGCGTCGTACTCGCTCGCAACACTGTCTCTTACCATCGCTAGGACCTGTGAGTACCCGAGCTTTTGAGCGCTCGGATACGCCAGCTCGATAGATACCCGAGTACCCGAATAAGCAATCAGACAATGAGCAGCTGCTGGTTATATTATATTATATTGTAAATTTAAGCAAAGTTGGTCCCCTGAACCTATTAATTCGAGCGTAGAAGAAAAGCTTCTCGTACGTATGTTTGAGTAATCACGAAAGAGAAGTCGAACCTGGATATTCTAGTACTCGGATTCAAGTTCGGATACCTGGATCCTCAGGCTCATATGCGGTTCTTCAGCGGGAGGGTAACAACGAGTATTCCGAGCGCTTGGATAATAAAAGCTGCGCTCGAAGCGAGTTAACTTGGATCAAAGCTGTAGTCAATCGGCTGCTGCGAGAACTACAAACGCTTTCTTTGTCACCAAGGTTCGAACTCGTGGTACAACGATAACATAAATTTACAACGCAATTTCCACGAAGAAAACTCGAAGTAAATGTGGAGAATTATTAGGAAATTATTAAAATATTATTAGAGATCGTAAAGGATGCATACGTTCGATAACGTGGCTAAGGTCTCGTCGATTATGTACCTACGATAGTATCAAGCGTTTGTCTTATCTATGCGCTGCGTTTTTCGCGCTCTCTCGTTCCCGTCGATACGCTTCGCGTGACTTTTACGGGCCACTCGTTCGTCTGAGCTATGTACGCGCTCCGAGGCACAGTTATGCGACTCGAGTCACTTTGACACAGCCGGGTAAACGGAAAGTTAGGTGTCTGGTTGTCGTATCCAAGGCAAGTTCGTTCTGCGCTCGTGTATTGTATGCCAGGCCTGTTGTCTGCAGCACGTGACACAGACCAATGCCTGCAGTGCACGAATGTATCCGCAGCGGCGTGAAATGGCGAATGTACGGCGGTGAACCGGGGGTGTAATTTTTGTCGGTCGTTACTCAGGCATGGTGTGTTTGACGGCAGGAAATCTAGCGTTCGATGGTAACCTGAAGTGGTAAATATCTAGCAACAAACGCTCGTGCAACGTGAAAACGTCGAGTGCACGCGTTGTGGCATGGAATAAACGTTCGAATCCGGCTGTGAGCTGCAACGAATGGTAATCCTGGTAGCATGGATTATTTGAAAAGTATTTGACTCTAACAACCATTTCTTGTAAAGCGCGCGTACACTGCTGTCCATTACGATAGCTAGCAGCAACTCGGCGCCACTTTGTCGCGAAAACGTGGACCTGGGAATCGTCATATCGTGCGATACTGCTTTGCAACCGAGTAATGTGTTGCAACGATATTTGATTCATGCGAATAGAAATTGATCGAGGGACAGGGACACGGAGCAGCATATTTTTGCAAAAGAATCGAAAGCTTATTTCTTATAATTTTTCTATACAACGTGATCAATTTTAAAGCAATTACCAATATGCATCGCTGGCTGGTTTATACACGTTTCACGATAATAAATTGCTCGACGTTTTCCACCTGGTGATTTCCTATCAGAACAAACGATACAGTCCCGTTTTCTTTCCTCCACGTTGGGAATACGTGGTTTATTCTAGCGAATTGCAGGTTTCTTTTATTTATCTATTATTCGATATAGGAGTATAAAATTCATGTAAACAGACACAGATTTTTAAAAATAATATTGCCGCATCGTAGGATAAAATAGCGGAATTGTGCGAATTTCTAGAAAAGCTATTTGCTCGCTTTAGTACAACTATGCTAGCAGAAAGGTATTGCATGATACAATAAAATGGCAATTTCAGAGTAATTTTCTATCAAAGAATGTACGTATATATATTTAAAATTTATCTCCAATGAAATGATAAGATCTTTCGGCAAACTTCTGTAAAGCTTCGTTATATAATTTTGATCCAAGTTTCCTCGGCGTTGTAAAATCGCTTCTTTCAGTTCGGAAACAGCATTATATTGCTTGCATTATGCTGCTTCGTACAATAGCCTATTAAGTCTTCCCCGGGCGATTTTCTATGATATTAAGATCTTCAGATCTTTCTGCCCAATTTAAAACACGTAATATATCTTCTATTTATTATACTTGCATCTCTTGAGAACGCTATTAAAGAACGTTCAAAAATGGAAGAAGAAGAAAAACATATAATCGTAAAATACTCGCTGGAGATTCCAAGATAACGTTCGTCTCGCCAAACGAAACCGTACATTTATTCACACGATTCGATGCATTTTTTAATCCCCTAGCAAAAGAGAAAATATTAAGCCACTTGGTTCGAAAAACGACTAGTATAAAGGATATTTAGTTCGACTGTAATCCTGTAAAATAATCCCGCGCATTCAGACATGCGGATCATTCTGAAAGTTAAAGTACGAGATCCGACTGCGAAATTAAAAACAAAGAGAAGCATCGTTGCGCGATCACGAACTTTGGAAACTCGAGTATCTCTGGTTTCGGGTGTATCTCGTATTAAAATATTAGAAAACTTTATCGCGCGGAGTCTCTTCGGAAAGCCGGACTTGCTCGATTTTCGTACCAAGCTGCTCGTTTGTCGCATAATGTTTTCACGAGTCATTGTGCTGTTAATTTTCCATAGTAGGTATACGGCGCAGCAACAACAGCAACAACGTGGTAATAGAGGCTACCCTGGACAAGCAGGAACAAAGGGTTTTCGTACGGGTGCCCCTAATTGGTCCTTCATCTTCGATCCCGCGGGACGTCTCTGTTATTACTGGTCGATGGTGGTCTCTCTTGCCTTTCTCTACAACTTCTGGGTCATCATCTACAGGGTCGCCTTCCAAGAGATAAACGGTTAGTCTTTTAGATAGATAGATTCAATGCAAACGTTTTAAGTTTACAGCGATTGACAAAGTATTAATTATATTTTTATCGTGCCTTTTTTTCGCCCTTTTAGAGGAGCAATTCTAATCGACCCTTTAGACGGGCAGCTTCGAAGAAGGTGAATTTAGTTAAACGTAGACGTTTCTCTTGACAATTTTCCGTATTTAAGAAATTTAAGAAATTGGTCAGCTTATTATACTGTACGTCTGTAAATATGATAAAAAGTAATTTGCATACGCGTGCGTTCAGTGCGGACGGAGATGCGCTGTCGTAATGGAAGTATGAAACAAGCATCGAATTCAATTTTATTAGTCGCGTAGTATATCTAGGAAGATTTTAATATTTGTTTGAATCGACAATACAATTCCATGTTACGCGTAAAAGCGTGATTTTAACGAAGAAAGATTTGCTCCTTTATCGGGAAATGGAGAACAGAAAAATAAGAAAATAACTCGACTTACCGAAGATAATCCTATCAGATATATATATACGTAACGTAAAGCTTCTTTATTCAAGATATTTTATTATTGAGACAATTTGAGTTTCCAGAATTAAAATTACTTTGATTTTCTTGCTTATCTCCTTAAGAAATGATTCTTAGCGATTTGCCAGAGCCGAAGAAAGAAAGAAATCAAGAAAGAAAGAAAGAAAACGTAACATCCCGTTGCTCGCCTCCAAGTAAATGCTTGACTTAGTGCAAAGCTTCGTACGAAAAAATGGCGGATTCGTGGAATTAAAAGCTTAATAAGAAGCTCTCACTTATAGACTTATAGGATTATGTATGCCAGTCTCGAATTGTTTAAAGAGTTTAACTTGGAATCGCTTATACGACGATATACTTTAATATCTTGATATTAATGCGAAGTATAATTCATTGAATCGATAGGGATATCGCATTTATATCTGTAATTAACTGATAAGAAAGGAATATTATTGATATCTAATGGCGTGTAAGAATTGTGTCGTTTGAAAATGCTTTACGTATCTAAAATGGNTAATGTGATTTTATGTTATTTAGGCGAAACGTGCTGGGTGTGGTTCTGCTTGGACTACTTTTCCGATTTTTTATACGTGCTGGACATACTGTTTCACATTCGAACCGGGTACTTAGAGGACGGTGTCTTGCAAACGGACGCGATGAAGCTGCGAAATCACTATACAAACAGCACTACGTTTTACATGGACGTCCTGTGCCTGCTGCCCCTCGACTTTTTATACTTATCTATAGGATTCAACAGTATACTTCGAGGTTTTAGGCTCGTGAAAATATACCGGTGAGTGTGAATCTCGATGAAATTTCCAATTATTGCGTAATATGTTGCACGTTCCACGAACAAACCGACGGAATATTTTACATTTGATCAACGCGTTAAATCCATTTATATTTAATCAGTACGTTTAATCGAGTTGTATTTATTTATATCAGTCAACTCTTACGTTGCAATCACGCTTTAATTTTCACAGTCCGTAGAGAATGGCAATGATCGAGTAAGATATCTGACACGAAATTGAAACGAGAAGTCGCGCGTATCAATAGAATAATCTCTGTACATCTTTCGATGAAACTTGAGTCGCGTTTCGACGTTAGAAAAGTATCATTGGGTGAGAAACGGTGGAAGTTTTGCCTAACCATATACCGAACAAAGGTTGCCCAACTATGCTCGTGCATTGACCACGTTCCGTTTATCACCTACTTTCCTCTCCTCGTCCTCCTTTTGCCGTAGAAAGTTTCCTAGGATAGCGCAAAACAATCGAATGCTCAAACTTTCTTACGGCACTTGCGAGGGCAGATTATTTTTGGATCCTTCGCTCGAGCTGACTCTCTTGCGAATTTTCCAAGTCTGTCGCATGTTAAACTCGAAATTCCGCGTAAACATCGTCGCTTTATGAATGGCAAGAACGCGCAACAAAATTATACTCTAAATATCGGACGAACAATTAACGAAACAATAGCTACTCGATCGTTGCTTGGAATAAATTATGCTGCAATTAGGTCTGAAACTCACGGTACAACGCGAACATAGAATCTGTTGTCTCTGAAAATATGCCAAAGCTGATCTAAACCCTTACTCGAGGTTTCCATTCGATCGATGAAGGAAAACACCGTGACGAGCATGTTGGAATCTCACGCAATCTTTTCTTTGTTGCATTGTCACACACAGGTTCTGGGCGTTCATGGACAGAACCGAGCGACACACCAACTATCCGAATTTATTCCGCTCCACATCCTTGATACATTATTTACTGTTGATCTTTCACTGGAACGGGTGCCTCTATCACATTATCGATAAGAACAACGGCTTCGGCAGTAAGAACTGGGTATTCAGCGAGTCGGAGACCGCGGACGTGGTGAAGAAATATTTGCAGAGCTACTACTGGTGCACGCTGGCCCTCACCACCATCGGTGACCTGCCCAGGTAATTCGATTTTCCTCTGCCTGTTTCATCGCACTGTATTTCCGTCCACGTCGCTTTCCGCGGTAGAATCAAGAGCTTTGCTAGAGCCTCGAATGTTATGAAGTGGGAGAAAAAGCAGGATGTTTAAAAATGGCCATTTTTGGTCCCTCCTTGAGAGCGAGAAATTCTCGCAGGACATTCTAGAGCGTCTAACGTTGCAGGTAATTCGATTTCTCCCTATTTCGCCCCACTGTATCACCGTCCACGTTGCTTGCTTTCCGCGGGAGAATCACGAGTTTTGCTGGAATCTCGAATGTTATAAAATGAGCATTCTTGCTCCTCTTTGCGAGCGAAGAATTCTCGCAGCAGATTATTTAGAAAGATGTTTCAAGGAACAAAATAGCTCATACTGTGATAGGAGAATCGAAGAAGATAAAGTTATTTATCTCAGAGATTTGCGTTGGAATGGAATATAACCGCGGCAAGCGTGCGAAGCATCTTCGAGGTTCCAATGTCGCGTGTACGTGTAGCCAACGAAAAAAAAGCGAAAGACACAAAAAGAGGAGACGTATTGAAATATTCCTGTCCGTTTTATTACGCCGTTTCGAAAGCTTCTCTGCTCGTTCGTTGCTCGCGAAAGCCGGATCGTTTCTATGTTTATGCTGATCTCCCTCGATCGTCGATGTTCAACTAGCTCGAAATACAACCGCTTAAGAGCGAAAATGTCTGTAAAATCAGTAGGAAGACGAACGAATGATAAAACTTAGCGATTTGAGCGCTGCGCGTAAAAAGCTCTGGCAGTTGGCCTTGAAAAATTGGAAGACGAAAGGAAATACGCACGGCGTCGTCGAATCACGCTTTTCCATTTCGCTTTGCAGGCCGAGGAGCAAGGGCGAGTATTTGTTCGTGATAGTTCAGCTGCTGTTTGGTCTGCTGCTGTTCGCCACGGTGCTCGGACACGTGGCCAACATCGTCACTTCCGTCAGCGCGGCCAGGAAGGAGTTCCAGGGTGAGTGAAAAGCAAATCCAATTATTTCGCTCGCGCTTGATTCTTTTTCATTGGGAAAAAATCGCGCGCCACGGGCTACGTTCCGTTTTGAGAAACGTTCGTTGCACGCCACTGATTGACCGTGCCAAGAGCGTGCGCCTTGTGATTTGCTGTAAACACGGGTCAAAGGAGGATCTTTCTGTTCGTACACGCGGCGGTTAAACGTTTCTAGCGCAACGCGCACGTAAAAACTTGCTACGACACGTGCTCAGATATTTCCGCGTACATAGCTTAACGAGAAACGAAATAAGACGTTAAGTTGTTTCGCGAGGAACGCGAATGGAAGTTACCTAACGACGCGGTCATCTCGCTCGTAAATTAAAATTCAGCGCTGCGCAGCGACGAAGATGGCCACCGCAACATCTGCGATGGCCAGAAAGGGCCAGGAAACTCGTACAAATGCGACGGGCAAACCGCATTCTTAATTATAAAACTCGACTGCTACTCGCAGTTTCCGCCACGCTAACCCTCCAGAGAGAGGGACGGAGAGAGAGAGTTAAGCTGGCTTTCACGAACCTGATTGCGCTGCACGGTTAACAGAGGTGAGTTGAAATTTGCCAACTACACTTTCGTCTTTCGTTCGGACCGAGAAACGCGTTATTTCGCGTGCTGTGCGAGACCCGGTTAAATCGAAGTAAACGGTGCAGTTTGACGATGCAAAATAGCAGTTTCGCGAGCATCTCTGCCCACCGAGGATCTCTATAATGCCTTTGCACATTGTCCTTTCTGTCGACCAAGGGCCACACGATATTGCTGCTGTGTTTGGCTACCATGTGGGGCAGCTGGAAATTTTCATGTCTTCATACCTGTCCACTAACTTTCAGTTCTCTCGGTTATATAATGCTAAACACTTGACCGGCTGGAGACGCAAATTCGCGTTTTGCATACTTCATGCGGTATCATCCTGTAGGAACGAAACCGCTATCGATATGTTAGATATAATATCGGTCGCTCGGAAAGATTGTTGCGATTTTTAATGAATTTAATAAAATAGTAAACATTGCTTAGTACCTGTAAAATCGGTATTAAAGTTGGAAGAACTCCAGATTCTGGGAGAAAATAATTAGAGACGTAATTGCTTGGTGAACATTAACCGGAAAAATAATTTGCGGCGTATTAACACGGAGGAGATTCTCTTTTATCCGGATGAGGTAGCGTAAGAGGACGAAAATGGCCGGGAGACGCTTGTAACAGATTATCCACGAAAGCGAGTGTTTTTTACTCGACCAGCCGTTGATGAATCGCGAGCATTAACTATATCCGTGGCAGGAATGAAAGGAGGCGCAAGAATGAACGCGTGCTCTTAATGCAGCCGATAGAACGCCGACGACAAACAAAAATGGACGTGGCTTTACGCAGAGACATCGTCGGCAGATCCGTGCCCATGATCATTCCGAGATACAGATTGCTAGACTTTTTCTCGCCCGTTGTAAAAACGCATTACGCAACGTTTTAGCCGGGGATAGGGACACGAAAACAACATTTGCCGTAATTGCAGCTTCTGCCTCGCTTTCTCCACGCCTCTCCGAGAGGATCATTTATGTATATAACCGCGCCATAATTTTGACCCAGCCAGTCGAAAAAGTAGGAGTGGAAAGCTCGGTCGATCAATGTCCAATGGAAACTTCTTAAATCGTGTGTACATTGAGGAATCTATCAAGCTCAAACTACTGTCGCGAAGAAATATAGCCAAATATGAAATATATCTATTATATATATTGGAACATATCAACTGTTTTGTTGTTCGAGTGTGGTGCGGTCGGTTTAATGCGATTGAACTCGAGCTTTGACTCGGATTATTTAAATGAAAAAAGCACAGCCAGGAATCTCTCAAGCTCAATACATGATAGCAAAGGAAAGTAGTAAATTCATCACATTCGGCTTCCCGGTTGAATGTCATACGATCTATTTAATATGATAGAAGTCGAGTTTAGACTTCGACTATTTAAATGAAAAAAGCACAGCTAAGAATCTTACAAGCTCAATACATGATAGCAAAGGAAAGTAGTCATTTGTTACATTCGGCTTCCCGGTTGAATGTCATACGATCGATTTAATATGATCAAATTCGAACTTCAACTTCGACTAATTAAATGAAAAAAGCACAGCTACGAATGTTTCAAGCTGGATGTACGGTAGTGAAGAAACATAGGCAAATATGGAATATAACAACTGTTTTGTTGTTCGAGTGTGGTGCGGTCGGTTTAATGCGATTGAACTCGAGCTTTGACTCGGATTATTTAAATGAAAAAATCACAGCCAGGAATCTCTCAAGCTCAATACATGATAGCAAAGGAAAGTAGTTAATTCATCACATTCGGCTTCCCGGTTGAATGTCATACGATCTATTTAATATCATTGAAGTCGAGTTTAGACTCCGATTATTTAAATGAAAAAAGCACAGCCAGGAATCTCTCAAGCTCAATACATGATAGCAAAGGAAAGTAGTCACTTGTTAGATTCGGCTTCCCGGTTGAATGTCATACGATCGATTTAATATGATCAAATTCGAACTTCAACTTCGACTAATTAAATGAAAAAAGCACAGCTACGAATGTTTCAAGCTGGATGTACGGTAGTGAAGAAACATAGGCAAATATGGAATATATCAACTGTTTTGTTGTTCGAGTGTGGTGCGGTCGGTTTAATGCGATTGAACTCGAGCTTTGACTCGGATTATTTAAATGAAAAAAGCACAGCCAGGAATCTCTCAAGCTCAATACATGATAGCAAAGGAAAGTAGTTAATTTAACGATCTATTTAATATGATAGAAGTCGAGTTTAGACTTCGACTATTTAAATGAAAAAAGCACAGCTAAGAATCTTACAAGCTCAATACATGATAGCAAAGGAAAGTAGTCATTTGTTAGATTCGGCTTCCCGGTTGAATGTCATACGATCTATTTAATATGATTGAAGTCGAGTTTAGACTCCGATTATTTAAATGAAAAAGCACAGCCAGGAAGCTCTCAAGCTCGATACACGATAGCAAAGGAAAGTAGTTGGATCTATGCATACGGCTTCCGGGTTGAATGTCATGCGATCGATTTAATATGATCGAATTCGAACTTCGACTTCGACTATTTAAATGAAAAAAGCACAGCTAAGAATCTTACAAGCTTGAACTGCCGTACCAAAGGAAAGTTGCCAAATATGATATACCCTTTTGTTGTTCGAGTGTCGTATGATCCATTTCATACAATTAAACTCGAGTTTTGATTCCGATTATTTCATTGAAAAAGGGACAGCTTTCTTCGTATTAGAAAAGGACTTCTTTGGGAGAACACATATTCCCGGAAAAGAAAATGTTCTTCGAAAGTGCTCATTCTTATACAGTAATGCTTTTTGTGAACAGATTAATGCTATGGAGCGACGTATGTTTTTTTTCAAAAAGATTTATTCCCCTTAAAGAGGAATCATCTAAAAGCATGAATTATTAAAAGAAGAATTAACTTTGTTCGCTGCTATGGATTTATACGATTAATACGTAAAAATAGCAGGTGCTCTTTGTATGTACCTATCGCAAACTTGAGATAATTGTCAAAATGTCTTGGCCGGAAACACCACTCCTCGATCGATGCGAGATTTTTAATTTTAATCATGGACAGTTAAGTATCACGATTGCATTANATGCTTCTCGTCGCGTTGTATAGGATCGATAAGGAATGAGGCGACGTAGATTACTTCGCTGTCGAACATTGCCCGGACTCGACCTATTCTCGTAGTCGTTGAGCAACAAGAAATATTATTACATTTCCATCGAATTAATCGACGTGCCACTCACGATCGCGGAAAGTAATCTTCTTTTTTGAAGGCATTCGCAGCGTAGTTCGACTTCCTTACAAGTTTCTTGAAATTCTGATGACACGTTATTCAGTGCATTATATTTGGCATCAATTTGGACCTCTTCACGTTGAAACCTGCATGTCGATCGAATCTTGATCACCGACTAACAGCAGATCCAATTCCTGCGTCGATACGAGCGTCCTTCGCCGATATCGAACTACGTTCATTCGAAGATGCATCACGAGACCTAAGCGTCGATGTATACGTCGTAACACGTTAGACGCGTATGGAAGCTTTTAACGAAAGAAGCAGAGATATACTGTGAAACATGATTCATCCAGATGCAACAGCGCCGCTGATGACCTCACACTGGATGCAACCTGACACGCAGACAAAGTTTAATGGCACAAGTTTATGGATACGTCGAATGTTTCCATTGGCTTTCTTGGTAGGAAATTAATCAGCCCTTAACCATCATCCTGCGCGTCTTCCTTTCTCAAATCTCTTCGCTTGTTTGTAGGCGATTGCCTTCGTAGCTTTCCATCCATATTCTTCCCGTAGCATACCGATCGCTTGGTTCATGGACACACAAATAATTTCGTATTAACGCGTTATTCCGTGAACAGATCGTCAGACATTTTCAAGACGCTTGACGGCTTGGGCATACCAAAGACGTTGCCATAAACGAACTTAACGTGCGCTCGTCACGTTTAATCTGTTTATAGATAAGACTTTAATTGGATTCTTCGTCCGGTATACTGGATCGTAACAGCGTTGCTGCGATGATAGTAAAAAAATTATTGTACGTCGTAGATGCGTAGATTCGCCTCTTTGTCTGCCCACATAAACGCGTCTGACGCTTATAGGAAATCTCACCTTAAGAGGATTCTCCACATTCCTGCGACATTGCGTTCGATCCGCTTTGCAGCGGCATTTAAACAGGACTTGGGTGGAACGCGTGCAAGGCCGCACAGAAGATCAAAGAGAGTGTTTGACGGCGGTAGCTAAACCCTGGGACGGGCTTTAGCGCGCCATTTTCGACGCGAGTTAGAATTTCAAAATTTTAATTAACCAACAGCCCTCGAGACTCCTGTGCGCAGCGTTAAAAGAAGGACGAAGGGTAGATTCGCGGCGCAAGATGCGCACAGTAAGGCACTCGAACGAGCATTTGGAGAAAGCATGGAAAAATGCACACAACATGCAGTTTTCCTGAAACTTGGATATCCGCGGATTTGTTCGCACAGAGGAAAAAATGTAAAGAAAAATGCAGATAACGCGAAGTTTTCCAGAAACTTGGTATCAGGAACTTCACGTCGGGGAAGATCTGTTCGTCGAATCTTTTGTTCGCTTGAGCCTCAATCCGATTCGATCGAAATATCTTGAATATTTGTTCCCCCGTTTGACACCGCTCACAGTGACGTTTGAATTCACAATGTCAGTGCCATCAATTATCTCTGTCCACTTTTCCCTAAGTGTCGTATAAAACGGACGTATTTGACCAAAGGAGGATCGCTGGTTAGACGATTATAACTGCACGACCGTGTTACGTTTGTAAGGAATATGCACTGCATACAAAACGCCCCGTAATTAGCGATACAACTGCGAAGAGCATGATGGTACAGAGAAGAAGTAAGCAGAGAGAGCAGAATTTTTAGAGTATATCGTGCTTAGTCTGGCTTTGGAGGAAATCGAGTTTGAGGATTTTGCTGTTTCATTTGCATACAACAAGGGAATGTAATTACTAACGATCTTTGATGTTGAGGTAACGTTCAAACTAAATGAGAAAAGGAAACTGAAGAATAATTGAATAAAGAATCGAATAGAGGAAAAGACATTTTGAGAACGTTAGGCGTAATTTTATTAATCTCTCTGCTGTTTTTCGTGCATTGCACAGAGATATTTTGTTATATAGGCTAGAAGCGTTTATTATTACCAGATCTACCCAAATCTGTAGAAATTTCTACAGCACTCTGTTCCAAAAAGTAAATTTCTCTCGAGAAACATTGTTTCAACGTAGAAGATTCTTACCAGAACGTATGTACATCGTACGTTTCGTATCTCGGAACATCGAATTTGAAAAAGGCTTTTCTAAAAGTGCTCGTAACAACGTACAAAAAGATTGTTTGTCGCACTTGCAACAGGCCAACCTGTGTACAATATCAAATTATTAAACATTGGATTTAGAGGAATGGAAACTATAGATAATTCTAACTAATGAGAAGACGTAGGTAATTATTGCCATAACTAGAAGATATCTTCCACAAAGTATCTCATCTGAAATGTTATCTATCCATCACACGATATCGAAACACCATCATCGGAAAATTATTTCATTCGCTTAGAACGATAACTTACGATCTAACAAAGGATACGCTTATAGGCAAATACACAGATACAGCAAATGTATTTAAAATCGTATGACGTTGCATTTAATCGACCACGAAGACGATCGCCGTGCCATGGGAGACGTACAATTTATTAAACGGTTTGAGAAAGGCCGTGATTTTTAGCACGCATTATTCATAAGACACCGACGCCGCTTGCAGAGTCGTATTCCCAGCACGTTAGCGTGGAAAGTTGTTTGAGATTGAAGCGCTGGCTTGGCCAGCTTTATTTACAGCGCAACCGGCCACGAGCAGGTTAATATTGTAAATGTAATCTCGCGGAATCCAAAGAGAGACGCGAAACGGTCCGTGGCGATCTCGTAATGGCGGGATTTCCGTTCTACAATTTCCACTCTGGGGAATGAGGCTACATCTTGTCGGGGCGACGCTGATTGGATATAAAATTTCATTTCGCCCCGGCACACCTAAATCCACCGGTAACTCTCGATGCTCGCTATTCCGCTTTCAATAAAAGTCCCTTTATCTCCTTAATTGCTATCATCCTCGTGCAATTCTCCTGGAATCGCGGCAGATTTAAAAAAAAGAGGAGAAACGACGTTGAAAAATGAATCAAAAATCATCTTTGGACCTCCTTCCACTCCGCTCACGCGTCCGAAAACCTAATCGAACGAATAGTATCTCGCTGGGAAATGGTTTTACCCAGCGGAAATCGTAAGGAGGCTGTTTCGGACGCAGCAAAATCTGAGATGACAATAAAATAAATCGCTACGAATGTCTGAATATTATCAACGGGATTTACCAAAGTTTGCTGGAATTTACGGTCGTTGCGAGCTAACAAGCTAATCAAAGTAGCCGGTCGAAATTTTACCTACATCTATGCGACACAATTAGAAGTTGGTTTACGAGATATAACGCGGAAGTCGAAGCATGGAGCTACCAGTGCAGTTGCCAGTCGGCACGCAGTCGAATACGCTCGCGGAATAAAGGCACCGGTATAAAAGGAAACGTGGAGTCGTCGTTTCTCAGCGTGCAGCGCTGTTAAACCTCGTGGCTGTGCGACCGTATGCAGAGCAAACTCTTTGCGTGTCTCCGGACGGAACGTATATACCACAAGGTAAAGCTATCCATTCAACTATCCCGCTGTAATGCGAAAAATCAATACCGCATTAGTTGACGGCGAATGCCAGCGACGAAATTACGAAACGTCAGCTTACGAAATTGGAGAATTTTGCTGGGGAAATTCGTATTGTTTACGAATAAACGTTTAACGCGTACGTTTCCTTTCTTTTTAACGTTGTTACACGTTTACGCGTTGTTACATTCTGTCGAAGAAATTAATTGCAACATGCAGCGAAATACAATGCGGTCAAGACGATGAAGATTTTCACGCGGATACAAAATCGAATTGAATCCTAGAATTATATCCAGTATCGGCTATCGTAATATGAAGCTACTTGCGTACACTTGGAACGAGCAACTTTCACGAATATTTGCTATATCTGCTAAACGAGTTCTCTTAAATCTGCAAGTTTTTCTCTTAGAAATAATAATAATAATCGAGCAACTGTGGATGTTTTAAAACGAACAGAGTCCAAATGGCAGTCGATTTTCTCTGACTTCAAGTACGAGATTAAATCATTTCAATAGCTATAATTCTCTAAACGATATTGAAAAATTGACGGTGAACATGAAATGACTGGAAGGTTAACGAGTATCATCGCTGACCGATCTCTGCTTTTTTATTGTTGGCAAACGATTGTCGTTGGTTGTAACGTTAAACTTTTCACCTAATACAGTTTAATAAGCATCCAATTAGCAAGAAGCACGCGTAAAAAGCCGAGTGAACTTGGTTGCAGCAAAGGGAACAGGGAGTCGTGTAATTGTAGAACAAACACCTGTGTAGGAGCAGAACGACAAGACCAAGAATTAACCTGCCTGCACAGCCGTAGGGATGTCCTTGCTTTAATTGCAAGTATGCCCAGGTTACCGCCATTATGTCTCGAAGTGCTGAACACGGCTGGCATCCTCTCTGTGCCTGCGAGTAATTTACTTGTAAACTAGTTGAGACGTTTTGCTCGCCATACGATCGAGCAGGAAGCTCTGTGTGCGATAGAATCTGAAGGCAATTCGAAGCTAAGGACACGAGATCGAACCAATAAGACAAGTTCGTCTCTCCATCGTCAACTGGCTCTTCGTATTATATTTTTGAGAAGAAGTCGAATCGCGGCATCGTTCGCGTGTTGCAGCAGATTAGAAGACGAAGCGAAATTACCTTATCAATAGGAATCAATCGGCACTGTCAGCGAAGAAAAATTATTAACGCAGACCGCGCTGCTATCTCGAGTATAACGGCGTGCGAAGAGGATCTCGTATCTACCACCACGCCACCGTAGATAATTCGATCAATCTGGAAACCAGTGTACGCGATGCATTTATCAACAACGAAAACCTCAAAGCGATATCCTTAGACATCGAGAAAGCGCACGATATAGTTCGGAGTACCGGAGTAATCGGGGTAACTGACAACCCGTTGCATCTCGTACGGAATTTCCTAATAGAAGCAGGAGTGACGGTTAGAGAGAAGGATATACTGTGCATTTTCTCGGAAATAGAAAATCATATTCCTCGAGATTCGATCATTAGCGTGACGTATTTTCTTCGAGAGAAATTAATGATACTTGGAAGTAGATTGGAGATATTTCGCAGTTATTGCCATCTTCTCGTCGGTGTCAGACACGCTGCAGCAATTTCATCTGCACTCGGTGCCTGTGCGAGATACCTCAACCTGAAGAAGGTTAAGCGTAACGCACGAGCTCTGCTACTTTCTCATCTCGGCGCTCATCTTTCTCAACCTTCTTAGCGCATTTTCGCTAGACGTCGCAACGACACTTTTTGTTCCTGGAGAGATGGTTCTTGAACAACGTCCCGTATGAATTTCCCTTCCGTGCAAAAATACCCGCTTCTCAACATTCTTCTCTGTCTGATCCAAATGGCAAATCAACGAAATCACGCACGCACCCCCCGATCTAATCGAATACAACTGGACGCCGAACGAGGCACCATCGGACGAAGGTTGATTTTACGAAATTGGCCAAACAACGCCAACCATAGCGCGGTAAACCTGTCCGTAAGAGTAACTTTGATAGTTCGTTGACCCTCGGGCTCACGTTTCGCCGCGGTGAACCACAATACGCCAGCTGGCTAACCTTGGTTGAGCCAATATTAATTTCATTAATTATGCGCCACCGTATTACGATATTAGCGCCGGGCACGGCCATTCCGCTATGCGGCATAATTTCCCCGGGAACCGCACTAATTATTGCGGCAAGCCTTCTTCGAGTACGACGATCTGCTTCGAGGTCGTTCTTACTGGTTCCGAACGTGGGCGAACGAAAGTACCGCGCCGTATCGAAAGTTGCTGATATTAATTAGAAGAAATTGCAGTGAATCGTGAGAGGAAATCCCATTTCTGGAAAATGTAAAAGCAGCGGTTCCTTAAATGATGGAGTACGGAGATGGAGTCGCATAACGCGGTATTTTTGTGACAGAGCCTCGCCTTAACGCGATTTGAAAATTTTGGAAACCGCCGCGCAACGCGATTTCTCTTTCCCCGGTGGGAAAATGGAAAATTCTCGTGGTCCAAACTTATGAAAAACGGAAGTGTGTGTATCCGTAGGAGACGTGCGAATTGGACAGGAAAGTCAATGTCCCATTGATCTAAATGGTTTTAGACAAAAGCCAAAAATGCTGTTAACTAATTGCACGTAAATTCAGAACTCCGCGATTGCAATAATTGGACAAATCCGTGCAAAATGATGAGAATGTTTAAATGCTATAGCATGTCGTCATTCTTAGATTGTCTTAGATTAGCGTATGAAATTTTGATATACCGAAATTTGTGATCTATCGGTATCAGTATTCTCTTGCCTCCTCTTCCTTCGCTTCATCCTGCAACTCTGTTGCTCCTTTCCCTGTCCTAGTTCTTATCTTGTCTCGTTTCGTCTCTTCTAGCCCCGTGTAACTCGCGTGTACAGCTGTCCAGACCTAATACCCACCTTATGTACGTTATCTGTATCTTTTCCACTTGCCGTCTCTCTTCTTAACCCCATCCCTCATACTCCATACGCCAGTACGCTCAACGCTGACACGCGAAACATGTACATTCTCAACTTTAAATCGCTCTTAAATTTTCTCCATCCTATGCCCGAAACCTGGTTTAATCTAAGTTAAAACCTTTCTTAAGTTTCCTCTCTCTTATGGCTGAAATCTGGCTTAACTCGACTGAAAATCGTTTCTAAGTTGCCTCTATCGTATGCTGCAACAAACGTGGCTTAACTCGATCGAAATTATTCTTCAATTTTCTCCGTGCAATGCCACGAACCCGATTCAACGAAACATTCGCCGGCCTCTCTATGACAATTGTTCGTTTCCTGCCTCCAATCCTTGTACGCGTATATTACAACAGCTCACCGTACTTTAACGTTGCGTTGTATTGCGCTAGAAATCAATATCAATTAATAGTTTGGTTGTTTAATGCGATAAGTCTACCGCATAATGTTATGGTGTTTGATGTCGTCTCTTTGAAGTTGCATACAAATTATAGCAGACACTTCGCGTAAAGTTGCTTACGCGGCGAAGGCAAAGCAACTTTGTAGAGTCTCGTTGTCAGTTAAGTTGTTGAAATATGCAATTAAGCGTCTCTTAACGAGCCGTAATACAGGTTACTAGCCGTAAATCGGCTACTATTAATTTTCTGTTAATTGTTGCACATTACTATATTAACCCATTAATTTTCACGCGATAGCAGCCTCGTTGCGTCTACGTAAATTGCTGTCGGTTATTAAAATACAGAAACACGAAGAGAAAGAGAGATGGTCTTTAGGAGAAAAGAGAGCGAGCCTGATCCGCTTCGTTATAACGAACAACGCGTAACTCGTGCATAATTTGAGCCTTTAAATTTATGCATTTTCCTGGATAAACGTATCAAAATTAGCATCCAAGCTACGACATACTGCAACTTGCGATTAATCATTTGTAAGGAATAACGCAACAGAGCAAGGATAATCCTCTATGTCCGTGTGATTTATCGTCGTAGCTACTTTTTCGTTTATTTCTCGGAACACTCTGATCTCGCCTTTTTCCAATCTACAAATCGCTGGAGCTGATAGTGCGACTCTTAGGAAAAAGTCAAACGACTACGTAAATATCGGATCATTAAAATAATGTTGGAAAACAAACGAGTGAGCCGATAAGGAACTCGACAAATTAGCGTGGGTGTTTTATTTTTGTATAACACGCGAATGGATGCGAGCATAACACATGAACGTTTCGCCTACTATGAATCTATTTTACATAAAATTATCAATAGCGCTTGATAATCCAATGAAGTTGGATTAATTTCCCATTCAAAATTGGTCTGTAAAATAGCGAATATTTGAAGTTAGAAGTGCCAATCAGATACAGATTAATCCTAAAATAATTTGTTAATACAATTAGTCCAATTATCAAGCGCTGCTTTCCAACGTAATTATTTCCTTTCCAATTATGACACAGTGTATCCGTTCTAGTTATCACGTAATTATAGCAATACTTTTTTCTTCAACGAGACACACAAATTCGTTAATTTACTCAGCTAATTATTCCCCGCTATAATATACAGAAGTAGATAAAGTGCAAAAGTGTCGCGTTTAATCGATCGACGATTAGCAATACTGCGACGACAAGCTCGAGAAGCTTCAGCCTTCTTTCTCGTTAGACCTCGCTTCCCCGATGATCCATAACTCTTCGTATCTAAAAATGTCGAATAAATAACGTCAAACACCATTTATCCTTTCGCGAAGATCAGGAAAACTCGATTAAGTTGGAGCCAACCGTAAATCCATGGCTACGTTAAGCATCGCGATATAACCGGGGACATTATCCCATGCTTAATACCACAGAAGGAATTACTTACTCTGGTATGCACGGCTTAAAATTACGAGCTGAGCGGTGCCTGTGTCGACAGTTTCGTTGTGCTCGCGGTAAACTAGGGAGGAGAGATCACGTCATGTTATTGAGCGCGCTTTATTCGGAAAAGACGATGTCAAAAAATGGCCACTTTCGCACCTACGCTGGCGGACGAAAAATTCCCACAGTGCGGTTACCTAACGAATTATTAGAGAAACTATCGATCGATCAGAGTCTTATGTCTACGGAAAATAACGATATAAAACGGAGAACAAATGTTCGTTTAAACGGTTGGCGATATTGAGCGTACGAGTGATTTACAATTCTTAGTTGCGCAAAGTTGTAGCAAGTTTTCAATGCTGTTTCGCTTTCCTTCTTTCTCTGTTCGTGCTCTAATAAGAAGTTATAATCTGATTTTCCTCGGAAAAGGAAATAATTATTATTGTCCGGCTCGTGTTTAGGTTTCCTTCTTCTTTTTCTATTCGCGCTCTAATAAAAACTTATAATCTAATTTCCCTCGCAAGAGGAAATAATTAGCATTGTCTGGTCGACGTTTAGCTCCCCTTCTTTTTCATATTTCTGCTCCAACCTGAACTTATAATCCGATTTTTCCCGAAAGAGCAGATAATCGGTATCGTTCGGCCGATATTCAGGTTTCCTTCTTTCTCCTGTTCCTGTTCTAATAAGAATTCATAAACTGATTTGCCCCGCAACAGTAAACGATCATTATCTGGCTGATCCCCTCGCGTTTCTTTCGCTTTCTACGCACGCTCTAATAATAAACTGTCTGGCGATTAATCGCCGACAATAATTTCGCGAAATTTATTACACAGGTGAGCGCGCAGTGGCAGTGAATTCAAAAAACTCGGGGAGCCGTTACAAATAACGTAACAAATCCTTCTCCAATTCGTCGGAACTGTCCGTTTGTTTGCACCCTTTTAAATCACGCAGATCAAAGCCGCGCGTGAACGCATCGGCTGCGTACGAAAAGCCGTCAAAGGGATTTGGAAAAGCGATTGCTATTTCTATCGATGTCTGTCATTCGTTTGAAGCCTCAAACGAATTGTTGCCAGCGTTTCGCTCGCGGTAAGTCGATACGTTTAACTAGAAATCCGACGTGTAGGCTAACAGAGACGTTCAATCTTTGGTCTCTGTGCTGACGTTGGCGTATTCAAACATAAAGCAGAGGCTGGGCTGGCCGGCGGGCGAAAAACTGTTTTCTCAACAACTTAAATCCACTCGGACAGGATCCACGCCCCTGTCGAAAACTTTCCTGCGTTTTACGTTTGCTCGATAAACACGCCGCCTCGGCTATCTGCACTTTATTGCTTATACCGGAGAACACTTTTGCAAACAGCAATCCATCTAAATAATTTGCGGCCAAAATACAGACACGTACGCGAAACGTGGCAAGGTGGTGCGTTTTACCGGCTCAAGAAATAAAACAAATGAAATGGGCCGGCTCTATCGTATCGATAGCGATCAAAGTTTCACACGTGCCGTACTGCGGCAGAATTGAAAGTGTCGACGAAACTGACGTACTGACTGACAAAGGCGACAGCAAAGGGAAATCAAACAAAATAAAACAGAGTAGGATAAAATAAACGCAAAAAATGAACGACAGTCTACAACGAGTCAAAGCTTCTCCCGTGGATCGACTATCGTCTAGCGAGTAGCGGTTTATGCACTTTGGCTGATCAGCCCAGAAATTGAACCTGGTTACGTGGACTGTAGAATATGCACATTGTCTTTATCCTGCGAACCTGGCTCACCGTAATTGCCAGAGATCACATTTTTTAGTGCAACGAAGAAGCTTCTCTGATTCAACGTTAATTCGCGCATAAAGTTAGGCGAACGAAAGAAATGACCCCTTACTTGGCCGGTCCAGGTAAGGTTGGTGTTAAGAAATATCAGTGGTATTAGTCACGCGTATCCCTAGCACAGATTTCCCATCGAACCATAAAACTAATAGACTGGCAGCTGAACCGCGATAAAATCGAACAGTCTCGCATCGTCCATTTCTCCGGCCGGGAAATGCCACGTTCTCCCTTGGTTCGCATCCATCATTCTCCGGTGTTTACCTATCTGCCTATATCAGCGTTTCCCCGAGCCCATTTTTACCACGCTACGCTCTCAGGCGAAACGCGCTGCCTTCAAAACGGCTCTTGTTCGGTCGTTGGCGTTTCCAACTTGCCTCGAAAATATTATCTTTAACGTAGCGGCTGACGAGGACACGGCGTTGCCGATATCACGGGACCAGGAGACTGCGAAAACATTGTTCGATGTTCTTCCATCCTCTGGCACATGTTCAACCAGCGCCATCGCCCACCACCACCACCGACTCGTTCTCCTCGCCCTGTTAATCCACCTTTTTTTCATTTCTCCTTCTTTTTTTCAACGAGCCTTTTTTTCGATACGATCGCCACCGTAATTACCATTAATGGTAATTACCTCGAAGATAATTTCCAACGAGCGCAATTACATTTCTATCGGACAGAGTGCATCGATTATCGGCGGGCGAAAGCCAGCGAATATTATGCTGAATATTCGGATTTTACGGAGCCGCGGCGAAGGAATTTGATATCAGACGAAAGCAATCGAAAAGGGTGGGTGGAATGTATATAATTGGAATATTTTTGTTTCAATGAGATGGCGATGGTCTCGCTCTGTTATTTCGCCAATGGCTCGCGCGCGTTGCGGTGAAATGTAATTTTCTGCGGTTTTCAGACTGGATAGACTCCGAACGAAGGTAAAAAAAAAAAATAAGAAATTTCCCTTTGAAATATGAATTTGCAAGAGTCGCGTTTTAGGTGCTAATTTGACGCATAGAGCAAAAATTGTGGGAGAACCAGTTGGTAGAAATTAGCGTTAAAACTGACCGACACTTTCCCCTGGTTCGATTTTGAAATATTTTTCGGTCCGTCGTTTCAAAATTACGAATTGTCGGAAGGTATTTTTCTAGTAATTTCTTGCAGATGAAAAATTGTTGGGAAACCATTTAGTAAACATTGGTTTTAAAAAATGATAATCCTGTCTTCTGACTCGCTCTTTAAATACTTTTCAAGGCTTCGTGGGATGTCCATGTTCTTAAAATTCACGAATTACTCGAATGTATACCGTTTAGCTGTTTAAGTGGCGGCTGTTCTTCGTCACGTTGTTAATTCCGTTCAGTCGTGAAATTAAATCCGGCAAGTCTCGATTTTAAGCCCAAAACAGCAACGTTTCTTCGCATCTTCTAATTAACTGCGCGCTTTTCGTCAAACTGAATCGAAAGGTGTGCAGAGTTTTGTTATACGGAGAAAACAAAAGGAAAAATTGAAACAGTTTAATCCGGCTCAATGGCAAAGTAAAATCTACCGTGCCTTGAATTCAAACTTGAAATAATAATTAATGGTGCTGACCATAGAGAGTCATCAGTTCCCTTTCTGCGTGCTTCCTTTCATGCAGACTTACGAGATTTATGTAGATTCATTAATCAAGCCATTCACTATTCTCGCTGAATTAAAATATGTAATAAGGGAAATGATTTATCCGAGTAGGAGGTTTTGCAACAACAATTAAAAGCTCACAGCGCTGAGAGAAAGCAACTTCTTTATAAACATCAACGACATGATTAACGAACAAAAGGAGAATATTCTTCCTTTCGCGAGAATATTTCTTTCTTTCAAAGACTCTGTATACGTTTTCTCGAGAATACTTTACAGAACAGAGGGAATAAGAAATAATTGGTTATTTGTTATTAATCGGTAATTTGCTACTCTCGCGTAAATAAAAATTAATTCACCTAATATACACGTTGAGTTTGCGTTGGAATTCTATTTTTCTTTCGGTTCGTTAGTAGCTGCACCGGAAAATGGTGTTTTCAAAAGCATTCTGCTTTTACATCGCCAATTCGTTTACTCCATTTCGCGTTTCTCACGCTTCCGTTATCAAGCGCATAGAATATACGTTATAATGTAACGTAGCATATCCGCAGCATGCTCGTTCAGCCTTCCACTCGCATCGTTTTCGTTTAATTTATACATTGTTGCGATGTTTAACCGGCGAGAATAACTGTACGGGAATATAAGTTTATAAGATTATAAAATACGTGGCCGTAGAAACCGGAATACAAATTATAAACTGTGCGCGGTAATACGCAACGCTGTGCAGAATTTTCGTTTGTAAGATTAGCATTTTCCTACGTTCTAATTGTCCTATTTTCTTGCGATACATCGCGACCGAAACGAATGTGTACCAGGCCTTTTAGGTATCGCGAGATTTGAAACGAAAGACGAGCGCGTTGCTAAACAAGACAACGAAAACGAAATGGCGAAATAGAAACTAGCTTTCGTCGAAATCCCCCGTTTATTAATAAAAATACAATCGTTGTTTCGTCATGTAACCTTAGAAAATTCACTTTAGTTACTCAAAATTGTCGCAAAAGCACGCAAAAGCAAATAGACAAAACTGTGAATCTTTGCACCTGAAAATCGGAAAGAATATTTCAAGTAAGTAAATTCATTTGCAGTTACGTTGCATTAATATGCCCGCGTATGTGTGACGGTGCGATTAGAAATTCATAAAAGATAGGTTTTCTTTTCCATATATTTGTACGAAATTGAAGTTTAACAAAATAACACTTATATTTTATTTATTTGTTGTATCGTGCCTGCTCCTCTTTGCAATTAGGGCGCGCAATACGCTACAACACAGTTAGAAAACCAGCAATATCGTCGAAAAAATAACGGTTTCTTTTCGAAAACAAGAAGAGTAATTTATAATTGTAGATTATAATTGGACAGCCGGTATAATCCACTTTGAAGAAAATCAGACAGGATACGAAGCAATCGTTTCAGGACTCGAAATTCTCGTACTTCCTTGGCAAAGATAGTGGCAAATTTTGAACGACGAAGGCTTCGAAAATGATCGCTGGATAGGATTTCTAGGCCTATCGCCTTCACGAAATGACCGACCAGGAAAGATCGAGTCGCGATTCGACTCGTCGATCGAGTCGTCGATCGAGTCGTCCATCGAGTCGTCAGCCGAGCCACGAACCGAGTAGAGAGCTGAAATCTCGTAACAATTCTACGCCAAATCACTTCGATTGCGATCCTCAATGCGTGTCTGCTAGCACAGAGGAAGATCCAACACTGATCGTGCGTAGCAACCGAGTTCCTAATACTTAGACCGCGAATTTTTCGAAAATTATTTCACGCAGCACGTATCATAGAGACCAACATACTTTCGGATATTTTATACGCAGCTTTCGGCGTCACTTGCGTGCCGAGCAGTTTTGCATTTTCAAAATTCCTCCCTTGCTAACCAGTTGACTTAAACTTCTCCACCAATTAAAGTAAATATCAGCAATCAGCAGCATGAACGAATGCAAAATAAACGAGACGATATTTTTGATAAATACGCGAGTATAATAATTGGCCGATACGCGTGATGCTCACAGGGCAGCATAGCACTTATCTTGAACGTAATCGAAAATCGTACGTTCGTCGTTGTTACCTTTGTTCGTCTAACTTTATGCAAATCAGTCGTCTCTCAGCTTTTCTTAATATAAGAATTTACATAAATTTAGACGAAGGAAAGTAGCAACGACGAATCTACAATTTTAAATTGAATTTCGAAACCGAGCACTGGACGGACCGAGCCTGGCAAGGTTGGTGTTCCAGAGAAACGTATTTCGTGGTTCGATCAGTCTCTCATTTCGAATCATTCGGCCCTGTTGGTTCGGTGAAGCACGCTGCGGAAAGTATTTCGATTATGAAACAGAGGTGAGTTCCACGAACTGCGGCGTGCGGAATATTCGGGGCGGCGCGTCGATATCCGAGGTAATTCAATAAATACCGGTGCTATCAAGAAGTTCCTGTACCAATGAGCTCTGAATAATTCCGAAAGTTTGGGAAATTGTGGAGCACATCTCCGCCCGAAATCGCGAAAGTTCCCGCGTATGATGTTGAGCAAACCAACGTGAAATCGTCGTGGATCTCTTGATCCTGGCTGTGTTGCGTAGCAGGTGACAAGGATATCACGAGATTTGCATATGGGAAATAGACGTAGGTCAGTTGTAGGAGGTAGAAACGATGCGGGTCCAGTAGAGACAGTTCTGTTCTGTTTTCGTCGCGTGTCAAGTTTAAAAGTAGCAGAATATGAAACTTGTGAGACATAGGTATAAATAAAGTAGAAATATTTTATACTTAAGTGCTGTGGATGCATGCTTTTACGTGACTGACAGCGTTTGACATTAAAGTAACGTTCCTTGGCGATAGCTTTCGAGGATCAACTATCATAGAGAATTAAGAAAAGTAAGGAAAACACTATGCTCGCAAAGTTAAACTTTCTGGTTTTCTATAACAGCCCATTGAATCGTGCGAAATACGTGCTTGCGAGGGACGCTGTATGACATCTAACCCTAAGAGACGATCAGAGAAAGCGTCCAAGTCAAAAAATTGTGGGTACAAGTACTGCTGAAGGAAACAGGAGATTGGACGTTGGTCTGTGTTGAAGAAAACGCCTCTGGGTCGCGGAGATAATCTCGCGTCGAGCTGAAACAACACCTTTCTTCTTCCTCTCTTCGTAATTTTACAAAAACATTCAATTTTATCCTCAAGCTCTTTACTATAAAAGTATTTATCGTAGTACCGTTCCTTTTTTCACTTTTCACAAACTAAATTCCGAACGCGCAATTAATAGAAATGCTGAATTGAATTTAGATCGCAGAAATCGAAAGACAAGCCACGGAATAGAATTTACATCGTAGTTTTATTTTAGATCCCTCGTTACAAGACGTCGGTGAAAAATGCCTGTCATCATAGGATGCACGAAGGAGAACAATTGCAAAAAGCTTGCATTCTTAAAAGCCAAGATGCTTGAACAAGCTCGGGCCGCAGGTTTGCTTTATTTCACGTTAAATCTGTTAATCAAGGAGCAATAGGGAAATTGAATTAATTCAGGAGAAGGTTGTTCCAAAGAAATAGAGGATCTCGTTAAATAATAAATTAAATAGATATATCAAATAAAAATAATTATAAGGGAAGTTTTGTTCGAGATATTTTGTCAAATTTTTATATTTGACCAGCCCCGAAGTATTTATTGGAATCGTCCTTTGGATAAATCAGAACTAATATTGAGAAAACGTGATTTTAACGATCCGTCCGATTGAACTAATCCTGAATTGGTAGAAATTTTCTACAAATGCGCAGTGTCCAAACGCTTTGCTTATTCGTCGTACACTTTCAAACACGAGAGAAGTACACAAAGTACCAATTATTCGCGCATAAATTTAATCTCCTGTTTACCCTATCGATTCAAACGTTGAGTCCACTTCTTCGGCGTTAAATATACCCGTAAATAACACGCAAATTGCATCTGCACACGCGCGTGCTCATTTCCGGTTTTAGATTCGCTAACGATACTTTAATTAAGAAAAAAAAAAAAACGCTGTGCAATCCAAAGCAGATATTCCGTCGAAACGCGCAATTTGCTGAAACAAAGGACACGAGTAACGTCAGAGATGGTCAATTATTTAGAATACGGAACGCCTCGCCGATCTTGACGGCCTTGAAATGTGTTACCACGTTCAATAGTCTGAGCCAGACAGCTTTAGCTCCTCAGGTGTTTCCAACAAACTTCAGTTAAATCTAAGTTAGGATTACGTCGCCATTCTAGGGTAAAATAATATTAGACATAAATTCTCTGTACCTCCGTATTATCTCTCAAATTGAAACCCAACAACTGTTACATGCGTGTACAAGGAGAGTTGTTCGCGAGGGGAGATCCTCGACTCGCAATTTGCAAAAATTATAAAATTTCGGGCATACGTGGAGGACATATATTATTATTATTATTATTAGTCCACTTAGTCCGTGCCTTTCGGCTTTGGACGAGCTTTGATTTTACATCTCGTTTACCTATCACGCTTTTTACACTCTATCAGTCTTATGGCGTTGTGTTATCATCTTATTGCCTCCTTCCTTGTCTACCTCTCTTTTCTTATATATCTACCTCCCCTCTTGTCCGCTCTATTCTATTGCACTCCATTTTATATTCAACTTTTGGGCTTTTGCCTCTTTGCTGTGCTTCTTTATTGTCGTTCCTCCACGTCTTGTATTGTCCTTGTTTTCCATTCTATTAATCCTTCTCCGGTCTCGTTTAGTATTTTTTCTGCGTCCTTTGGTATACGTGGAGGACATGTATTTATACATTCTTTTTTCTTGCCCAAATTCGCTCTGATGAAATGAAACGGACTCGCAAAAATCCGCCTGCTTGTCGATTCCGTCCCTCGCTACAACATCGATCAATTTTTTACCGAACGATAATCCTAATTGAAGGCAGTGGCTGTTGCCTGTGAACTTCTTTCCTAGTTCTCACAGTTCCCAAGTTATAACGAGAAATGGAAGGGTAGCCGAGTGTTCGGGGGTCGATCTCATCCCTCGGAGAGAATTTTGGGCAGCGAACAAAAATTGCCCGATACATAACTCGTATGAGTATTCTCGACATATCCGCGAAGTCTCGTAGTTTAGTGAATTTGCGGTTTGCGGATCTACCCTCGTCAAAATCATGTCCGCGACAAGATATTCCGAGACCATCGAAATTGGTGAGGTCTGTCCCATTCTGAACGACTATCCATCGATGTAATACCGCGAATTCGAACCTAGAGAAGAGCAAAAGCAACGAGGTGGGTGCTAGTTCGGAGGAACCCATGGAAACGCCCCTACGTTCGGCCGACACCGAGTTGAACCGCGAGCCAAGCATCGTGGAACAGCTGGAGGACGAAGAAGTCGAGCAAGGACCGATCGAAGGAGCCGAGGTTCCAGCTGAACTTCGCGAAACAGCTGGCCAAGCCGAGGGAACAAATAACGAAGATCCAACTGACGCCTAGGGCATTTGAAAATTCATCAGCACCAGCCAAGAGAATATTATCAAATAAAAGTGCGAAGAACTTGACCGCAGAGCAGAAATCTTCGCAACCGATCCTCGAAGGCACGCTCCTAATTTGCTGACAGTTAGGTAATAATTGCTCGTTTCCCTCGGCTCGAGATCTTTTGTCCCGGTTGCATTGTTAATGGTCCCATCAGGTTCCAGGAGGACTCGTTGTACGTACGACATGATATTATATTCATATACTTTCGCTCGCGCCCTGTCTTCCAAGTTCGACGAAACGACAAATCCCATCCGCTACGTACGATCGAGTTCTCCAAACGATAATTCGCGGTCGTAGAGTCCCGATTTTCGACCGATTACGGAGAGAAAAGTATTTACGTATCTCTGCGTCTGTCTTCGAGTCGAAGATCTACACTTGCAGCGAAACGACGTCGTTTCCAACTACGTCTCGCGCTTATCATAAATTTGCATCGTTCGAGCAGAAAGCCAGCCAGCCGCCGGGAAACGCGCGGCAGCCTCCGAGGAAGACTCGTTTAGCCGCGTAATCACCGGAGGCGGATTAATTCGCCGACATCGAGGAGCTCTGGAAGCTCGCGAGGCTCGGCCCTGCGACGAGAGGAAAACGAGAGGCAAGAAATCAAGGGAACCTTTTGTGCTTAACGACAGCCAGAGCCCGGCAGAGTCCTTGGGTAAATTTGCCGACTCGTCCGCTAACTAAGGACGTCCCAACTGACGATTTCAGCTCGGCTATCCGACTAGAAAAGAGGTCGCGCGGTGGTTGTTCCGCGCCGTGGACGAGATCAAGTTCCGTTGGTTCTTTGCCCGGTCGTGTTGTATCGTCATGGTTCGCTCAGCATCGAAATCGAATTAACCCGACAGAGGAATTGAAACGGGACGATCCGAAACAGCTTAGAGTCGTTGGATGTTTCTCGGAGATCGGAGAATTGGTTCGTCCGAGGATATGGAGAGTGAACCTAACGGGCGACAGGAAGTAGAAGGTACCGTAATGAAGTTAAGAGCAAAGAGAGAAATACGACAGTTTTCTTTTTTCTTTTTTAATCGGTTGTCTCAGAAATTTGTTGCGCTTTATGGGTCAACGACGGATTCAGAATACTTTAGCGACAACTGGAGAAATAGCGCGATCAAAATTAAACACGAGGAAAGATTATGATACTCTTCGTGAGATAATTTGAACAGCAAGCGCATTCCTTTAAATCACTCGATCGAACTACTACAGCACTCGACTCGAATTTAACAATCACAACTTACAATTTACAATTTGCAATTTACAAGCACCGATGGTATTTCGGGATATAATTTTCTGCTTTCAACGCAACAAATACGTTTGTTAACGATACGAAACTTGCTACTGTAATATCTGGGAACAAGTAGGCAGAGCGCAGTTGTTGCGTGTCTTGGGTGGCATGGATTTGAAATATTCGCGCGATCTTTCATAGAAACTAAAGAGGCCGAGGGAGAGGAAGGTATCGAAGGGAAGACAACGAAAGCGGGAACTTTAGACGAAACCGCAGAGGGGAGGCCGTTGAAGCAGGATGAATCGGTGCAGTTATCGATAGGCGAAGAACGCCCATCTCAAGAGTGGGACGAACACGCGAAAGAAAGTGAGACAATTTTAATTCCCCTGGGAGATCGAAGCACGCGTCTCGTCGTATCCAAAAGGAAACTCGCAGTTGCCTGTTAAAGAAAAGCGGAAATTTATTTCCAAATCCTTTGATGTTCCTGCATTCTAAGCGCGTTAAGCTACTTTGCCGCGTACTTCTTAAAGGGTCCCATTCAAATCATCGACGGCAATTCGTCGACGACAGTATTTGATCGTCGGTGGCTTTAACTGTCAACAGCTTCGCTGCTGTAGTTTTAACGATGGCCGGCTGCCAGAACCGCGTACCAAATCATGAATCCGATATCGATCTGCGTCGAAATTACGTTCGAACTTCACGCGAATTAATTGCAACCGAAGCAGAACTTGTTTCATTGCTGCCACTCAATTTTTCTGCCGCGTATTGCGTTTGGGTTAGATTTTTTATCACAGGCCGTCGTGGAGCGGCCTGTTCCATCAATTATCCGCAACAATTGAATCTACAGAAGTAAAAATCCTCTGCTATTTCTGATCTTTACTCTGTCAGACATCGTATTAATCGCACCTTTGCCTGGTTAATCGCTTTGTCTATTCGAACTGAATGACGGAAGACTCGTGAACATGACAAAGCTCTTAGTGTTGGCAGGAACCTAACGCCAAGGCGGAGAAAAGACGACGAAATTCTCCGCGCGACTCGCTAGTTTAAAGTTTGTTGAAAGTATATAGAATGCATGGAACAAGGCGAAGGTTTTGGGAAATTTTCTGCTTTTCATCGATAGGCTATCGGAACATACTTTCTGCGTACCAACGATGATCGAACGAATGATTTCAAGTGAGCTGGGACGCGCACGCGAGGCTTTCTCGTCGGGAAATTCGTTTCGTATGGTCCGCTACGTCGATTCTAATCGGCTTTATGAAATTTCGCAAGCAGCGAAGGATCTGAGCTGGTGCTGCGCTTTCGGTGAAAAGCTGGGACGAAAGATCGAATGAAATTCGAAATGCCCCGGCCGTAATCGGCTTTGTCAAATTTCATAAACAACTGGAAACTGAACTCTGCGAAAGACGAACCGAGACGTTGCGAACTGCATAGGAGTTTGAGCGAAGCATTCAATTATCGTGACTTTAACGCGTCAAAGTATCTTGAAATCTATTCACCTTCCTTCCTAACGATCCCGCGAGATTCTTGTTTTGCAAAAGAGCATTCGTCGCCGGTGCCACTGGAATTTTTATCTCGAATTATACTGTTGTTTACGTGTAATTGAAATCCCAGCTATTGAAAAGCAGCAAAACGACTAGCGGAGATCGAGCTTTGTTTCTCACACTGTTACGAACACGTAACTCGTCAAATTTCATTCCAAATTTTCTTATTTTTTCCACACGATGTGTGTGTTCGACGTTTATAAAAATGAAAATCCCTAAACATTTGCCGCGGTATACGCGCGAATATTTCCCCGTACGTAAGGACACGCGGCGTAAATTTCCTTCGCTTAAACGAAATTCAAGTGAGCAACGCTCTGGTCAAAACTGGCGGCTCACGATCGATTTCGATTCTGTTCTCGTAGGATTCGACACGGCCGTCTTCACTTTGGGCACGTGCGCTGCGGTTTTCGCTGTCTACATTTACATCGTGTACAGTTTGAGCAGTCCACCGACCGTGTTGCATCGAGTCTAACAGCGGTTCCCTAATCAAACGATCGAAAGTCCGTGCAAGTCGAACCCCCAGAGTCGACTGTTTGCGACAGCTGTGTACAAAAGCAGTGTATCCGAAACGTAAAATATACCGAGCAGAAGATGAATTTCAGCGGATTGTTTTCTTTAACACAGAGACTAGACTCACTGACAGACAGAGGCTTTAACAAGTTCCTCGAGGAACAAAGCATATATTTTACGTATTTATTTATTCAATTACTAATTGTATACGATATTTTGGAGTTTCATTGGCATTTGAACGCGACACGACTGTCGTTGTTACGTTGATAATAGTTGAGACGAACCTGAGAACGTATGTAGAACTTTGCAGATACTACTCGATATTGCAAAGATCGTCAGGATATTGGCAAGATCAATTATTGACTGTATTAATTAATCCCAATATTTAGTCGGGCCATTTTTAGCACTAGCTGTGTCTTTGAAACCGCTCTTCATGTTGCGCACTAATTTTAACAATAACGTTGAATGTACGTTTACGATGAACGTCTTGCAACCTGCTTGTAGACTTTTGGGTCGATCTGAAATTTTGCTATTACAATTATGATAGCTGTATCTTCGTTATACAAGTTCCACAAAGTTTCGCAAAGATGCACGTAATATATTCATGAAAAAATGTTAAGATACTCGGGAACTGTCGTCGTGATTGTATTGATAAAGTTTGAAAAGGATCCGAGGGTGTATGCATGTAGAGACGAGGAAATACTTATTGGAAGCTATTTCGCCAAGACCATCAATTTGAAAGATCAATTATTCGCGATATCGCTAAGCCAGAATATTCAGCGTGATCGTGTATAACGCTAATTTTACGTTGCAGACTACTCTGTTAACGCTCCATGCTAATTTTTCACCGATTTTATGTTTCCAACGAACATCTTGCAGCTTTTATATACATCTTTGGCTTAGTTTCGAAATTTACCAGCAGAATCAGGATAATCCTGCCTCGTTACGGTATTAACGAAGTTTCAAAAAGTTCGGTACAATGTGCGTAGCATGTTCATAAAAAAAAAATTCTATATTAAAGTGTTTGAGTGCTTTTGCGAGTCACTGTACTTTCATAAATAATCGGGCCGGATGAAACGACGGCGTAGAAAAGTTTCCTCGTTTGCCGCTGAACGGTGAAAAGTTCTATCAAGTCAGTTACCCAACCAGTCGACTTGTTCTGTTGTAGATTAATTAATTTCTACCGCGTCGCGTGATTCAATTAACAGAGCTAATTGGATTTCATCGTTGGATCGACGCTCGCGTCAAACGGAATATCGATAGGATTTAAAAAGTGCTAATAACGTCGGAGAAAAGTATCGCAGCACGCTGTCTCGCAAATGTATTTGGACACCTGTCACGGATAACTTTCTTTTTTTTTCCTTTCTCCAAATCTGTCACTAATTGTAAGAGAAGAAGGGGCCAGGTTGCGCGAGTTTTCGATTGTTAACAGAAAGAAAATTGGGGATAATTCGCCAGTGATGAGTTTTTACCGTCGCATTGCTTTTTAACGAGTATTACTTTGCAATACCTTTGAATGTTCCATCTGAAAATGCATTCGGTGTTCCATTTGCAGTCAATTAAAATGTTGATGAAGCGTCCCTTATCGAATGAAACGACACGACGTACCTATTATTTGAAATAGAAGGCACACGCGAAATAGAGGACAGATGGAATGTGACGCAACGTAGCAAAAAGTTTGATATAATGTGTCCTGCATTGATGACTTTTTTTGCAATCTTTCTCGTAGACGTATCGTAAAAATTACGGAACAATCAACGAAACGTTGATTTTGATAGCCCGTAGAAATTGCCATTTCGAAAATGAAAATCCTTCTAATTAACCACATTGGAACGTGTCGTTCCTTCGTGAAGTAATACGTCAACGGTACAAGAATATGTCGTCGAAGTCAATGCTTCGGTTTTATGTTACAACGTTTCGGAGCTTCGATTCGAAAGGCGTATTTTCTTCGACTGGAAACCTAGTTCAATCGATTTTCCGACGATTAGTCGATCGAATGGTACTTGCAAATATAAACGTTGATTTCTGCCTGCGTGTATTTCTATGGAACGTAATATCAAATTTCGAGAATTTCCACCGCAAACTCAACGCGTCCAAGTTTGACATATAGCCCGCTACCATTGACTCGGATTAATTAAATTTCTGGATTCCTTTGACGGAGAATGATGACCTTTCGCCTTCTCACGCTCGGTAATGTACACTCAAACCTGTCTGGGGTTGTCCGCAAAATTGCCATAAGTTACTGCGCCCCTTAAATACCCAGCGATCTCAGAAATTAGACGGAGCAAGTGAAGTACAACGCGTATATACCTTCGTTCTATAAACGTCTCTCTGTACGAGGTACGCAAATCTCGAACGTTTCGTGATTTCGAAGCACAGGAGGAGAGCGAGCAGCCTACCTTGTCCGAACTAATAAGAAGGCGACATAATTAGTAGGATAATGGAATATCGCGCATAACAGAAGAGTCGCTAGACAGAGCGGAATTTTTATGCATTTATGAGAAATTCAAAGGCGCGGAAATGCGTGGAATGCAGGAAACATGCAAAAGTATATGAAATATTCAAAGTGTAGTACTCGTTATAATATTCAGTACGTAAAGCAATTCTCTGTCTGGCTTTCGTATTCTATGTGAATATGCATTTGCTTAAATATCCGCGATCGAACTATCACTTTTCTCCTATGAAATTGATTAGCGTGGATGTTTCGACGTTTTCACACGTTATATGAATCGTACGCGTCCTTGCGCTCGCAAGTCTTCCACGAACTCGGCTAAAAATGCACGTTCGTAAACGTTGTCTTAGAAAAAGAAGAAGAAGAAGTTCTACCAAAGATGTTAAAAATTCTCCGCTGTCCGTCATTTCCTGTCCCACTGACTCTCTCCAGTGAGATATAGCACGAGTTAAAAGTAACAATACGACGCATAATTACGGAAGAAAAATGCAGAAGCCGCACTCTCGATTCGTATTTCTATGCGGAGAAATGGCAGAATAAAAAGAAGCATCCCGCTGGCCTCGTTATTTCGTTGTTCTTCTCGTCTATCCGCTTTTATTTGTCAAAGAGTGGATCGATGACGTCAGAGAACACTCGAAGGTTAATAGCTCCTTGAACGTGCCCCTCGAACGAAAACGACGATTTCTACGATGGCGTCCAGAATCTACAGCAGCTATCGAGATGTTTGATTTTCCTTAAACGAATGTCGAAACATTTATTCGTATCTCTATGTCATTTTTACATCGATACACAGATGACGATGGCGAACGGGAGCAGGTCTCCATTTAACGCGCGTAAAGTTAGGCTTGCGTTAGTCCAGACGGTGGATCGAAGTAAAATCCAGTAAAAGACTGGAATAATGGAGACATCGATCGGTCTCCAGTCAATTCACTGGAACGTTACGATTTGCTTCCGCATTAACAAATTGATTTTTATAAAATACCAATCTTATTAATTGTAAGAGACCTGCCCCGGGCCAATTTACAAGCCGCGAACCTAAAAAGACCAGCTGCATTCTCTCAACGAGTTGTTCGTATCTTAACTGGTTTGACGACCAGACGATAGACCCGTGCTCCGAGTGCTATTGTTAATCTTGAAGAGGAATAACAAATCCGCTAGAATTCTCCAGGTCTCGAGAGATCACAGATTCGACAAGAACATAATTAAACGTAACAACTGTGTCAGACTCTTACCGACCAAAACTCTACGTTGGACATCCTGCGCGTATGACAGGGGTGCTCTACTACTTCTGTTGCACCTATTCTGCATCCTAACACGAACCTAAGAAGACTACGCTGCACTCTTTCAATGAGCAGATTTTGGCGAGCAGGTGGTGATAGTCGCGCGATATAAATGCGGCGTAATTAGGGTGCAGCATAAAATAGAATTTACCTGTTCCTCTTCTACAGTCGAGTAATTAACGACAGGAGCTTTCTTGGAAGAAACGTCATGGGAAAGGCGAAGCGGCGGCGCGGCGCTATGTGAAATTGCCACTTAGACCTTGTCGCGGATTGGGTTAAATTTCAATTTCTGCCACACGGGCTATATCTACCACGGTGAATTATTGGATTACTCGGAATGTTCGACGAATCTGGTCGCGTGACGGAATGTTTCGCGGCGTCTCATTACTCGCGCAATCGAGTTTCAGCCGGCTGGCTCGCTCGCATCGCGATGAATTTTCACGCTGCTCGCAACGCTTCCATCGCGATACTTGCATCGTGAACGTGAAGATCGACCACCCCGAAAATGCTTTAAATTGCACTGAATCGTGCGACGCTGTAGAGAATATGTAAAGTAATTTTACGCGTGCTCTGGCGCGCGAATATCTCCGCTTTACGAGTTTCAACAAAAATGTGTTTCATCGAAGATCGCGCGCAGTGACGAGTGCACGGCCAGTTTTTTGCAAAAAAAAAAAAAATGACATAAATCGAATAGCGCGTTTACACGTTGGAAATAATGCAAACACTTTTTATTTTGTTTTCTCTCTGGGTTGGTTATTTACAGTTGCATCGAATTACCGCACTGGGTGACTAGTGACTTATTTTTATCAGCCGATATCGTAGATCGAGTTCTGTCATCTTTGGAAAAAAAATTAGTTTCGATTGAAATATTTTATGAAACGTCCTTTTATAAAAGAGTTAGTAATATGCATGACTAATATGCGGACCTAAAGGCAGCGTTTGATGGGGCTAGCAGGAAAAAGTTGGCGGAGATAATGAGGAGGATGGGGGTTAGGTTAGAGATATACGAGGAAACGAGGAACGTAGTAAGGACCAGGAATCGAAACACAAAAGAGTTTTGGACAGTGAGGGGAGACAAGGGTGCCCGTTGAGCCCGGCACTATTAAAAGAGTTAGTAATATTTAAGTACGATGTAGCAGTAGAAGAATTGTCGCAGGGCAGGATGAAACGGTCCACTGTAACTTTTGCAAAATAATACTCGACAACGCGTACAACGTTTCTCCCGGCAAGTGTTCAAATACCTTCTTCAAAACGTTTATTCTCGTCTTGTAATATTTTTGTTCTACGCTAGAACCATTTTAAAAGTGTCCAGTTAGCTCTAATTGCATTATGGCGTGACGCTTTCTTCTCTTTCGTTCTGTTTATCAACGAAATTCCCAAAATCGAAATATTCATCAGAATTTCGCGTCGTATTTTACGTAGTCAAATTATTTAAAATATTAACTATTAAAATATCACGAGACCTACAAAGTGTAATGGAAAGTCTTTTTGCAATTTATTGGAAGGGGCGAATAAGCATGGCGAGGAATGAATTATGGCCGATCGACGAAGAGCGATAGAAGTCAAAGGACGAAATGTATGAATTTTTGAAGTGCCACGGGTTATGTAAGGGATAGTTGCCAAGCTATTTACAATTTATCGATAGACAGGA
The DNA here is from genome assembly GCA_014737535.1 of Bombus cullumanus. NCBI lineage: Eukaryota > Metazoa > Arthropoda > Insecta > Hymenoptera > Apidae > Bombus > Bombus cullumanus. The sequence goes on along the minus strand of JACXIX010000010.1, from coordinate 877,413 downwards.
ATGAGCGTGGCGGAGAATAAATTTATGGCTTAGTTGTGAAGCAGAGCAGCAGTGGACGACTCGCCGCAGTTTCTGCTAGCGGGAAACGTGCTGTTTCACGTTGCCGCGCCATACCCATATCTCACAGCAAGACAGATTGCCCACGAAACTGGAGTTGAAATCAATTTTCTAAACGTTCGTCGAAGTACCTGTGCGAGGATATTAAGCGACTAAAACCGCAAATGCTAATCTGGTAAACCGTCGGCAACGTTAAAGTTTATTTAATGCGAAACGAAAGGACGAAAAATGGAAACGTCAGTCCTGTTCGATAGTTTCCTTCGTTAGATACATTTTTCGTTGGACGATTATCGTTCTATCGAAGATTTCACGTATGAAGAATCTGTCTGCAACATAGCATCTCTGTATCTACTTATTTCTTTTCGCGAAATATTTTATTGCGTCGATAGAAAGTTACATTTCTGTACGGTTCAACGGCGAATCCGCATCGTTTTATTCCCCACGCTATCGATATTAAAACAAGACACGTTAGGGAAAAAGAAAGGGAACTGCATTCTGCGACACACCGCTGTTTCGCTTGGTTTCATGAAGTAGCAGGTTCTGCGAAAAGTTCTGCACGAAATTGTGTCTGGAACTGTCAGGAATTTCGCAAGTTATGCTCACGCTGGCTACGACCTTAGGCCATACCGTTCTATGAAGCTGCATCCTACAAAAACTACTGTCCTACGTTATGGCAAGCTTCTCGATAATGATAAAAACTACGTAGCAAAGTATCTCAGGCACCGCGGAAACTTCTGTCGTTTCTTTGTTAACGAAAGGAAACGCCAAGTTCGGCTATACGACGTTCTTTTTCCCCTTTTAATTTATCGACTTAGAGATACGCTGACCGTTAGGGATTATCAGCGACTATAGTTGTAGACGATTGCATTTTATTTGACTTGCGCGATATTATATTCTAAGCTTTGTGTCTTTTGGAAGCCATTTCCATGATCCTTCAATATAACAAAGTAGCGCTGTTAATGGACCTACCGTCTGTATCATCGAAACATTTTCTCTGATGGGAAAGCGATACCTTCGCGCGTTACGTGGTAAACTGCATATATTTCGTATTGCGATAACATTACGGTCTTTCTGTTCATTGGCCTTCTTCTCAATTGGCACGTGACGTAAAAATCTTTAGATTTTATTATATTAGTGACGACGAGTTAGGTATCGTGATTATATGTCATTCTGACAAATAGATATTTATGTGTTATATATTTTATTTTATTATATGTATACATGAGGGACTTACTTCTAAGAGGTAGTGATAATTTAGTTTTGATGATGGCTTGGTGTCGGGCGATGGAGGTTTTGATACCTGTAAATAGGAATTGATTGAGTATGTAGCGAAATGGATTATACTACTTACTTGCTTTATTATAATGGTTGACCATCGACATAATATTGTGAGTTTAGTAATAATTCAGCAATGTAATTCAGCAATGGGTTTGCTGTTACCATACCAGTTATCTGGCTCTCTCCGATCGTATTTTCTAACAGGAATTCTTTGAGCTACTGCCTCACCCTTGACCACGCTTAGTATGACCGTTCCTCTCTCTCTTATACGTCACCTATAGTCACTTTAAAGTCGGGAGTATGACCGGTCTGACTATGCGTTCAATGCAAAATTGCGTAATTTGCAAACAGTATATTGTGTATTTGTAACTTTTAGAAACTGTGCAAGAGTCGATTTATCTCTTCTTTCTCGTATAGAATCGTCTCGCGTCTAATCGCTTCGCGCGTGTTACAGACCGCGTCTGTCGCCTCTCTGCCCAGTTTAAGTTCCTACGATAACGCACGCCCAATTTTTGCTCTGTCAGGCACCGTACTAATCGTTGCTTTGTCTGATTAATCGTTGATTGCGCGCTTCGCGTTTTCGAACTGAATGACAAAAGACTGGTGAACGTAGAAACGACAGTCATACGTTCCCATGGCAACACTCTTAGCGTCCGCAGGACCGTGACGCCAAAGTGAGGAAAAAACGACCCGATACTTATCGTCCATCGGAACTATCAAGCGGAGTAAATATTTCAACCACCGCGGAGCACTTTAGAATCGAACGATTTTATTTTATCGTTGGGATTTTTTTTATGTAACGCGTCTCCCGGAGCTTCCGCAGCGGCCGCGGTTCTAGAGCTTTCAGAATAGTCCAGGCTGAAAACAGAATAGTCCTGGCTGAAAACAGAGTATTCCTGGCGGGCTAGCTGGCGAGCCTCAGGCCTATCGGCGAGCAAATATTCCAGGCTATCTGTCCCCGGGGAATCAGAGATCAAGCAGGATAATATCGTGATACGAGTTGGCCTCGTGGAGATTTTTCGGGGCAAGCTCCGCCACTTGAACGTGATATAGAACCTCGCGACCCGGAAAATCGTCGAAACATCGATTAATCGAACAATGCGAGAATGTCCAACGAACTGTAGCCACTGATTCGTTGCGTCGGCGTTTGTCCAACATCATGATTTTTCGATTGTACGTAGAACGTTTGATTCAACGTCGGCTGATAGAAGGAGGAACTTGGCATAGTCGAAAATTCGAATGACACGGGAAGGTGTGGTAGGAACGTAGGTAAATCGTAGGATAAAATCGCAGGAAGCATTTCGATAACGTTGGTAATTAATGTACGCGTATTTCGGCTTAATTAATTACGTAATCGGTTGAATGTGCGATCCAGTTACTTTCGCAATTCCGGACTATTGGCATTTTCGTATCGCTCTGCGCATAGAATTTCTCTGCGCTAAAATTTCGAAAAAAAAAAAAGAAAAAGCGAAGTTAGGATCAATTTCAAAAGCATCTCGGATAATACGGAGCTTCGGTTAAACGAGAATCGGATAACCGTGACTGCACTGTATAGTTTGCTTTCCGTAGTACTTGCTGCTACGTAAAACAATTTTCTGCCGAGGTTCTACTTTTTTAATTATATTCTCGAAAATATGAATCTGCATAAATTCTGCACAATCCAGCCGTTGTAATTTAAAGCTCTACTGCAGCATGGCTTCACTTGTTCGTAAAAATACGATGAGGTCCTCATATTCGGTTCATTTACCTATAATACGCTGTTCATCGCGTTGAGATACAGTTTTATGTACCTGTTTTGGCACTTCTCTCTCATATTTTCCCTTCTTTTTTCTCTGTTTCGCGTTGTATAAATTGTGACTTTATCACGGACAGAATTTATTATTAGCGCTGGGAATATAACGCAAAAATTCCTGATAAGCTGCGAGAGGTTATTCTCTTTTATTAGCCGAGTGCTGTTTAAAGCGTGTTGCTGTACCCGAGCCAGAGAATACATTTTGCTGTTTTTTTTTTTTTTTTTTTTCGTCGCGAAATTCTGCGTGTTTTTGTTGGTACTTAAAAATTTTACACGGTACGCAGATCCAATTGAAGTCGATTATTTTTCCCATTATTTGTTGTCGTTCGTTTATCTCAACGTTTATTCTCTTGTTTTTTACTTTAACTCGATTAAATTCGACGCTCGTCCCAACGTCACCGCAGTTTCGATACCTGGAGGAGAATTTGGACATGGAATTGAAGTCATGTTCGATAGAAACAAATTTTTCACGCTGCTCTTAGACCTGAGAAAATTTGTTTCACCTTTGATTTTCGCCTGTTGCCACGAGTCGTGTTATAAACACACGCGAAATAATCATAGCTTCGTCTTTTTTTTTTAGAAATCATAATGTGTAGATTGTTCGTTATTCTTGGCACAAGAATGTCAAACGGTAACACAAAGCATATGTCGTTGTTATGTAATTTTTTTGGTTGACCCTCGAACGATCGGCGAAAACGGTCGACTTTTGCGTTAAAAAATTTCCTTTGTTTCCACGTGTACTAGTTTTTCTTAGACTGTTATTGAAATTAGCCGTTTCGAGCGAATAACAAAACAAACAAAGTTATATGAATTTTCGCTATATTCGAAACGAGCCTGTCTCATCCCAATGAAACCCAATTATTATTATTAATTATTTACCCCGTTATTAGCAATGAAATCGCATTACGCGTAAGAAATCAATTTCTACCACTGTCGAAAATGTAATTTAGACTCTATCTAAAGTCAACGAACGATCATCAAGATAAAGAGCCCCGAAAACTAAAGCTAAACGAAAAACTGTTTAACACGGTGACAGGATAATCTACGTTGCGCTGACAAGAGGCAACGGCAATTCGAGAGAAAATTAGCAGAAAGTAGGTTTAAAGACGATCACCGCGTTTCTCAAGTACAACGGTGTGCCATGACGAAACAACGAGACGCCGTGTATGGGATTATGTTAGAGCGTATTTAGCAGAAACAACGAGATAGATAGTCTGGAGCAGAACGAGCTTCGCGACTACCCGTAGAGAATATCCTTCTCGAAACATAAAACGGTGATGATGACAGTTTAAGAGGCTGCAATAACCGTTCGCTCTTTAGGATGACATCAACTTTATCAAGAGGCGCAATCATAAAATCCTCATCCACTAACCGAAGAAGAGTCTCCCTTCATTTTCGTATTTTTTCTTCACCGGGTCTTATAGAATCAAAGAAACGATAAACGCTTATTAAACATGGCATAGAACTATGCCAGGATAATTTGCTTATAATTCTCAGTGGGAATTGATTGCAAAATTCTTCCAAATAAAAAAAGAAAAAACTGGGTCTTATACGATAGCGTGGCTGTAAAGTTAACGATTACTCTGAATGTCCTGGATACTTGCGATGGAAAGTAATTTTTATGGACCTCGCCAACTAAAGCCTATTCGTTTTTTATTTATTTATGAGAGATTATCGTTTCTAGCTATACGTTCGGAGTGTTATCAATTGTTCCAAGTATTCCGAAATATTGATTTTGCGTAATTAGAGCGGAAACTCCGTTGTAAAATCGATGGGACGACGGAATTTTCGACGATGATGAAATTACGATTGAAATGACAAATTCGACGAATTGGAATTCTTTCTTTTATACGAAGTTTCATTTGCGCGGATACAGATCGAGATTAATCGACAGATCCTTCGAATATTTATCGATCGCATATCTATTTTCCTGCCAAGTCGAACACTTAGTTCTTTTAGCAGAAACATTTGAAATTATTTCATCACGTTGGCATAGTATTTTAGGTTCTCCTATGGTCGCCAGCGTTGGATAATTTTCGATAATTTTAACGACGCCTCGTCGTTATTCTTTTCGTTCGTCTCGCTTGTTCTTGTTTCTCCAAAATTCGAGAAATCGGCGATAACAGTTATCGGAGATAACAGCGAACGTACGATTTCAAATTAAATTTTGAAACCTATCTTTCGAACTTGCTTGGTAAGGACAGCGTTAATGTTCGTAACGGTGAATTTTCCAGTAGTTTGTACTTTTGCCAATTCTCACGCGCATGCTCCATCTTTCGAATTTCCCAATTATTTCCTATTTTCTTTCGATAATCAACAAGCTGTTAGTTTGACCGTTATTCGATCGAATAAAAATCAATATAGAACACGATAAAAGGTCAAGATAGAACACACTGTATATGTAAGCTAATAAAAACACCTACACGTACTTGAAAGAAAAAAAGGGCGTTCGTCAAATACAAATATTATGTTGGCTTGATATAACGTCCTGTTATTACGTGTTGACACGACTGTTATCCGTATGTGTACAGTTTTTGCGCGTGACTTTGTCGTAGGACGCGCCGTCGGTTAGCCGTTTCGTTTCAGTTTCGTTTCACTTTCGCCTCAGTCTCGTTCCAGGTTCGATCGAAGTAACACTTGCTCCCGGCTTTCGGAATATCGCAAGAATTTACCAGTCGCGAATAACTTAGACACGCGTCTCGTTCGCCGATTGTCTGTACGGAGTCGTGGAAGCACGCGCAGCGAAGAGATGCGACCAAATCGCCAAGGAAATCGACAAGGAAATTCGATCTGCAATACATTTAATTGGCACATTGGTATCAAGTTCGCGTTGATAGAGGTGGGCGACGTTTGAAAATATACACGGTATGTATGTACGTACATATTTGTAAGGGATAAAGGCTTACGTTACCGGGAAATAATTATGTTCGATTAATAGAATGTTGGGATAATTGGTGCTCGAATATCCGCCGCTTTACCGTATATTGTAACGAAGCAAATCATGCTGTTCCATTGTATATTCCATCTTCGTACGGATTTCCAGTTATTAGCATATCGAACACCGTTAAATACTTGTTGTAGTATCCAGTGATTGAAACGTGGTTGATAAACCTCTGAAATGAAGCGTTTTGTATAAATTAGATTGAGGTGATAGGATACGTTTAAAATAAAGCAAGGATAGCGTTCTAGGAAGTAAACGGAGAAACAATATACAATTAGTAGTTTCTGCTTTCACTGATAGAATTTATTGTTACAGTCTTTAATAGCAAAGACGATTTTAGAATAAAAATCAAAGAATTATTTAAGGTAGATTCAAACATATATATATCGTAATCTACATAGGCAAGTTCAATTTCTAGGCTAATAAGATGAAACGAATAAGTAATAGAATTATGTACAAAATATACATGTGTAATACATGTATACTTGATACAATAAATCAGTAAAATGTTACTTTTGTACGTATTAGAACGTACTAAATCGTGACTCGTATTTATAAGAGAACGTTCGACGTTATTTTCTTCGAAATTTTCCCATTGAAATGTGAAGCAATGTACACGAAATTTCGAGAATTTTCAATTTTAACTTGCTTCTTTACGCGTCATTCTGGAGATCGTTGTCCACTTTGTCCACTTTGGATAATTTCTTATATAACTTTTGGATAATTTGGATAATTTCGTTGTCCACTTTGGATAATTAATTTAGTAGATCCAAACGCAAAACATTTCGACGTTTGTTAAAGTATTACGGACTACTACTAGTGATACAGAAACTTAGATTCTCATTTATCGTTGCTTCGTTAACGCATAGCTTTGTGTTCGATACCACACGATCTTGCCAATGAAATAGAACCTCTCTATCTCGGCAACGGTATCGTCATTCGAAGCAGGTTAGTAGAATGGGGTAATCGTTTTACTAAATTACTGCGGGACAACTACGAGAATATAATTATAAATCGACGGAAATAGAAAATATTTCAATAGCGGAAAGCAAAGACCCAAAACCATCCGTATGATCCTACTGTCTATATAGTTTTTGAACCCCGTTTAGCTTCTCAACCCTTTTTCATCTTTCTTCCGGGCAGAATTTTAATTCGATTTAAAAGTATGAAGATATGAATCACTTAGTATCCTCCCCTTTCTTTTCTTTTACCTTGCTCATTTGTCTGCACCTTGATTGTTTGAATTCACGTGCATCGAGCAAAACGAGTTCTGGTAAAAGAAATGCGGTTTGACGGATTGCGTAAGGACGGATAAAAATTATATACAATCAACTAAAAAATGTTGTAGCCTATATTCCCCAACATTCTTTTTGGGGCACATCTCCACAGTTTTTAACCCGCGTTTTATTTCTTAACCTTTCCATCTGTGTTCCAGGCAGAATTTTAAATCGATTTAAATGTACGAAGATATGAATCACTTCGTATCTTCGCCTTTCCTTTCTTTACCTTGCTCATTAGTCTGCACCTTGTTCCAGGCAGAATTTTAAATCGATTTAAAAGAGCGAAAAAATGAATCACTTCGTATCATTCCCTTTCTTTTCTTTACCTTGCTTATTATTCTACACTTTGATTTTCTGAATTCACGTGCGTCGAGCAAAACGAGTTCTGTATTGAGATGCAGCGATTTACCGGATTGCGAAAAGACGGATAAACATTATATGCAATCGACTGAAAAACGTTGTTGTCTATATTCTCCAACATCCTCCCCCTTATTTTCTTTATCTTGCTCATTTGTCTGCATGTTGATTCTTTGAATTCACGTGCGTCGAGCAAAACGAGTTCTTCAGTATAAACGCGATTTGCCGTAAACGCGATTTGCCGAATTGCGAAAAGACGGATGGAAATTATTTTGAATCGACTGAAAAACGTTGTAGCCTATAGTCCCCAACATTCTTTTTTGGGGCACATCTCCACAGTTTTTGAACTGCGTTTTCAACCATTCAATCTTTCCATCCTTTTTCCAGGCAGAATTTTAAATTAATCTAAATGAGCGAAGAAATGAATCACATGTTATCTCCCCCTTCTTTTCTTTATCTTGTTCATTTGTCTGCACCTTGGTTCTTTGAAAAACGTGCGTCGAGCAAAACGAGTTCTTGAAAACTTTTACGGATGGCCGGATTGCGAAAAGACGGATAAAAATTATGTACAATTGACTGAAAAACGTTGTTGCCTTTATTTTCCAACATCCTCCCCCTTCTTTTCTTTATCTTGCTCATTTTTCTATACCTTGATTCTTTGAATTCAAGTGCGTCGAGCAAAACGAGTTCTATTTCAAGGACCGCGATTTGCCGGATTGCGAAAAGACGGATAAAAATTATTTGCAATCAACTGAAAAACGTTGTTGTCTGTATTCTCCAACATCCATCTCCTTCTTTCTTTATCTTGCTCATTTGTCTGCATGTTGATTCTTCGAATTCACGTGCGTCGAGCAAAACGAGTTCTGAATTGTGATACAGCGGTTTGCCGGATTGCGAAAAAGCGGATAAACATTATATGCAATCGACTGAAAAACGTTGTTGTCTATATTCTCCAACATCCTCCCCCTTCTTTTCTTTATCTTGCTCATTTGTCTGCATGTTGATTCTTTGAATTCACGTGCGTCGAGCAAAACGAGTTCTGAATTGGGTTACAGCGGTTTGCCGGATTGCGAAAAAACGGATAAACATTATATGCAGCCGACTGAAAAACGTTGTTGCCTATATTCTCCAACATCCTCCCCCTTCTTTTCTTTATCTTGCTCATTTGTCTGCATGTTGATTCTTTGAATTCACGTGCGTCGAGCAAAACGAGTTCTATTTCAAGGACCGCGATTTGCCGGATTGCGAAAAGACGGATAAAAATTATTTGCAATCAACTGAAAAACGTTGTTGTCTGTATTCTCCAACATCCATCTCCT